>JAOPSE010000026.1:2954729-3554729 GCA_029449295.1 Zea luxurians | reverse complement strand
CGTGTCGCTTCACTAAAATCGACTAGCCCGACTAATCGCGATTAGTCAGACGACTTGAAATCATTGGTTCAGCTATTAGCTACCTTTAGCAAATTAGCTGATAGTTAGGTAGCTATTTTTTAGCTAGTTAATTTCACTAGAAATTTTTTAGCCAACTAACTATTAGCTCTAGTGTATTCAAATACCCCCTTAGTCCAATACTGCTAGAATGGAGCGAATACGGCGAGGATATATAAGGCACAAAAATTAGGGCACAAAAAAAGGATTTGGACAACGACTCCTACAAAGATAATAGAATAGTTTATTTACCTTTTCTTGTAAGCAACTAAAACATATTTACCTTTGAAAGATTTGCTCGAAGCATCATGGTCTTTGTTGAGGCCGATGATCTATATTTATATGTGTAATAGGTATAAAGTTTGATGAGTTTACAACTAAGTTAATTGATCCAGATACAAACTAGAATATCTATACTTAGAGTATGTTGGTGCCTATTTGTGTCAATCACTAAACAAACCCTAAGGCCTGCGCATGGCGTGCAAGACCGTGGGGTCCTCTTTGCGAGAGCGCAGACCATCCACAAAGGCAGTTGGACCATCTACGACTTACGTAGAGAGCTCCGCTTCTCCTCTACATGTGCGCGAACCTTCCGTGTGTAGGTGATGGACTGTCCGCGATGGTACAGAGGGCTCCAAGAAAACCAAGATCTCATCTTTCGAGAAGGACCCCTTCGAGGAGGAGAGATATTGGGGTTCTTTTGGCATCGGTAGGCCACCCAAAGCCCCCTAGACAATGTAGAGTCGAAGAGAGTAAAGATTGAAGATTGAGAAACTACAACTAGGGCTAAAACCACTCCTAAGGCTAATTCATAAGTAAATAAGACAGATTGATATTTGGGTTCAATTGTTGGATGATTCAATTGGTCGTATCCCTTCATACATATAGCGAGGGAGGTATGGACCCATTCATAGGTGGAACCCAACAAAATCCCACAAGATATTAGGATAACCTCACAAGAGATAAGGACTCCAACCTTCTATTAATCTGATCACGAACCATCCCAGACCATCCGATGTCCAGACTGTCCAGACCATGTGGTCGGACCGCCTGGCCGTCCAAGTGTTAGATTTGCTGCTCAATATAGTCCTAGCTGGAGTCAATGTAGTTTCTTGTCAAAACTATTCGATAATACATTTATGGGTAGGTCATGAGATTGAAATTCGAAGGTAAAGGCACGTGAGACACAAAGATTTATACAGGTTGAGGCTCTTTATGTGAGATAATACCATATTTCTTGTATGAGGCAAATCTATTGTTGTATGTTGCAATGTGAGATGTCATGCCCCTAAAGAGCTCCCCTGCCTCTTTTATAGTCTAAGGAGGGATAATGAATACATGGTAGATATCGAGTTGGCTACTAAATCTATGATGTACCAAGTTGCTTACCTAATTGTACGTGAATCCAACTCTTTGATTAAAAGTGTATCTTCTTTATCCAATATGAGCTTTGTTATATCTTCTATTCTGATGAGATCTTTGCCATATCTCTTAGATCATTGCCATAACTATGCTTCTAGAATCCTCCTAGATGAAGACCTCTACTCGATCATGATTGCCGAGTCCATGGGCTATTGGCCAAGTCCATAGGCCTATCCATATATGCCTTTTTATTGAGCTTGATTTCGGTACCCTGGTATATATTATTGATAATAGCCCTCAGGTCTTATTTGGTGAGTCATTGACTCAAGCATATGAGACTCTTCTTTTGAATCTTTTTAATGTCTTGAACTATTTGTGTCTGAGTTGTTCTATCTTCTGGACGAGTCCCCAACTCTGTCATGCAACCCCTAAGTCTATAGACTCGATACACTATTAAGGACTCAATCATTTTACTGAATTGGTGCTTCAGATTCTATAACTCTGCTTTACCTCTGCTTCTTCAACCGCTTCATAAAAAATACTTTATAGTGCTTCAACTTCCATGATCCATTAGTTTTTAGAGTTTCTAGATCAAAATTTTGCACCTCGATATGAGTGGATGCAAGATATTTTCCAAAGCACATTAAAGCCATATCCTCCAAAACAAAGAGAAATAGGAACTGAAAACTCTTGGCCTTGTAGTAGTTTATGTATCTAGAAATCTAGACTCAACCTCGAGTGCCACTTCTACATGATAAGGCAAATTATGCATGTGAGTACGACACAAATATTGATCCTTCCCTGTCCAAATCGAGCCCATAACCATGCTAGAGGCTAGAGCATAGTTCTATTAAACCTTTTCTTTTATTTGAAATTGGCCTAAATGGTGCTTGTCAAAAGCCTACTCTCCGCTTGAGCCACATCCTGAAATACCTTCAAGAACTCTTGTGTTTTTCTTAAAGTCATTGATCTTATTTGGAGCATTCTTCATACTCATATAGATACTAGAACATTGCTTTCCTATCCTGATTGGGTAATCAAATGGTGATGACAAAATAAGTTTCAATCACTTTCCTAAATAGCTCGCTAACCGACCCCATAGACCTCCAACTGCCTAGCTAAGTTCTTCTCTTGAACCCATGAAGGTAATGATGTCCACAACAGTTCCCTGTATATCATCTCCATATATCTCACTTTTTGTCTACCCTCTATCTCTCTAAATCCCAATCCTCACAACGATTCCCCTAAATTCATCCTCCTATACATAATATAATGTATTCCTAATATATTTTAAATTATATTTTTAATGTATGTATTTATTATAGTCTAAAATGATACATAACATTAATTTTGTGTTTAATTTGTAATTTAGAGTATAAAAAGATTTAGGAGGAGGTGAGAGAATACCTTAGATGAAGGGGGAGAGAGGAGGATACTGCAACTTAGAGGGCGGTGGTGGAGAAACCACGGTAGCCAGCCTAAAGGACTAGTCTGAGTTGATGACTCAAATGGCGATAAATTTGATGGGGACTGATTTATAGAAAAAACTAAAAATTACATGCAGGTCCATGTCGCTCCTCCTTGGACCGCAGGTATCCATATCCGTTAATTTTTAAAGCCAGAATATAAAATAAAAAAATCGATTATTTTACAATATAAAGAGAAAAATGATACGGTGAGCAAAAACAACCCCTGCCGGACCACATGTAGCAACATGGGGTAAGTAGGTAGGTAGGGAGCCCAGGCCCAGGAGGCGCACGGCGGAGCCCAGCAAGGAATCCGTCCGGGTACGGCGGCGGTGGCGACTGGTGCGATGCAAAGGGCGGAAGACGCGGAGGAGATAGGACAACTCAGCGCACCACACAAGGCACTGTCAGCAGCGGCGGCCGGAGACTCCCACGCCAGTGCCAGAGTCGATTGGGAGGGGAGAGATGAAGGCCACGCTCAAGGGTCGCTACGAGGGCGACAAGGCCACGGCCGCCACCAGCCTCGCCGCCCCCGCCGGCGACCTCCGCCTCAAGGCCTCCGCCACCGAGGCCGTCTTCGCCAACGGGCCTTCCCTCCGGGGCCTCACCCTCACCCTCGAGAAGCCTGGAGCTTTCCTCGTCGACCTCAAGCCCCACAACCAGGTAAACCGTCGTCCTCGTCGTCTCCACCTACCTCCTCATCCTGCCCCTCCTCACCTCACCTACCGGCGGCAATCTGTGTCGCAGGATGTGCGCTTCCAGTTCATGAAATCCGCGCTCGTGCTCGACAAGCGCGTCAGCCTCACATACACCCACTCCACCAGCCTTGCGGGGCCGGCACCGCCCTCCCGCACCACGCTCGACTGCACTGCCACCTTCGACCCCGCCAACAAGGTCAGCCTCTCCCACACGCTCGGCTCCGGCGGCTGCCGCGTCAAGTACACCTACGCGCACGGGGTCGAGCGCCTCACCACCATCGAGCCCCTCTTCGACACCAACAAGAACGCCTGGGAGTTCGCCGTCACCAGGAAGTTAGCGGGAGGGGACGCCGTCAAGGGCACCTACGCCGCCACCACCAAGCTGCTCGGCCTCGAGTGGAGCAGGGACTCCATCGCCGGCGGTTCCTTGAAGGTTTGTGTTTCATTAATCTGTGCCTCGACCTAGTAGGATCCTGATTCTGATGAATTCTGCGGCTTCAGAAATAGGAATTCTTATCCGGTTTTTTAGGCAATCAAATGCATGCTTCTATTTTCCTACTGTAGTGTTGCTTCCCACATCACATGCCGACATGAAACCGTGCAAATGCAAGCCTGGAGGGTGGGTATAAATTGAAATTGGGTATGCACAATCGTTGGATGTAAAGGCTGTGGTCACCAAAATCATCACCTAAACCTGAAATTATGTGAAAAGCCTGTTTGTTGTGCGGGGGAAGTGAGTCATCTAGTCAGAATATGGTTTTGTCCTCCAAACATTTTAATTGCCCTGCATACAGATACCATGCTGCAAAATTTGGATGTTATAGCCAGTGGATTATCTTCAATCGAGCACAGAAGTCTCAGAATAAACCAATAGAAAACATCCCATGTCTATGTTTTATTTATAGAAACTGTTGTCTGGTTGTTGGTTGCTGGAATAGATAAGAGAGCTGGTGTGGGGATATGAGAGCACTCTGGGTACTGTGATGCGTGCGTAGAAATAGGATTATGATTTGGTTTCCTATCTTGACAGTCTTTAGTTCTCTGTTTAGGTACCATAAGAATTGCATTAGTTCTCTGTTTAGGTAAGGATATGATTCAATGCCATGTAATTTTAGTTTTTTTTTCATCCGAAATCGAGGGGATTGAGCCACCTGGTATAACATCTGTGCGGTGTATAGAGTGCATTGCGGCGCTGCTAAATTGAGTTTGCTGTGGTATTGAACCACTGGTCCTCAGGATGATCAAATAATTCCATCGGATATACTGCTTACTTGTCTGAAAACAGATTCCTGTCTTGTTTGCCGACAAAGCGAGCGAGCGAGTATGTTGTCATTTTGTTTTTAGATATTACTATGCCTGTACCTTTCAGCTCATGATTACATTTCAAATGTGATTTTCCTTGTCTCTGACTGTCCCATGCCTCCCTTTGCGCAGGTCGCGACTATGTTTGATTTGTCGGACCAACCCAAAGCACCAAAGCTAATAGCAGAGAGCACATGGAATTACGAGATATGATTTTTTCCCATAAAAATGAGAAATCACCCTTCTCATATTACACCTACTGCTTGCTTGATTACTGTATCCTCCAGAACAATGGAGCTATTGTTTCCCATGTGCTGGTTTACATCTGGTTATGTTGACCATTTTGAGCTGCGGTCGAATGATGCCGCGACATTGGATTGTGAGAATGAATGGACGCCGAATATGGTCTGTCCTTCGGCAAGGCTACATCTAAATAGGAGTAACATTGTACTTAAACTGAAACCTGATGACCTCAGTGTCTCATATCAACATTGAGTAGACGGTTCGTATTTACAGTACAGCCGGTGACATTGGACTGACTCTTGGCTACAAATAATCTCGACGCATATATTGCTCACTTATCTGGAATCATCATTCTAAGGAGGTGGCAACCAATTCCTATGTTGTTTGCTGCAGTGAACTTATATAGGGTGGATTACGAGATCGAGAACTGAAGGTGAATACACAAAGGGCATGAGGCTATCCGTAACCGTTACCCCTAAATTTTCCCCCCTATATCACTTTCCCCCATATTTTTCTCCCTATTTTTTCATCTCCCGCAGCGGTTCCCCCCTAAATACTCCCTCTATACCCCACTACAACTATAAAATATCATTTTCTATATCTACTACCAATTTTTTATCTACTAACAATTACTCGTGGCCCCACAACACAGTGTTGTAGGGGATGAACAGTGATCCCTTAGATTGAGGGGGAGAGAGAAGGGGACGGCGCGCTAGGGGGCGGTGCAGGGGGCAGCGCTGCGCGCGTGGAGCGCCCCCTGCACGCGCCATGCAAGGAGAGAGGAGCGGTTGGCGTCGAGCGTTGCAGACAGTCTGAGGATCTAGATAGGTTCGCTCTCTTAATGCGAGATAATACCCTACAACATGTATGTCATTGTCTATGTTGCCTATGCAATTGTGATAAAATGATCTGTCTTGAATGGGTGCTCCTATCCTCCTTTTATAATCCAAGAAGATGTGTGTCGGGGTTTCGGACCCGAGGGGTCCCTGGACCGATGAGTAAATTTGTCGGTGCGTGCCCCTGCCCAGATGGGTTAGCGCGGGATGGAACACAAGTGGAGGAATGAGCCTTGTATTATCCTGCACCAGGGTGCTTGTAGTAGGGGTTACAAGCCTTACGAGAGAGCGAGGGCGAGAGAGAGAGCGAGTAGCAGAGAGAGAGAGAGAGAGAGAGAGAGAGGGTCCGGCCCCTGCTCGTCTTCTCCCGCCATGCGTTCGTATGCTCGTGTGTTCGTATGCTCGTCCCTTCGTCCTTTCTTCGTCCTCCCGTGTGGGGCCCTGGACACCCCCTTTTATAGACGTAAGGAGATGCCCAGCTGTTCAATGGGGTGTAGCTGGGAGCTAACGTGGCTGGCAGGGAAGTGCCCTGAGCCTTGTACAGATAACAACGTGGCCGTCGGGGGGACGTCTCGAGTCCTGTAGAGGCAGTATCGTGGCCGTCGGAGAAGTGCCTTGAGCCCTGTAGCAGTACAGCTGTCGATGTTGTATAGATCCTGATGACGTCTCCTTGCTTCCGTAGGGGGCTTGAGAACCACCAACGTCATGGTTGCATGCGGGAAACCACCATCGACTGCCACCGGGGTGAGCTGGATGGGACGCCGGTCTTGTTCCTTCGTAGCCTGAGCTAGCTAGGAGTAGGGTAATGATGCATCCCTTGTGGTGCGGTTGATCCGAGCCTGAGGTCGGTCGAGGCGGCGGATCCTCCGAGGCCGAGGCTGGGGCCGAGGCCCAGGGTTGGGCGAGGATGTGACTCTTCCCGAGGCCGAGGTCGAGGCCGAGCCCTGGGGTCGGGCGAGACGGAGCTTCCTGTTGCGCCCGAGGCTTATCTTAATCGTTGTCGGTTTCGCCCGGGTGGTTGGCACAGCAGCCGGAGCGGGGCGGGCGGCGCTGTTTTCCTGTCAGATCGGTCAGTGAAAGGGTGAAGTGACTGCGGTCACTTTGACCTTGCCGACTGAGGCATGCGTGTCAGGACAAGGTGTCAGGCGATCCCAGCATTAAATGCGCATGCGATACGGTCGGCTGGTAAGGTGATTTGGCCAAGGTCGCTTGCACGACAAGGCTTGCCTTTGGCTGAGCCGAGGGTGCGCTCACTGCCTGAGGAGATCCTCGGGCGAGACGAGAACTCGTCCGGAACCACTGTTCCGCTCGAGGCCAGGCTCAGGCGAGGCGAGGCCGAGTCCCTTGGTAGACGAAGCTTTGACTTTGGCTCGAACTATAAGCCTTCATGGTTTGCTCTGAAGGTGTTTTCCAGCCGTGATTAGGAGTGTTGGGGGTACCCCTAATTTCGGTACCCGACAGTAGCCCCCGAGCCTCGAGGGGAGTGGTGATGCTCGCTTCGAGGCTCTGCCGCATTCTTGGTGAGGGGACCAGCCTTTCTCGGTTATACTTTGTTCCGACGGGTGCGCGCGAGCGCACCCGCCGGGTGTAGCCCCCGAGGCCTCGGAGGAGTGGTTTGACTCCTCTGAGGTCTTAACGCTTTTCGTGATGCCTCGGCCGGTCCTGTCGTTCCCTCATGCGGCCTGGCCGTAGCCTGGGTGCACGATCAGGTTCCGAGTTTTTAAAGCTGGTTTGTTGACGTTGTCAACAGTTTGGCCGTAGCCGGGTGCGAGAGCAGCCCCGAGCCTCTGCACGGAGCGAGAGGACGATCAAGGACTGTCTCGACTTTTATCATATGCCCCTTCGTCGCCTTTTCACAAGGAGGAAGGGGGGGGGGGGAAGCGCCATGTTACCCTCGGAGGGCACCGATCATGGCGTTTCCGGTGAGTTGCTAACGGTTGATCCGAGTGGACACCCGTGCCTCGTTCGTTAAGGGTCGGCTAGTGGCCCAGAGGCGCGCTCCAAAAGTACCTGTAGGTGATTCGCTGGACCCGGACCCTTTTCGACAGGGTCCAAGGGCTCGATGCCTCCCTCCGGTGGGATTCCATTACGAGTCATTCCCGCTGGTCTCGGAAATGTCCTAGGGTACCTCGGGAGCGTAGCCCGAGCCTCGGCCATGTATCAGACGTACCCAGGGTCATCCCTCACTCTGCGTGTTCTAGGGCGGTTGTCGAACCCTTTCGAGGGGCTAGCCTGCGAACCCCTGATTAGTAGTGGGCGCGGAGCCCGAGCGCTCTGGGACGGCTGTCGAACCCTTTCGAGGGGCCAGCCTTCGAACCCCTGATCAGTAACGGGCGCGGAGCCCGAGTGCTCTAGGGCGGCTGTCGAACCCTTTCGAGGGGCCAGCCTTCGAACCCCTGATCTGTAGGAGGGCTCGGGGGCCCATTTCCTTCGCGGGGAAGGATCCCTTTCAAAATATCCCCTTTCTCGGTCCCTGTGGCAAGAGAGAGAGAGAGGAAACAGAAAAGGATATGAATTAAAAATCGTGGCGCACCTTTTTTGATGCGGCCTTTATGGTGGAGGTGAAACGTTGTGCGCTTCGCCTGCCAACGGTGTCGCTGGCTTTGCCAAGGAGTTAATGCGACAGGACGGGCGATTCGCGGGGCGTCTGTTGCGCGTGCGCGGGCCGTTCGAGGAACGGGGCACGTGCGCGTCGTTCTTACGCCATGGGAGAGGGCTCCCCCGCTGCTTCAGGAAAAGACGCGAGCCTGGGGGTGATCTGACCGCTGCTTCCGCCCGTCTGTTGCAGCAGTTATTGCCGGTCTGCTTTTGGCCACATCAACTGTCGTGCCTACCCGTGCGGCTGACTGACCCATGACCGCTGCACCCAATTGGCACTATTGGGTCATGCACGGGGCTGCCTCGAGTCGCGGCATAGGTCCCGCAGTCGAGAAGACGCGACATTGGCGCAGGTGGCGGTGCAGTTTCCTCGCACGTAGTGACAGTCGCGCCGGTTGCATGGTAGGTGGGGCTGGGCCTTCGTGCTGGTCCACCGGAAGTGACGAAGCCGAAAGGGTGCATAATCGTGGTGCGGTTGCATGCTCCCTGTGTGGCGGCTCGCCCTTTCGTCCGCTGGTTCCGGCGAGGATGAGGGAACGCTTATAACCGCAGGGCAGTTACGTGCTTTGCGTGCGGCGGTTTGTCTCCTTCGTGTTTCGGGTCAGCTCACACGACGTGTGGGGCCCAACCCCCGTGTCGTAGGGGGAGAACCCTAGAGCACGTCGGTGGAGATTTTGCCCGTGACGCTAAGGGGTGCAAGTGAGGAGATCTGCCTATAAAAGGGGATCGATCCCCCGGGCAGTGGCCATGCCTTCGTTCTCCCCTCATGTGTTGCGCCCTTCCACCTTTCGAGCCCCCAGATGGGGCGCATCGGCGTCGCCTTGCTCTTGCTGTCGTTGGAGGAGCGCGACATCGTGGAGATTGGCGCTCTTCAGCCATCGCTCGGCTTCAAGGATTTTCGTCATGCAGCCCGGCTGCATTCCCTCACCAATGGTCAGTTTGGTGGGGAGAAGCAAGCTGGGTTGCGACCTCCGCCCCGCCCTCAGCTTCAAGGCTCTTCGTCATCCGGGCTGAGGCGAAGGAGCGCACCGAGTGGCGGGCCGCCTCCACGTGGGTCGGTGACCCTTTTCTTCCCCCAGCGTTCGGGGGAGAAGGGCATCCTCCAGCCCTGCGGAGGCGTCCTCCAGCCATGCGGGGGAAGGCGAACTGCTGTTCCCTGGCCAGGGTGCAGCTTTCCGTCCTCCATCCGGGCGATGGTCGTGCCGCGCACGGGTCGGCCACGTCCAGGCCCTCCTTGCCCCGTCGGCCGCACCGGGGGGTCGCTCAGCACGTCATACACCGCGAGGGCGGTACTCGTGTTCTGGGACGGCCTCGGCGAGGACGGGAGTGAGGACCTGCCGGTGCGCTTTGGGGCGGCCGCTGTTCGCCGGCGCGGTGTCGGTGGGTTCGATCCCCACAGACGGCGCCCTCCGACTCTTCGGCCTTAACGGCTTGTCCTCGCCCCTCGTGTGGGGACGTGGGCGAGGGCCTTTTCACAGCAGCGTCTGTCCTAAGGTCATCGCTGCTGCTGTTTAGCCGCCCGCGGTGGAGGTCGTTGTCTCTGCTGCTGTAGAGGTCGTCGGCGAGCCGCTTGGAGTTTGTTATCCCATGGGCCCCCTGGTGTGGAGGTTGTTCATACCCGCGGGATTGGAACCGGAGTCCCGTTTGTATGGGAATATACTGGGTTTTTGCCTGAGCAAAATGTAACTGCTTCAAGGACTTAGACATTTGTTGTAGGCCAGGAGAACCGCCGAGGGTCCTGCCGACGTCTAAGTTTATGTAGCATAGTTACCCCAAGCATATGTATTTGTTCTTCGTGGCTGTCGAGGCCTGAACATTTGGGTATTCAAGTATAAAGTTGTGTTTCTTCCTCATTTCGAGCACTAGGACTTGCTTGTCGGTGGCCAAACCACTTAACCGAGTGTGAGTTGCCTTGCGCGGAAGGTGACGAGTGAGGTATCCGTAACCCGGAGGCGTAGGAGTCCCTCGGCTCGGTCGGCCTAGCCGCTTAAAGCCTCTCTTGCTCAGTTTTAGAACCTTCAGCTGCTCTGCGATGAGCCGAAGCTGAAGGCAGCGGTGGCGTGGACAGAGGCGATGTTGGCTCGGACAGAGGCTTTCTCGGTGCGGGAGCAGGTGGCTTCCCAGGCCGGGAAGGTGCAGCAGCGGTAGCTAGGGTTTGGCCAGATCACCCGTGAGCAGGGCCAATCCCGGAGCCAAGCCGCCGAGGCTGTGAGCCGGGCTGAGATCCTCGGGGGACGGCTGGCTGGGGCTTCGGAGCAGCTGGCCGAGGTGCCTGCTCGCATCGCCGTCTGAGGCTGGGCCAGATTCCGTTGAGGGTGGAAACGACGTCGAGAGTGCCGCTCCTTCCCCTGCTGATGTTTGAGCCTGCATGAACAGTTCGTCTGAAGTATGCGTATGTTTTTTGCGGCCACCGGGGCCTAAACATATTTAGCATTCAGATTATAAAGATGCATTTTCTTTCCTCTCGTTTCGAGCATTTAGGACTTGTTCGTCGGCAGCAGAATCGCATTATCCGAGCGAGAGTTACTTTTCGCGGAAGGTGATGAGTGAGGTATCCGTATCCCAGAGGCATAGGAGTCCCTCGGCTCGGTCGGCCTTGCCGCTTACGTGCTCTCTCACCCGTTTGTAGGACTCTGCTATCGATATAGTCGAAAAATGCACGAAAGTCGTTTTGTACCCGAGCGTTAGGACTTGTTCGGCAGCAGGATCGCTTGTCCGAGCGTGAGTTACTTTTCGCGGAAGGTGATGAGTGAGGTATCCGTATCCCGGAGGCGTAGGAGTCCCTCGGCTCGGTCGGCCTTGCCGCTTACGTGTACTCTCATCATTTTTAGGGCCCTGCTATCGACATAGTCGAAAGCACGAAAGTTGTTTTGGTAGAAAACTTTTCTGAAGAAAATTTTGACGTAGAGGGGGTTCCCCCCTTCTAGCCCCCGAGGGAGGGTCGGGCTTTGCCGAGGCAAGGCTGATCCTTCCTTAACGGTTAGACTTTATTCGTGCGTAAAAATGAGGAACATGAACGACTTGAAACATTTTAAGGGTAGAAGCGACGTAGTTGTTCGATGTTCCAAGCGTTGCTGTAGACCTCGCCTTGATCGTTGGCCAACTTGTATGTTCCGGGCTTCAAGATCTTGGCGATGATGAATGGCCCTTCCCAGGGAGGAGTAAGCTTGTGGCGCCCACGGGCATCTTGTCGCAGCCGAAGCACCAAGTCTCTCACTTGGAAGCCTCGGGGTCGAACCCTTCGGGAGTGGTAGCATCGCAGAGACTACTGATACCGCGTCGAATGTAGTAAGGCAACGTCCCGAGCTTCTTCGAGCTGGTCCAGCGAGTCCTCTCGGCTGATCTGGTTGCTTCGGTCGTCGTACGCCTTCGTCCTCGGGGAACCGTATTCTAAGTCCGTGGGGAGGACGGCCTCGGCCCCATAGACTAGAAAGAATGGCGTGAAGCCCGTGGCCTGGCTCGGCGTCGTCCTCAGACTCCAGACCACCGAGGGTAGCTCCTTCATCCATCGCTTGCCAAACTTGTTGAGGTCGTTGTAGATCCTGGGTTTAAGTCCCTACAAAATCATACCGTTGGCACGCTCCACCTGCCCATTCGTCATGGGGTGAGCTACGGTGGCCCAGTCCACACGGATGTGGTGGTCCTCGCAGAAGTCCAGGAACTTTTTCCCGGTGAACTGCGTGCCATTGTCGGTGATGATGGCATTCGGGACTCCAAAGCGATGGATGATATTGGTGAAGAACGCCACCGCCTGCTCGGACCTGATACTGGTTAAGAGTCGGACCTCGATCCACTTGGAGAATTTGTCGATGGGAACCAACAGGTGCGTGAAGCCCCCGGGTGCCTTCTGCAAGGGGCCAACGAGGTCCAGACCCCACACAGCAAACAACCAAGTGATAGGTATAGTCTGCAGGGCCTGAGCGGGCAGGTGTGTGTGCTTTGCGTAGAATTGGCACCCCTGGCAGGAGCGTACAATCCTAGTGGCGTCGGCCACCGTGGTTGGCCAGTAGAAGCCTTGTCGGAAGGCATTTCCCATGAGGGCTCGAGGTGTTGCATGGTGGCCACAAGCCCCCGAGTGTATTTCTTGTAACAGCTCTTGTCCTTGGGCGATGGAGATGCATCGCTGGAGGATGCCCGAGGGACTGCGGTGATAGAGCTCGTTTTCATCACCCAGCAAAACGAACGACTTGGCGCGCCGAGCCAGTCGCCGAGCTTCGGCCTTGTCGAGGGGCAGCTCTCCTCGGAGGAGATATTCCAGGTATGGGGTCTGCCAGTTCGGGACCGGTGTGACCCCATTCCGCTCTCCCTCGACGCGCAGGGCCTCACCCTCGGCGGCCGAGGGCACCTCGGACTCGGCCGAGGCTTCCTCGGGCTTGGCCGAGGGTATCTCGGGTGTGTCGTCGATCTTGATGGAGGGTTGATGTATATCCCTGGAGAAGACGTCCGAGGGAACCGGTGTCCGCCCCGAGGCTATTTTAGCCAGCTCATCCACAGTCTCATTGAATCGTCGAGCGACGTGGTTGAGTTCCAGCCCGTAGAACTTGTCCTCCAGGCGTCGAACTTCGTCGCAGTAGGCCTCCATCTTCCGATCGTAGCAGTGGGAGTTCTTCATGACTTGGTCAATGACAAGCTGCGAGTCGCCACGAGTGTCGAGGCGCCGAACCCCTAGCTCGATGGCGATGCGCAGCCCATTAACCAATGCTTCGTACTCGACCACGTTGTTTGACGCCGGAAAATGAAGGCGGATCACGTAGCGAAGATGTTTTCCGAGGGGTGAGATGAAGAGCAAGCCCGCGCTTGCTCCGGTTTTCGTCAGCGACCCGTCGAAGTACATGGTCCAAAGCTCGGGTTGGATTGGAGTCGTCGGTAACTGGGTGTCAGTCCACTCAGCCAGGATGTCGGCCAAGACTTGGGATTTTATGGCCTTCTGAGGGGCGAATGAAAGTGTTTCGCCCATGAGTTCCACTGCCCATTTCGCTATCCTACCCGAGGCCTCCTGGGACTGGATGATCTCTCCCAGGGGAAAGGATGACACCACAGTCACCGGGTGAGACTCAAAGTAGTGTCGCAGCTTCTGCCATGTCAGAATCACCGCGTAGAGCAGCTTCTGGATCTGCGGGTAGCGGACTTTGGTCTCGGATAGCACTTCGCTGATGAAGTAGACTGGCCTCTGGACGAGCAGTGTATGCCCTTCTTCTCGTCTCTCGACTACGACCGCGGCACTGACCACCTGAGTGGTCGCGGCTACGTAGATCAAGAGGGCTTCTCCCATAGGGGGGGTACCAAGATGGGTGCATTTGTAAGGAGTGCCTTTAAGTTTCCGAGGGCTTCCTCGGCCTGGGGGGTCCAAGAGAAGCCCTCGGTCTTCCTTAAGAGGCGGTACAGGGGCAATCCTTTTTCGCCAAGGCGAGAGATGAAACGGCCCAGAGCCGCAAGGCATCCCATGACCCTCTGTACTCCTTTCAAATCTTTTATCGGTCCCATGATGGTGATGGCCACGATTTTCTCTGGGTTGGCCTCTATGCCCCGCTCGGAGACGATGAACCCTAGGAGCATGCCTTGGGGGACTCCGAAGACACACTTCTCGGGGTTGAGTTTCACACCTTTAGCTCTTAGACACTTGAATGTCGTTTCAAGGTCAGAGAGGAGGTTGGAGGCTTTCTTCATCTTGACAACGATGTCATCGACGTATGCCTCGACCGTTCTGCCGATGTGTTCTCCGAACACATGGTTCATGCACCTCTGGTAGGTGGCGCCTACATTCCTCAAACCAAATGGCATTGTAGTGTAACAATACATGCCAAAAGGTGTGATAAAAGAAGTCGCGAGCTAGTCGGACTCTCTCATCTTGATTTGGTGATAGCCTGAGTAGGCGTCGAGGAATGACAGGGTTTCGCACCCAGCAGTGGAGTCCACAATTTGATCGATGCGAGGCAGAGGGTAGGGAACCTTCGGACATGCTTTGTTTAGACCAGTGTAGTCTACGCACATCCTCCATTTCCCATCCTTTTTCCTTACAAGAACAGGGTTAGCTAACCATTCGGGATGGAATACCTCTTTGATGAACCCTGCCGCGAGTAGCTTGTGGATCTCCTCGCCTATGGCCCTGCGCTTTTCTTCGTCAAAATGGCGTAGGGTCTGCTTCACGGGTTGGGCTCCAGCTCTGATGTCCAGTGAGTGCTCAGCGACATCCCTCGGTATGCCTAGCATGTTCGAGGGACTCCACTTAAAGACTTTGGCGTTTGCACAGAGAAAGTCGACGAGCACTGCTTCCTATTTAGGGTCGAGCTCGGAGCCGATCCGGACTTTCTTGCTAGCGTCGTTGTTGGGGTTGAGAGAGACGGACTTAACCGCCTCGACTGGTTCGAAGTTGCCGGCGTGCCGCTTCGCGTCGGGCGCCTCCTTGGAGAGGCGTTCCAGGTCGGCGATGAGGGCCTCAGACTCGGCGAGGGCCTCAGCATACTCCACGCATTCCACTTCGCATTCGTACGTGGATCCAACGGTGATGATCCCATTGGGGCCCGACATCTTGAGCTTGAGGTAGGTGTAGTTGGGTACAGCCATGAACTTGGCGTAGCACGACCTTCCCAACACCGCGTGGTAGGTTCCTCGGAACCCGACCACCTTGAAGGTGAGGGTTTCCTTTCGGAAGTTGGAGGGAGTTCCGAAGCAGACGGGCAAGTCAATCCGTCCGAGGGGCAGGATACGCTTTCCGGGTGCGATCCCGTGGAAGGGTGCCGCACCGGCCCGGACCTCGGACCGATCAACCCCCAAGAGTTCTAGGGTCTCAGCGTAGATGGTGTTGAGGATGCTGCCTCCGTCCATGAGGACCTTGGAGAGCCTAACATTGCCGATGATCGGATCGACGACGAGCGGGTACCTCCCTGGGCTTAGCACGAAGTCGGGGTGGTCGCCTTGGTCGAAGGTGATAGGCTTGTCGGACCAGTCTAGGTAGGCTGGCGCTACCACCTTTATCGAGCAGACCTCCCGGCGCTCCTGCTTGCGATGCCGAGCCGAGGCGTTCGCCACCTGCCCGCCGTAAATCATGAAGCAGTTGTGGATCTCGGGGAACTCCTCTTCCTTGCCGCCCTCCTTCTTGTTGTTGCCTTGGTCCTTGCCATCTTCCGCCGGGGGCCCGACCTTATGGAAGTAGCACCGGAGCATGACACATTCCTCAAGGGTGTGCTTGACGGGACCCTGGTGATAGGGGCACGGCTCCTTAAGCATCTTGTCGAACGCGCCAGCCCCTCCAGGGGGCTTCCGAGGGTTCCTAGGCTTGGCAGCAGCGACGAGATTCGCGTCAGCGGCGTTGCGCTTCGCTTGTGCCTTCTTCTTGGCCTTCTTCTTCGCGCCACGCTGGGCGGACGCCTCGGGGGCGTCTTCCTTCGGCTCCCCCTGAGGCTGCTTGCCTTTCCGAAAGATGGCCTCAACCGCCTCCTGACCCGAGGCGAACTTGGTGGCGACGTCCATCAATTCGCTGGCCTTGGCGGGAGTCTTGCGCCCCAGTTTGCTCACCAGGTCTCGGCAAGTGGTGCCGGCGAGGAAAGCTCCGATGACATCCGAGTCGGTGACGTTAGACAGCTCGGTGCGCTGCTTCGAGAACCGCTAGATGTACTCTTCGAGGGATTTCCCAGGCTGCTGGCGGCAGCTTCGGAGATCCCATGAGTTCCCAGGGCGCACGTACGTGCCCTGGAAATTTCCTGCGAAAGCCTTGACCAGGTCGTCCTAGTCGGAGATCTGCGCAGGAGGCAGATGCTCTAGCCAGGCCTGGGCGGCATCAGAGAGGAAAAGGGGTAGATTACGGATGATGAGGTTGTCATCGTCCGCCCCTCCCAACTGGCATGCCAGTCGGTAGTCCGCGAGCCACAACTCCGGCCTCGTCTCCCCTGAGTACTTGGTGATGGTAGTCGGGGCTCGAAAACGGGGGGGGGGGGGGGGAACGACGCTCGTCGTATGGCGTGGCTGAAGACTCGTGGACCGGGTGGCTCGGGCGAGGGACTCCGATCCTCCTCGCTGTCGCAGCATCCCCCGCGCCTGGGATGGTAGCCTTGGCGCACCTTCTCGTCGAGGCAGGCTCGATGATCGCGATGGTGACGCTCATTGCCGAGGCGATCTCGAGCGGTAGGTGCCTCGTCCCATGTGCGCTCGAGATGGACCGAGGCCTCCCGCATGCGTCGGGAGGATGCCGCGTGATGCTCTGAGGGGTCAGCTCGCCTTCGGGAGGCAGAGCTCTCGGCTCGTCGAACTGTGGCACCTTCCAGGAGATCCTTGAGTTCGCCCTGGATACGCCGTCCCTCGGTGGTGGATGGCTCCGGCATGGTTCGAAGTAGCATCTCCGCTGCAGCTAGGTCCTGGCCAGACCCGCTGACGGCCGAGGGCAGTGCTGCCCTGGCATTGTCGACGATGCAGCGCTGGACATCTCGGGCCCGATGACAGGCTCCTCCGGCGAGTGTTCAGCCTGCCCACTCCTGTTCGATGTTCTGGCGGAGCTGCACAAGCCGCCCTGCTTCCTCGTCGACCCTGGCCTGCATCTCTTGGATTTGCTCGAGCTGTGTATCCTGACCCCCCGTAGGGACTGGGACCACAGCTAGCTCCCGCGGGATGTCAACGCGAGATCCAGGCCTAGGGGGATTGTCAACCTTCAGCATACCGAGGTGGTTGCCTTCGTCATGATCTCCCTGATCGACGTAGAAACATTCGCGACTTGGGCCGTAACCCACGTCGTCAAGGCCGCGGCCATCGTCAGAACAACCAGAGAGGCAGTGGTCACATGCGGACATGAAGTCCCACAGGGCACCAGGATCATCGAGGCCAGAGAAATCCCAACCGAAGTTGGGGTTGTCCTCTTCCTCGGAACCCACCAGTCCGGAGGTTGAGACGGCAGTCAGTCTATCCCAGGTTGACCACATATGGTACCCCGGAAGGTTTGGATACGCCCTTACGAAAGCGCTCACCGTAGCGGGGTCGCCAGGCGGATCGAATGTAACACCCCACTGGTCGCACAGAATGGATAATACCATAAACCTCATCCACCAAACTTACTCAACACAAGAGATGTAATAAAGAAAGAATATAAAGCAAGAAAAAATCCGGCAGCACCTCTTTTGAAAACTAGCATAACAAGGAGGGGAAACATGAAGCTCATACAAGATATAAAGACATATAACTCACATAGTAGAAACTATAATGCAAAAGTGGTAAAACCTAATTATGACCCAACTGAAGTAAAACAAATGGGATAAGAAACTCAGCCCACCCCAAAATAAACGCTCAACCAAGAACAAAGCAATTCACTAGTCTTGTCCAACTCTGATTAACAACATTATTAAATGGTGGTTCCTTTATTAAAGGTGTAGTGGCCGTGCTGCTACATCCCTCTATTCCCCAAAGCAGAAATTAGGTGCCTGCATCAAACAATGCAAGATGTGAGATAACACATCTCAGCAAGTAAACATAACAACAACAAATAGGACATTGTAAATCAACTGTGCTTACACAACCACGTGTTCAGGACTTCTTTCTTTTCTTTTGAACAGTAAATTGCAGCAAGTATACAAGTAACTAAAAACTCAACGCCAAGTAGAATCACCATGCACAAGTCCAAATTATCCACATCCACATAGTAGATTCAACACCTCTCCCATGAATGCACATGGCTACAAATGCAATAATGACTTCTGCCTCCATATCTCTAAGGATATGAAGCTGCACCATACCCCTTCTCGGGCAACATATGATGCTCAATGTACCGGTACGGTCGGACCATAAGATCGCGACGAAACTTCAATGCAATGGATGATGAGTGCATTATGCATGACAACATCATAAGTTCTTCCCAAATAAAAATGTGCTAGGCATTTACTTCCACCCATTCCACATAATAACCACTTGAGTAACATAATCAAACCTCAAATTCAACATATGAAATCCATGAAACATGAACATTTTCAAATGATGGTACTCAAAAGAAATATGAATTTGAACATGATAGCACAACATAAACAAGTATAAGACTCCTCATCTGACAGACGGAATAACCATCACAGTTTTACTTGCCTTCACCGAAGTTTGGGCAAAAATCCCTATGAACGATCCGGAAGTCCACCACCTGTTTTTGACACCCAACTTAGTGCACCAAATTCACATAAAAAAAACTCAAAGACAACACCGCACCTACGCGCAATCTCAAACCCCGCCGCGGTAACAATTCTCCCCTCACTAACCAAACTGCAGCGGCGCTGCTTAATAATTCCATAACTTAAAAATTAGGACAGCAGTGGTGTCAAACAAAAACTTCAGAGACAACTACATAAAATTCCCCACAAGTTTTTATACTACTCATGATTAAATTCTAACATCTAATTACCTCTAAACGGTCCACAAAATAAACCCTACAATCTGTTTTTTTCTGATTTGGGCAGCGACATACTCGGATTCAAACAGCGATAACTTTTAAAATATAATTCCGTTTTTAGCGCATAAGTACTTGTTGGAAAGATAAGAAAAAGCACATCATGATTCTCATACTGATTAACACTAATTACTCCCGAAAAATCCCCAGAAACTGCTAATACTGCTGCTGTTCATCACTCTGAAAAATCTGTTTTTTGGACAGCCACATACCCGGATTCAAACGATGATAACTTTTGATTTATAACTCCAAATTGAGCGTATAAATACTCGTTGGAAAGGTAAAACAAAGTTCTACAAGATCCCCAAATTGATCCCCATTAATTCTTCACGAAAAAACCCTAAAAACTGCTAGAACTTCCGCTGTTCGTCCACCACGTAAAATTCTGGACAGCCCCCCCTATCTAATCGCAAACGCAACATCTAATCAATTGAATCGCAGCGCAAATGAACAAGGGATGAACACAAAAATCACCTTGGGTTCTCCCCCTTTTCTTCCTCCCTTCTTCCCTCCACCAAAACGGTTGGAGAATCGCACCACGAGACGATGATCCGAGCGGCAAGGATTGGCACCTTGGGAGGAGGGGATTGAGGGGGGGGGGGGCTAGGGTTTGGTGGCTGCAAAAATTGAGAGAGGAGGAGATGGGCAGGGGGGCGGCGGCCAAGGGGAGGAGGAGAAGTGGGGGGGGGGGGGGCGGCTGCACATGGGGGGAGGGGTTAGGAGAGAGGCGGCTAGGGTTTGGGAAGGTTAATGGGCCGAAACACCTATTGCGGCCCAACTAACCCACGCGACAGCTCCCGACCGCAACGCAAGCGTCAAAACAAATAAATTCTGCTGCCCTAGTTGTGAATGTTTTCCACAAAATTCCAAATCCCCAAAACAACAACCGGATGAGGAAAAAAAAACAAAAAGAACAACCCCCAACTTCTCTTCTTTGCAAACCGGGTATCACACTCTACCCCTCTTAAAAAGAATTCGACCTCAAATTCTGACGCTTCTATCAAAATGACATAAGAAAAGATTAGTGAATCAACAACACTTACCCACAACAAAAAGTTCCGGGTACTTCTGCCGCATCAGCTCCTCAAGTTCCCACGTAGCCTCGCGCTCAGACTGATTAGTTCATAAGACCTTGACATACTTAATTGATCTCTTCCTCAACACACGCTCCGAGAATTCCAATATACGCACCGGGCGACACTCCAGAGTCAGATCCTGCTGTACCGCAATTGGTTCCATCTCAATCTGATGGTCCGGATCCCGCAAGAACTTCCTCAACATAGAGACATGAAAAACCGGGTGTACCCCTGCCATGGAATCCGGCAGCAGCAAGCGATAAGCCAGGCTGCCCACTCGGGCCAAGATAGTGAACGGTCCAATGTATCTCGGGCTGAGCTTCCCAGAGACACCGAACCGAACAACTCCCTTAGTGGGTGATACCCTGAGAAGGACTTGGTCACCCACAGCAAATTCCAGATCCCGCCTCCTCACATCAGCATAACTCTTCTGACGACTCTGAGCTGCCAAAATATTCTGACGAATTTCCCGAACCTTTTCAGAAGTTTGCTGAACCCAATCAGGACCAACCAGGGATCTCTCTCCCAAAGTCTCCCAGCACAGAGGAGAGATACACCGCCTACCATACAAAGCCTCAAATGGTGCCATCTTGATGCTAGCTTGGTAGCTGTTGTTATACGCAAACTCTGCTAGAGCAAGATGATCCTCCCAGCTACCCTTCCATGACAGAACACAAGCACGCAACATATCCTCCAAGGTTTGGATTGTTCGCTCTGACTGACCATCCGTCTGAGGGTGAAAAGCGACACTAAGCGAAAGCTTGGTGCCCAATGCACTATGGAGACTCTCCCAGAATTTGGATACAAATTTGGAGTCTCGGTCAGAAACAATAGACTTAGGTACCCCGTGAAGCCTGACAACTTCCTTCATATACAAGGGAACCAAATCTAAAGCTGAATTTGTGGTCTTCATGGGAATAAAATACGCAGACTTAGTCAAGCGATCCACTACCACCCAAATAGCATCCCTGCCACGAGGGGAACGAGGTAGACCCACCACAAAATCCATGGTGATATGCTCCCATTTCCACTCTGGAATTTCCAATGGCTTCAGCAAACCTGCAGGCCGCTTATGTTCGGCCTTCACGCGTTGACATACTTCACAGGCGGCCACATACTTAGAAATGTCAACCTTCATCCGCTTCCACCAGAAGTTTTGCTTCAAATCTCGGTACATTTTGGTTTCGCCAGGATGGACGGTGTAAGGCGTTTTATGAGCTTCTCGCAGGATATCCAGCTTCACCTCTGATTTCTAAGGCACACAAAGACGGCCCCTGAAACGAACCAAATCATTCTCATCAATGGTGAACTCCCGCGGTTTACCATCACCAACCCTCTTTCGAGCTTCCTGCAAAAGACGATCCTGCTGCTGAGCCGCACGCACTCTCTCCATAAGAGAGGATTGAATAAGCATCTGAGTCTCCTCGCTAGCGGTGCCGACATAACACAAAGCGATCCCCAAACGGTCCAGATCAGCGATCAACGGCAAGGCCACCTTTGGAACCTCGGACCTGCTAAGGGCATCCGCCACCACATTAGCCTTCCCCGAGTGATAATGAATGGACAGATCATAATCTTTAATCAATTCTAGCCACCGACGTTGCCTCAAATTCAGCTCCTTCTGAGTAAAAATATACTTGAGACTTTTGTGATCGGTGAAAATGTCACAAGCCTCGCCATAAAGGTAATGCCTCCACGACTTAAGAGCAAAAACCACCGCAGCCAATTCCAGATCATGAGTTGGATAATTCCCCTCATGCTTCCTCAACTGCCTTGAGCCATAAGCAATCACTCTGCCTTCCTGCATCAGCACATAGCCAAGACCAATACGCGAAGCATCCGTATAAACTGTGAAACGCTTACCGCTCTCAGGCAAAGCTAGGATAGGGGCGTCCACCAACTTGCTCTTCAATGACTGATAACTGACCTCACATTCGCCGGACCAGACGAAGGGAGCACCCTTCTCCAAGAGCCTAGTCAAAGGCTTAGCAATGCTGCAAAAATTTGGTACGAAGCGCCGATAATACCCAGCAAGCCCCAAGAAACTTCGGATTTCAGAGACACTAGAAGGTCTCTTCCACTCCACCACAGCCGCAACATTCTTGGGATCAACCGCAATACCCTGCTGATTAATCACGTGCCCCAAGAAAGCCACTTCGGATAGCCAAAAGGCACACTTCTTCAACTTGCCATAGAATTGATTCTTCCTTAGGGCACCTAGAACGAGACGGAGATGCTGTTCATGCTCAGCCTCGGTCTTTGAATAAATCAAAATATCATCCAGGAATACGACCACAAAATCATCCAGGAATTCATGCAGCATCCTATTCATTGCTTCCATAAAGGCGGCAGGGGCATTAGTTAAGCCAAAAGACATGACTATGAACTCATAATGCCCATACCTGGTGCAGAAGGCAGTCTTCTCAATATCCTCCTCACGAATCCTCAATTGATGATAACCAGAGTTCAAATCAATTTTGGAGAACACCTGGGCACCCCTCAACTGCTCAAAGAGGACTTCAATTCGGGGAAGCGGATATTTATTCTTGATTGTCACTTGATTCAAAGCACGGTAATCCACACACAGCCGCTTGCTTTTATCCTTCTTCTCGACAAACAATACTGGGGAAGCCCATGGAGACCTGCTAGGCCTAATGAAGCCCTTAGCCAGCAGATCATCCAATTGCCGCTTTAATTCAATCTGCTCCTTTGGAGCCATTCGATACGGGGCCTTATGAATAGGCTGCGTACCCAGGATCAGCTTAATCTCAAAAGCTGCATCGCGCTCCGGAGGAATGCCTAGAAGCTCTGCCGGAAACACGTCAGCAAAGTCACACACCACCCGGATGTCCTGCACCCGCAAGGCAGCCTCACCCTCCACCACCATAGAGAAAAAGATCCCCGACTTCCTTGACTAGCGATCAGGAAGCAATTGCGCCAACAAGGATAATGTGAACTTCGGGGAACTTCCCAAGAATACCACCTCCTTACCCGACGGCGCCTGTAATAACACCGTCTTCCAGAAGCAGGATATAACCACACGATACTGGGATAACCAATCCATACCCAAGATAACATCGAATGCCCTCAAGGAAATCACCACCAGATTGGCCGAAAAAACCTCATCAACAAGAATGACGGAACACCCCTGACAAACTGAACAGCTACTAATGGAGCCATTAGCAGAACTGACCAAAATTGGGTGACCCAACCTCTGCATCGAAAGACCAGCCCGCGACACAAAATCCTCCGAAACAAACGAATAGCTAGCGCCAGAGTCAAAAAGAGCATGGGCTGCAAATGAATCAACTGAAATCGTACCTGTCACCACGTCTCCTTGCTCCTTGCCATCCGTAGCGGGTAGCACATAAGCTCCAGAAATACCCGCAGAAGAGGAAGCTCCCGGAGTGAAATTAATAGAAGAACCCCACTGAGCCACCGGAGGAGGCTGGCGCGGAGCTCCAAACTGAGTCAGCACAGGGGTAGACGGTGCAGGAGTAGGCACAGCCTGATACTGAGGAAAACCTTGCATCGGCACGAACTGAGAAGTCCCAGGCACATAAAGCTGCTGTGGAAGAAGAGGAACTGAAAACTGCTGCTCAGCACTTGACATCATATTGATAGTGCCCTGAGAAGAGGAGGAAGTTATCGGCTCCCATCTGAGCTTCCCATTGGGATTCCTCCTACACACCACATCCTTGTGGTCCTGACTGCAGATAGAACACCTGCCACTCCACTGGCACTCTGCACGGCGATGCGCATCTCCACAGCGGAAACACACCAGCCCCAGCCCGGGCTTAGGAACGGCCCGAAACCTCTGAGTACTTCCTCCCGAAGTACCTGAGTCAGAAGATTTGCCACGGTAAGGATGGTGGCGCTGATGCTGAGACTTGCCCCTCTTGTGAGCTGGACCTCCAGTGTTGCCCCTCCTCGCGTCCTGGCTACGAGGCTGATCAACACCCGAAGACTTCTGCGACTCCATGGTGTACTGGTGTTGCATCTCCACACCCAGCGCCTGCTCCACCGTGGTACGGAAGTCCACCAATGGAAAGGCCCCCAGTGCATGCCTGATAGAAGGCTTCAGACCCTGACGGAACTGGCTCGCCTTCTCCATCTCATTATAAGCCACATGAGGGACAAAGCGGACCATCTTGTTGAAGCCCACCTCATACTCTGTGACAGACTTCTTCTCCTGCTTGTAGGACTGCAAGTCAATCTTCATTTTCTCCAGAAAGGTGACCGGGTAGAATCTCCTTTCGAACTGCCTGATGAAAACATCCCATGATAGGACTCCTGGTGAGGAGGAGTGCGCTGCCTGCACGCCTCTCCACCAAATTTGCGCCTCTCCCTTCAGCAGCTGAGTGCCAAAGCGAACCCGATCTCCATATGCAATCTCGAAGACATTCATCTTATCCTCCACATAAGTCAACCAATCTGCCGCCTCGACCGGAGTACCACTGCCATCAAAAGAATCCAACTTCATGCCCATCCACTGCATCAGAGAAAGACCACTGACTGGAAGAGGCACCTCGGCCCCGCCACCTGGAACAGCACCCGCAGGGACAACGCCCCCGGGCACTTCTCCACCTCTAGCACCCTGAGCAGCACCCGTAGGGGCGACAGGAATGGCTTGCCTCAGAAGGGCCAACTCCTGCTGCATGGCCTGCATCGCGGCTAACATTGCCGCCGGACTCATCGAGTCCCCACTAGGAGCTTGCGGACTACCCCGAGCTCTACGAGGCGACATGGCTGCAGCCACAGGGATGAGAACAATAAGTAAAATGAGATAAGCATAGCATCTCTCTAGATAATGTCAAAACTAGCACAGACAATAACATAATCATATCAATAGCAAGACAGAAAACCCATCCTACATGTGCAGTGTGTCAATTTATTACTTCTCCACTTGCTAGGACCTACAGCCTATCCCTCTGATACCAACTGTAACACCCCACTGGTCGCACAGAATGGATAATACCATAAACCTCATCCACCAAACTTACTCAACACAAGAGATGTAATAAAGAAAGAATATAAAGCAAGAAAAAATCCGGCAGCACCTCTTTTGAAAACTAGCATAACAAGGAGGGGAAACATGAAGCTCATACAAGATATAAAGACATATAACTCACATAGTAGAAACTGTAATGCAAAAGTGGTAAAACCTAATTATGACCCAACTGAAGTAAAACAAATGGGATAAGAAACTCAGCCCACCCCAAAATAAACGCTCAACCAAGAACAAAGCAATTCACTAGTCTTGTCCAACTCTGATTAACAACATTATTAAATGGTGGTTCCTTTATTAAAGGTGTAGTGGCCGTGCTGCTACATCCCTCTATTCCCCAAAGCAGAAATTAGGTGCCTGCATCAAACAATGCAAGATGTGAGATAACACATCTCAGCAAGTAAACATAACAACAACAAATAGGACATTGTAAATCAACTGTGCTTACACAACCACGTGTTCAGGACTTCTTTCTTTTTTTTTGAACAGTAAATTGCAGCAAGTATACAAGTAACTAAAAACTCAACGCCAAGTAGAATCACCATGCACAAGTCCAAATTATCCACATCCACATAGTAGATTCAACACCTCTCCCATGAATGCACATGGCTACAAATGCAATAATGACTTCTGCCTCCATATCTCTAAGGATATGAAGCTGCACCATACCCCTTCTCGGGCAACATATGATGCTCAATGTACCGGTACGGTCGGACCATAAGATCGCGACGAAACTTCAATGCAATGGATGATGAGTGCATTATGCATGACAACATCATAAGTTCTTCCCAAATAAAAATGTGCTAGGCATTTACTTCCACCCATTCCACATAATAACCACTTGAGTAACATAATCAAACCTCAAATTCAACATATGAAATCCATGAAACATGAACATTTTCAAATGATGGTACTCAAAAGAAATATGAATTTGAACATGATAGCACAACATAAACAAGTATAAGACTCCTCATCTGACAGACGGAATAACCATCACAGTTTTACTTGCCTTCACCGAAGTTTGGGCAAAAATCCCTATGAACGATCCGGAAGTCCACCACCTGTTTTTGACACCCAACTTAGTGCACCAAATTCACATAAAAAAACTCAAAGACAACACCGCACCTACGCGCAATCTCAAACCCCGCCGCGGTAACAATTCTCCCCTCACTAACCAAACTGCAGCGGCGCTGCTTAATAATTCCATAACTTAAAAATTAGGACAGCAGTGGTGTCAAACAAAAACTTCAGAGACAACTACATAAAATTCCCCACAAGTTTTTATACTACTCATGATTAAATTCTAACATCTAATTACCTCTAAACGGTCCACAAAATAAACCCTACAATCTGTTTTTTTCTGATTTGGGCAGCGACATACTCGGATTCAAACAGCGATAACTTTTAAAATATAATTCCGTTTTTAGCGCATAAGTACTTGTTGGAAAGATAAGAAAAAGCACATCATGATTCTCATACTGATTAACACTAATTACTCCCGAAAAATCCCCAGAAACTGCTAATACTGCTGCTGTTCATCACTCTGAAAAATCTGTTTTTTGGACAGCCACATACCCGGATTCAAACGATGATAACTTTTGATTTATAACTCCAAATTGAGCGTATAAATACTCGTTGGAAAGGTAAAACAAAGTTCTACAAGATCCCCAAATTGATCCCCATTAATTCTTCACGAAAAAACCCTAAAAACTGCTAGAACTTCCGCTGTTCGTCCACCACGTAAAATTCTGGACAGCCCCCCCTATCTAATCGCAAACGCAACATCTAATCAATTGAATCGCAGCGCAAATGAACAAGGGATGAACACAAAAATCACCTTGGGTTCTCCCCCTTTTCTTCCTCCCTTCTTCCCTCCACCAAAACGGTTGGAGAATCGCACCACGAGACGATGATCCGAGCGGCAAGGATTGGCACCTTGGGAGGAGGGGATTGAGGGGGGGGCTAGGGTTTGGTGGCTGCAAAAATTGAGAGAGGAGGAGATGGGCAGGGGGGCGGCGGCCAAGGGGAGGAGGAGAAGTGGGGGGGGGGGGCGGCTGCACATGGGGGGAGGGGTTAGGAGAGAGGCGGCTAGGGTTTGGGAAGGTTAATGGGCCGAAACACCTATTGCGGCCCAACTAACCCACGCGACAGCTCCCGACCGCAACGCAAGCGTCAAAACAAATAAATTCTGCTGCCCTAGTTGTGAATGTTTTCCACAAAATTCCAAATCCCCAAAACAAGAACCGGATGAGGAAAAAAAAACAAAAAGAACAACCCCCAACTTCTCTTCTTTGCAAACCGGGTATCACATCGAAGCTGAATCAAAAGGGAACAGGGTGGAATACGGATGGTACCTTTTGGTCGATGGACATTGTTGAAGTTGCGTCGGGGACGGAACACACCGTCATCTCAGGTACGAAGGTGACGCCCAGCAGGTCCTTTGTGAGGGTGCTGGCGTCGTCAGTCCGCATGGGGCTGGCACGTTGCGGGGAAGCGGCGCTCGTCGTCATCTCAGGCTTGAGGACAACACCCGACATATCCCCTGGAGGAGTGCCGGCGTCGTCGACTCGATCCAGCTTGACAGCCGATGAGGTGCCGCCTCCCGCACGGCCACGGTTGCCCCGTCTCCGTCTCCTCCAACGAGGAGGGTGGAGGAGACGACCCGAGTGCTCCTCTTCCACCGCGGGGAGATGCCGTGGTGGAGGGCGCCTCCGCCGGGCGAGCCGTCGACTGTCGTTGTCGTCGTGCTGCGGAGGGAGGAGTACCATGTCGTAGCTACCGTCGAGGGACATGAACTCGAGACTCCCGAAGTGGAGCACCATTCCGGGCTGAAGAGGTTGCTGAAGTCTACCCATCTGGAACTCAACGGGAAAGTGTTCGTTAACACGCAGCAGGCCCCTACCTGGCGTGCCAACTGTCGGGGTTTCGGACCCGGGGAGTCCCTGGACCGACGAGTAAATTTGTCGCTGTGTGCCCCTGCCCAGATGGGTTGGCGCGGGATGGAACACAAGTGGACGAATGAGCCTTGTATTATCCTGCACCAGGGTGCTTGTAGTAGGGGTTACAAGCCTTGCGAGAGAGCGAGGGCGAGAGAGAGCGAGTAGCAGAGAGCGAGAGAGAGAGAGGGTCCGACCCCTGCTCGTCTTCTCCCGCCATCCGTTCGTATGCTCGTGTGTTCGTATGCTCGTCCCTTCGTCCTTTCTTCATCCTCCCGTGTGGGGCCCTGGACACCCCCTTTTATAGACATAAGGAGATGCTCAGCTGTACAATGGGGTGTAGCTGGGAGCTAATGTGCATGGCTGGCAGGGAAGTGCCATGAGCCCTGTACAAATAACAACATGGCCGTCGGGGGGACGTCTCGAGTCCTGTAGAGGTAGTATCGTGGCCGTCGGAGAAGTGCCTTGAGCCCTGTAGCAGTACCGCTGTCGGTGCTGTATAGATCCTGCTGACGTCTCCTTGCTTCCGTAGGGGGCTTGAGAACCACCAACGTCATGGTTGCATGCGGGAAACCACCATCGCCTGCCACCGGGGTGAGCTGGATGGGACACCGGTCTTGTTCCTTCGTAGCCTGAGCTAGCTAGGAGTAGGGTAATGATGCATCCCTTGTGGCGCGGTTGATCCGAGCCTGAGGTCGATCGAGGCGGCGGCTCCTCCGAGGCCGAGGCTGGGGCCGAGGCCCAGGGTCGGGCGAGGATGTGACTCTTCCTGAGGCCGAGGTCGAGGCCGAGCCCTGGGGTCGGGCGAGGCGGAGATCTCCTCCCGAGGCCGAGGCCGAGGCCGTGCCCCGGGGTCGGGCGAGGCGGAGCTTCCTGTTGCGCCTGAGGCTTATCTTGACCATTGTCGGTTTCGCCCGGGTGGTTGGCACAGCAGCCGGAGCGGGGTGCGTGGCGCTGTTTTCCTGTCAGATCGGTCAGTGAAAGGGTGAAGTGACTGCGGTCACTTCGACCTTGCCGACTGAGACGCGCATGTCAGGATAAGGTGTCAGGCGATCCCAGCATTAAATGTGCATGCGATACGGTCGGCTGGTAAGGCGATTTGGCCAAGGTCGCTTGCACGACAAGGCTTGCCTTTGGCTGAGCCGAGGGTGCGTTCACTGCCTGAGGAGACCCTCGGGCGAGACGAGAACTCGTCCGGGACCACTGTTCCGCCCGAGGCCAGGCTCAGGCGAGGCGAGGCCGAGTCCCTTGGTAGACGAAGCTTTGACTTTGGCTCGAACTATAAGCCTTCATGGTTTGCTCTGAAGGTGTTTTCCAGCCGTGATTAGGAGTGTTGGGGGTACCCCTAATTTCGGTACCCAACAATGTGGTAGATTACAGAAAGCTTATCTAGTTGTTAGCTAGATAAGGACGAAAATCGACCTAAAACTATCCCTCCTAAGATCCATTGAGATCTATCTCTATCTTTACATGTGGACCCTTTATAGATTGAGAGATACAATTGATATATGATATTGCCTTTATCATGAATCATTATATTTCCTTATATGTCTCGTTCTGGTTTCCTTATCTGTCTTGTTCTAATGTGTGAGTCGAGCCCCTAGTGTCAGAAACCCTTGATCAAGTCCATGTTATTTAGTCACACAAATCAAGAAAAGCCTACACTTGTGGGAGGGTTGAAGTACAATTGAGAGGAAATTGCCAATATCTTGATTGTCCTTTCAAAAATTCCTTGAAAGACTAGCATACAAGTGGTTTTACATCGACAACCGTACCCCTTGACTCCCTAAATTCCTTGGCCAGCGCCTAAATCAACGTTTTGAGTGGATGAGTGAGCCAGCTCCCAAATATCTTGATGATGTGCATGCTGCTACCAAAAGAAATCTTGATGTGAAGGAACTCAAGTTTTGTGGAGTCTACTTGGTGGCTAACCAGACACAATGATGAGTCCCATTCTGAAAGAGGGGACCAACTATGCATGGGAGTATGGCAGGCCGATCGACCTATCTCGGTCCTCTAAGGAAGAGATACATGAGGCCAAGCTGAAAGTCTACTTAAAGCAAATATTCAACTCGGTTTGAGATTTCCCCAAAGGCTTCTTTGTTGAAGCTTATTCCTTGACAGTTACTAGGCCAAAGCTATGTTTAATATCTCTACGCTTGGTGTTTTTCTGAAAATTTCCCAACTCTGACTTCTTTGTAATCTGAGTTAGATGTTGGTGTATAACTGGCCTCCATAGGAACTTGAATGGATTTTTAAGAATTGAGAAGAGTCAGGGCCCAATCATTTTCTTGAGCAATTGGCTAAGAGATCCTTTCAAGGTCTTCCCCTGATAACTCAAGCCAAGGCCCAGTCACATTTGAGAAGAGGAAAAGGGAGAAATCCCCAAAGAAGGCCCTAATGGTAATTCATGTTGAAGACTCTCTTCCTTGGGACTCCCCTTAACAAAGCCATTATTGATTGAGGTGCATGAATTTCCAAACGTCTTCGCTCTGCTGGGAAGAGAGCTCGGTGGCAGAGGAAGACATCATCATCAAGTAACTCGACCAGCATCACCACCATCCAGTAGGGATGACTCAGCTCCTAAGGCCGAGTCCAAGGGGCGATCTTCAACTCCCCTGAAGAACAAAGTAAAAGATCTACATGGTACGACAACTTTTGCAGCTATCATTTCAAATAAAAATATATGAACAAACATATTCTAAATGTTATAGTTTTAGAGTATCTATCGGATCATCCTACTAGTCCTCCTTCATCGGGAGTGCAACCTTATAAGAGTGCCCTGGCCGAGATGATGCCTCTTGTTGGGACTGCTAAGCCCCCTCCCCACTATGGAGTTGTTAAAGGCTGAGCCATCAAGTGCTCTAGAGGGCATGCCACCCAATGCTCAAACTCTATCTCCAGTTCCTGAGACAACGCCTGCCAAGCCAAGGGTTGAGGAGCCCAGGTTTGGGTAGATGACTCATCTAATCGAGTCATCGAATGCACTAACCAAGCCCTCCATCGAGCCGAACTCTATTTTAGCCCCCAAGATGCATAGAGGTAAGTGGTTGTTATCTCAACTTAGTCAATATAGAATCCTTGTCATTCCAATTCATCATGCATTGTATGTCGTTTAGACCCTTCATCGAGAAAGTCATTCATGACTGTAAGGACTTGATGTCTGATGAAGATTATCAAGCTAATATAGTCATGTATAACAATTATCCTATTGGTCGAATAAGCATTGGCGAAGACCAACGCCTCTTGGAGGAAGCCAAGAAACATGCAGACGATCTCTATAAGCATTATAAGGTACTCCCTTTCTTTTGTTCATTCAATATTATTAGCTTGTCTCTGGCCTCTTTGGTTGACAAGCAATTATAGATGAGTCAACTGACAAGTCTCTACTTCTCATGTTGTCTCACAAGAAATGACATGCTACAGATACCATAGAAAAGGATCTAACCAGAGAGAGATAGAGAGAGAGAGAGAGAGCCACCACTGCCGAGTTAAATGGCTAGATCCAAAAGATGGGGGGTGATCTCGAAGCCCAAACCCTCAAACTCAAGGCTAGGAGCTAAGAACTCGAACATATGATATTTATCTCGGGTACTTCCCAATTTCCAAAATTACTTCTCTAATTTGGTAACAACTCTATAACTTTTTAATTAGTTGCCCTTACTCCTGAGATGGCCAAAGACTTGGCAGAAAGGCTAAGTTCGGATGCCGAGGCTAGGGACTTGGCTCTAGCCGAGAAGGCCAAGTTGAGTCAACATAATGACGAGATAAAGAAAAGCCTGACTGAGTTCAAGAGGGACCTCAACAAAGAGAAGACCACCAATGAAATAATGTTCGAGAGGTTGAAGCTAGCCATAAAGGATAATGACATATCCGAGGAAGAGTTATCCAATAAGTATCCTTGTTACCTTTGCTTTAATCTATTTCTCATGTTGATCATAACTCGGTGCTTTTGTAGAGAGCCAAGAATATTTGAAATTGTCTAAAGCTTGCTTGAAGGCAATGCTGGATCGGCTGTACAACTCTGATGATGCCAAATATTGGTCAATTCCTTAGAACTTGGCTAGCATCCCATAGCACATTTGAATTTGTGTCTAACAACCCAAAGTGATATTGAGGCATCCCAAAAAGCAAGACGTCATTGGAAGATTACCACAAAGAGAAGTTCGAGGAATCCGTTAGGTCGGGTTCCAAGTCCTACAAGGTAAAGGATGTCAAGATGAAAAGGATAAAGAAGGTGGTCTACTACGAAACCGCTACATTGACGTCATCAAGCTCAGTAGCAACGAGTCCACCTCCCACAAACGTCTCCATCAATGAAAGACGGTTAACAAAAATTATTCTCAAACCTCTCTCAATTATTCTTGAATTCCTCACAATACAACTACTCCCTTACTATCGGTTCCACTTGGAAAACCACCACATTTTGATGGTGAAGACTATTCTTGGTGGAGTCACAAAATGAACGGACATTTATACTAACTCCACCCAAGTATTTGGGTTGTTAATGAATTAGGAATGGAGATTTTTTATAGCAACGACGAAGAATATGACCTAGTAGAGGCGGAGCAAATCATCTGGCGCAACTCACAAGGCACCACAATACTTCTTGCCTCTTTGTGTAGGGAGGAGTACAATAAGGTGAGTGGGTTGGAGAGCGCCAAGAAAATTTGAGATACACTCAAGATAGCGCACGAAGGTGACAAGATCACCAAGCTCACAAAGATGGATCTCCTAGAAGGAGAGCTCAAAAGGTCCTCCATGTTCAAGGGAGAAGGGCCACAAGAGATGTACAACTGCTCAAGACAATGGTGAACATGATCTAGAACTACATAAGAAAGAAGTGCACATACCACAAAGTCATCAGTCTCATACTAAGGTCCTTCACTTATCATAATACTACTCTTGTTACCTTAATTCATGAGAATCCTAGGTAGAAGAAGATGTTGCTGGAGGAGGTGCTTGGGAAGTTCCTAAGCCATGAGATGATAGTAAATGACTCCAAGCACATCGACGATTTGGCCTAAGGCAACATCTCCATTGAGCCACAAGCGAGAAGGAGGGCCCAATCAAGGAGGAAACAATTGATGTTTCTAGGATTGATAATGAGGAGATGGCCCTTGTCACCAAGAGTTTCCAACAAATCTTGTGGATCCATAAGGATAGAGACTACAAGCATTGTGGTAAAAGGGCTTGCTACAGATGTGGTAAGACTGGTCATTTTATCGCTAATTGTCCATCTGCCAAGGATGACGATGAGAGGGAAGAGGAGAAGAAGGGAAAATATATTCGAGAAGAACTTCTTCAACAACAAGAATGGAGGTGAAGCCCACATCAGCAAGGAGCGAGACTTGAACGAGAGCTCCTCTAGCGATGAAGGCGTCACCACTCTCGCCTTGAACAAAAGCTCCATCTTCCCCAAGGTCGACCACACATGTCTAATGGCAAAGGAGAGCAAAAATAAGGTATACCCCAAATCATCTCCTTAATATACTTCTTGCAAAAGAAGGTATAATTTTTAAATTATGAATCTAGTGATGAGGAAGATATGAACATGTTTTTCAAAGGCCTTAATAGAGATCAAATAGCTAAGGTCAATGAATTTATTAAAACCAACAATGAGAAGGATGAACTCCTAGAGAAGCAGGAGGATCTACTCATTGATGAAACTAAAAAGACTGAAAAGCTAGAGAAGGCCATAGCTCATGAGAAGGAAAAAGTTAAAAAATTCTAATGAGCTAAATGTTTGCAATGATTTAATTTCTAGTCTTAAAACTGAAAATGATGAACTTAAGGTTAAGATTGAGGAGTTGAATACTTGTCGTGCTTCTACATCTAGCATTAAACATGTTGCTATTTGTACTAGATGTAGAGATATTGATGTTGATGGTCATGTTGCCAATATTGCTATGATTAAGAGCTTGAATGAATATGTTGCTAAATTAGAAGATCAAGATAAAATTAGCAAAAAATGGAATTGAAATGAGAAGCTTAAATATGCTTAGGGAGTCATTTTGAGTGGAAGACGCTCCAGAATTAAGGATGGTGTTGTCTTCCCAAAAGGGAGGCAAAGAGAACACCAAGGTCAAAATTATCGGGCATGAGTTCCCTAAATTTGTTAAGGAAAAGGGCAAAGCTCCTATTGTTCATAATGCTCATTTTGATCATGCTTATGCTCATGCTCCCCATGCTAAAAACACCATGGTTTCTCATACTCATGTTTCATATGCTAAAGCATATCATAATAGACATAATGTTTATCATGCTCAGATTAATCATATGGCTAAGATTAATGCATCAAATGGACCATACATGTCATATCATACATTTGATGCTTCATATGTACTATCTCATAAATTCAGCAAAGCTGTTGTCAAATATGTTGGGCCCCGACACAAGAACACAAGTACTTGTGTTTGAGTTCCCAAATTTCTTGTTACTAATGTGATAGGATCCAAACCAATTTGGGTACCTATAGGACATAAAATTGTTGTGTAGGTTTATGCATCCGGAGGCACCAGTTGGGTAATCGACAATAGTTGTATAAACCACATGACGATGGAAGAAAATGTTCCCATCCTATGAAAAAGAACAAGGACCGCCAAGATTTAATCGCATTTGGTGATGGGAGCAAAGGTAAGGTAAAATGTGTAGGTAAAATTGCTATCACCACCGAGTATTGCATTTCCAACGTTTTCTTGGTGGATTCACTAGACTATAACTTGCTTTTCGTTTCTCAATTATGTCAAATTGGTTGTAATTGCTTATTTACCGATGTTGGTGTTACGATCCTTAGGAGTGATGATTTAGTTGCATTTTAGGGTGTATTAAAGGGCAAACTTTATCTAGTATATTTTCTAAAGATAAAGTTGAACTTGATGCATGATTATATGCTAAAACCGATATGGGATGGTTATAGCACTGCCAACTTGCCCATGCTGGGATGAAAAAATATTCATAATCTTCTAAACGACGAACACGTTTTAGGACTAACCAATGTTTGCTTTGAGAAAGATAGGCCACGAGGAGCATGTCAAGCAGGAAACCATATGGGATCAAGTCATCCTTCAAAGAACATCATGACGACATCAAGACCATTGGGACTCCTTCATATGGATCCATTCAGCCTCGTTGCTTATATAAGCATCAATGAGAGTAAGTATGATCTTATAATTGTTGATGATTATACACGTTACACTTGGGTATTCTTTTTGCAGGACAAAAGCGAAACCCAATGCACTTTGAAGAAATTCTTGAGAAGAGCTCAAAATGAGTTGAACTCGAGGATCAAGTAGATTAGAAGTGATAATGAAACAAAGTTCAAAAATACACAAGTTGAAGAATTTCCTGAGGAGGAAGGGATGAAGCATGAGTTCTCTTGTCCCTATTCACCATAAAAAATGGAGTGGTGGGAAGGAAGAACCAGACTTAAATTGATATGGCTAGGACTATGCTTGAAGAATACAAGACATCGAATTAGTTTTGGATGGAAGCGATAAACACATTTTGCCATGCCATCAACCAGTTATATCTTCACCGACTCCTCAAGAAGACATCATACAAACTCCTACCAGTAACATACCCAACGTTTCATACTTTAGAGTATTTGGGAGAAAATGCTACATTCTAGTGAAATAGCTAGGGCATACATTCTAAATTTGCTCCTAAAGCTGTAGAAGGGTTTTTACTTGGTAATGATTCAAACACAAGTGCATATAGATTAGTCTTCAACAAATCCACTAGGTGTGTTAAAGTTTCTTGTGACGGTGTGTTTGATGAGACTAACGGCTCTAGAGAAGAGCAAGTTGATATTGATGAACTAAATGATGAAGAGGATCCCTACACTACACTACTGAACATGTCCACTGTAGATGTGTGTCCATAAAAGCCTACTAAAGCCCAAGATCGACCATCCCCCACCCAGGTATCACCCCAACTCAAGATGAGGAGCAAGAAGCTCAAGATGATGTCACACATCAAGGGGGAGCTAATGATGATCAAGATAAGGAGGATGATCAAGAGATTCAAGCAACAAGATCTCAAGTGCCGCACCCAAGAGTACATCAAGTAATTCAGAGAGATCACCCTATCGACATGATTCTAGGAGATATTCAAAAGGGAGTAACCCTCATTCTTGAATTGCTAATTTCTATCAAAATTACTCTTTTGTGTATTCTCTTGAGCCTTTTAGGTAGGAAGACACATTAAAGGACTCAGACTAGGTGATGACAATGTAAGAAGAGCTCAATAATTTCAAGAGGAATGAGGTTTGGAACTTAGTACCACGTTTTAATCAAAATCTTGTAGGAACCAAATGGGTGTACTGCAATAAACAAGATGGACATGGTATGGTGACAAGGAACAAAGCTCAACTTATGGCCAAGGGATACTTATAAATCAAAGGGGAGGAATTATTTAGCCAAAGCAAATGGATCACACCATCATTTTAAAAAGTTTAGTTTTCAAAGTCTTCTCCATTAGTATCTTATTTTCAAATTGGTATTTTAGAATTAGTATTTTCAATTGGTATTTTAGAATTAGTATTTTCAATTGGTATGTGAAACACCCTCTTGAAAGCTACGAGGATGAAAATTCTTTTTATACCAAAGGGGAGTGTTTTTAGCTACAACAACAATATTTGAAAAAAGGAAATAATTTTTCAAAGTTACGAAATACTTGCCAAAGGGGGAGACTCTTGAAGACAAGTTATTTTTTGACCAAAAGCAAAATGATTTCAAGAAATACCTAATCCCTTAGGACACCTCAATGGAGATGTAGGTTTCGTTTGGAAACCGAACTCCGGTAAACAAATCATAGTGTTCTTTGTGTTATTCCTCTCTAAAGTTCTCTTGCTTTAATCTTCATTCCAATCACTTGTGTTGCTCCATCACATTCATAAGAGCAACACATGCAAGAAGAACTCTTCTCCCTACTCTGATTATATTATTTCTTGCTCTAACACCTAATTGGGATCAAGTTTTGTTATTTAGTGATAAATTTCAGGTTTTGCCTATTCACCTCCCTCTAAGCAACTTTCACTGAAGGGCTAGAGAAGTTGGGTGACTAGTCGTGATGGCTGGTACTTGGGACACTAACAGGTGCGAGGATGTGGCGGGGCGAATCATGTCACTTACGCGGTTGTGGACTGGTGGGACACATGTCTAGGACATGGGGGACACCTATGGAGAATGCTACCCATGGTGGTTTCGGGGGTTGAGCCTCAAAACCACCCAGTGCGACAGTTTGTGGGTTTCACCAGGTTTGGGACTCAAAATATGGCGGTGTGGTTCCAAAGGGAATCAGAGGCGACACATAATGTCATTGTTAAGGGTGCGTCAAAGTGAAACAACTTCGTGAAGAGGATGTGGTCATCAGATCAACATATCAAGAGTTGGTCCATTTCGCCCCCGGATCAGTAAATATGCTCTATGTATCTAGGTGTAGTTTAGGAAAGAGGAATAGCCCTGTATAAAATAGGAGGGAGGGCTAAACCATTCAACCATCTCTTTTAGTACTTTGATTTCCCTCACTTAGTTTGTAATCCTCCTGTTTCTCTTTAGCTAGGAGATCCTTAGATGTTTTGAACCACGACATCTAAGGTTATGGATTTTTGAGAAAGTGTGACCGTAACCACACTCAACCCTTGTGGCATTTCATTTTGTGCCAGATCTGATAATATTTGCTTTTGAGTTGTTATTCTCCTCTCAACTCCTCTAGTTTGAGTTTTGAGTTGATTTTTGCCTTCACTTGTTTGGAGAGTGTTTTGGGGTTAATCTTTGGTTTATATCCTGTCCTAGATTCATTGCAATCTCGGGTATGAGCTTATCTAACTTATGGACATGTTTTCTAACTGATTTGCTCTTTCAACAAAATTCCAACTAAACTCTATGTCAAGTTCGAGTTTTCTGATCTGCTATTGATGTTTAAACCTGTTTAAGCTCAAATTTTGTGGACACTTTTGAAACTCACTTGTAAAGAGGTGTGTGCAAAATTTCTGGGAAACAGAGTCTGTTTGGATTGATTTTGCATTCGAAAACTGAAATTCGAGATGCTGAAAACAACATGAGTTAGCGACACAGTTTTGGGTCGCTTCGGATTTTTTTATTTTTGTTTGTGATCCGTTTGCTTCGTTGGATCCACTTATGTCCTGAAAACTTTTTCACATCTCTTGTGTGCTATTTGGAGTTTTTGGAGGTTAGAGTGTGACATTGGAAACTAAACAAGCTAAAGTTGTGTGGGCGCAAAGATTTTTATTGAGTTTCATTCACCCACTCTAGCCGACTAATTCAATCCTTCAATATTGATCATTTTGAGCCGCAGTTTTAAATAATGATGTAACATTAAAATCAAATTGAAATATGATGAGCTGAGTGTATCTAGCCAATATTAAGTTGTCGGTTCATATTTAGACTGCGTCGGTGACGCTAGGCTGATTCTTAGCTGCAGAAGACTAATATTCTACGATCTGTGTTGTGTCTTGGAATCAAATCTAGCTAAAGAAGAGGGCATATAACCTCTCTACTTTGGGAGACAGATGGTTCGAACGAATGAGCCAAAAAAGGGGCCCTCTCTAACCTAGTAATTGTGAATTTACTCCTAGTTTTTCAACTTTGTAATTTTACCCCTCTATTTTGAAAACGAAACTCTATTGTACCCTTATGCCGTTATATGCAGTTGACAACGTTAAATCTGATAAGAAAATACAAAAATGCTCATGTAATTTATTGTAATTTTACCTCTCGTTATATTATGTAAGTGTGATTTTAACCTTATTAGGGTTGCACCCCGTCCCGAAGAGGAGGGTAGTTCACACCTTTCACTCCTTTTTTTTATATTTCGTATTTTCTAATAACTAATTCTAATTTTTACTAACAGCGTTGAGAAGGAGGGAGAAACGGTGGCTTCGTTTTCAGATCGAGGGGATAAGATCACAAAGTTAAAAAGAAGAGTAGATTCATAATTTCAAGACCGTGAAGGGTATAATCAAAATTGTTCCAATAAATCACCAAAAGGATATTAGTCAAGTGGTGCTTTGGTTGTGCCTGTTATGCGTCGTATCAGGTTCCTCAAATTGCTTGTGCATATTCAAGCTAGCTGCGATGAAATGGCATCCATTCTTTTCTTGGTTTGATTGGTCGACGATAGCGCGCGAGTGGCTACGCGGTTTATAGAAAGCTTACAAATTCCCCAAAGGGAGTGGCTACTCGAGGTCGTCAATTTTAGTTTACCTGACATCACATCACATGTGGTGATCCAAATTATAGGCTGTTTTATTTTTTTCCCTAGTCGTACTATGAATTTGCATATCTTTTACTATGAATATGTATAGGATACATGTCTAGGTTTAGATGCATAATAATTAAAATTGGTACACATCAGACAGTTGAGAAAGAAAAATAGAGTGAAAGCCTTATGTTTGGTTTTAGTGATTGAGATAATTAGTTAAGTAACCTCTAACTTATTGTTATGATCAACAAAATCATGAGAAGCAACTCCGGTGAAATATATAGCGACTTATTGGAGTGCACCATTCAAGTGGTTTTTTGCAGCATCCTCTATAAGTCTAGTAGGGCTAGTTATTGCTAGTTGAGCTTCATATATATACGTTTTTTATCTAATATTTATGAGTTTGTAAATTTAAACTGCTGGAGGCAGTTTTACTCTATAAATATAAACTGTCTCTGTCGATTAAGCGTATCTAATTAATAGAAGCATACAAAAAAACTTACAACTTTTTATCTCTTCAGATTCTGAACACTTTTTCAGTTCTAATTTATGTCCTCTCCTCGGCTTGAGACGACGCTGTATATCTAAAAAAACAAAAACAATCTACTATAATTTAATTAGATGTGCGAAACTTTAAATCGGGAATCTCCATGAATGTATGTGTTACTGTGTTGGCAATTGGCATCGAGGATGTGCTTGCTGCCTAGCAAACTAGCTAGCTATAGGTGTGCTTTGCTATACGTACTACACTGAATCGATTCGGAAGCAATGAAGATAGATATGAAATCGTCCTGTTACAAAAAGCAACTTTAATTTGAGAGACATCTCTTTACTATAGGCCCGTTTGGTTTGGCAGCAGATCGAGCTCTAGTTAATTTCTTGCAAGCTAAACAAGTGTTTAGAAAACAGCTCTTTGCATTGCAAAGAGCGAGCCAGTTATATAGAGGAGCCGGAGTTGTTTTTATAAATTAGGAAGAACCCTAAAAACATGATTTCTCTTGTAGCCTCCGACCTATAAATCAATCGAATCTATTTTTATCAAAAAGATTTTTAATGTGTTGGTGCCGATCTAGGCGCTAAACATTGGAACGATCTGTCTGGCGGTGCTCTCTGTGGAGGCACGGACGGTCCCCGGTACAGGGCCGGACGGTCCGCGACCTGGGCGCAGGAGCAGCTACTTCTCTACGTACGTCCGGATGGTCCGCGCCTGGGGCCGGACGGTCCACGATGGCGCAGAGGGTCGTGTTCTTCGTAGCAGACCTAGATCTCGCCTCCTGGGAGAGACCCCGTCGAAGAGAAGAGATCTTAGGGTGTGTCTTGGCGTACGTCGGTAGGCCACCCAAGATGCCTCTAATCGACGTAGAGCCGAAGAGATGTGAAGATTCGAGGGGGAGGAGGGCTAAACTAGGCCTACTCCTAATGCATAAGGTAAAAATGATAAGTATAGTTGATTGGATCGATTGTGGGGGTTCAATCGGTCATAGCCCTTCCTCTATATAAAGGGGAGGTATGGACCCGTTACAAGTCGGTTCTCAAGTTAATCCAGCATGTTTAGCTAACAAATCCCGCAAGGAATCCAGAACCCTAACTGATTCTGGATGGTCCGTGCCGCTACAACGGACAGTCCAGACCGTGGACCGTCAGGCCTCAGGGCCAGACCGTCCGGCCTCAGGGCCAGACCGTCCGCCAGGCATATTTAGTGCTCAACATATGCCCCCTGCCTTTTGGTGGAGGTTGACGAACCAAAACCATATGCACTGCCAACACCCTTCGGGAAACATTAGATCTCACAAGTCATTTTGTTCCCAAAGTAAGAACTAAGCCTGATGCAAGTCACTGGCTTTCCAAACCAATAGGGTGATCATTCAATAGAGCTCTAATGCATAAAGGCCGTTTCGAAATGCATCTTTCTCGGTCATGACCATCTGATCAATGGATCAAAAGATATAGAATGGAGGTGCCCTCTAGCCTGAATAGATAAAGGGACTATGCATGTACCATTGGTTCATCATCGTACCATTCTATATTTAAACAAGACAATATATCGACGATGAGTAGGCGGATGGAAAGTATCATGGCATCACAAGATGAATAGGCGATGCTTGCCGCGTCACCTTTCGAGTTGTCTTATTCGGCCGTTTTGTTTTAGTGGGTGACTGGGGTTTTCTTATTGGCCAATCTCGTAAAACGACCTTCTTGCTAGCGTATTTAGAGAGCAATTGATCGAAAGTAGGGTCAGCTTTGACCAGCCGACCATGTGTGTTATACGTGCTTTTCTCCTGTGTCTCTTTTTTCGCTTTGTGTGGAGGCTAACGCCTCTGGCCATGGGCAGACCGTCTGGCTGAGCTAGCCGGACCGTCTGCATGAACACCGGACCGTCCGCGCGTAGGTGCTGCACCGTCCGCGATGCTCGAGTTAGGGAGCCATGCTCGACTGCTCAATTGAGAGTGCCCCCTGGCGCCTCCGGACTTGTTATGGTCTTCTTGTCTAGAGCCTTCCGAGCAATCCTTCCTTGCAATATGTTCAACATGCGAGGATCTCCAATGACGATGCTTTTGCCCTTGTCTTTATCAACCATTTTTGGCCGAACCAAGACTTTTTTGCTTGTGAGTTCTATTGTATTGACATGAAATGGTTGTGTGTCCACTTGCATCTCCTGAAAAAACAACTAACTCGCATTTATGATCGATTGTATTTGTTGACGAAAAATATTACAATCATCAATGGCATGGGAAAAGAATTATGCCACTTGCAATAAGCATGTCTCTTTAATTCATCCATAGGAAGAATAGTACGTGTTAATTTAATGTTGCCATTTTTTACTAGCTCACCAAATATTTTTATTGCATTTGGCAATATTAAAAGTAAATTTAAATTCTTGCCAATTCTTTTGAAGCGGCTGCAAAGAAGAACAAGCAAAAGATTTGGCCTTCATTGACCAAACAAGCTAAGCGGTATATACATCTATGGATTCATCATCTAAACTATCATGCTCTACCAGATGTATAGTATGGGCGATCGATTTTTGATGTCTCTTTACATCAGCTTTCATAGGCAGAGCTCGCTGATGTAGCTGAGCTATTGAAAAGAACTGAGTGCCATCTAATTCGTCTCTTAAGTAGGATAGCAACCCATTAAAAGCCAGCCTCGCTAGCTCTTTGTCTGCGACATGGATTCGAAAGCATCAGTTCTAGTGCTCTGGAACCTCCGGATATAAGCATTAACTGATTCTTCGCGTCCTTGTTGGACCGAGGTTAAGTCAGCCAACCCTAATTTATATTCCCCGAAAAAGAAATGCTTATGAAATTTACTCTCTAAATCATTCCAGGAAATAATGGAATTAGGAGGCAGGGCGACGTACCATGTAAAATCGGTACCAGTAAGGGATAAAAAAAATAAACGAACACAAAAAACTTCCCCATTAACCAATTCGCCTAGGTGTGCTAGGAATTGGCCTACATGTTCGTGTGTGCTTCTACCACTTTCACCAGAAAACTTAGAGAAATTTGGTATCCATGACCCTTGTGAGTATGGGACAGTGTCAAACTAGTGATCATATGGCTTTTGATATGACTGTCTTAGTCTGGCTACACTAACTCTGAGCCTATCTCGAAATAGTTCAGCCATCTCTTCCCTAATTTTCTCCATTGCGCTCGGTGGCAGACCACCGGACCTTAGGCTGTGAGGCTCATTCAGTTGGGTGTTGCTATGTCGACCTTCTTGTTGTGACCGATCAATAATGTTGATCGACCTGTGATCATATGGTGCGCTGTGGTTTAAATATGTCCGATTTTTTTGCATTTTGGCCCTTCCTCGGGAAAAAAATCACGTTTAGACTCTAAAAAATTTTAATGTTATTTTTGGACCCTTTGCTCGGCGCCATAAGTTATGGCGCCGAAGTAACACAGCTCGTCGCCATAGGCTATGGCGCTGAGGTACGTGCTGCGCTGGCATAGACGGACATCATGGCGCCGACGTGGCACCGAGCTCGGCGCATAGATCTTGGCGTCGAGCTCAATTATGTACACAAAGTCTGTCTAGCTTAGTCGGTACAGTGCAAGACTCTTAACTTTATGGTTGTGGGTTCGAGCCCCATGGTGTGCGTTTAATATTTTTTGTTTTTGTCGTTGATCTGTCTTTTGTTGTCCATATTTTTCGTTTATGTCGCTGATTTGTCCGTCCAGATTTATTTCTCATCCAGATTTTTTTGGTTTTTGTGACTGATTTGTTTATTCGTCCATATATTTTTTTGTTTATCCCGCGAGCACAGTGGTTGTGTGCCATAGTGGTCGCGAGCCATCAACTTCCTCCCTTGTTTGCTCAGCTAACCTACACCTAGGAAAATCAAACTGAACCGCAAATGGACTGTAATGTTTAAAATTTCTTTTGGAAATGCAATTTGAAGATTAGCATAGGAATAACAATTATGTTTCTCTTTGTCAATCAAAAAGTGACCTGCAAAATAATAGCATAGTTAGATCTATGCATCATTCCCTTGATGGGACTCAGCATTGAATGGAAAGGTTAATTAAATCCACGGATTAACTATACTATTTAGTTTAGTAGTATGTAAATTAAATATAAAAGTGAGGGACTGTACCCCCTACACACAAACACAAGCTCACAAAGTATTTTGTCCACTTGAAAAACTTAAATTTGTTTGAAAAATGTCTTGGTAAATAGAGGGAATGGAATTAGGTATCACCTAGTGGAGTAATTTATGCAGTAAATTCTAAAATATATCATCCATGAGACAAGTATATAATGGAGTATACTTTTAGTTAGTGTAGAGGAATAAATCTGGACGAAAAAAAACAAATAAGTGACAAAGACAAAAAGTATTTAAACGCCTACTGTGGAGCTCAAACCCACAACCACAAGGTTAAGAGCCTTGAACTCTACCAACTGAGCTAGACGAGTTTTGTATACACAATCGAGCCGGTGCCAAGATCTATGACACCGAGCTCGGTGCCACGTCGGTACCACGACGTCCGTTAGTGCCAGCGCAGCACGTACCTCGGCGCCATAGGCTATGGCGCCGAGCTGTGTTACCTCGGCGCCATAGCCTATGGCGCCGAGCAAAGGGTCCAAAAATGACATTAAAATTTTCTAGGGTCCAAACGTGATTTTCCCAAGAAAGGGCCAAAATGCAAAAAAAAAATCGGTAAATATGTAGGGGGGAACATACTGTTGATGCGGTGTGTAATAAATTGGCGCATAGTGTGCAACAGTAGGTTCTGCGTATGTGTATCCGGACTGTCCGGCCCAGGCGGTCGTACACTTCAGCACAGTGTCGGACTGTCCGATGGTAAGTCCGGACTGTCCTGTTGTGTTCGCTACTATCCGGGTGCCACATGGTGGTCTTGGTGTAGCTCCAAACTGTCTGGCAGAGAAAGCCGGACGGTCCATGTAATGGCCGGACTGTCCGGGCAAAAGCTCGAACGATCCGATCATGACCAGGGGGCCCGATCAGCCAAGCAGGGATGGCGGTGGTGATATTTGCCCTGGATATGAGTTCATTGGCATACCATATAATAGCGGGGGCTGCGAATCCCCATTTGTTGCCAATGTATTAGACATAGACATCCAATTACTAGTTTCATATGATGGAAAACTTGGAATAACAGATTTCTCCAACGAACATTTTAATTTTCTAATTGATTCTTGTAACCCTCCAATCTGTTATTTCATTTGATTCTATCGATGATCTATATATTGTTTAATAGATTGAATGTCATCGGATTTACTTACGTTGGGGATTATATTTGAAGTGAAGATAGAAGAGATGTGATGTCGGTCTCTCCATGTTTGATAACCTTCTGGTGACGATCCACTGTGTATGGTGACAAGAATTTCTCATTCGCTTGGCGCATGTAGTCGTTGTATTGTTGTTGCTCATCAGCCGTTAGACTTTCAAAAGCCGGCTTCAGGATATTGCCTAGGGACATATCGGTGTGATCTTTAGAACCAGCCATTTGAGGGCCTGATTTTTAGTAGATCTAGACACCTGGTCCCCAACAGAGTTGCCAAAAGTGTGTTGACGCCGATATGGGCGCCAAACATTGGAACGAACTGCCTGGCGGTGCTCTCTGTGGAGGCGCGGGTGGTCCGCGGAATAAGGGCGAACGGTCCGTGACCTGGGCGCTCGAGCGGCTTCTCTTCTACGTATGTCCGGACGGTCCACGCCTGGGGCTGGACGGTCCGCGATGGCTTAAAGGGTCGTCTTCTTCGCAGCAGGTCTAGATCTCACCTCCTGGGAGGGACCTCGTTGGGGAGAAGAGCAGGCCACCCAAGGCACCTCTAGTCGACGTAGAACCGAAGAGAGGTGAAGATTTGAGGTGGAGGAAGGCTAAACTAAGGTTACTCCTAATACATAAGGTGAAAGTGATAAATAGAGTTGATTGGATCGATTGTGGGGGTTCAATCGCCCGTATCCCTTTATCTATATAAAGGGGAGGGTCTGGACCCGTTACAAGTCGGTTCACGAGTTAGTCCTGCAGATTTAGCTAACAAATCACGTAAAAATCTGGAATTCTAGCTAATTCTGCGAACGTGGACCGCGGCCAGAGCCACGTTTAGTGCTCAACAAAATGGTTTTAGTTGTAATAAAGAAGCTGCTCCACCGTATAGGCTAGCTGTTCTTTCTCTGCTGCCAAAAACAACACTAGCTAGAGCAGCAGTGGTGTGCACTAGCTAGCTAGGCTAAGGTACACTTGGTGAATAATCTGATGTTTGAGTAGGGCGTACGGCCGGGGGACATACATGTCATGTCCTATAAATTAAAGCAGCTAGATGAAGGCAGCTGAGGATCAAAAGGAACATAATTATATACGGCATAGATGTTGTTTCCAATGCAAGTGTGTGCACTAGCTAGCACTACTGGTACGTACGTAGTAGATATGCATGCATTGCTTGATATCGGAATGCATGCATTGCTTGAGCAGGACAGAAAGGGGGCAAAAAGAAGCAAAAAAAGAGGACACGACATGCATGGATTCTGTGTTGTTTGGACGACTCGATCATGACATGAATGGCGCACAAAGGATTGCATCAGCTCCACCGGCAGAAAGAATGTAATTCTATACGCATGCATGCAATGCAACCACAGTCATCCCCTCCGTCATAAAAGAACGCAAATCTAAAGTCCAGGTCTTGTTTCATAAAAGAACGCCACGATCTTAATTACCACCTACCTCAAGAACCTGAGCACACTCGGACATGAGCTTCTTTGGGGCTCGTGTCAAGTTGGTGAAGGCTCCATCTCCAAGGCCTTCTCTCCCAACAACCCTCGACCACCACCGCAGTCGAGTTACCCAAAATTTTTTTTTGCATTTTAGCTCTTTATCAGAAATAAAATCACGTTTAGACCTAAAAAAATTTTAATCTCAATTTTGGACCCTTAGCTCGGCGTCATAGCCTATAGCGCCGAGCTAACACATCTCGGCGCCATAGCCGACGTGGCCATGACGGTCAGGGCTGACGTGGAAGCCCGTGTGACACCTAGCTCGCCGCCACAGATCTTGGCGCCGAGCTAGGACTTAACCGCGCGGCCCGTTTCTTCTCCGCGTCTCTTCTCTATTCGTTCACGCCGTTTTTAGCCGCCAGCCCCGCCCTCGCCGCGAGCCGCCACCGCGCGCGCCCACCCCTGCCGACGCGCGCCCACCACCGTGCGCGCCAACCGCCCCTGCCACCGGCGCGCCACCCGCCACTGCCACCGCGCGCCCGCCTCCAGGAGCTTCCTCCACGCGCCAGTAGGTAATTGTTTTTATTGTTGTTAGTTACTTAGTTAGTAAATTGTTAGTGTTTAGCCTATTGTTAGCTATTGTTAGTGTTTAGTAATTAGTTAGCTATCCACTTGTTTAGTGTTTAGTAAAATTAGAGATTTCAATTCAATGCTTTATGTCTAGTTTTGTGCATCCTAATGTTTTAACTTGTGAATAGGGAAACTCTATGCTCGTATCTGTTGTTGAACTTGAGCGTATCTCATAGAGAACTTCAGATAGTACTACGCTTTCGTTAACATCAATGAGTATCAATGTTTAAAAGAAAACTTGTTTATTTGTATGTTGTAACATATGTCTGTAACTAATATTTCGATTACAGAGGGTATCACGTCGTCTTCATCGTGCAGCGGCTCGTTGTGGATGCCGGTCTCTAGCGAGCGTTGACGTGCAGCTGCCTGTGCCTCCTATGCAGCAGGACGTTCAGCCTCCCATTTGTGCAGTTGGACCATCTACAGCTGGACTGAGCTCCTCGCGATCGACGCGGGACACGTTTGAGGACGTGGCCCACGAGGACGAGGACAAGGACGACGACGACGACGACGAACACGACGACGACACTGGCGCTGGCGCCATAGGTCAGGAGGAGATTGGACCATCACAGTTGCAGGATGCTCCTACAACTCAGCCATCATAGCTGACACCACGTAGAAGGCGTCCACGTGACCCTTACACTCCAGGCACCGACGCTCTTAGGGCCAAGGGCAAGGGTAATACTAGGAGGAAATGAATACTTTGTGATGTTGGTCTTATGCTGAAAACTTTGTGATTTGGACTCATGCTGGAGACGTTGTAATGTGAACTATGTTTTGTGTTTTGGACTATGTTTTGTGGACATTGTATTTTAGACTATGTTTTGTGGACATTGTATGAAGAACTATGTTATGTGGATGTTTTTATATTCTATGTTATTTTGTGATGTATTGTATGTTGAAATGTGGTCATGTCTTATAATATGTGATTATTTCAACTGTGATTGTTAATAAAACAAGGGGAACTCTTGCAAATTTTTTTTGTGAATTGTAAAAAACATGACAAGCAATAAGTAACGCATCTTCGGAGTTCTAAACTATTTTAGATATTCAAGTAGAGTTATAAATTATTTTGGATACGAAAATACTACATAACAGGCTACAAGTTTCTTCAATCTGAATCACAATCTATAAGTAACTCATCTTCGGAGTCATCCGTCGCGCAATCCTCAACGACAACCTCATTCCACTTGTTGCATTGTCCTGCATCACACTTGTCAACAGTTCTCTTGTAATAATTTGCTTCTGCTTCATCTGCAGCTTGGGAGAATAGCTCATCCTCAGCCTCAGCCTCATCAGACTTCTTCTTGTAATAAGTCGCCTCTACCTCTTCGGCGGCCTGAGACATAAACTCGTCCTCTTCCTCTTGAGCACGTAATCCTGCATCAGCTAGTGCGATGAGCTCACTCAACCTTGATGTGTCGTCCTCCTCTTCTTCATGTAATCCTGCCTCTGCGAGAGCGATAAGCTCACTCAATCTAGATGTGTCGTCCTCCTCCTCCTCCATCAGCTCAACAGTCGCCATTTTATCCTGAACATATCTTGCATGCGCCTCATCGGCCAAATAGTTTACGCCACATCCAACCTCTGCAAATATAATGAGCAAAATAAGTTAGCAAAGTCAAGATAAATAAATTGTACTAACATAATTATAGTATCATTTTTCTCACTCACTTCCCTTGAGGCGATCAGCAAGATTATCCAACATCTGTTTCTCGGCTTGAGCCGCTTCCCATTCCCTTGCATCATGTGCTCTCTTCTCATCTACCGCCTTCAACCTCCTATACTCTGCACGATTCGGGCTATCATAAAAGGCAGATTTTGCGTGCCTACGCATGTCGCTTATGCGATCGTTAATGTACGAATCGATGAGCTGAGATCCACAACGCATCTTCTATCCCATTAGTCTCTTGGACTCTATTGTGCGCATCACCTCTCCTTTGTCGTCGTAACTCTCCCAACTGCATTTACTCGTCTCCTACAAAAAAAATAGTAAGTACCGCTATAAAATTACAGTTGGTGCAAAAAATAAATAAATACCAACCTCATCGTAATCGACCATATGTCCACAAAAATATCCAACACCAAGCTCGGAAGGAACTAATCCATAATTAGCTTCAATACCATATTTGCAGAGTACTAGATCAAATTTCAACTCTTCCGCCCACTGATTTTTTTCTTTTCCTTTACCTCTGGCTCTGGCCAATGGGACAAAGGACCATACAACCACTCTCTGAAACGACACTTACGCCACCCGTATGGCTGCAGGAGAATAAATTAGTAATTTATTGTAAAAAATAACTAGTTCATACATTTAGCGTATCGATGGGCTCACATAATCAATGTTCGGACAACAGAACTGCTTCTCATGGTCTTCGTCGATGACAGCACGGTCTCCACAATCACATCGAGGCGGTGAGTCCATCCGTCTTTCTGTTGCTACCTCCTTATCCGCATCCGTCATTGGTGGAGGATTCGGGGGAGGAGGTACCTAACGCTTAAAACGCTCATGACTAGTCCTTCCACTCAACCAATTAGCGAAAAGAAGATATCGAGGGTCAAATTTATCAGGACCGCCGATCCACTGGAAAAAAAACACCTCAGGTGCCCCTAAAACAATGGAACAAAGCACTATTACACATCTACAAAATAATAAATGCGAACAAAATTAAGTCACAAGTCATAAGCTACGTACGTCAAAACCACCACAAAGGTAGAAGCAGCGAGCAGCCGTGTCTGGATGTTTGGATTGACATACCCAAGCTAGTCTGCCACAGTCACAATTAGGCATGGGGAGTTCAGGAGGAATAAGAGCATCCTTACTAGATACGTCTGGATATAACTCCTGAGGACGACCTCTCTTCTGCCACAACGCCTCTCGGTACATGTCTTCCATCTAATAAATGATTATAATTATCACTTGTACCTAATATGCTTTATAACATGTTTACACAAACTATCAAATAAAATATACTCATCATATTAATGATACTATATATATTATGAGCAACTATGAAACTAATAATCGAAATGATAATATAATAGGTTTACACAAACTATCAAACTATGAAACTATGAGCAACTATGAAACTAACAACCCAATATACAAAACAAATCAGTTGGGCACCATACCTTGGTCTACGAAGCGAACCAACTCGAACCTTTGAATCCAACAAATTTTGACGAAGTTTTGAAATGAGAGGAAATGTGCTGCTCTCGGCTAGCAGCGCGGCTGTTTTTATAGGCCTCCGTAGCTCGGCGTCAAGATCTATGGCGCCGAGCTACGAGGCCGCATCGGCGCCATGTCAGTGCCATGTTAGCCCTAGGCGCAGATAGCCGTTGCTGCCACGTCACACCTCGGCGCCATAGGCTGTGGCACCGAGCTGTGTTACCTCGGCGCCACAGCCTATGGCGCCGAGTATCGGGTCCAAACTTGCATATAAAATTTCTAGGGGTCCAAACGTAAATATTTTTCAAAAGTAGGGCTGAAAAAGAAAAAATTCGGTCGAGTTGCTCCCAGCGTACTCGCATTGGATATATATCATACCTATGATGTGGGTCATGCCACGGTTTCATCCTCCGCGTTACCATACCGTGCAAAAAATACTGTACAACGAACACTTGAACCCACACACGCCCCCCTTGCTCCAAACATTTGGGTAACCACCAGGCCACACAAACCTTAGTGTTTATAAATAAACAAATAATTATATTTAAATAAATATCTCAATACATATTTACCTATACTACTCTATTAATAACCTAATGTGGTCACCTGGTGCTACAACACTCTGGGCCCACCGCACGCGCCCCGACTGGTTCTCCCGTCACTCTCTCAGCTACTGCCCTGTGGACACGCTGACATACTAGGCCTACCCCACACTCTCTGACTGGTTCTCCTGCCCCTCTCATCTACTACCTTGTGGATCCCTGCGCCCATACAGCCAACTATTGCGACTGCTCAGCACCTGACCCCACCCACGCAGCTACCACACCATGCAAAAATTTGCAGAGCGAGCATTCAATCCCACACCTGGACATACTATATAATATACCTCGTGAAGGGCTTATAGATGGGCCTAAATGGTGAAGAGGCGGAGCCTGGGCCCCACTATAATCTGGCACAGCCTTCGCTTGCACTTTGCACTCTTGACCATGCGAAGTCGTGCCCCCTGACTCTGCGGAGAGTTGGACTTCGCTGTCTGGGAAAGAATTTGAGCCTTTGGGACACGTTCGTTAGGCTACAACAAGCCCCACTTTGACTTCCATGGCCCTTCGCTTCACCCCCTTCGAAGGCCACGATCGAAGTCCTCGATGTCGGTATAAGCCGAAGTACCCTCCACACACTGTACCTGCATTGAAGCCTGTTTGATCGTAGCCGGATTAGACTGGTCGAGGGGGCGCTCGGTTTGTTCCAACACTAGCCCTTAAGGGACCATTCAACTTGGTGAGCTAGTTCTGAAGTCTTTTTTTTGGAAGATGGTCGAACGCTGCCCTCTCCCATAGGTAGAAGTGGTCCCTCGGGGGGGGGGGTTCATAATGTGACCGTTGGGATGTGTGATGTTTTACTGTGTGACTTTTGGTTTCCCAAGGCATTTTCATGGACTTTAAAAACCAGCACCACTCGTGTGGAGGGTTTTTCTCTCGTCTGCTTGAACCATTTCCACATACCGCCACCGACGCCGCCACAAATTTCCCAGCGCCGATGGGGTCGCAAAATTGCTCACTGCTGGTGATCTGGCTCAGGTGAAACAGACTGCTCGCCACCGCAGACGGTACGTAATATCGTCCTCTTCTTCATCGTCATCCGCAACGACCACGTCGTTGAGCGTGCTGTCATCAGAGAAAATGATTAGCGATTTGGCATTGATCGCGGACTGTTGCTGGGACATACGGTGGAGTTTGGGATGTCACGGATATCCTCGGGACGCGTGCATGAAATGCAACATTTGGGTTATTTTGGAGCCAGCGTGGGGCATGCTCCGGGGGCCAAAGAGGTCCCTGAATCAGAGGGAGAGCTAGTGGTCTTTGAGGTGTTTTTCACAACCGGTCTTTGAATGCTTGTGCACCGTTTCGTTATCGAAGCCCTGGCTCGCTGCGAAGTCTAGCTTCGCCAACTTACAACGAATGTCATGGTGGCATTGACAAAGTTTATTTGGGCAGAGACTACGTATGGGGGTGAGTCGTCGGTGGATGTCTTCACAAAGATTTATTGCCTTTGTTGGCAGGAGAAAGTCACCAGTGGCAAGATTATGTAGTTTGGCATGTCCATGTTTACGCCTAGGACTGGGAAGACTTCAGGTGAGGTTGTTGAAAGTCGCCTAGAGGGGGTGAATATGCAAATCTGAAATTTGCAAACTTTAAGCACAACTACAAGCCGGGGTTAGCGTTAGAAATAAAACCGAGTCCGAAAGAGAGGGCGAAAACAAATCAACCAAATAAATAGAGCGGATGACACGGTGATTTGTTTTACCGAGGTTCGGTTCTTGCAAACCTACTCCCCGTTGAGGTGGTCACAAAGACTGGGTCTCTTTCAACCCTTTCCCTCTCTCAAACGGTCACCTAGACCGAGTGAGCTTTTCTCCTTGATCAAATGGGCCACTTAGACCCCTACAAGGACCACCACAACTTGGTGTCTCTTGCTTTTATTACAAGTTTCTTGAGAACAAGAAAGAGGAAGAAGAAAAGCGATCCAAGCACAAGAGCTCAAAGAACACGAGCAAAACTCTCTCTTCTAGTCACTTAATTGCTTTGAGTGGAATTGGGACTTGGAGAGGCTTTGATTCAATTGAGTTGTGTCTTGTATTGAATGCACTAGTTCTTGTATTGAGTGAGATGTCTGAAAAACTTGGATACTTGAAGTGGTGGTGGTTGGGGGTATTTATAGCCCCAACCACCAAACCAACCGTTGGGGTTGGGCTGCTATCGATGGGCAGTCCGGTGCGCCACCGGACACTGTCCGGTGCGCCAGCCATGTCACCCAACCGTTAAGGTTCTGACAGTTTCGACCGTTGGAGCTCTAACATCTTGGTGCACCGGACAGTCTGGTGCCGCACCGGACAGTCCGGTGCCACACCGGATAGGCACTGTTCACTGTCCGGTGCGCCTTCTAGCGCTGCTCTAACTCTGCGCGAACTGTCTGCGCACTGTTCACGCACTGTTCACCTTTTGCAGACGACCGTTGGCGCAGTAGCAGTTGCTCCGCATGGCACACCGGACAGTCCGGTGCCACACCGGACAGTCTGGTGAATTATAGCGGAGTGGCCTGGAGAAAACCCGAAGCTGAGGAGTTCAGAGTTGATCTCCCTGGTGCACCGGACACTGTCCGGTGGCACACCGGACAGTTCGGTGCGCCAGACTAGGGCAGCCTTCGGTTTCTTTTGCTCCTTTCTTTTTGAACCCTAACTTGTTCTTTTTATTGGTTTGTGTTGAACCTATGGCACCTGTAGAACATATAATCTAGAGCAAACTAGTTAGTCCAATTGTTTGTGTTGGGTAATTCAACCACCAAAATCATTTAGGAAAAGGTTTGACCATATTTCCCTTTCAATCTCCCCCCTTTTTGGTGATTGATGCCAACACAAAATAAAGCAAATATATAAGTGCAGAATTGAACTAGTTTGCATAAGGTAAGTGCAAAGGTTGCTTGAAATTAAACCAATATAATTATTTTAATAGATATGCATGGATTGCTTTCTTCTTATTTAACATTTTGGACCACGCTTGCACCACTAGTTTTGTTTTTGCAAATTCTTTGGAAAATTCTTTTCAAAATCCTTTTGCAAATAGTCAAAGGTATATGAATAATATTTAAAGAAGCATTTTTAAGATTTGAAATTTTCTCCCCCTATTTCAAATGCTTTTCCTTTGACTCAAACAAAACTCCCCCTAAATGAAATTCTCCTCTTAGCTTTCAAGAGGGTTTTGGGATATACCAATTGAGATACTTCTCATTAGAGGAATACCAATTTGAAATATACCAATAAAACCAATAAAAATTTTCAAAACACAATTAAAAATTAGGTGGTGGTGCGGTCCTTTTGCTTTGGGCTAATACTCTCTCCCCTTTGGCATGAATCGCCAAAAATGGAGACTTTGTGAGCCCTTTTTAAATTCTCTCCCCTTTGGCAAACAATATATGAGTGAAAGATTATACCAATATGGAGAGATGGCGGAATACCGTCAAAGAGGAGATAATTCGATGAAGTTGAGTGGAAGCGTCGTCTTTGCCGAATACTCCATTTCCCTTTCAATTCTATGACTCCCTTGTCGAGGTCGAGATGCCCATTAGTTCCTATGGGCGTCTTGATGGGCTTGGCATCCTTCATTCCAAACTTGGTGAGTATATCTTGTATGTACTTAGTTTGGCTGATGAAGGTGCCCTCTTGGAGTTGCTTCACTTGAAATCCTAGGAAGTACTTCAACTCTCCCATCATAGACATCTCGAATTTTTGAATCATTATCCTACTAAACTCTTCACAAGTAGATTTGTTAGTAGACCCAAATATGATATCATCAACATAAATTTGGCATACAAACAAATCATTTGCAATAGTTTTAGTAAAGAGAGTAGGATTGGCTTTGCCGACTTTGAAGCCATTAGTGATAAGAAAATCTCTTAGGCATTCATACCATGCTCTTGGGGCTTTCTTGAGCCCATAAAGCGCCTTAGAGAGTTTGTAAACATGATTAGGGTACTCACTATCTTTAAAGTCGGGAGGTTGCTCAACATAGACCTCTTCCTTGATTGGTCCATTGAGGAAGGCACTTTTCACGTCCATTTGATAAAGCTTGAAGCCATGGTAAGTAGCATAGGCAAGTAATATGCGAATTAACTCAAGCCTAGCTACGGGTGCATAGGTTTCACCGAAATCCAAACCTTCGACTTGTGAATATCCTTTGGCTACAAGTCGGGCTTTGTTCCTTGTCACCACACCATGCTCATCTTGCTTGTTGCGGAAAACCCACTTAGTTCCTACAACATTTTGGTTAGGACGTGGAACAAGATGCCATACCTCATTCCTCGTGAAGTTGTTGAGTTCCTCTTGCATTGCCAAACTTCCAATCCAAATCTCTTAATGCGTCTTCCACCATGTATGGCTCAATATAAGACACAAAAGAGTAATGTTCACAAAAATGAGCGACACGAGATCGAGTGGTTACCCCCTTATGTATATCACCGACGATAGAGTTCACGGGGTGATCTCTTTGTATCGCTTGGTGGACTCTTGGGTGAGGCGGTCTTTGACCCTGTTCATCTTCCTTGTCTTGATCATTGTCATCTCCCCTTTGATCATTGTCCTCCTCTTGAGGTGGCTCATTTTCTTGATCTTCTTCTTCATCATCTTGGGCATGTTCCTCATCTTGAGTTGGCAGAGATGCTTGAGTGGAAGATGATGGTTGATCTTGTGCTTGTGGAGGCTCTTCGGATTCCTTAGGACATACATCCCCAATGGACATGTTCCTTAGCGCGACGCACGGAGCCTCTTCATTATCTAGCTCATCAAGATCAACTTGCTCCACTTGGGAGCCATTAGTCTCATCAAACACAATGTCACAAGAAACCTCAACTAATCCAGTGGATTTGTTGAAGACTCTATATGCCCTTGTGTTTGAGTCATAACCAAGTAAAAAGCCTTCTACAGCCTTAGGAGCAAATTTAGATTTTCTACCTCTTTTAATAAGAATAAAACATTTGCTTCCAAAGACTAAAATATGAAACATTAGGCTTTTTACTGGTGAGGAGTTCATATGATGTCTTCTTAAGGATTCGGTGAAGATATAACCGGTTGATAGAGTAGCAGGCGGTGTTAATCGCCTCGGCCCAAAACCGGTCCGGTGTCTTGTATTCATCAAGCATGGTCCTCGCCATGTCAAGTAGAGTTCTATTCTTCCTCTCCACTACACCATTTTGTTGTGGCGTGTAGGGAGAAGAGAACTCATGCTTAATGCTCTCCTCCTCAAGAAAGCCTTCAATTTGAGAGTTCTTGAACTCCATCCCATTGTCGCTTCTAATCTTTTTTATCCTCAATCCGAACTCATTTTGAGCTCGTCTCAAGAATCCCTTTAAAGTCTCTTGGGTTTGTGATTTTTCATGCAAAAAGAACACTCAAGTGAAGTGAGAGTAGTCATCCACAATTACAAGACAATACTTACTCCCGCTAATGCTTATGTAAGCTATCGGGCCGAATAAATCCATGTGGAGTAGCTCAAGCGGCCTGTCGGTCGTCATGATGTTCTTGTGTGGATGATGGGCACCAATTTGCTTTCCTGTTTGGCATGCGCTACAAACCTTGTATTTCTCAAAATGAACATTTGTTAGTCCTAAAATGTGTTCTCCCTTTAGAAGCTTGTGAAGATTCTTCATCCCAACATGGGCTAGTCGGCGATGCCAGAGCCAACCCATATTAGTCTTACCAATTAAGCAAGTGTCGAGTTTAGCTCTATTGAAATCAACTAAGTATAGCTGACCCTCTAACACTCCCTTAAATGCTATTGAATCATCACTTTTTCTAAAGATGGTAACACCTACATCAGTAAATAGACAGTTGTAGCCCATATTGCATAATTGAGAAACAGATAGCAAATTATAATCTAAAGAATCTATAAGAAAAACATTAGAAATAGAATGGTCAGGTGATATAGCAATTTTACCAAGTCCTTTGACCAAACCTTGATTTCCATCCCCGAATGTGATAGCTCTTTGGGGATCTTGGTTTTTCTCATACGAGGAGAACATCTGTTTCTCCCCTGTCATGTGGTTTGTGCACCCTCTATCAACAATCCAACTTGAGCCCCCAGATGCATAAACCTACAAAACAATTTAGGTTTTGTTCTTAGGTACCCAAACGGTCTTGGGTCCTTTTACATTAGAAACAAGCACCTTGGGTACCCAAACACAAGTCTTTGAGCCCTTGTGTTTGGCCCCAACATATTTGGCAACTACTTTGCCTGATTTGTTAGTTAAAACATATGAAGCATCAAAAGTCTTAGGGGTATTAAGTTTAGCATTGCCTCCCTGTTGGAAGCCAATGCCATCCTTAATGCCAGGGCGTCTCCCACTATAGAGCATGCTTCTAGCAAATTTAAACTTTTCATTTTCTATCTCATGCTCATTAATTTTAGCACTAAGTTGAGCTATTTGATCATTTTGTTGTTTAATTAAAGCTAGGTGATCATGGATAGCATCAACATTAATGCCTCTACATCTAGTACAAATAGTAACATGATCAACACTAGATGTAGAGGGTTTGCAAGCATTTAATTCATTAATCTTAGCATGTAACATTGCATTTTCATTTCTAAGATTGGAAATAGAAACATTGCAAACATTTAAATCTTTAGCCTTAGAAATTAATTTATCATTCTCAATCTTAAGGCAAGAGAGTGATTCATTCAATTTGTCAATTTTAGCAATCATACTAGCATTATCATTTTTAAGGTTGACAAGAGAGTCATCACAAACATTTGATTTCTCAACCTTAGCAATTAATTTGGCATTTTCAATTCTAAGGTTAGAGATAGTGTCATGGCAAATGCTAAGCTCACTAGTTAATTTTTCACATTTTTCTACTTCCTGAGCATAAGCATTTTTTACCTTAACATGCTTTTTATTTTCCTTAATAAGGAAGTCCTCTTGGCTATCCAAGAGTTCATCCTTCTCATGAATAGCACTTATTAATTCATTTAATTTTTTTTGTTGCATGTTAAGATTGGCAAAAAGACTAAGCAAATCATCCTCATCTTCACTAGAGTTACCCTCATCACTAGATGTTGTATATTTAGTGGAGGCTCTAGATTTTACCTTCTTCTTTTTGTCGTCCTTTGCCATGAGGCACTTGTGGCCGACGATGGGGAAGAGGAGGCCTTTGGTGATGGCGATGTTGGTGGCGTCCTCGTCGGAGGAGGAGTCAGTGGAGCTCTCATCGGAGTCCCATTCCCGACACACATGGGCATCGCCGCCCTTCTTCTTGTAGTACTTCTTTTCCTTCCTTCTTCCCTTCTTGTCGTCGCCCCTGTCACTATCACTTGATAATGGACATTTAGCAATAAAATGGCCGGGCTTACCACACTTGTAGCAAACTTTCTTGGAGCGGGGCTTGTAATCCTTCCCCCTCCTTTGCTTGAGGATATGGCAGAAACTCTTGATGATGAGTGCCATCTCCTCATTGTCGAGCTTGGAGGCGTCGATGGGGAGCCTACTTGATGTAGACTCTTCTTTCTTTTCTTTCGTCACTTTGAATGCGATGGGTTGCACCTCGGGTGTGGAGGTGGCGCCTTGCTCGATGATTTGTTTGGAGCCTTTGGTCATCAACTCAAAGCTCACAAACTTTCCTATAACTTCCTTGGGAGTCATTAGCTTATATCTAGGATCACCACGAATTAATTGAACTTGAGTGGGATTACGAAAAACAAGTGATCTTATAATAACCTTGACCATCTCGTGGTCATCCCACTTGGTGCTCCCGAGGTTGCGCACTTGGTTGACCAAGGTCTTGAGCCTGTTGTACATTGCTTGTGGCTCCTCTCCTTGGTTGAGGACGAACTGACCAAGCTCCCCCTCGATCGTCTCCCGCTTGGTGATCTTGGTCACCTCATCTCCCTCGTGCGCGGTCTTGAGCACGTCCCAAATCTCTTTGGCACTCTTCAACCCTTGCACCTTATTATACTCCTCTCGACATAGAGAGGCGAGGAGTATAGTAGTGGCTTGGGAGTTGAAGTGCCGGATTTGGGCTACCTCGTCCGAGTCATAGCCTTCATCCCCCACGGATGGTACCTGCGCTCCAAACTCAACAATGTCCCAAATGCTAGCGTGGAGTGAGGTTAGATGGTGCCTCATTTTATCACTCCACATACAATAATCTTCACCGTTAAAAACCGATGGTTTGCCTAGTGGGACGGAAAGTAAAGGAGTGCGTTTAGAAATGCAAGGATAGCGTAGGGGGATCTTACTAAACTTCTTGCGCTCTTGGCGCTTAGAAGTGACGGACGGTGCGTCGGAGCCGGAGATGGATGGCGACGAAGAGTCGGTCTCGTAGTAGACCACCTTCTTCATCTTCTTCTTTTTGTCTCCACTCCGATGCGACTTGACGCGGGGAGGTGATTCCTCCCTTCCTTTGGCGCCGGACTCCTTTGATGGAGCCTTCCCGCGGCTTGTGTCCGTTTCCATCTCCCTCTTGGCGGATGCTCCCGACATCACTTCGAGTGGTTAGACTATAATGAAGTACCGGGCTCTGATACAAATTGAAAGTCGCCTAGAGGGGGGGTGAATAGGCAAATCTAAAATTTGCAAACTTTAAGCACAACTACAAGCCGGGGTTAGCGTTAGAAATAAAACCGAGTCCGAAAGAGAGGGCGAAAACAAATCAACCAAAGAAATAGAGCGGATGACACAGTGATTTGTTTTACCGAGGTTCGGTTCTTGCAAACCTACTCCCCGTTGAAGTGGTCACAAAGACCGGGTCTCTTTCAACCCTTTCCCTCTCTCAAACGGTCACCTAGACCGAGTGAGCTTTTCTCCTTGATCAAATGGGTCACTTAGACCCCTACAAGGACCACCACAACTTGGTGTCTCTTGCTTTTATTACAAGTTGCTTGAGAACAAGAAAGAGGAAGAAGAAAAGCGATCCAAGCACAAGAGCTCAAAGAACACGAGCAAAACTCTCTCTTCTAGTCACTTAATTGCTTTGAGTGGAATTGGGACTTGGAGAGGCTTTGATTCAATTGAGTTGTGTCTTGTATTGAATGCACTAGCTCTTGTATTGGGTGAGATGTCTGAAAAACTTGGATACTTGAAGTGGTGGTGGTTGGGCGTATTTATAGCCCTAACCACCAAACTAACCGTTGGGGTTGGGCTACTGTCGATGGGCGCACCGGATAGTCTGGTGCGCCACCGGACACTATACGGTGCACCAGCCACGTCACCCAACCGTTAGGGTTCTGACGGTTTCGACCGTTGGAGCTCTGACATCTTGGTGCACCGGACAGTCCGGTGCCGCACCGGACAGGCACTGTTCACTGTCCGGTGCACCTTCTGGCGCTGCTCTGACTCTACGCGAACTGTCCGCGCACTATTCACGCATTGTTCACCTTTTGCAGACGATCGTTGGCGCAGTAGCCATTGCTCCGCATGGCACACCGGACAGTTGGTGCCACACCGGACAGTCCGGTGAATTATAGCGGAGTGGCATGGAGAAAACCCGAAGCTGAGGAGTTCAGAGTTGATCTCCCTGGTGCACCGGACACTGTCCGGTGGCACACCGGACAGTCCGATGCGCCAGACCAAGGCAGCCTTCGGTTTCTTTTGCTCCTTTCTTTTTGAACCCTAACTTGTTCTTTTTATTGGTTGGTGTTAAACCTATGGCACCTGTAGAACATATAATCTAGAGCAAACTAGTTAGTCCAATTGTTTGTGTTGGGCAATTCAACCACCAAAATCATTTAGGAAAAGGTTTGACCCTATTTCCCTTTCAGTTGTCTAAATTGTGCCATGCTCGAAGAACAAGTGGAGGAATTGGTGGGATTTTTTGTTTTACGTGGTGACGAAGGACGCCGGGGGATTCCTAGGCTGCCTCCGACCATCCTGTGCTCGCCCTGCTACATTGCCTTCTCATAGTTTATAGTAAGGAAGGGGGATGTGGACGAAGACTTGGTGGAAGAGCTCATCGCTTGTGGAGTGTGGCCGCTGGCGAACGGTTGGGAGGTGGGTGAGGTGAAACTGTGTTCGATGCCTTTTTGAAGAATCAGATGGTGCTGAGTCCAGCATTCGCCATTGATCTGCGTGGACGGGACAGTGTAGCCTTTGCTAGGGAGACGAAGCTGAGGCGGTAAAGATTGTTGGTAAATATTCGACGAAGACTGAGATGCTGAGAAGCTGGAATTTACGTAGTTCAAATGTTAGGCTGAATCGTGTGTTTGAGCTGAATGGCCTCCGCTATGGCCCATATCCTGAAGAGGGCTCCGTTGATGTCGAGGATGCTGAGGAGTGCAAGAAGAAGGGTGGATTCAAGCGTTGTGGGGTGGATGAGGGGTGCTCCAAGGGTAAGGTTGTGGTGTCGCTAGTGAAGAAGAGGAGGAAGGTGGAGACGAAGACAAAGGCGCTAGGAAGGGCAGCTGTTGTGGCGGAGGCCTCGAACAAGTTTGCTGAGGAGCTAGCCGAGACTTGCGCTGAGCCAGGAGAGGTCATGTCTTCGCCTATTCTACGAGAAGCATCTGCTCGAATGCTGGAAGTGACTAGGGGTGAGTGGTGTAGAGATGACTGCATTCCTATGGCTTCCGGTGAGGACGATTCTACATCTTTTCTAGTTTGGTATTTCAAAGTTTTTCCTTACAGGCGAAATGTTGGTGCTGTTGTAATAGCTGTGCTGGACAAGGACCACCAGGAGTCTTCAAAAAATAAGAGGAATGCTCCGATGTGGCTGGTGGACCCTCGTCGTGAGATGAAGGCCGTCCACATTGGCACGGCTGGAGGATCAAAGTCCAAAGCTACGAAGACTGCTGCTGCCACGGCAGTGATGCCTCCGCCCATGGCGTGTGTTGCTTTGGCTGTGGGGACTCCTTCGCCTGGCAGGGCTGTATAGGACGTGGCGCCATGCAGTACTTAGGTGGGTGCGGCTGGCGGAGTGGTCCTCAATGTTTCTGTCGAGGACTACCACCTCGAAAGCATCAGTGAATTCAATGCCCACACTGGGCTGCGGCAAGTGGTAAGTATTTTGTGTATCTGTGTGCCTGTTCTGAATTTTCGCTCTAACTTACCTTTGGCTTCTGTTCTTGTCATGCGGATGAGGACTACGTCGCCAACTTCAAACTACTTTGGGATGACCACCTTGTCCCTCCAGGTCTTTGTTTCAATTTGTTATTTGTTGATGGAGTCAAGGGCTTCAACTTGAATGGCTTCGAGGAGATCTTTTGATGCTGCTTTGTTAGTTTCTAGGGCGAGGTTTGGTTTGGTTCGAGGAGATCCATGTTTGAGTTCCTGCAGGTTCAATGCTTATGCTCCGTACATAAGCTTGAATGGGGTAAACCTTGTTGCTCTAGTCTTTGTCGTGTTTGGGACCCATAAGACATCAGGGAGGTGGTTAGTCCACTTCCCTTTTTTGTCGTCAACAAGCCTTTTCTTGATGGTCTTGAATTTTTTTCCGTTCGCTCTCTCGACAAATTCGTTCAATTGTGAGTGGTAGATAGAAGCGAAGATGACTTTGGTTCCAAGTGGTATATAAGTCTCTAAATTCTTGGTTGTTGAATTGTTTCCTGTTGTTCACTGTTGGGGGCTTGTTCTCAAGTGCTTCGGCTTAAGAACAAGGCAACACATAAAATGTTAAACGGTAAAGTCCTTCGTCCTTCGAAACATTATTTCCCTTGGAATATAATGACCTTTGGACGAAGGTTATGAAGGACAAACCTTCAGCATAGCATAAAATGAGGGAGAAGGAATCATACGAAATATAAAATGACATAAACAATCATGTATTATTGTCAACTCACTTTTATTTCATTTCTATTCTATTACTATGGAAAATAGAAATGATATCGAATTACAAATGTACCTTCGGCTTGAAAGAAGGTGAAAGTACAAGCGTGACGCAAAAGCAAGATGCCAAGTCAGCCTGAACAGTACAGGAGTACTGTTCATCTATTTATAGGCACGGGGCGCAGCCCTTATAAAATTACACCCATGCCCTTTACATTTGCTAGTAGTTCTGTAGTAATACATCGAGGTCTGGATAGCCTTTTCCTTTCTAAGTCGGTTTCCTTTTCTGCTATCATGCCGAAGCTCTCCTGCATATAGCTTCGGCTCTGCGCCAACCTTCGTATTCTTTGTGCTTCTTCACGCTGGTTCTGATCCGATCCCGAAGGTACATGTTCACGTATTATACTCCAGAAACATTGTTAAATTATGTTTTTGAGGACCTTCGGAAGCCGAAGGCCCCCAATAGTAGCCCCTCACAATATTAATTTGTTAGAATAATAAATTCAGATTGTGATATGGACGAAGGCCCTAAAGCCGAAGGTCCGAAAAAAACACCTTCCCTTTGCTAGAATAGCAACAGTCAATGACAAGCGGGGCCCTCCACTCTGCAACGCACTAGGCGTATAAATAAGAGCACACCACAGGCTCATTTGGCACGCTTTTAGCCATCTACTTTGCTTGCTCAATTTTTAGCTCTTGCCTACCAACGCTTGCTTGGTTTTTAGATTTTCTAAGCTTCGGCTTTAGGAGCACATTTTCACCATTTCTGAAGAGATGTCTCAAGACAAGAAAGCTGCTGGTGAAACAAAGCTGTGCGAGGAGGAGAAGCTTCTTAAGGAAAAAACCGCTGGATTCATCGAGTTTATTGCAAAGACCAACACAGAGAAGATTACAAAAGAAACTCTAGAAGGTTTATCTGAAGATACCGACGATAGCGATAGTTATGATGTGGAAAGTGGGGGTGAAGACTCCGAAGATCGGTCGTGGAGACTAAGTCACACAGTCTTCGGAAAATCGACTATCAGGCAAAGTCATCTTGATAACATGAGAGGAAGGTATTTTTGAGATATATCCATAGTGAGGGCTGATAACGGAGACTGGACTGCTCCTGCTCCTGAAGAAAATGAAGTTGTAATCTATCGAAGCTTCTTCAAGGCTGGGCTTCGATTCCCCCTAAGCAGTTTTGTGGTTGAAGTTTTAAAGATATACCAGATTTTTCTTCACCAAATTACTCCTGAAGCCATCATAAGAATGGGAACCTTTGTATGGGCTGTGAGGAGTCAAGGTTTGGCACCGAGTGCAAAAAGTTTCTGTAGTATACACGAACTTTTATATGAGACGAAACCCTGGGGTAAGGAGCAGTATCATAATAATTTTGGTTGTTATAGCTTCGTTACTCGTTCAGGCTCGAGCTGCCCAGTGCCAACCTTTCGGAAGAGGTAGCCTGGAGACTGGACGAAGGAATGGTTCTATGTGAAAAATGATTTAAAAGCGAGGGAAGATATCAAAGAGGTCATCATGCACCCCATCTGGTCCCGCTTTGGCCTTCGGAAACCGAAGGTAGAAATTGATGAAGCAGCTGAAAAATGCCGAAGGGCCTTTGGCATAGTTTGCTCTTTCATCGGGACAAGAGACTTTGTCTAAGAGCACGTGGCCTATAGGATATGGCCACTGCTAGACAACTGGGAGATGCTAAAAGAAACTGTCAGCAACACTAACGAAGGTGATTTGGTTCGACTGAAATATACTTTCAGATTTGGAGACCAATTTATAGAACTAGACGATGACTGGCTGAAATGCATCGAAGCTACAAGTGATGATCTGCTAGGACCGTACTCTAAAGCGGAGGATAATGCGTTATTTGCAGCCTTCGGGAGCCGAAAGAAGAAGAGGCTAAATAGAGTTTTTGATGCCATCGGATTTATGTATCCTGACTACCACTACCCATCAAAGGGACAAAAAAGAAAGGGTGCAACTTCCGGGAAGGATGCTGCTTCAGCTGCTCCAAGCGAGCCTGCTCCGAAGAGGAAGAAGGTAAAGGTTCTTACCCACCGGCCACGATTTATTGAACCGGCCGTAGTGCCCGAATTTGGTGGTGAGACCTCTTCGGCTACTGAAGCTAAAAAATCTGTGTCTATGCAGAAGATTGAAGAGCCGGCTGTGATGCCGAAGACATCCTCAGCCAAAATAGTTAAGTCGACGGTCGATGTTATGGGGGTCGAAAGAACAAAGATATCAGAAATTACAAGCCCTCCGGTAGAAGTGAATGTGCCAAAAGCACAAAAAAGTCTTACAGCGACCCCTAAGAGGAAAAGAATGGTCAATGTACTAGATGCGCTGGAGACAATAAAGACAAGCTCTACTCTAAAGAAAACTACCGAAACTCCAAAGACGCAGCCTGAGACAAGAGCAATCGAAGCCGAAGTTGCGAAGAGCCAGGTCAAAACCGAAGCTGGGCCTTCAGAGCCCGCAAAGGAAAAATTCTTGGGAACCGGGGAGGAGAAAACAGAAAAAGATGCTGCAGAACAAATTATGCCTGAAAAGACTGCCACTCGCACTCCCGAAGCATCCTCTGAAGCTCTTGATTATATCGTACGACATGCTTCGGGAAAAAGATTAACTAAAGAAGAAATTTTTGAAGCTAAACACTATGCCCGAGAACTGAAGTATCCAAAGGGCGCCTTAGTGTTCAATGGAATAGACGAAGATGACTTCTTATATTGCCTCCCAGACAACAAAGAATTATCCATCTGCCGGGAGATGGCCAGAAGTATGGGGTTCCCGAAGCTCGAAGCTGGCCTTTGTGCCATGACAAAGGACAATGTTGCAGATAGCCTCGCATATAACAGTCTAAAGGTAAAAAAATTGTACATTTGGAAGTTTACGAACTTTGAATTATTTTTTGCTGTTACACTTATTCTTTTCATATAGGGTTTAATACTGAGCAACGCCTTAAGGGCGCAAAAGAACGCCGAAGACGAGAGCTGCACTATTGCTCTCAACAACCTTCGAACATAGGTTATTAAGCTAAGTAATGAAGCTTTGGAAAAGATAAAATTTTACTTACATTGGTAGACAAAGTGAAGGGGGGTGAAGCTAACTACAAGACCCAATCTGAAATCCAAAGGAACGAGATTGAGAACCTTCAGAAGCAACTGGCTGAAGCCAAATTGAAATGTGCCATCGCCGAAGCTGACCGAGATGCCAGCGATTACTGGAAAAATTACTGGGAAAAAACAACTGCAGAACTTCGGGCATCAAAAGAAAAATGCTTTGAGAAATCTATAGAGTGTGTAAAAAAGATAAAAACAAGCTTTTCTAATGTTGGTGTGTATTCAAGTGAAGACAACTATGTACGGGGTGATACCGAGGGGCCAATTGAGTGGATCAGTGGCGAGGCCGAAGCTTTTGAGGAAATCTTAAATGGTCGTGGGGACGTCTGCGCCTTCTCAGGTGCAAGGGGGATTGCGGCTATCTTGGAGAAATCAGGTTGCGAACATGTGAGAATTCTGGCTGAAGCCGAAGCTACTTTATCTATTGATGATACGAAGGACCCCTCGGCCGAAGCAAGCTTAGTTGGTGGAAAATTCTTTACCGACATCTAGGAAAATGGCGGTTGAGGGATGGCCCACGAAATAATAAAAAAGAGCGAAAAGGATACTCACGATGAAAGGGAAGCAACGAAGGCAGCTGAAAAAGCTGCGGAACTCGAAAAGCGGATAGGTATTGCTTAATAGCTTTTAACTTTATATTTTTTTATTTTTGCAACTTCTAATCTTATTTACGCTTTCTACTGCAGCCGAGCTATCTCCTCCTCCAGAGCCGTTCGAGTCATTGATCGAGCCAGAGGCAAAGGAACCAGCAGAAATCATTAATATGGCCGAAAGTATTTTGAACGTAGTCGTTACTCAACTACTGACCGAAGCTGCAGACGAAGTTTTAAAGGAAGAATGATAGATATTGTAAAAACATTGTTAAAAAACCAATGTAACATTTGCTGGACTATGCTTGTAATATTTGGCACTCATGAGTTTTTAATAGTGTATAAATGGCTTTGTAATTCATTTCTTTGCGATGCATGAAACTTTTATTGTACATACCGTTTTTGAGCCTTCGGCGAAAAAACACCTTCCCTTCTTTTCATGCTTCGTAAAGAAGAATTTTTATGCTTCGTGAAGAACTCTGCAATCGTCGTAGAAACATTAATGCTTCGTCAAAAATAAACTTTTTCTTCCACTTTATAGCTGACAAAGCTGTATCTCTCCGAAACTTATTTTGTGCCCTAGCACAATTTCACTTTTTCGAAGTATTCTGTGAAGGTCAACATTGTATCCACTTCTTATGCCATTGATGCAATATGATGTATGGTATGTTATGCGAATGATGTGATGATGTTATGCTTATGCAGAATGATATTTGTGCCGAAGATACACACACATCCCTGCTGTAGAGTACATAATCTCTTTGCCGCTTATTTTTCGGCTTCATCGCTTATTTTTTGGTGTATCAGCATTGACTTTTCGCTGTAAGTTCTGCATTCCCTTAGGAACTGAGAGCACCTAGAGGGGGGTGAATAGGTGATCCTGTAAAACTTAAACTTAAGCCACAAAAACTTAGTTAAGCGTTAGCACAATAATCGCCAAGTGGCTAGAGAGAAGTTCTCGCAAGACACGATAACCACAAGAGAATCAACATAGATAGAAACAGTGGTTTATCCCGTGGTTCGGCCAAGTACAAAACTTGCCTACTCCATGTTGTGGCGTCCCAATGGACGAGGGTTGCAATCAACCCCTCTCAAGCAGTCCAAAGACCCACTTGAATACCACGTTGTTTTGCTTTGCTTTTCTTTTTCCCGTTTGCGAGGAATCTCCACACTTTGGAGTCTCTCGCCCTTACACTTGAAATTCAAAAAGAAGCACGGAGTAAGGGAGGGATGAGCAACGCACACAAGACACAAAATCAGAATGTCAACACGCACACAAGTCGCAACGAGAGCTCGCAACACAACCCGACGAGTTCACAACTCAACTAGAGCTCTAGATGCTATCACGGAGAAACAAATGCGTGGAATCGAAGCCTTGGTGCTTAGGAATGCTTTGAGTGTGCTTGTTATCCTCCTCCATGCGCCTAGGGGTCCCTTCTATAGCCCCAAGGCAGCTAGGAGCCATTGGGAGCATTCCAGGAAGGCAGATTTTGCCTTCTGTCGCCTGGCGCACCGGACAGTCCGGTGCACCACCGGACACTGTCCGGTGCAGATTTGTTTCCTTATTTGGCAAAGCCGACCGTTGCTGATTGAGAGCCGTTGGCGCACCGGACAGTCCGGTGCCCCAATGTGACCGTTGGCTCGGCCACGCGCCACGCGCGCAATCCCCGGCCGACCGTTGCCCCAGCTGGCCGTTGGCTCACCGGACAGTCCGGTGCACACCGGACAGTCCGGTGAATTATAGCCGTACGCCGTTGATGGCTTCCCGAGAGCGACGACTTCGCCTGTGAACGGCTCACCGGACAGTCCGGTGCACACCGGACAGTCCGGTGATTTATAGCCGTACACCGCCGTCAAACTCCCGAGAGCAGCAAGTTCGCCAGAGCCGGCCTGGCACACCGGACACTGTCCGGTGCACCCAGACTGAGCAGACTTTGGCTGAACAAAGCCATCTCATTTCCAACTAGATTTTTCCTGTTTCCAGCACTTAGACATAATACATTAGTCCATAAAACAATGTACTAAGTCTAGAAACATACCTTTTGACATGATTTGCACTTTGTTCACCACTTTGCATAGATAAACACAAAAACACTTGTGTTGGCACTCAATCACCAAAGTACTTAGAAATGGCCCAAGGGCACATTTCCTTTTCAATCTCCCCCTTTTTAGTGATTTATGCCAACACAACATAAAGCAACTAGAACAAGTGCAATATCAATGCAAATGAAAACTCAAAGTTGTTTTGATTCAAATTTGATATATATGGATCATACTTTGCCACCACTTGGTTTTGTTTTTGCAAATTAACCTCAAATTTCTATCTCTAAGTCAAACACAATTGTAGAGACATAAAAAGAGTTGTTCCACTCCCCCTATTTCCCATAATCAACCATTCTCCCCACAAGTGATCAACTTTTGACAAAAAGAGCCAACAAGAGAGTTTTGACGAACCAAAAGCTCTATTCTACTTTTCAAAATTCTCAAGTGGTGATCAACTTTTGACAAAAAGAGCCAACAAGAGAGTTTTCACGAACCAAAAGCTCTATTCTACTTTTCAAAATTCTCAAGTGGTAGCTGATCCATTTATTGCTTTGGCCTTATTTTCTCCCCCTTTGGCATCAAGCACCAAAACGGGATCAATCTTGGCCCTTTAACCCCATTGCCTCACCAAAATCTTCAAATAAGAACACAAAGGCAATAAGAGTACATGTGATGAACTTGGAATAAGTTACCCTCTCATCGGAGTGCAGTGGAAGTCTTTCATGGTCCAAGTCCACCTTTTCCCTTTCAAACTTCCTTTGAGACTAAATTAAGAAAACTCAAGCACATGGTTAGTCTCAAGGGGTCAAGTTGTAGCACAACTCCCCTTAAATTTGTGCATTACATGCAAAAAGGACTTGTGAGGTCCGGGGAGTGATTGTACAACTTGAGCACCATAAGTAAACAACAAAATGCATAAGGAACATGATCAAGGGCATAAACACATGTATGCTATAAATCAATCCAAGTTCCGCGAATCTAAGACATTTAGCTCACTATGCAACCTGCAAAAGGTCTTCTCATCTAAAGGCTTAGTGAATATATCGGCTAGCTGGTTCTCGGTGCTAACATGAAACACTTCGATATCTCCCTTTTGCTGGTGGTCTCTCAAAAAGTGATGTCGGATATCAATGTGCTTTGTGCGGCTATGCTCAACAGGATTTTCCGCTATGCGGATAGCACTCTCATTGTCACATAGGAGTGGGACTTTGCTCAGATTGTAGCCAAAGTCCCAGAGGGTTTGCCTCATCCATAGTAGTTGCGCGCAACACTGTCCTGCGGCAACATACTCGGCCTCAGCGGTGGATAGGGCAACGGAAGTTTGCTTCTTAGAGTTCCATGACACCAGGGACCTTCCTAGGAATTGGCACGTCCCTGATGTACTCTTCCTATCGACCTTACATCTAGCATAGTCGGAATCTGAGTATCCAATCAAGTCAAAGTTAGACCCCTTTGGATACCAGATCCCGAAGCAAGGCGTAGCGACTAAATATCTAAGAATTCGCTTCACAGCCACTAAGTGACACTCCCTTGGATCGGATTGAAATCTAGCACACATGCATACGCTAAGCATAATATCCGGTCTACTAGCACATAAATAAAGCAAAGAACCTATCATAGACCGGTATGCTTTTTGATCAACGGACTTACCTCCTTTGTTGAGGTCGGTGTGTCCGTCGGTTCCCATCGGAGTCTTTGTGGGCTTGGCGTCCTTCATCCCAAACTGCTTTAGCAAGTCTTGCATGTACTTCGTTTGGGAGATGAAAGTGTCGTCCTTGAGTTGCTTCACTTGGAACCCAAGGAAGTAGTTCAACTCGCCCATCATCGACATCTTGAATTTTTGCGTCATCACCCTGCTGAACTCTTCATAAGACTTTTGATTAGTAGAACCAAATATTATGTCATCGACATAAATTTGGCACACAAAAAGATCGCCATCGCAAGTCTTAGTGAAAAGAGTTGGATCGGCTTTCCCAACCTTGAAAGAATTAGCAATTAAAAAGTCTCTAAGGCATTCATACCATGCTCTTGGGGCTTGCTTAAGTCCATAGAGCGCCTTAGAGAGCTTACACACATGGTCGGGGTACCGCTCGTCCTCGAAGCCAGAGGGTTGCTCCACGTATACCTCCTCCTTAATTGGCCCGTTGAGGAAGGTGCTCTTCACATCCATTTGGTACAACCTGAAAGAATGGTGAGCGGCATATGCTAGCAAAATACGAATGGATTCTAGCCTAGCCACAGGAGCAAAAGTCTCCTCAAAGTCCAAACCTGCGACTTGGGCATAACCTTTTGCCACAAGTCGAGCTTTGTTCCTCGTCACCACCCCGTGCTCGTCCTGTTTGTTGCGGAACACCCACTTGGTTCCCACAACGTTTTGCTTGGGATGAGGCACCAGTGTCCAAACTTCATTTTGCTTGAAGTTGTTGAGCTCCTCCTGTATGGCCAACACCCAATCCGGATCTAGCAAGGCCTCTTCTACCCTAAAAGGCTCAATAGAAGAGACAAAGGAGTAATGCTCACAAAAATTTACTAATCTAGAACGAGTAGTTACTCCCTTGCTAATATCACCCAAAATTTGGTCGACGGGATGATTCCTTTGAATCATCGCTCGAACTTGGGTTGGAGGTGCCGGTTGTGCTTCTTCCTCCCTCACATGATCATCTTGTGCTCCCCCTTGATCACACGCCTCCGCCTGATGAACCTGTTCATCGTCTTGAGTTGGGGGATGCACCATTGTTGAGGAAGAAGGTTGATCTTGCGCCAATTGTTCCTGTGGTCGCACATCGCCAATCGCCATGGTGCGCATTGCGGCCGTTGGAACTTCTTCTTCATCTACATCATCAAGATCAACAACTTGCTCTCTTGGAGAGCCATTAGTCTCATCAAATACAACGTCGCTAGAGACTTCAACCAAACCCGATGATTTGTTGAAGACCCTATACGCCTTTGTATTTGAATCATAACCTAATAAAAACCCTTCTAAAGCTTTGGTAGCAAATTTAGAAGTTCTACCTTTCTTCACAAGAATATAGCACTTGCTCCCAAATACACGAAAATAGGACACATTGGGTTTGTTACCGGTTAGAAGCTCATACGAAGTCTTCTTGAGGAGGCGGTGAAGGTAGACCCTGTTGATGGCGTGGCAAGCCGTGTTCACGGCTTCCGACCAAAAGCGCTCGGGGGTCTTGAACTCTCCAAGCATTGTCCTCGCCATATCGATGAGCATCCTGTTCTTCCTCTCTACCACACCATTTTGCTGTGGTGTGTAGGGAGCGGAGAACTCGTGCTTGATCCCTTCCTCCTCAAGAAACTCCTCCACCTGAAGGTTCTTGAACTCGGACCCATTGTCGCTCCTTATCTTCTTCACTTTGATCTCAAACTCATTTTGAGCTCTCCCGAGGAAGCGCTTGAGGGTCCCTTGGGTTTCAGATTTATCCTGCAAAAAGAATACCCAAGTGAAGCGGGAAAAATCATCAACTATAACAAGACCATACTTACTTCCTCCTATGCTTAGATAGGCGACGGGTCCGAAGAGGTCCATATGAAGTATCTCCAAAGGTCTTGATGTGGTCATCACATTTTTGGTGTGATGAGAGCTTCCCACCTGTTTGCCTGCTTGACAAGCTGCACAAGGGCTATCTTTTTCGAAATGCACATTAGTTAGACCTATCACGTGTTCTCCCTTTAGAAACTTGTGAAGGTTCTTTGATATGACCACGCCATTAAGCAACATGTTACAACCCCCAAGTCATACTACATCAACTCAAGTACAACCAACATATTCACCAACCCAAGTCTTTGATGGACCAATTACACGTAGCCGAGCTAAGAAGCTACAGCAAGAGGTGCACGCGCTACTTTATGAATTTCATTTAAACACTAATGAGAATTTTATGCTACCTAAGTCGTGTATGTTGATATTACTTAGGTTCACCAAAGAGGAAGGACAAAACATATCAAGGGCGAATCAGCAAGAAGAGCTATATCCGAGTTAGTCCAGCGCAACAGAACCGTCCAGAAGAAACAGTCATATCTTTTGATTCCCAAAAGCTATGAAGGCCCATAAGTACTTTTTGGAAAGCTCTTGAAGTCTAGTTTCCAATTCTTTTAAAGCCGACTTAACCACATCTACTAGAAAGGCAGCCGACCTACTTTAGTGCCGACTGGTCAGAAGGTCAACAGTCAGCTTGATGACCAAGTTTTCGTATTAAACTGCATCATTCTATGAAGTTTCATTAAGCATGTTATATATGGTGAGAAAGCTTATCAAGTCAGCTTTCCAACGCATCCAGCCCCACGTCATTTGAAGATTCCTAGAAGAAGTTATTGTCAAAATACTGAAGGCTGCGCAGAAGTCAAACAGCCACACGGAAATCAGTTCTGCAGATCTCCCGAAGAGGCTCCTTCACATTAGCTCGTGAAAATACTTTTGTTTTGTGTTTATACCTCGCTAAGGCTGGTTGTTACTAGTATAAATACCCCCCTATATCTATGATGTAAGGCAACTTATGATAATCTAAAACAGAACCCTTTTGTTCAGCTGTGTGCTAACAAATATTGAGAGTGATCTCTACCCCTTTGCTCTTGTGAATTCCTTCGCGGGATTGCAGAAGCGGCGGCTTCATCCGCTCCCAATTGGTGCTCCTACTCCCTTCGAGGTCTCCTCGATTGATTGTAGGCTGTGTTGGTTGGTCCTTTGAGAGTGTGGTTGGGCGAATCCTCGATTCAGGCTGCCGGTTAAAGACGGTGGTTGGCTTCGAGTTTTATTTGTCAGGTTGCACTAGTTATCGCTGCTTGCAGCAAGTTATCTTAGCTTCTTTGAAGCTAGTTATCTGAAGATTGATCCTACGTCGTGAAGATCAGGCATTGTGACGCATCATCTGGTATCAGAGCCTCAGTTGCCACGGTAGGATTCTTTACCCTTAGCTACATATATTTTGTGTTCGTCCTATCCACCAAAAAGCCATAAAATATTTTGTCATTGCCCTTTGTTTCAATCTGTTGTTCCAGTGAGTTTTGTTAAGTTTCAGTCCTTAGAGTCTTTGTTTAGTTGCTGGTCACTCTATCCTTTGTGTTCCCTTTGAGCCTCTTATATATATCTAAAAATATCCACAAAAAGAAAAATCTGAAAACTCTCATCATTTCCTTCGCGTTAACTTTGATCCTATTTAAGTTATAGCTGCTGGTTGAGTTCTTTGTTAAAGTATTATAAAGTGTGCAATATCATATCAGATCTCTGTGTTTAGTTCGATAAAAAAAAGAGTATTGAAAAAAAGAGAATAAAGAAAAGTACCAAAAAAAAGTGTTGAACAAGATTGTGAAAGAAACATAGAACAATCATTTTGTTTATGTGCACAAGTGCTGAAAATTTTTATCAAGTTGTTCAACCAGCTTGCTGTTATCATTTGGTGCAAAATTTTGGTTGGATCTGATTGCAACACTTGCATTCCAATCATACTCCTTGTCTGCATCAAATCTGAAATTTCTTGCGCGTGTGTTTGATCTATTTGCATCGTCCCTCGTATCTTATGGTCAGCACTAGGCAGGGAACTTCTAGTTGGATGGTTATTTAACTTTACAACAACTTGGATTCAGATTGCATTCCTTGTTTACTATTCCCCCACCAAGCTCCACATATAAGCCATCGTAATCGGTACTCTAGTCTTGTATTCGCTTAACCATCACTTTCTTGTTACCACCACACATTTTTCTTGCAACCCGCAGGGACCTCATAAGAGCTTTGGTTTGTAAGAGTGGTGAGGTTGTGAGATTCTATATAGCTTCATATTCCACCTATATTTGTTGCCTTGTTGCCACTCACTTCGCAGGGAGATGGATCCCAACGTTGAGATTGAAGAATGTGTCACCCTGATACAATTCAATGAGCTCAAACAAAGCATAAGAGCCAAGCAAGATCTGTTGGTACATGATCTTCAGACACTTATGGCTGAAATCAGAGGTCGTCGTCGACTCCCCGACGGTGTAAGAAACCATGATGAAGATGGGGAAGAAGATGAAGGAAATTATTCTAGAAGAGCAAGTGAACATGGGAGGAGAAATCAAGGTGCTGCATATGGTAGAGGAAGAGGCCGGAATCGAAGAAATAATGACAATGAAGAATCTGAATTTGGGGATGATCAGTCTCAACATCGCTATGGTCGTCGTCATCATAGAGGTGTCAACCAAGAAGAGAGATTTGGGAAACTTAAGTTTACCATGCCAAAATTTGATGGTAGATCTGATCCTGAAGATTATTTCACATGGGAATTGAAGGTGGAGAAAATCTTCCGCCTACATAATTATTCAGAGGAGAAGAAACTCGCAATGGCATCTCTTGAGTTTGAGGGATATGCTCTGATTTGGTGGGAGCAACTTCTTCGTGATCGTGAAGAAGATGGAGAGGACCCTATTGTTACATGGCAAGAGATGAAGCGAGAAATGAGAATTTGTTTTGTGCCGAAGCATTATTGACATGATCTTTTTGATAAATTGCAGAATTTGAGGCAAGGAAGTTTCTCTGTTGAAGAGTATTATAAGGAGATGGAGAAGGCCATGATTAGAGCCAATGTGTATGAAGACGAAGAGCAAACCATTGCATGTTTCATGGCTGGGTTACACCGCAACATTCAGCGTATTGTTGAGTTTCAGCCATACCAAAGTCTTATTGATTTGGTACATCAAGCCACCAAAGCTGAACGCCAGCTGCAACAAGATGCTAAGAGCAGCAAGCCCTTGCCATATGGTGCACGAACCATGACTGGAGGAAGCAAATCAATCTCAAGGTTTACTGCTGCATCCTTAGCAACAAAAGGTTCAACTGGGGGCCTGTGATCCAATACTCAAGGCAATTCTAGCGGAAAGAACGGTGCTGCCCTAAACACGAATTATAAACCAGCAGCATCAACTTCAACATCAGTGGGTTCAACAACCAAGAGTAGTGGTATTCAGTGCTTCAAGTGTGGAGGTCGTGGTCATGTTATAAAGGAATGTCCAAATAATCGTGTGATCCTTGTGACTGATGATGGAGAATATACATCAGCTAGTGAAGAGGAAGCTAAAGCAGGAAATGAAGATGACATTGATAAATCTGAAGAACATACGGGATGTGAATTTGAGCATGGTACTACTCTTGTGGTTACACAAATCTTGAGTGTTCAAATGAAAGAAGCTGAAATTGGACAGCGACATAATCTTTTTCAAACGCGAGCCAAAGTGCAAGACAAAGTAGTAAAGGTGATCATTGATGGAGGGAGCTGCCATAATCTTGCAAGTCGTAAGATGGTTGAAAAGCTTGGTTTGAAGTTGCAGCGACACCCTCATCCATATCATGTCCAATGGTTGAATGAGTCGGGAGATATCAAGATTGGTTATAAGGTGAAAGTTTTGTTCAAGATTGGAGAGTATGTTGACACAATGGAGTGTGATATTGCACCCATGTTTGTGTGTCACATGCTGCTAGGAAGACCTTGGCAATATGACCGATATTCTCAGCATTGTGGAAGAACAAATCAATACACGCTAGATCTAAAAAGGAGAAAGTTTGTACTCCAGCCTATGACCCCTCAACAAATCATGGCTGAACACTTACAAAAGAAAACTGAAATTAGTACAGCAAGTAGAGGAGGAGGAGAGCAAAAGAAATTGAGTGCCATCCACAATTCGGTGAGCGAGTGCTACAAGCCAAATTCAAGAGATAAAAAGAAGGAAGAGGGAGAACATCTAGTTATGCTAGCCACAAAATCTGAGCTGAGAGAAGTGAGGAACAACCCATATCAAGTGCTCTTTGTACTTGTGAACAAAGAAGCTTTGATTTCTCCTAATGACATAACATCTCTTCCTAGTGTTATGGCTGATCTTTTGCAGAACTTTGAAGATGTGTTTCCACAAGAAACACCAGCTGGACTACCTCCACTTTGTAGGATTGAGCATCAAATTGATCTCATTCCAAGGGCTACACTTCCTAACCATCCACCATATCGAACCAATCCTGAAGAATCTAAGGAGATACAAAGGCAAGTGCAAGAACTTCTTGATAAAGGTTTCGTTCGTGAAAGTTTACGCCCTTGTGCTGTTCCTGTGATTTTTGTACCTAAAAAAGATGGATCTTGGAGGATGTGTGTTGATTGGAGAGCTATAAATAATATTACCGTTCGCTATCGCCATCCTATTCCACGACTAGATGGTATGCTTGATAAATTAAGTGGTTCCACAATTTTTACTAAAATTGATTTGAGAAGTGGATACCATCAAATAAGAATTAAAACTAGAGATGAATGGAAAACTGTATTTAGAACAAAATTTGGGTTGTATGAATGGTTAGTGATGCCATTTGGTTTGACAAATGCTCCTAGTACTTTTATGAGATTAATGAACCGTGTCTTAAGAACTTTCATTGGAAAATTTATTGTTGTCTACTTTGATGATATTCTAATTTACAACAAATCTTTTGATGAACATGTGAAACACATTCGACAAGTTTTAGATGAGCTTAGAAAGGAGAAATTATTTGCTAATCTTGAGAAGTGCAGTTTTTGCACAGACCATGTTGTGTTTCTTGGCTTTGTTGTTTCAGCAAAAGGAATAGAGGTGGATGAATCCAAGGTGAAAGCCATCAAGGATTGGCCAGCTCCAACGAATGTAAGTCAAGTAAGAAGTTTTCATGGTCTTGCTGGTTTTTATAGAAGATTTGTGCGAGATTTCAGTACCATCGCTTCTCCTTTAAATGAATTGACAAAGAAAGGTGTTGAATTTAAATGGGGAAATTCACAAGAAGATGCTTTTCTAGAATTGAAGAAACGTTTGACTGAAGCACTTGTACTTATTCTTCCTGATTTCACTAAAACTTTTGAAGTAGAATGTGATGCTAGTGGGATTGGGATTGGAGGAGTTTTAATGCAACAAGGAAAACCTATAGCATATTTTAGTGAAAAATTGGGAGGTGCTCAATTAAATTATTCTGTGTATGATAAAGAATTGTATGCTTTGGTCCGAACGCTTGAAACATGGCAGCACTACTTATGGCCAAAAGAGTTTGTTATTCATTCTGATCATGAAGCTTTGAAGTATTTGAAAGGGCAAGCCAAACTAAACCGTCGCCATGCCAAATGGGTTGAGTTTATCAAAACATTTCCATACATTGTGAAATATAAGAAAGGTAAGGACAATGTGGTCACTGATGCCTTGTCTCGAAGGAATGTGTTGTTGAATCAACTAGAGGTAAAAGTTTTGGGTCTTAAAAATTTGAAAGAAATGTATAATGATGATCCTGAATTTTCAGAACCATACATGCATTGTAAAGATGGAAAAGGTTGGAAAAAATATCATATACATGATGGATTTTTGTTTAGAGCTAACAAACTTTGTGTACCAAATTCTTCGGTTAGATTGCTTTTATTGCAGGAGCCACGAGGGAATGGTCCATTTCATGTTTTTGCCAAGATCAATGATAATGCATACAAGATAGATCTTCCATCAAGCTATGGCGTGAGCAACACATTCAATGTTGCTGACCTCTTACCATATACAAGCGAAGACACTTCAGAGTCGAGGACGACTCCTTTTCAAGGGGAGGAGGATGATATGACCACGCCATTAAGCAACATGTTACAACCCCCAAGTCATACTACATCAACTCAAGTACAACCAACATATTCACCAACCCAAGTCTTTGATGGACCAATTACACGTAGCCGAGCTAAGAAGCTACAGCAAGAGGTGCACGCGCTACTTTATGAATTTCATTTAAACACTAATGAGAATTTTATGCTACCTAAGTCGTGTATGTTGATATTACTTAGGTTCACCAAAGAGGAAGGACAAAACATATCAAGGGCGAATCAGCAAGAAGAGCTATATCCGAGTTAGTCCAGCGCAACAGAACCGTCCAGAAGAAACAGTCATATCTTTTGATTCCCAAAAGCTATGAAGGCCCATAAGTACTTTTTGGAAAGCTCTTGAAGTCTAGTTTCCAATTCTTTTAAAGCCGACTTAACCACTGTTGGGGGCTTGTTCTCAAATGCTAAGAGTTAAGAACAAGGCAACATAGAAAATGTTAAGTGTTAAAGTCCTTCGTCCTCCAAAACATTATATCCCTTCAGGATATAAAGAATTTCGGACGAAGGTTACGAAGGACGTACCTTCGTGAGTATAATAATAAGCAACGAAGTGTTGATACAAATCATGAGGTATAAAATAAACATTTAAATATTATCATAGAATCATCTCCATTTTTATTATCATGAATGAATGTAAATGACTTTAAATTACAAATGTACCTTCGGTCCTGATGAAGGCAAAAGTACAGGTGTGATGCGAAAGCAAATGTCAAGTTCGCGTGAACAGTACGGGGGTACTGTTCATCTATTTATAGACACAGGACACAGCCTGTGACGAATTACCATTATGCCCCTTACAAAAGTTTACAACATTGACTCAGACCTCCATGGATAAAAAGGTCATTCTATCTCTATGTCGGTTTGTAATGCCGAAGCTCCATGAAAAGGAACCTTCGGCCATCTCCTGGGGACAACTTCAGCCGAAGCTGCTTCTTCGTGTAAGACCTTCGGCGCAACGAAGCATGGCCCCAACAGTAGCCCCTTTCGCGGCGCTAGATCGTTTTTCGTAACGAGCTTGATCCGTGAAAAAAGCCTCTTAAGCTTCGGGAAGCCGAAGGTCCAAAAAACACCTTCCCTGAGCTCGTTGCCGAGAAACGATTCAATTTCCGAGCTCGTGTCGGACCCACCTTGCAGAGTTACTGTTTGATCTTTGCGGTCCACTGCGCAGCGAGTACAAGTGACTGCCCGCCTGGTGTAAAAATCCTGCCGCTTCGCCTTCTTACCTGCAGCACTATATAAACAGACGAGTAGGTGTGAAGTTACCACAGCATTCATTGCTATTTGCACTGTTTTGCTGCCAAAATTTTTAACTATAGCCGAAGCTTGATTCTCAGAATCGAACGAAGGTCCATCTCGAAGTCTGCTTCGTCAGAAAGAAAGGCTTCGAGAGAAAAGGAAAAAGAAAAAAGTGTTTAACTTCCCCAAACTCAGAATCAAATGGCCAGAGTGCGATCTACTGCCAGAGTTGAACGTGAGGGAGACGAAGCTGAAGGTTCGGAGACTGTGCCCATCTCCGAAGCAATGCAACGATCCGGACTAGTGACTGTGGAAGAAATGCCCGCTGCTGAAGCAGACCCGACAACTGCCGAAGGAGAAGAAGAGAACATTGAAGAAACTGACTCCGAAGATGACTATCGCATTGCCATGCCCAGCAAGCCCAGCCATTTAGACTTCGGAAAGTCGACTGTTTCAAAGGCTGATCTCGCCAAGATGGTAAAATCAGGTTATTTTAGTGAAAATCAGAAGAAACTACTTCGCTTCGGGGGAGAAGAAACTACCCCGAAGCCAGAGAAGGACGAGATTGTCATTTTCAAGAGCTTTTTAAAGGCTGGGCTGAGATTCCCTCTTCATGGAATTATTGCAGATGTATTGAAAAAGTTTGGTATTTACTTTCATCAATTGACTCCTAACGCTATCGTTAGGCTTAATGTCTATATCTGGGCCCTCCGAAGCCAGGCAGTGGAGCCGTTTGCCGACAGTTTTTGTCGAGTTCATGAGTTACATTACCAAACGAAGGCCAGAAAAGATGGATTACATGATAACTTCGGTTGCTACAATTTTGCCTACCGGAAAACAACAAAGTTTCCTGTTATTAGCTACCGAAGCAAATGGCCGGCAGGCTGGAAGTCTGAGTGGTTTTATGTGAAAGTTGACGAAGACGAAGAAAAGTTGGTACAAAGCCCACTTGAATTAATCTTCAGAGAAACAAGGCCGCGATGCCACATGACAATAAAAGGTCCCACCTGGGCTGCACTGGGTGAGTTTGAAATTATTTTAGAGCATATCGGTACCAGGGATCTGGTTCAAGAATTCTTGGCGTTCAGAGTCTTCCCTACTCTAAAAGAATGGGAAATGCCAAAGCTAGAGGGGGAGAAGAAGAAGGGGGAACTTGTCCGGCTTCCTTACCATTTCAAATTCAAGAAATACTTTAAAAAACCCTGCCAAGAGTGGCTGGACACAGTTGAGGTGATGTGCAATGAAATTCTTGGGAATTATTCCAAAAAAGAAGATCAACTGATGACCGCGGCCTTCGGCACCCGTCCGAAGCGAAGGCTGAACCGAGTGCTTGATGCCCTGGGCTTCGAGTACCCTGACTATGAACGGCTGAACAAGGGTGCTGAGGGCCGAAAAAGGAAAAGAGTGGCCGAAACTTTGAACAAGGATGAAGAACAACCACGAAAAGAGAAGAAAATTCCCAAGAAGAGAAAAATATCAACTCCAAAGCGAAAATTATCTGATGAAGAGGGGTCTCCTGCACCACCTTCTACCGACGACGTGGAGGAAATCTTAAAGGTAATGACTGAACCCGTGCCCACGAAGCTAAGTCCATTAGGGCCTCAACTGACGAAGCTTTTTCGAAAGGTGGAGGAGCCGGAAAAAACGAAGATAACCAAAACAAAGAGGCAAAGAATTATTGCAGTGACCGAAGTTATTGACAAGACGCCACCGAGGGCGTCAATTCAGAAAAGGCCAGCTGTTGAGGGCACAACAAATGTCGAAGTCGCACCTTCGGAGGTCGCGGCTACCGAAGCCGCTTCAGCCGAAGATGTGAACTTAGAAACTACCATTGAAGACATCGACAAAATTTTGCTAGACATGGCTGCAGAAGAAGCTGCCACTGCTGCTAAAGAAACCATGGCCACAGCGCCTGGGAAGGGAAAAGAAATAGCCGAAGACACTTCGGAAGACGAAGCTTACATATTTCAAAATTTAGTTGGACAAGAACTGTCGAAGGCTGAAATGGAAGAGCTTAAGGAATATGCCAAATCTTGCGGATACAAACCAGGAGCTCTTCTATTTGGAGGCATTGATGATGAGAAATTGGGCTGCATCCGGGATCAAGCTGGGGCTAAGGTCATCGGTACTCTATCAAAGAGTATCGGTTTTCCGAAGCTAGAAACAGATATCAGCCGCTACCGACGACAACATATCGTCGGCAGCTTATTTTATTCCAATTTCAAGGTAAACAACTTTTCTCTGACTTCTATTGTTTTTTAATAATGGAAATATTCCTAACGAAGGTTGTTTATTTGCAGAGCATGCTACTAAGCAAAGCTTTGAGGATGCAGCAAGATCTAGAGGATAAGAAACACGAAGCTATAATCAAAAATCTAGAGAGCAAGATAAAAGAGCAATCAGCTATTATTGAAAAGAAAGACTTTGAACTCCAATCAACTGAAGGCTTGCTGGCAGAGACTGAAGCTAAAGTATCAGAATTGAATTCGAAGCTTATCTGCCAATCAAAACAATTTGAACAAGAGAAGCTAGAGCTTAATTCAAAACTTGAGGCCGAAGTCCAAGCCAGCTCAGATTTGAAGAAATTATTAACAAGCCTTCAAGACAAATGTTTGAAATTTAGCAATAACTGTATTGAACAATTAAAAAAGATCTTTTACTCAGTTGGAGCCAGCAGTGGGAAGTTCAACCCTTCAGCTGAAAATTTGCCAAAAGCCTTCGATCATATTGAAGCTGAAATTGAAGAGCTTGACGAAGTTATAGCCGGGCACGGTGACTTCTGTGCCTGGGTAGCTTCTCGGGTTCCGCTGCAGCGTTTCTGAAGGCCGGCTGCGAGCATGGAAAAATCGTCAACAGGCCCAACTTCACCCTGTCTCCATCAATCTTAGACGATATTCCTGACCTCGCCCGAAGCATCTCAAATAGATTTATAAAAATGATATGGACAAAAGGCGGGCGAGAGAAGGCTGGAGACGAAGCTCGAAGTCATCTTGAACCAGTAAGAAATCATACTTTGTACTTACCTTCTCCTTCACACTTGATTTTTACTCGCGATACCTTGATTCATGTAGGATGACGAAGCTGAAGATGATGCTTAAAATATGTCACCGAAGCTGAAGCTCAGTGAAGATCAGTAGGAGTATACTATAGAAAAAACTCGGGAGACTTTTGTAACAACTTTTGTAAATACAATTAAACTGTTCTCAAGGAACTTTGTACATACCTTGTAATATATTCTTACCCTTCTATTGAGGCGCTTTGATGTGGACGAAATTAGTATTTTGAGCCGAAGGCGAAAAAACACCTTCCCTTCTTTTCGTACACAACGAAGCATAAAAGACCGCTTCTTCTTTTTGCCGAAACAACCACTTAGGAACGCAAATGCTATGAATGAATGCTTATGAATGCAAATGCTATGATGTAATGTAATGTGCGAATGAATGTCCAAAACATATATCCGAAGCCACACTCTCAGCCATTATTTCCTTAGAAACAACCACACATCAGCTCTGCATTCCCTTAGGAACGACTTTGGAGCTTCTTCGCCTTTTACTTAGGCGGTATCAGCGTTGACTTTTCGCTGTAAGCTCTGCATCCCCTTAGGGACGTCTTTGGAGCTTCTTCGCCTTTTACTTTCGGCGGAATCAGCATTGACTTTTCGCTGTGAGCTCTGCATCCCCTTAGGGACGTCTTTGGAGCTTCTTCGCTTTTTCAGTTTCGGCACTCGATGGTGCGTTCTCAGTTTTTACATTTACATTTTTTGGGGGATTTTGCTCTTATAAGACTAAAAAGGAAATTACACATGATGGCCCCATTAAAAACCTTTCTCCCCCTTTAGAAAGGAAAAGGGTGCCATGAAAAAGAAAAGAAAAAACATAAAAAGTTACATCATGTTATACATAATATCGCCGAAGCTCATCCGCATTCCAAGATCTTGGAATTTCGTTGCCATCCATGTCCTTCAATCTGTACGATCCAGGCCTTGACGAAGATACTACTAAGAAAGGTCCTTCCCATTTCAACTGTAGCTTGCCCACTGTATCTGGGTTGGCTACTCTCCGAAGCACCAAGTGTCCCGGCTCAATATTTTTTAACCGGACCTTTCTATCTCGCCACTTGACTGTTTCAGCTTGGTATTTATTGATATTCTCCACGGCCTGAAGCCTGATCCCCTCTAAGGCATCTTTTTCCACAAGGCAAGCATCTTCAGGACCTGATTCTGCCGAAGCTGCTACTCTTATTGATCCAGCTTTAGCTTCTTCCGGAGTTACTGCTTCGTCACTGAATAATAATTTGAATGGAGTAAAGCCTGTAGACCTTGATGTTGTTGTATTGTGGCTCCACACCACTTTGGTTAACTGATCTGGCCACTTTCCCCTGGGTTGATTGAAGATTAACTTCATTATTCCTGTCATTATAATGCCGTTGGCCCTTTCAACGAGCCCATTTGACTCCGGATGCCTGACTGATGCAAAGTGGATCTTCGTACCGATTTGATCACAAAAATTTCTGAAAGCTTCAGAGTCGAACTGCGTTCCATTATCTACAGTGATGGCCTTCGGTACCCCGAAGCGACAGACAATATTCTGCCAGAAAAACTTTTGGACAGTGGCCGAAGTTATTGTGGCTAATGGCTTCGCCTCAATCCATTTAGAAAAATACTCCACAGCTACTATAACATATTTTAGATTCCCTTGAGCCGGTGGTAATGGACCTAACAAGTCAAGGCCCCACATTTGCAATGGCCAGATGGGTTGTATCAACTGTGTCAAAGACGAAGGTTGCTTTTGATCTCTTGCACATTTCTGACAACCTTCGCACTTTTGAACTAACTCCGCTGCATCCGAAGCTGCCTTCGGCCAATAAAACCCTTGGCGGAAGACTTTTCCAAGTAACGGCCTAGATCCAATGTGGGACCCACACAGGCCTGCATGTATTTCTTTCATCAACTCTATACCTTCGGTTCTAGATAAGCACTTGAGCAACGGAGCGCAAACTCCATGTTTGTATAACTCCCCTTCTATCATGACATACGGACGAGCTCTTGCCTCTATCCTTTTATTATAAGCTTCGTCATCTGAAAGAAACTTACCCTGAAGGTAAGAGATGATTTCAGTTCTCCAATCTTCGCTGTAAACAGGAGATATGTTGAGGACTGCTCTTTCCAGGAGATCCACTGAAGGTGCTTTTATTGTTTCGAAGAACACATCCGAAGGTAACGGCAGCCCCTGTGCTGCAGACTTGGCTAGCAAATCAGCATGCTCATTTTGTCCTCGAGGGATATTCTTGACAGAAAATCCTTCGAAGGAGGCTTCGATCCTTCGGACCGTGTCTAGATATTTTTCAAGCTTCGGATCTTTAGCCTTGCAACTTTTGTCAATATGACCCGAAACAACCTGGGAATCAGTTTTAAGAATCGCCCTTCTGATTCCCATTGCCTTTAATTTCCGAAGGCCCAGGAGCAGGGCTTCGTACTCAGTAATATTGTTTGTACAGCTGAAATCAAGTTTTGCTGCATAACAAGTTTTAACCTTGGATGGTGAGATCAACACAGCGGCTGCACCTGCTCCGAAGGTTCCCCAAGAGCCATCACAAAACACTGTCCACACTTCGGCATCTTTATTTGCTTCTTCATCCTGAGCCCCTGGCGTCCAGTCGGCAATGAAATCTGCCAATGCTTGAGACTGGATCGAGGATCTATGCACATAATCAATGTAAAATTCATTGAGCTCTGCAGCCCATTTTCCAATCCGTCCAGTAGCTTCTCTATTTCTCATGATATCCTTCAACGGCTGCGAAGAAGGAACAATAATATTGTATGCCTGAAAATAATGCCGAAGCTTCCTGGATGCCATTAAAACGGCATATAATACCTTCTCCAGCTCTGTATAATTTTTCTTTGATATACTAAGGACTTCAGATACAAAATATACTGGGACCTGCTTCTTGACTTGGCCATCAAACTTCTCCTGGACAAGCGCCGCACTTACTGCTGAGTGCGAAGCTGCCACATATAACAACAGAGGAGCCCCTGGCGTTGGTGGAGTTAATGTTGTTAGATCTATCAAATATTGTTTCAGCTCTTCTGTTGGGGCCGAGCTTCGGTGCGCCGAAGGTCTTACACGAAGAAGCAGCTTCGGCTGAAGTCGTCTCCAAGAGATGGCCGAAGGTTCCTTTTCATGGAGCTTCGGCGTTACAAACCGACATAGAGATAGAATGACCTTTTTATCCATAGAGGTCTGAGTCAATGTTGTAAACTCTTGTAAGGGGCATAATTGTAATTTGTCACAGGCTGCGACCCGTGCCTATAAATAGATGAACAGTACCTCTGTACTGTTCACGCGAACCGGCCATTTGCTTTCGCATCACGCTTGTTCCTTTGCTTTCCTCAGGACCAAAGGTACATTTGTAATTTGAAGCCATTCATATTCATTCATTTATGATAATAAAGATGGAAATAATTCCATGGTCATATTTAAATATTTATTTCATGTTTCATGATTTATATGACATGAATGCTTCGTTCCTTGATATTATGTTTACGAAGGTACGTCCTTCGTAACCTTCGTCCGAAATTCTTTATATCCTGAGGGGATATAATGTTTTGGAGGACGAAGGACCTTAACACCTAACATTTTCTATGTTGCCTTGTTCTTAATTCTTAGCATTTGAGAACAAGCCCCCAACATTGGCGCCCACCTCCGGTGAACTCACTTCCACTTTTTTGAGCTGATGGCTTCGTTCAACAATCAAGCTGGAGCTGCTTCGGCTTCGAAGCTGGTGCTCCCGATAACAGGCGGTTCTTGCTCAGAGCCGGCTAACAAGAAGCAGAAGAAGGAGGCTCAGAGAAGAGTGCAGCATGTTGGAGTGCAGGGACCCTTCATCAAGTCAAAATGGTCCCACATTCCAATTACTTTTTCTCAGGAAGACCTTCAGCTTAAGGATTATCCTCACAATGATGCCATGGTTATCTCTTGCGTGATCAAAGGATTTCTGGTCCACAATGTCCTAGTTGATACAGGCAGTGCAGCTGACATTATATTTGCTAAAGCCTTCAGACAGATGCAAGAGCCTGAAGACAAGATTCATGATGCTACGCACCCTCTTTGTGGCTTCGGAGGGCGGCAGATTGTAGCACTCGGGAAGATTACCATGCCGGTAACCTTCGGATTTGTTAACAACACAAGGACTGAGCAAATTGTGTTTGATATTGTTGACATGGAGTATCCTTACAATGCTATCATTGGCCGTGGTACTCTTAATGCCTTCGAAGCAATTCTTCACCCAGCTTATCTCTGCATGAAGATACCTTCGGACCAAGGGCCTATTGCTATTCATGGAAGCCAGGAAGCTGCTAGAAGGGCCGAAGGAAGCTGGACTGACTCCAAGGCAATCCATAACATAGATGGAGCTGAAGCTTGTGAGCAGTACAAATTCAGGAGGGAGAAGGCAGCTTCAGCGGATCAGCCGAAGCCCATGTTATTGTGTGAAGACATAGCAGAACAGAAGGTGCTGTTGGGCTCGCAACTATCTGAAGACCAGGAGAAAACCTTGATAAGGTTTTTATTCAACAACAAATAGGGATGAAAACGGTCGGAAACGGTATTTATTCGGTAATCAGTTTTTTCTTTGATTGCGAATAAATAGGATATAGAATATACAATACAAATTTGTATTCTTGTTTTTAACATCCAGCTTGTTAAGATTCATAAAAGGTAAACCTCAAATTCATCCTATATTTTCTTAAATAATAGATATAAACTTCGGTATGAATTCGGAAACAAATTCGGTAATTTTTTCAACTTTTTGTGGTGTAGGGAGCAAATAATACATAAAACAACTTATATAATATTTTATTCATATTTGTACTAATGTGTTTGATAACATAAGAAAAGATCAACATCAAATTTTATACATATCTATTTTAAAATATTAAATTTGTTTTAACAGTTCGGATTACCACTTTCATCCCTAACAACAAAGATGTTTTTGCATGGTCAGCCAATGATCTTTGTGGGGTAAATCGGGATGTTATTGAACATTCGCTCAATGTTGACCCATCCTTCAGACCCCGAAAGCAGAGGCTTCGGAAAATGTCTGATGACAAGGCCGAAGGGGCTCGCAATGAAGTAAAAAGACTCCTCAGTGCAGGAGTTATCAGAGAAGTGAAGTATCCAGAGTGGCTAGCTAACACTGTTATGGTGAAGAAAGCCAATGGCAAATGGAGAATGTGTATTGATTTCACAGATCTCAACAAGGCTTGTCCGAAGGATGAATTCCCGCTGCCAAGGATAGACTCTTTAGTCGATGCAGCAGCTTCTTCAGAGCTCATGAGTCTCCTGGACTGCTACTCAGGCTATCATCAAATCTGGATGAAAAAGGAAGATGAGCCGAAGACAAGCTTCATAACCCCAAGTGGCACATATTGCTATCTTCGGATGCCTGAGGGGCTCAAAAATGCTGGAGGAAGTTTCAGCCGAATGACAGCGAAGGTTCTCTAGTCTCAGATAGGCAGAAATGTGTTGACTTATGTCGATGACATTATTGTAAAAAGCACGAAGCAGGAAAATCATATTGCTGATCTGCAGGAGACCTTCGCCAGCTTCAGACAAGCTGGTCTGAAGCTGAATCCAGAAAAATGCGTCTTCGGAGTGAAGAAGGGCAAATTTCTTGGATGCTTGGTTTCAACAAAGGGAATCGAAGCTAATCCAAATAAAATCGAAGCTATACTTCGAATGGAGCCACCAACCACAAGAAAGGGGCCCAAAGATTGACAGGAAGGCTGGCATCTCTCAACAGATTTATATCCAGATCAGCAGAAAGAAACTTACCATTCTTCGAGGTGCTGAAGTCAGCTGAAGTCTTTCAATGGGGCCCAAGTCAACAAAAAGCCTTCGAAGAGCTGAAGCAATACTTAATAGATCTAACAACATTAACCCCACCAACGCCAGGGGCTCAGGACGAAGAAGCAAATAAAGATGCCGAAGTATGGACAGTGTTTTGTGATGGCTCTTGGGGAACCTTCGGAGCAGGTGCAGCTGCTGTGTTGGTCTCACCGTCCAAGGTTAAAACTTGCTATGCAGCAAGACTTGACTTCAGCTGCACAAATAATATAACTGAGTACGAAGCCCTGCTCCTGGGTCTTCGGAAATTAAAGGCAATGGGAATCAGAAGGGCGATTCTTAAAACTGATTCCCAGGTTGTTTCGGGCCATATTGACAAAAGTTGCAAGGCTAAAGACCCGAAGCTTGAAAAATACCTAGACACGGTCCGAAGGATCGAGGCTTCCTTCGAAGGATTTTCTGTTAAGAATATTCCTCGAGGGCAAAATGAGCATGCTGATTTGTAAGCCAAGTCTGCAGCACAGGGGCTGCCGCTACCTTCGGATGTCTTCTTCGAAACAATAAAGGCACCTTCAGTGGAGCTCCTTGAAAGAGCAGTCCTCAACATTTCTCCTGTTTACAGCGAAGATTGGAGAACTGAAATAATCTCTTACCTTCAGGGTAACTTCCTATCAGATGACGAAGCTTATAATAAAAGGATAGAGGCAAGAGCTCGTCCGTATGTCATGATAGAAGGGGAGTTATACAAGCATGGAGTTTGTGCCCCGCTGCTCAAGTGCTTATCTAGAACCGAAGGTATAGAGTTAATGAAAGAAATACATGCAGGCCTGTGTGGATCCCACATCGGATCTAGGCCGTTACTTGGAAAAGTTTTCCGCCAAGGGTTTTATTGGCCGAAGGCAGCTTCGGATGCAGCGGAGTTGGTTCAAAAGTGCGAAGGTTGTCAGAAATGTGCGAGAGATCAGAAGCAACCTTCGTCTTTGACACAGCTGATACAGCCCGTCTGGCCATTGCAAAGGTGGGGCCTCGACTTGCTGGGTCCATTACCACCGGCTCAAGGGAATCTAAAATATGTTATAGTAGCTGTGGAGTATTTTTCCAAGTGGATTGAGGCGAAGCCATTAGCCACAATAACTTCGGCCACTGTCCAAAAATTTTTCTGGCAGAACATTGTCTGTCGCTTCGGAGTACCGAAGGCCATCACTGTAGATAATGGAACGCAGTTCGACTCCGAAGGTTTCAGAAATTTCTGTGATCAAATTGGCACGAAGATCCATTTTGCATCAGTCAGGCATCTGGAGTCGAATGGGCTTGTTGAAAGGGCCAATGGCATCATAATGACAGGAATAATGAAGCTAATCTTTAATCAACCAAGGGGAAAGTGGCCAGATCAGTTGACCAAAGTGGTGTGGAGCCACAATACAATAGCATCGCGGTCTACAGGCTTTACCCCATTCAAATTATTATTCGGTGACGAAGCAATAACTCCGGAAGAAGCTAAAGCTGGGTCAATAAGGGTAGTAGCTTCGGCAGAGTCAGGTCCCGAAGATGCTTGCCTTGTGGAAAAAGATGCTTTGGAAGGAATCAGACTTCAAGCCGTGGAAAACATCAATAAATACCAGGCTGAAACAGTTAGATGGCGAGATAGAAAGGTCCGGCTAAAAAATATTGAGCCGGGACACTTGGTGCTTCGGAGAGTAGCCAACCCAGATACAGTTGGCAAGTTACAATTGAAATGGGAAGGGCCTTTCTTAGTAGCATCTTCGTCAAGGCCTGGTTCCTACAGATTGAAGGACATGGATGGCAACGAAATTCCAAGGTCTTGGAATGCAGATGAGCTTCGGAGATATTATGTATAACTTGATGTAACTTTTTATGTTTTTTCTTTTTCTTTTTCATGGCACCCTTTTCCTTTCTAAAGGGGGAGAAAGGTTTTTAATGGGGCCATCATCTGTAATTTCCTTTTTAGTTTTATAAGATCAAAATCCCCCAAAAAATGTAAATGTAAAAAGCTGAGAACGCACCATCGAGTGCCGAAACTGAAAAAAAAGAGAAGGGAAGAAGCTCCAAAGACGTCCCTAAGGGGATGCAGAGCTCTGATTCCGCCGAAAGTAAAAGGCGAAGAAGCTCCAAAGACGTCCCTAAGGGGATGCAGAGCTTACAGCGAAAAGTCAACGCTGATACCGCCTAAGTAAAAGGCGAAGAAGCTCCAAAGACGTTCCTAAGGGAATGCAGAGCTGATGTGTGGTTGGTTCCAAAGAAATAATGGCTGAGAGTGTGGCTTCGGATATATGTTTTGGACATTCATTTGCACATTACATTACATCATGGCATTTGCATGCATAAGCATTCATTCATAGCATTTATGTACCAAAGTGGTTGCTTTGGCAAAAAGACGAAGTGGTTTTTTATGATTCGTTATGCTTTGTTGAGTACAAAAAAGAAAAGCTTCGGTAAAAAGAAGAATTGGCCTCTTATGCTTTGTTGTATACAAAAAAGAAAGGCTTCGTTGCTCGGCAAGAAGAATTGGTCTCTTATGCTTCGTTGTGTACGAAAAGAAGGGAAGGTGTTTTTTCGCTTTCGGCTCAAAATACTGATTTCGTCCACATCAAAGCGCTTCAGTAGAAAGGTAAGAATAATTTACAACGTATGTACAAAGTTCCTTGAGAACAGTTTAATTGTATTTACAAAAGTTGTTACAAAAGTATCCTGAGTTTTCTCCTATAGTATACTTCTACTGATCTTCATTAAGCTTCAGCTTCGGCGACAGCTTCGGCGACATATCTTAAGCATCATCTTCACCTTCGTCATCCTACATGAATCAAGGTACCGCAAGTAAAAATCAAGTGCAAAGGAGAAGGTAAGTACGAAGTATCATTTCTTACTGGTTCAAGATGACTTCGAGCTTCGTCTCCAGCCTTTTCCCGCCCGCCTTTTGTCCATATCATTTTTATAAATCTATTTGAGATGCTTCGGGCGAGGTCAGGTATATCATCCAGGATTGATGGAGACAGGGTGAAGTTGGGCCTGTTGACAATTTTTCCATGCTCGCAGCCGGCCTTCAGGAAAGCTGCAGCGGTACCCCGAGAAGCTACCCAGGCACAGAAGTCACCGTGCCCGGCTATAACTTCGTCAAGTTCTTCGATCTCAGCTTCAATATGATCGAACGCTTGTGGTAAATTTTCCGCTGAAGGGTTAAACTTCCCGCTGCTAGCTCCAACAGAGTAAAATATCTTTCTTAATCGTTCAATACAATTATTGCTAAAATTCAAGCATTTGTCTTGAAGGCTTGTCAATGATTTCTTCAAGTTTGAGTTGGCCTGGACTTCGGCTTCAAGTTTCGAATTAAGCTCTAGCTTCTCCTGTTCAAATTGTTTTGATTCACTAATAAGCTTCGAATTCAACTCTGATACTTTAGCCTCAGTCTCTGCCAGCAAGCCTTCGGTCGATTGGAGCTCGAAGTCTTTCTTTTCAATGATAGCAGATTGTTCTTTTATCTTGCTTTCTAAGTTTTCAATTATAGCTTCGTGTTTTTTGTCCTCCAAATCTTGCTGCATCTTCAGAGCTTTGCTCAGTAGCATGCTCTGCACAGAAACAACTTACGTTAGTAACATTTTCATTATTAACAGCAATGAAAACCAGAGAAAAGGTTGTTTACCTTGAAGTTGGAGTAAAATAAGCTGCCGACGATATGTTGTCGTCGGTAGCGGCTGATGTCTGTCTCTAGCTTCGGAAAACCGATACTCTTTGATAGAGTACCGATTACCTTAGCTCCAGTTTGGTCTCGAATGCAGCCTAATTTTTCATCGTCCACACCTCCAAATAGGAGAGCTCCTGGCTTGTAGCCGCAAGATTTGGCATAGTCCTTAAGTTCTTCCATTTCGGCCTTCGACAGTTTTTGCCCAATTAAATTTTGGAATGTGTAGGCTTCGTCGTCCGAAGTGTCCTCGGCTATTTCTTTCCCCTTCCCAGGCACTGTGGCCATGGTTTTTTCAGCAGCAGTGCCAGCTTCTTCTGCAGCCATGTCTTGCAAGATTTTGTCAATGTCCTCAATGGTAGTTTCTAAGTTTACATCTTCGGCTGTAGCGGCTTCGGTAGCCGCGACCTCCGAAGGTGCGACTTCGACGTTTGTGGTGCCTTCGACAGCTGGTGTTTTCTGAATTGATGCCCGAGGCGGCGTCTTGTCGATAACTTCAGTTACCGCAATAATTCTTTGCCGCTTGGGTTTGGTTATCTTCGTTTGATCCGGCTCGTCCACCTTTCGAAAAAGCTTCGTCAGTTGGAGCCCTAATGGACTTAGCTTCGTGGGCATGGGTTCAGTCATTACCTTTAAAATTTCCTCCACGTCGCTGGTAGAAGGTGGTGTGGGGGTCCCTCTTCTTCGGATATTTTTCGCTTCGGAGTTGATATTTTTCTTTTCTTGGGAATTTTCTTCTCTTTTGCTGGTCTTTCTTCATCCTTTTTCAGAGTTTCGGCCACTCTTTTTCTTTTGTGGCCCTCGGCACCCTTGTTCAACTGCTCATAGTCAGGGTACTTGAAGCCCAGGGCATCAAGCACTCGGTTCAGCCTTCGCTTCGGTCGGGCGCCGAAGGCCGCTGTCATTAGTTGATCCTCTTTCTTGGAATAATTCCCCAGGATTTCATTGCACATCACCTCGATTGTGTCCAGCCACTCTTGGCAGGGCTTCTTAAAGTATTTCTTGAATTTGAAGTGATAGGGCAGCCGGACAAGATCCCCCTCCTTCTTCTCCCCCTTTAACTTTGGCATTTCCCATTCTTTCAGAGTAGGGAAGACTCTGAATGCCAAGAATTCTTGGACCAGATCCCTGGTACCGATATGCTCTGCAATAATTCCGAATTCATCCATTGCCTGCTGTGTTTCACCCTCTGGCGTCATGTTGCAGCGGGGTCGGGTTTCTCCGAAGATCAGCTCGATTGGACTTTGCACAAGCTTCTCCTTGTTGTCATCAACTTTGACATAGAACCATTCCGATTTCCAGCCTGCCGGCCATTTGCTTCGGTAGCTAATTACAGGAAACTTTGCCGTTTTCCGGTAGGCAAAATTGTAGCAACCGAAGTTATCGTGTAGCCCATCTTTTCTGGCCTTGGTTTGATAATGCAACTCATGAACTCGACAGAAACTATCGGCAAATGGCTCCACTGCTTGGCTTCGGAGGGCCCAAATATAAACGCTAAGTCTAACGATAGCGTTGGGAGTTAGCTGGTGAAGGTAGATGCCAAACCTTTTCAGTATCTCCGCAATAATCTCGTGAAGAGGGAATCTAAGCCCAGCCTTTAAAAAGCTCTTGAAGATAACAATCTCGTCCTTCCCTGGCTTCGGGGTGGTTTCTTCTCCCCCGAAGCGAAGTAGCTTCTTCTGGTCTTCATTGAAATAACCTGCTTTCACCATCTTCGAAAGATCAGCCTTTGAAACAGTTGATTTCCCAAAATCCAGGTGACTGGGCTTGCTGGGCATGGCAATACGGTAGTCATCTTCGGGATCAGTCCCTTCAATGTTTTCTTCTTCTCCTTCAGCAGTTGTCGGGTTTGCTTCAGCAGCAGGCATTTCTTCCGCAGTCACTAGACCGGAACGCTGCATCGCTTCGGAGATGGGCACAGTGTTCGAACCTTCGGCTTCGTCTCCCTCACGTACAACTTTGGCAGTAGATCGCACTCTCGCCATTTGATTCTGAGTTTGGGGAAGTCAGAAACTTTTTTCTTTTTTCTTTTCTCCCGAAGCTCTTCTTTCTGACGAAGCAGACGTCGAGATGGACCTTCGTTCGATTCTGAGAATCAAGCTTCGGCTATAGTTAAAAATTTTGGCAGCAAAACAGTGCAAATAGCAATGAATGCTGTGGTAACTTCACACCTACCCGTCTGTTTATATAGTGCTGCAGGTAAGAAGGCGAAGCGGCAGGATTTTTTACACCAAGCAGGCAGCCACTCGTACTCGCTGTGCAGTGGACCGCAAAAGATCAAACAGTAACTCTGCAAGGTGGGCCTGGCACGCGCTCGGAAGCCGGATCGTTTCTCCGCAACGAGCTCAGGGAAGGTGTTTTTTGGACCTTCGGCTTCCCGAAGCTGAAGAGGCTTTTTTCACGGGTCAAGCTCGTTACGAAAAACGATCTAGCACCGTGAAAGGGGCTACTGTTGGGGCCGAGCTTCGGTGCGCCGAAGGTCTTACACGAAGAAGCAGCTTCGGCTGAAGTCGTCTCCAAGAGATGGCCGAAGGTTCCTTTTCATGGAGCTTCGGCGTTACAAACCGACATAGAGATAGAATGACCTTTTTATCCATAGAGGTCTGAGTCAATGTTGTAAACTCTTGTAAGGGGCATAATTGTAATTTGTCACAGGCTGCGACCCGTGCCTATAAATAGATGAACAGTACCTCTGTACTGTTCACGCGAACCGGCCATTTGCTTTCGCATCACGCTTGTTCCTTTGCTTTCCTCAGGACCAAAGGTACATTTGTAATTTGAAGCCATTCATATTCATTCATTTATGATAATAAAGATGGAAATAATTCCATGGTCATATTTAAATATTTATTTCATGTTTCATGATTTATATGACATGAATGCTTCGTTCCTTGATATTATGTTTACGAAGGTACGTCCTTCGTAACCTTCGTCCGAAATTCTTTATATCCTGAGGGGATATAATGTTTTGGAGGACGAAGGACCTTAACACCTAACATTTTCTATGTTGCCTTGTTCTTAATTCTTAGCATTTGAGAACAAGCCCCCAACATCTTCGAAGGCTTTTTGTTGGCTTGGTCCCCATTGAAAGACTTCAGCTGACTTCAGCACCTCGAAGAAGGGTAAATTTCTTTCTGCTGATCTGGATATGAATCTGTTGAGAGATGCCAGCCTTCCTGTCAATCTTTGGGCCCCTTTTCTTGTGGTTGGTGGCTCCATTCGAAGTATAGCTTCAATTTTATTTGGATTAGCTTCGATTCCCTTTGTTGAAACCAAGCATCCAAGAAATTTCCCCTTCTTTACCCCGAATACACATTTTTCTGGATTCAGCTTCAAACCAGCTTGCCTGAAACTGGCGAAGGTCTCCTGCAAATCAGCAATATGATTTTCCTGCTTCGTGCTTTTTACAATGATGTCATCGACATAAGTCAACACATTTCTGCCTATCTGAGACTGGAGGACCTTCGCAGTCATTCTGCTGAAACTTCCTCCAGCATTTTTGAGCCCCTCAGGCATCCGAAGATAGCAATATATGCCACTTGGGGTTATGAAGCTAGTCTTTGGCTCATCTTCCTTCTTCATTCAGATTTGATGATAGCCTGAGTAGCAGTCCAGGAGACTCATGAGCTCTGAAGAAGCTGCTGCATCGACTAAAGAGTCTATCCTTGGCAGCGGGAATTCGTCCTTCGGACAAGCCTTGTTGAGATCTGTAAAATCGATACACATTCTCCACTTTCCATTGGCCTTCTTCACCATAACAGTGTTAGCTAGCCACTCTGGATACTTTACTTCTCTGATAACTCCTGCACTGAGGAGCCTTTTTACTTCATTGCGAGCCCCTTCGGCCTTGTCATCCGACATCTTCCGAAGCCTCTGCTTTCGGGGTCTGAAGGATGGGTCAACATTGAGCGAATGTTCAATAACATCCCGATTTACTCCACAGAGATCATTAGCTGACCATGCAAAAACATCTTTGTTGTTGAATAAAAACCTTATCAAGGTTTTCTCCTGGTCTTCAGATAATTGCGAGCCCAACAGCACCTTCTGCTCTGCTATGTCCTCACACAATAGCATGGGCTTCGGCTGATCTGCTGAAGCTGCTTTCTCCCTTCTGAATTTGTACTGTTCACAAGCTTCAGCTCCATCTATGTTATGGATTGCTTTGGAGTCAGTCCAGCTTCCTTCGGCCCTTCTAGCAGCTTCCTGGCTTCCATGAATAGCAATAGGCCCTTGGTCCGAAGGTATCTTCATGCAGAGATAAGCTGGGTGAAGAATTGCTTCGAAGGCATTAAGAGTACCATGGCCAATGATAGCATTGTAAGGATACTCCATGTCAACAATATCAAACACAATTTGCTCAGTCCTTGTGTTGTTAACAAATCCGAAGGTTACCGGCATGGTAATCTTCCCAAGTGCTACAATCTGTCGCCCTCCGAAACCACAAAGAGGGTGCGTAGCATCATGGATCTTGTCTTCGGGCTCTTGCATTTGTCTGAAGGCCTTAGCGAATATAATATCAGCTGCACTGCCTGTATCAACTAAGACATTGTGGACCAGAAATCCTTTGATCACGCAAGAGATAACCATGGCATCATTGTGAGGATAATCCTTAAGCTGAAGGTCTTCCTGAGAGAAAGTAATTGGAATGTGGGACCATTTTGACTTGATGAAGGGTCCCTGCACTCCAACATGCTGCACCCTTCTCTGAGCTTCCCTCTTCTGCTTCTTGTTAGCCGGCTCTGAGCAAGAACCGCCTGTTATCGGGAGCACCAGCTTCGAAGCCGAAGCAGCTCCAGCTTGATTGTTGAACGAAGCCATCAGCTCAGAAAAGTGGAAGTGAGTTCACCGGAGGTGGGCGCCAATGTTGGGGGCTTGTTCTCAAATGCTAAGAGTTAAGAACAAGGCAACATAGAAAATGTTAAGTGTTAAAGTCCTTCATCCTCCAAAACATTATATCCCTTCAGGATATAAAGAATTTCGGACGAAGGTTACGAAGGACGTACCTTCGTGAGTATAATAATAAGCAACGAAGTGTTGATACAAATCATGAGGTATAAAATAAACATTTAAATATTATCATAGAATCATCTCCATTTTTATTATCATGAATGAATGTAAATGACTTTAAATTACAAATGTACCTTCGGTCCTGATGAAGGCAAAAGTACAGGTGTGATGCGAAAGCAAATGTCAAGTTCGCGTGAACAGTACAGGGGTACTGTTCATCTATTTATAGACACAGGACACAGCCTGTGACGAATTACCATTATGCCCCTTACAAAAGTTTACAACATTGACTCAGACCTCCATGGATAAAAAGGTCATTCTATCTCTATGTCGGTTTGTAATGCCGAAGCTCCATGAAAAGGAACCTTCGGCCATCTCCTGGGGACAACTTCAGCCGAAGCTGCTTCTTCGTGTAAGACCTTCGGCGCAACGAAGCATGGCCCCAACAACCACATCTACTAGAAAGGCAGCCGACCTACTTTAGTGCCGACTGGTCAGAAGGTCAACAGTCAGCTTGATGACCAAGTTTTCGTATTAAACTGCATCATTCTACGAAGTTTCATTAAGCATGCTATATATGGTGAGAAAGCTTATCAAGTCAGCTTTCCAACGCATCCAGCCCCACGTCATTTGAAGATTCCTAGAAGAAGTTATTGTCAAAATACTGAAGGCTGCGCAGAAGTCAAACAGCCACACGGAAATCAGTTCTGCAGATCTCCCGAAGAGGCTCCTTCACATTAGCTCGTGAAAATACTTTTGTTTTGTGTTTATACCTCGCTAAGGCTGGTTGTTACTAGTATAAATACCCCCCTATATCTATGATGTAAGGCAGCTTATGATAATCTAAAACAGAACCCTTTTGTTCAGCTGTGTGCTAACAAATATTGAGAGTGATCTCTACCCCTTTGCTCTTGTGAATTCCTTCGCGGGATTGCAGAAGCGGCGGCTTCATCCGCTCCCAATTGGTGCTCCTACTCCCTTCGAGGTCTCCTCGATTGATTGTAGGCTGTGTTGGTTGGTTCTTTGAGAGTGTGGTTGGGCGAATCCTCGATTCAGGCTGCCGGTTAAAGACGGTGGTTGGCTTCGAGTTTTATTTGTCAGGTTGCACTAGTTATCGCTGCTTGCAGCAAGTTATCTTGACTTCTTTGAAGCTAGTTATCTGAAGATTGATCCTACGTCGTGAAGATCGGGCATTGTGACGCATCATTCTTCATCCCCATATGTGCTAAGCGGCGATGCCATAGCCAGCCCATGCAAGTCTTAGCAATTAAGCATGCATCTAGACCGGCCTCTTCTTTTGCAAAATCAACCAAATAAAGTTTGCCGTCTAGTACACCCTTAAAAGCTAGTGAACCATCACACCTTCTAAAGACAGACACATCTACATTTGTGAATAAACAATTATATCCCATTTTACACAGTTGACTAACAGATAACAGATTATATCCAAGCGACTCAACTAAAAACACATTAGAAATAGAGTGCTCGGATGAAATAGCAATTTTACCTAACCCTTTTACCTTGCTTTGGTTCCCATCACCGAATATTATTGAATCTTGGGGATCCTTGTTCTTGACGTAGGAAGAGAACATCCTCTTTTCCCCCGTCATGTGGTTTGTGCATCCGCTGTCGATAATCTAGCTTGTACCCCCGGATGCATAAACCTGCAAGGCAAATTTAGGCTTGGGTCTTAGATACCCAACTCATGTTGGGTCCTACAAGGTTAGTTACAATAATCTTAGGGACCCAAATGCAAGTTTTGTCTCCCTTACATTTGGCCCCTAACTTCTTAGCAATTACCTTCTTACCCTTTCTACAAATGGCAAATGAAGCATTGCAAGCATGATATATTGTAGAAGGCTCATTAACTTTCCTAGGAACATTAACAACATTTCTCCTAGGCATATGATGAACAACATCTCTCCTAGACATATCTCTATCATGCATATAGGAAGAACTAGAAGCAAACATGGCATGAGAATCAAAAGCATCATAAGCATTACAACTCCTATAAGCATTTCTAGATTGTCTTCTATCATGGTACATAAACGCATGGTTCTTTTTAGCACTACTAGCCATAGAGGCTTTCCCTTTCTCCTTGGCGGATATGGGAGCCCTATGGCTTGTCAAGTTCTTGGCTTCCCTCTTGAAGCCAAGTCCATCCTTAATTGAGGGATGTCTACCAATCGTGTAGGCATCCCTTGCAAATTTTAATTTATCAAATTCACTTTTGCTAGTCTTAAGTTGGGCATTAAGACTAGCCACTTCATCATTTAACTTAGCAATAGACACTAGGTGTTCACTACAAGCATCCACATTGAAATCTTTACACCTAGTGCAAATTACAACATGTTCTACACAAGATGTTAATTTACTAGATTTTTCTAACTTAGCATTCAAGTCATCATTTATGCTCTTTAAGCTAGAAATTGTCTCATGGCAAGTGGATAGTTCACAAGAAAGCATTTCATTTCTTTTAACTTCTAAAGCATGAGATTTTTGTGCTTCTACAAATTTATCATGTTCTTCATACAACAAATCCTCTTTCTTTTCTAATAATTTATTCTTATCATTTAAAGCATCAATTAACTCATTAATTTTATCAATTTTATTTCTATCTAAACCTTTAAATAAACTAGAATAGTCTATTTCATCGTCATCACTAGACTCCTCATCACTTGAAGAAGTATAAGTGGTATTTCGAGTGCATACCTTCTTCTCCTTCGCCATGAGGCACGTGTGATGCTTGTTTGGGAAAAGGGATGACTTGTTGAAGGCGGTGGCGGCGAGTCCTTCATTGTCGGAGTCGGAAGAGGAGCAATATGAATCCCACTCCTTTCCAAGATGTGCCTCGCCCTTGGCCTTCTTGTAATTCTTCTTCTTTTCCCTTTTGTTCCCTTTTCCTGGTCACTATCATTATCGGGACAGTTAGCGATAAAATGACCAATCTTACCACATTTGAAGCATGAGCGCTTCCCCTTTGTCTTGGTCTTGCTTGGCTGCCCCTTGCGACCTTTAAGCGCCGTCTTGAAGCGCTTGATGATGAGGGCCATCTCTTCATCATTGAGCCCTGCCGCCTCAACTTGTGCCACCTTACTAGGTAGCGCCTCCTTGCTTCTCGTTGCCTTGAGAGCAACGGGTTGAGACTCTTGGATCGGTCCATTTAGTGCGTCGTCGACGTATCTTGCCTCCTTGATCATCATTCGCCCGCTGACGAACTTCCCTAGAACTTCTTCGGGCGACATCTTGGTGTACCTAGAATTTTCACGAATATTGTTCACCAGATGTGGATCAAGTACAGTAAAGGACCTTAGCATTAGACGAACGACGTCGTGGTCCGTCCATTGCGTGCTTCCGTAGCTCCATATTTTGTTGATAAGGGTCTTGAGCCGGTTGTACGTTTGGGTTGGCTCCTCGCCCCTTATCATCGCGAATCTCCCAAGTTCGCCCTCCACCAATTCCATTTTGGTGAGCAAGGTGACGTCGTTCCCCTCATGAGAGATCTTGAGGGTGTCCCAGATTTGCTTGGCATTGTCCAAGCCGCTCACTTTGTGGTACTCGTCCCTGCACAAAGAGGCTAACAACACAGTAGTAGCTTGTGCATTTTTATGAATTTGCTTGTTAATGAACATGGGACTATCAGTACTATCAAATTTCATTCCACTCTCAACTATCTCCCATATGCTCGGATGGAGAGAGAACAAGTGACTACGCATTTTGTGACTCCAAAATCCGTAGTCCTCTCCATCAAAGTGAGGAGGTTTGCCAAGTGGAATAGAGAGAAAATGAGCATTTGTACTTTGCGGAATATGAGAGTAATCGAAATAAAAGTTCAAATTGACCGTTTTCCGTTTCTCGTAGTCGTAGTCGTCCTTTTGGGAAGAAGTGGACTCGTCGCTGTCGTCGTAGTAGACGATCTCCTTGATGCGCCTTGTCTTTTTCTTCCTCCCATCTTTCCGTTTATGGCCCGAGCCTGAGTCGGTAGGCTTGTCCTCCTTGGGCTCGTTGACGAAGGATTCCTTCTCCTTATCGTTGATCACAATTCCCTTCCCCTTAGGATCCATCTCTTCGGGATATTAGTCCCTTTGTGAAGAGAACGGCTCTGATACCAATTGAGAGCACCTAGAGGGGGGTGAATAGGTGATCCTGTAAAACTTAAACTTAAGCCACAAAAACTTAGTTAAGCATTAGCACAATAATCGCCAAGTGGCTAGAGAGAAGTTCTCGCAAGACACGATAACCACAAGAGAATCAACACAGATAGACACAGTGGTTTATCCCGTGGTTTGGCCAAGTACAAAACTTGCCTACTCCACGTTGTGGCGTCCCAATGGACGAGGGTTGCAATCAACCCCTCTCAAGCGGTCCAAAGACCCACTTGAATACCACGGTGTTTTGCTTTGCTTTTCTTTTTCCCGTTTGCGAGGAATCTCCACACTTTGGAGTCTCTCGCCCTTACACTTGAAATTCACAAAGAAGCACGGAGTAAGGGAGGGATGAGCAACGCACACAAGACACAAAATCAGAATGTCAACACGCACACAAGTCGCAACGAGAGCTCGCAACACAACCCGACGAGTTCACAACTCAACTAGAGCTCTAGATGCTATCACGGAGAAACAAATGCGTGGAATCGAAGCCTTGGTGCTTAGGAATGCTTTGAGTGTGCTTGTTATCCTCCTCCATGCGCCTAGGGGTCCCTTTTATAGCCCCAAGGCAGCTAGGAGCCGTTGGGAGCATTCCAGGAAGGCAGATTTTGCCTTCTGTCGCCTGGCGCACCGGACAGTCCGGTGCGCCACCGGACACTGTCCGGTGCGGATTTGTTTCCTTATTTGGCGAAGCCGACCGTTGCTGATTGAGAGCCGTTGGCGCACCGGACACTGTCCGGTGCACACCGAACAGTCCGGTGCCCCAATGTGATCGTTGGCTTGGCCATGCGCCACACGCGCAATCCCCGACCGACCGTTGCCCCGGCTGGCCGTTGGCTCACCGGACTGTCTGGTGCACACCGGACAGTCCGGTGAATTATAGCCATACGCCGTTGATGGCTTCCCGAGAGCGACGACTTCGCCTGTGAACAGCTCACCGGACAGTCCGGTGCACACCGGACAGTCCAGTGATTTATAGCCGTACACCGCCGTCAAACTCCCGAGAACAGTAAGTTCGCCAGAGCCAGCCTGGCACACCGGACACTGTCCGGTGCACCACCGGACAGTCCGGTGCACCCAGACTGAGCAGACTTTGGCTGAACAAAGCCATCTCATTTCCAACTCGATTTTTCCTGTTTCCAGCACTTAGACATAATACATTAGTCCATAAAACAATGTACTAAGTCTAGAAACATACCTTTTGACATGATTTGCACTTTGTTCACCACTTTGCATAGATAAACACAAAAACACTTGTGTTGGCACTCAATCACCAAAATACTTAGAAATGGCCCAAGGGCACATTTCCCTTTCAGGAACGTCTTTTGAACTTCTTCGCCTTCTATTTCGGCGGTATTCGCGTTGACTTTTCGCGCTTCGCCTTATATTTCAGCGGAATCAGCGTTGACTTTTCGCTGTAAGCTCTGCATTCCCTTTGGAACGACTTTTGAGCAGAAAACTTACACTGCGGCTCCTTTAGGAACGACTTTTTGTAGCTTCGGCATACTTACGCTGCGTTCAGTAGAACGACTTTTTGTAGCTTCGAAGACACTTGTAACTTTAGGAACGACTTTTTGTGTCTATGCGACTTTTGGGATTCCGTAGGTCTGTGGAGAAGATATATTTTCACTATGGTAAAAACGAAGCTATTACAAGGAATTAAAAACGACAAGAAAACTAAGTTTTCAACAACAGTTCCTTAGTAAGAAAGAGAACGATAATGAATGAAAAAACTGATTCATGGGTAGGATATCTCTTAGTAGATATGCTTCGACTCTGGCACAGTACTGTTGAATGTGCGAGCTTCGGACTCCTCCCTAAAGTCTCTCTATTGATGGGTCTGTTGACTCCCTTCTGGCTGTTGGCCGCGTGAATATGTAGGTTGTAGTGGTGGCGGGGGTGGGAGCTGTGGCCAGGATGCCTGTGGCTGACTGGCCGAAGTAATAGACGCTGCAGGATGATTACCTACATACTCTGGTATGTAGGGTGAGTGATACGAAGCAGTATGCATGACCTGCTTTGGCTGGTTCTGCTGAGCTGCAGCTTCTGCTATTTCCTTCTGTTTCTGGATGGTGACATGGTACATCCTTGTAGTATGGCCCTTGTTCTCACCGCAGAATATGCAATAAATTTTCCTGGGCTGATCCCCAAACCTTCCTCCGAAGCCCCTGGCGCCTCTGCCCCTTGGAGCTGATGGCCGAGGATAACTTTGTTGCTGCCCCGAAGCTTGCGAAGAATATTGCGGCCTCTGTTGCTGACTTCCTCTGTCGTCATTCTAGGTGGAATGAATTGATCTGACATGCCTTGGGTGTATTCTTCCTCCGAAGCCTCTGGTCATCTTAGAGAACCTGTAGGCTTCCTCCTTTCTCTGACGAAAATCATTATCAGCGCGGATGTATTCATCCATCTTTTGAAGCAATTTCTCTAGGGTTTGCGGGGGTTTCCTGGCGAAGTACTGGGCCACAGGTCCTGGCCGAAGCCCCTTGATCATGGCCTCAATGACAATTTCATTGGGCACTGTTGGTGCTTGTGCCCTCAAACGCAAGAACCTTCGGACATACGCCTGGAGGTATTCTTCATGATCTTGCGTGCACTGAAACAAAGCTTGAGCTGTGACCGGCTTCATCTGAAACCCTTGGAAACTAGTGATTAACATGTCCTTCAGCTTCTACCATGATGTAATTGTTCCTGGCCGAAGATTGGAGTACCAGGTTTGCGCAACATTCTTGACTGCCATGACAAAAGATTTTGCCATGACTGCGGTATTGCCTCCATATGAAGATATGGTTGCTTCGTAGCTCATCAAAAACTGCTTCGGATCCGAGTGCCCGTCATACATGGGGAGCTAGGGTGGCTTGTAAGACGGGGGCCAAGGTGTAGCCTGCAATTCTGCTGACAGAGGAGAAGCATCATCAAAAGCAAAGTTTCCATGATGGAAATCCTCATACCATTCATCCTCGTTGAATAAGCCTTCTTGATGAAGCCCCCTATGTTGAGGCCTTCACTCTTGCTCATCTTGAGCAAGATGGCATACTTCTTCGGTAGCTTTGTCAATCTGCCTCTAAAGGTCGGCTAGTCGAGCCATTTTCTCTTTCTTCCTTTATACTTGTTGATGAAGCATCTCCATGTTTCTGATTTCTTGGTCCAACTCATCCTCCTGGGGTGTTGGACTAGTGGCCTTCCTCTTCTGGCTTCGGGCCTCTCGAAGAGAAAAAGTCTCCTGGTTCGGGTCTAGCGGCTGGAGAGCAGCAGCCCCTGTCGCTGAAGCTTTCTTCGGTGGCATGACGAAGGTCAATGCTTGCCAAAGGTGGTCGAAAAGAGTTCACCGGAGGTGGGTGCCAATGTTGGGGGCTTGTTCTCAAGTGCTTCGGCTTAAGAACAAGGCAACACAGAAAATGTTAAACGGTAAAGTCCTTCGTCCTTCGAAACATTATTTCCCTTGGAATATAATGATCTTTAGATGAAGGTTATGAAGGACAAACCTTCAGCATAGCATAAAATGAGGGAGAAGGAATCATACGAAATATAAAATGACATAAACAATCATGTATTATTGTCAACTCACTTTTATTTCATTTCTATTCTATTACTATGGAAAATAGAAATGATATCGAATTACAAATGTACCTTCAGCTTGAAAGAAGGTGAAAGTACAAGCGTGACGCAAAAGCAAGATGCCAAGTCAGCCTGAACAGTACGGGAGTACTGTTCATCTATTTATAGGCACGGGGCGCAGCCCATGTAAAATTACACCCATGCCCTTTACATTTGCTAGTAGTTCTGCAGTAATACATCGAGGTCTGGATAGCCTTTTCCTTTCTAAGTCGGTTTCCTTTTCTGCTATCATGCCGAAGCTATCCTGCATATAGCTTCGGCTTTGCGCCAACCTTCGTATTCTTTGTGCTTCTTCACGCTGGTTCTGATCCGATCCCGAAGGTACCTATTCACGTATTATACTCCAGAAACATTGTTAAATTATGTTTTTGAGGACCTTCAGAAGCCGAAGGCCCCCAACATTCACTATGATTACTGAAATGGCATACTAAGTTGTGCCAAAAAAAACTTTTGTGCTGTTTTTTTTACTTTTTTATGTGATGATGGATGCAACCTTTGCCTCTATCCATTTTGTGAAAAAAATCTATGACTACAAAGGCATGCTTGAGGTTGCCTTGGGCTATGGATAGAGGGCCAACAATGTCTACCCCCATCACTACAGGAGCCATGTTGGGCAATCACCTTTGTTTGTTGTGAGGGCCCCTCTTCTTGACGAGAACTTTTTGACATGCATCGCACGTACATGCCACATTGAGTGTGTCCTGGATTATCCTTGTCCAAAATAAACCTTGTCGTGTGACCTTGGATGTGAGGGCCCTATGCCCTATATGTTAGCCACAGAGTCCTTTATGGACTTTGAGCAGGAATTCATGGCCCTCATGTTGAGTGATGCATTTGAGGATAGGTTGAGTGATGCCTTTTCTGTATAGGTTGTTGTCAATTATCATGTATATGTGACTTCTGTATTTGAGCCTTAAATCCTTGGATCTGTCCTCGAGATCAAAGTGTTCGCGCAGATATAACATTATTGATGCCCTCCAATATTCCTGCATTATGATGCCGAGTGGCCTATGGCATTCGACAACATGTCAGACAAAGGGTACAATTAAGACTTCATAGAATACTTCTAATGGAGGGGTTCACCTTTTGCTAATGTCTTTGCTAGTATGTCGGCCTCTTCATTTTTATCCCTGTCGACATGTTATATCATGAAGTTGCGAAAATATTTTGCTAGACTTCGGACTGCCAGAGGTACTATAGCAGTACTGACTCTTTTTCTATTTGATTGACCACTATCTTGGAGTTTGTCTTCACCATGCATGTTCAGACTCTGAGCACTTTGAGCTTGTGAAGGCCTAGAATGACAACTTTGTATTCTGTTATGTTGTTAGTGCATAAGTCTGAGTTTGAAGTGAAATTAAGATTGGCGGCGTATCTATACTTAGCGCCCGAACGGGCAATGAGGATTGTGATGGCTCTTGTCCCTATGTGACCCCAAGCACTGTCACACTGGATGGTCCACACTAAATCTGGCTATTGTTGCAAAGGGTTTGGTGACCTGGTCCAATCGACGATGAAGTCTGCCATAAATTTGGATTTTATTGTGCTTCTTGACTCAAACGAGGGGTGGTATTCTAACAGTTCCATGGCCCACTTGTCTATTCTTGCGGAGGGCTCTAGGTTATTGAATATGTCATTGACACTTCGATCTGTCAATGCTCTTATTTTGTGTGCCTCAAAGTAATGCCTAAGCTTCTGGGACGCCATAAGAAGTTCATATGCTATCTTTTTTATTTCTAACATATTGGACTACAACTCCATAAGGACTTCAGAGACAAAATAGATTAGGTATTATTGTGGTTTGCCCTATATCCCTTTTCCCTGGACAAGGGTTGCGCTGACTATGCTAAATGTGGTGACGACATAAAGTAATAGTGTTGCCGCTAGGTTAGGACTTATTAAAGTTGTGATCTCTGCTAGGTAGGGCTTGAGGGATTCAAAGGTTGTGGCCTGCTCAAGAACCTAGTTGAAGTTCTTAGCACCTCGTATGATTTTAAGGAATGGCAGACTGCTTTCGTCTAACTTGGAGATGAATCTATTGCGGATTGTTATTCTTCATGTCAGCTTTTGCACATCTCTTATTGTTTGTGGAGGTTGCATTTTTGTTACTGCCTATATTTTGTTAGGGTTAGCCTCGATGTCTTTGCAGGAAACAAGGTAACCCAAAACTTTTCCCTTCTAAATGACAAAGATGCACTTCTCTAGGTTGAGTCAGAGTCTAGGCTCTCTTATGTCTGTAACTGTCTTTGCGAGGTCTACTAGGTGGTATTCTTTGTTCTTGCTAGCGACGACAATGTCGTCAACATAAGTGAAAATGTTGTGGCCGACATGGTGTTCCATACACTACTACAGTAAACATCTATACAGGCGGTCTGGTTAGCCTCTACACATAAGTGAAAATGTTGTGGCTTAAAACGTTTGTTCTCAAATCCTAGGGAGGCTGAGCTTATGCGTTGGCATGCTGAAAATCGCAAGCAGAATAACAAACAGATTCGACACCCTGCTGATGCATCACAATGGAAAAATTTCGATCTTATGTATCCTGAGTTTGCCAAAGAAACCAGAAATGTAAGATTTGCTTTGGGTACAGACGGAATGAATCCATTTGGTGAAAAAAGAAGTGTACATAGCACCTGGCCTGTGACTTTAACGATGTACAACCTTCCATCATGGCTGTGTCACAAAAGAAAGTACATTATGTTGACTATTCTTATTCAAGGTCCGAAATCAGCTGGTGTTGATATTGATGTGTTCCTAGAACCTCTTATGGAAGATATGACAAAGCTCTGGAATGAAGGAGTTAGAATATGGGATGAGTATTGCCATGAGTATTTCAACTTAAGAGCAATTATATTTGTTACCATCCATGATTCTCCCGATGGCGCAACACTATCAGGGCAAAAGACTAAAGGAAAGAATGGTTGTGTAGTGTGCGTCGATGGAACTGCTTCCATGTACCTTAAATCATCCAAGAAGTTGGTGTTCATGGGACACAGACGGTTCTTGATGAAGCAACATAAGTACCAAAAGATGAAAGAGGAATTTAACAATGAACTGGAAAGTGAAGGTGCACCAAAGCCTTATAGTGGAAAACTTGTTTTTGAAATTGTAAAGAACATTCATGTTGTATTCGGAAAGGGAAAAACAAAGGAGAAAAGAGAAAGAGAACTGACCCTTCAACTTACACAACTTTCAAGAAGCAACCAATTTTTTCAAGTACCTCCCATACTGGAAGGATATGGAAAATTGCCACAGCATTGATTTGATGCATGTAACAAAGAATGTTTTTGATAGCATCATTGGAACCTTGCTGGGCATGCCGAGTAAGATAAAGGACAGACTTAAATCACGCAATGATCTAGTAGATCTTCAAATCAGACCGGAACTTCATCCAGTGGATAGTGGCAAAGGGAAACCTTACCTCCCCCCAGCTAGCTACAACTTCTCAGTTGAGGAGAGAACAAAGGTTTGCAAATGTTTGCGTGGGGTCAAAGTGCCCATAGGTTTCTCATCCAATATCAGCAAACTAGTCAGGATGAAGGACTTGTCTCTATTTGGCTACAACTCTCATGACTTCCATGTGATGATGACGGTGTTCCTCCCAATTGCAGTAAGAGCCCTCGAAACAGAGCATGTTAAAGTTGTCATCACATGCTCGTGTTACTTTTTCAATGTGGTTTCACAAAAAGTAATAGCTTTAGAAGACTTGGACTATCTAAAGGCATACATCATCGAGACTATGTGCAAGCTTGAAATGTGTTTTCCTCCATCATTTTTTGATATGCAAGTACACCTAATCATACATCTCGTGGATCAGATAAAAATATTAGGGCCACTATATTTACATCATATGTTTCAGTTGGAGCGATACCTGGGAGTATTAAAAGGTTATGTGCGAAATCGCGCTCACCCAGAGGGTTCAATCATGGAGGGATACACTACAGAAGATGTGATTGAGAGCTGTATAGATTACATCAGTGACGGAACAATGATAGGTGTGCCTGTACCTAAACATGAGGGTAAACTATGTGGGAGAGGGAGAATGGGCAGGAAAACTTTTTGCGTTGAGGATTACAAGCTAGTACATTGTGCTCATGGTAGTGTACTACAACATCTCACGATAGCTGAGCCTTACATAGAGGAACACTTGGATGAGCTTCGTAAAGAAAATCAGAACCGCACAGAGGACTGGATCATGAGGGAGCACAAACATCGTTTCAGCGAATGGTTAATGGACAAAAACATCCCATTCAGAGACTCTATGGAAGAGAAAACAATGAAGAATTTGGCTTCTGGGCCATCGTGTTTTGTGACATCATGGCAAGCATATGACATCAATGGGTACACATTCTACACTAAATCAAAAGACATGAAAAGTGTTGCACAAAATAGCGGTGTTCGTATTGATGCTTTTGACCTACATGGACAGAAGACCACATATTTTGGATTCATAGAGGAAATATGGGAACTTGATTATGGCCCAAGCATGAAAATACCCTTATTTAAGTGCCAATGGGTACAACATCCCGTGGGGGTGACAGTGGATAACTACGGACTCACACTGGTAGACTTAAAGAAAGTAGGATATAAAGATGACCCGTGGGTTCTCGCCGAATGTGTTGCACAAGTGTTCTATGTACTCGATCCAGCAGATGAGAAGATGCATGTAGTTATTTCTGGAAAGCAAAAAATTGTTGGAGTTGAGAATGTGGGAGACGGAGATGAGGAATACAATAAGTATGAAGAGATGTTCGTCTTTAACGGTCCAGAGAGAATCAAGCGTGTGGAAAAGAAAATTGATAAGAACTTAAAGCCATACATGCGGAAAAATGGTAGTTCATGAAAAATTCTATGAATCAAATTGTATTTGTTATCATGTATGATCGACTATATGCATTGTGGTTGCCAATTAATTTAAAATCTCGCTAGTTATCTATGTGTGCTGTTAAAATTCATTTAAATTGTATTTGCATATTTCTGTTAAAAATTAAAATATTAATTCATTTAAATTGTATTTGCATATTTATGTTAAAAATTAAATATTAATTCATTTAAATTGTATTTGCATATTTATGTTAAAAATTAAATATTAATTCAAATTAAAATATTAATATGGTTAAAATATTAATAATATGGTAATCAAATCGCAATCACAGGCGGTTTTTCATTAGGGTCTGTTTGTGAAAAGAATAGAGCACCACAGGCGGTCCTAAACAAAAACCGCTTGTGATACTAATACATCATAGGCGGTTCGAATAGCCTGGGACATCCCAGGCAGTTTTCTAACCGAACCGCATGTGATGTAAAAAGCCTACCGCTTGTATAGAGCCCAATTGTACTAGTGATAATAGACTTTGTTAGCCAAAAAAAGGTGGAGCCCGTGTTCTTAAGGCCTTCAGGCATACGTACAAAGAATTAGATGCCAGAGGGTGTTATAAAGCTTACCTTGGACTTGTCTTCGTCTTTCATGTTGATTTGGTGGTAACCTAAGAAGTAGTTGAGGAGTGACATGACTTTGCACCCTGCTGTGAAGTTGACGATTTGTCTATCCTAGGTAGTGGGAAGTAATCTTTGGGGCATGCCTTATTAAGATAGCTGAAGTCTATACATGTTCTCCACTTCTCGTTTTTATACTTTACTGTTGGTCACTTGTTCTCAAATGTTGTGAGTCAAGAACAAGGCAACACAATTGTTAATCGTTAAGGACTTTCGTCCTTCGAAGCATTATTTCCTTACGGGTATAATGCTTCTTAGACGAAGGTCAAGAAAGGCAAACCTTCATCATATTAATGCGAAGGTAAGAATGCAAAGGAATAAACGTGATAATTACATCTTAATAATTTATTTATTCTTGCATTCCATAAAACATATATGAATGTCAATAATGTTAATGTTACATTGATACCTTCGGCTTGCTCGAAGGCGAGGATGCGAGAGGGTGAATACAATCCAGTGTGAACAGTACGGGGGTATTGTTCATCTATTTATAGGCAAGGGAAGCAACCCGGGTAAAATTACATCCATGTCCTTGAATATTAATTTACAAACAACTTAAACTAAGAGGGTCTAACTAGTCCTTTTTCCTTCTTTGCTTGGCATGAACCGAAGTTACCGAGCTTCGGCATTCCACGATGTTGCTTCTTCGCAGGATCTTCGTCTTGAGGACCTTCGACAGAGTAGAAGACCACCAACATTTACCATTACCAAATTGGCGAGCCAAGTTAGGTAATCTATGGACTCAATAAGCTCCTCTAGAAGTCACTAGACTTCAGCCTTCATTGTCATGGTCTCTTCATCCGACATCTTGTAGAGTATTTGCTTTTTTGGGTTTGACCGAAGGGTTGAACTGAGGCCATGCTCTATGATGTTGTGGCTAACGCCGATGAGGTCTAGAGATGACCATGCGAAGACATCCTTGTTCTTGTCCAAGAAGGCTAGCAACTTGTTTTCTTCCTAACTGTTCAAGTCTTCGCTTATCGTATGGTTTTATTAGATACTGCTGGGTCTAAGGGGACCCATTTGGCCCTTCATTGCTCTAAATGGGGCTTGCACATTGTGCTAGCTAGGGACAAAATCTCTTTCTATGTTGCAGACCAATTGTTGGTCTCCATAAACTTTTATTAGCACATGAGAGCAAGGTATCTTCATGCTCAGATAAAGGTCATGAATGGTTGCTTCAAGTATGTTTATCGAACCCCTATTGAGAATGACATTGTAGGGGTAGCCCATGTCCATGATGTCGAAGGTAATTTTCTCTATCCTCGCATTGGGGGAGGTGCCAAAGGACAATGGTAGTCTTATTTTGCTGGTGGGGAAGGTGGCTTTCCCACCAAATTCACATAATGGATTGTCAGCTAGTTACAGCATATTATGGTTGATGCCCATTCGATCGAAGGCACGCAGGAATATGATGTCTGTCTGGTCGCTGTTGTCAATGAGGGCCTTATGCAGCTCCTAGCTTACTTTATTGCAACTTACAACCATCGCGTCAATGTGTGGGCCACTTTACAAATCTACGTCCCTCGCATCGAATGTTAGCGGAACATCAGACCACTTAGTTTGGGCTACATGCCTTGTTACAACGACATGGTTGACCCTTCGATAGTGATCTTTTCCTGCTTCTTATTTGTGAAGTCCACACTAGAGCTCTGATGATCATAATAAAGGCAATAACAGGAATGATGTCCCTCCAAATGATTAGAGATGCATACAGACTGATAGGTAGAATGGCAACGCTAAACATATACATCTCGCGCTCGGCTAATCATGGCCTACCTTTCCCACAATACTTTGTGTGGAACCAAATACTTCACTTAGGGACCAAAGTAGGCAGCTGTCTTCGAGTCGCTGAAGTCATACCTTGTAGACCTCACAACTCTGGTAAGTCCAGACCTAGCAACAACACTCTTGTTATATGTCATGTCATCATTCAACATGGTCAATGCAATCCTCATCTAAGAAAAAGAAGATGAGGGTAAAATCTAGCAATACCCAGTCTATTCCCTCTTTGAAGTCCTTACAGAGTCCAACACAAACATGATAGAAATGGATAAAATAGCTTAGGCAGTCCTAATGGCCTCCCGTAAACTCCACCATTACTTTGAGGCACACAAATTAAGGGTACTGACAGATCAAAGTGTAAATGATATTAATCAATAATCCAGAGGCCTCTGAAAGAATAGGCAAGTGGGCCATAGAAGCATAGAACTGTCAGAGTACCATATCTCCTTCGAGCCATGGAGTGTAATAAAGCCCCATATCCTAAGAAACTTCATCGTCAATTAGACTAGGCCACCAAACCCTTCACAACCACCACTAGAAATAGTATGGACCATCCAATGATATGGAGCCTAGGGCCATACGGGCGCAGGGGACACTGTAGTCCTCACTGTCCCTTCGAACATCAAGTATAAATATGTTGCCTATCTCAACTTCACCTCAGACTCTGATAGGTGCACCAATAATGTGGCAGGATATGAAGTTGTAATTCTTGGTCTTCGCAAGCTCAGACCTCTTAGAGTCAGAACTTGCATAGTCTAGACTGACTCTAGAATAGTATTTAGCCACATAGAAAAGGACTGTGCAGTGTGATAGCCCATATTGCTTTAGTACCTCTTGGTCATGTGAAATCTTGAAAATAGTTACGTGGATTCACGGTCCAATACATAGAGATGGGGAAAACAAAGAGTCCAATTTGCTAGCAAAGACTGACAAGAGGCAGACACCTACCATCAAATGTAATCTACCAAGTCATAGAAGTACCCTTTGTCAAGCAAGACAGTAGAGGCACAAGAGTAGTAAGTACCATAAACCATGAAGACTGAAGAGCTTCAATAATGTTGTACGTGTGTGGGCACTGCAACCCCAAAAATAGGTCTAAGGCATCTAGGCTAAAGTATAGAAGCCAATAGTACACAATAATTGACAATAATTCATATAGGAAAGACATTGTATAACCTCTCCTAAAGTGTATTACCCAAGCCGAAGGTAAAGAACTCCTGATCGAAGTCCACAAAGGCCTATGTGGCTGCAACGTGGGCCCTAGAGCCCTCACATCCAAAGCCATGTGACAAGGATTCTTCTAGCCAGGGATCGTCAAAGATTCACTCCATGTCATGCACTCATGCGAGGCATTCCAAAAGTTTTCAGCACGAAGGGGGGCTCGCTCGCAGCAAACAATGCTAATCGCCCCACATGGCCCCTCTAGTGGTGGGCCATAGACATCGTTGGTCCACTACCAATGGCCCAAGGCAACCTCAAATATGTCTTGGTCACCGTCGAGTATTTCACAAAATGGTTCGAGTCAAAGGTTTTATCCATGATAGCTTTGAGCACTACACAACAGTTTTGTTGGCAAAACATAACCTATCATTTCGGAGTCCCCACTGAGATCACAGACAACGGAAAGCAGTTTTTCAATCAAGAATTTAGAGACTTCTGTGTCTCTCTCAGAACTAAGGTCAACTTCACTTTCGTCTACCATCCTCAATCAAATGGAGTTGTTGATAGAGCCCATGGGACAATTGGACTACTTACTTTATTAACAACATATTCACTTCAGGTGGTAGCAGGCACAACTCCAATGACCCTTGGTAACCATAGTTCTTGTTTTTTCATGTTGAGACTTATTTTCGTTTGCATTGGATACTAGAATGTTAATGAATGTAATGCTACAATGTTTGAATGGATGAAACGTGGACTTATATTCGTTTACTGCTTCGTATATTGTTGATGAAATCTTGAATGTGAATGTGTATATGTATGTGACTCAATATGTATATATGATTTGTATGCATATGTGAATTGTATATGAATTTGTGGAAATTTCTAGATTCTTGGAAATAAAAAAATCTCGGTGGCCATCTTATTTTCGGCAGTTGACCTAGCCACCGAAAACAACTCTTATTCTTGGCTAAACACGTTCGATGAGGTTGTGCCACCGAAAATAAGCCTTATGCCATCGAAAACACACTACGGAAAAGGTTTATTTTCGGTGGCTTTTGGCCGCCGAAAATTTACCGTTTTGCTGCGGTGACAAGATCAAGCCCTTAGCGATAGTGGGCCTCTTTTGTGAGAGAAGTTGGTATGTGAGGCATGGGCCCTGAGAGCGTGGCCCCTGTAGTAGGCTGGTAGCTAGGTCCACTAATGGTTTTCTTTATTGAGATCTTATGAGGTGTCTTGACAGCATCAAGAGTTATAGGGCGTGTGTTTGTTTCGCTTCCTCACTTACCACAGTTTGCCATGCCTAAGGTTAGGCAAGTTGGAGCGAGTTAGGCATGTGTTTGGTTTATAGCCACAATTATGACAAGATTTTTCTTCTGTTGCATAGGTCCCACTCGTTAATGACTTATAAAAGTGTGGCATATTCGTTCTCTTAGTCACGCAACAATTGTGGTGTAGATGGCCTATTTGGTTGTATACTTAAAGTGCCAACAATTGTCGCATATTTTCTGCCACGCTTGCCTAAGGTTAGACGCTCAAATTATGTGCCATAACTATGACATGACTAAGAGAATCAGCCACACTTTTATAAATCATTGATAAGTGGGATCCATGCAGCAGAAGAAAAATCTAGCCATAATTGTGTCTATAAATCAAACGCATGCCTAACTCGATCAAACTTGTCTAACCTTAGGCGTGACAAATTATAGCAAGTGAGGCAGCAAACCAAACACACCCAGAATTAGAGCGTCTAATCTTAAGCAAATATGACATAAAATGTGTGGTAATTTTTGGCTCCTTGAGTATTCTCATAGTCTTCCTTGGCGGTTACCCCTTCCTGAACAAAAGAATGGTGGACAATAACCAAATGGTATGGATGTGTGTGCCGTACCATTTGATTCCTGTGCTGGCTTGCATTGGTACCCCCTTTGGTTATTACCAGCCATGCGTACATATGAGAAATAAATTCCATGCGTCATTGCACTATGATCTGCCTGTCTGTCTGTCTGTCTGTCGTCACTCATATCGAGCCACCAACGACGACCAAGCAGCCATGTAGTATAAATACCAGCTTGCAGAGGTTGAACAATGGTAACAAGCTAGCTAGCTAGCTAGCTTAGCTAGCAGCGCAACACCACCGATCAGCTATACAAGCACCACCACCGATCAGCTTAGCTAGCAGCGCAACACCACCGATCAGCTCTACTAGCTAGCAGCTAGCTAGTAGAGAGTACGTAGGCCGGGTCTCCAGAAGACGAACATGTCGTGGAGCTCCGACGAGAACCACAGGTTCGAGCAGGCGCTGGCAGATTACGACGAGGACACTCCAGGACGCTGGCAGCTCGTGGCCCAGGCGGTCGGCGGCGGCAGGACGGCGGACGACGTCTGGCGCCACTACCTGCACCTGGAGGGGGACGTCGACGACATGGGCGCCAGGGAGCGGGCGAACCGCCGCCGCCAACAGTACCGCCGCAACGCCCAGCAGCACCAACACCAGCACGGCGCCAACGCCAACGCCCACGCCAGCCGCAACCGCAACCATATTAGTCGGCGGAGCAACGGCGGCGGCGCCAGCAGCAGTAACACTAACAACATTAGTAGTCATCGCGCTACTAATAACAGCAACGACAGGTGTGTGTGTCTATATATATATATATATATATATATATATATATATATATATATATATATATATATATATATATATATATATATATATATATATATATATATATATATGCGTACGGCTGCCAGCTAATTGTCTTGTTTCTATATATACATTGCAGCAATGTATAACTAATAAGGAGCGGATACGTGTGTTGCAGAGCCAAACGCCCGCAGGAATGAGACGCCGGCCGGCCGGCAGGAGAGACGATGAACCACACAAACTACTACTACACACAACGTGCGTACTACATACTACCATAATCTGGTGGATCGCCGCCTTTCCACGTACGAACGTGTATGCTCTAATTAATGAATAATCCTAGCTATAGCCTACAGCCCCCCAGCTAAGGCCTTGTTCGTTTATTTCCAATACACATGAATCAAATGAGATTGGAAAAAAATTAAGAAGAAGTTTGACTTGTTTGGGATTCAAACTCATCCAATCCCTCTCAATCCACATAAATTGAGAGCTAACCGAACAAGCCCTATTGCATGTATTCCGCATACGATGAACGTACGCAAGTGTAAAACTTATTTGGGCACTATTTATATGTATAAAGTTATATCGTACGTGTGGATTGTGTGATTATATGAATTTATGTGTGCTAAATTAATGATGGCTAGATGCTTGATCGATGTCAATACCGGACGCAGCTGCTTTGCCGAGTGCTTCAGGCAATCGATAAAGCCCAGAAAACTATCAGCAAAGATTTTGCCGAGTGTGACCCTCTGCAAAGAGGTCTCGTTGAACTATACAACGGCAACGGCTTCTTTGCCTAGCACTCGGCAAAGAAGGCTCAAGTGGGTCCCTTGCCAATTCCTTTGCCGAGAGCTCTAAGAGGCAATCGGCAAATAAGCCCCCTTTGCCGAGTGACTGTTGTACTGGCACTCGATAAAGAAGCCTCCAGTGCACCCCTTTGTCAGTCTCTTTGCCGAGTGCTCCTGTAGGCACTCGTCAAAGTGATCTTCTTTACCGAGTGACAGGACTACAACACTTAGCAAACAAGCATTACTGGTTTCCAGGTGTGCTTTCTTTGACGAGCGTTATATCACTAGTACAGAGAAGCTCTATTGTGGCGGTCGTAAACCTATTTACAGTGGCGTTTTTCGTAACCGCCAGTGCTAGGGGCCAGTAGAAATCATCATTTCTACAGGCGGATAACTGAGGACCGCCAGTGAAAATCGATTTTCACTGGCGGTCGGCGTAATAAAACCGCCAGTGAAAATCGTTTTCAGGAAACAAGAAACAAATTTTAAAAATAGCAAAAAATTATTTTTATTAGGGGGAGGCCTCGGCCCACCCTGCCATGCCTGTCTCCGTCAAAGTCGCAAGTCACGACATTTTTCGTGCACTACGTGGTTCCTTAAGACATACTTTGTGTCTAGTTTGTAGTTTTGTTGCCCACATATTACAACCAAATGAGTGTAAATTGCTTGTTTGAGACCGTAAACGAATTCAAATAAAAAAGTTGTCAACTACAAAGTTGAATAATTTTTGAAGTTCTACAACTTTTATTTTGATACTTTTTTCATCCGAGGTCGTTTGCAAAATTTAAATTTTAAATTTAACAAATTTAGATACAATTTTTGAGAGCCGAAATAATTTCAAATAAAAAAGTTGTCAACTATAAAGTTTTATAACTTTCATAGATCTACAACTTTTATTTTGGTGGTTTCATCATACGAAGTCGTTTGAAAAACTCGAAAAAATTAAGGATAAAAATGATTTCTAGTGGCGATTCCTTAAGAAAACCGCCACTAGAAATCGATTTTTACAGGCGATTCCTTAAGAAAACCGCAACTAGAAATCATGGATTTCTACTGGCGGTTTTCATAAGGAACCGCCTCTGGAAATACGATTTCTAGTGGCGGTTTTCTTAAGGAACCGCCACTAAAAATAGTGCAGACGGTTGATAACCGAATCCGCGTGTAAAAAATATATCGCACCGCAGGCTTTGAGCCTTTTTCTACTAGTGTATGGTCATGATATTCTTCTTTGACGAGCGCTATATGGTCATGATATTCGGCAAAGAACCTCTTTGCCGAGTGTAGCACTCGGCAAAGTGACCAGAAAACTCCTTTTTATTTGTTTTTATAATTACATCCAAACAAACAAAATATATATACCATTGACATCACATATATCACAGAATCAACACATGTATCATCAACACCATATATCTCACAAATATAACCACATCAAAAAAGTTTCAAAAACATAAGTCTCACCAAGTATCTCACAACATCAAGTATTACCAACAGTTACAAGTTTAACAAACACAAATATCACCAACACTCACAAACATAAGTATCAAATCATCACTAAGAGATCATCAACAAAATGGCCAGCTGGACTAGTTCGGCGAAGGGCTAGGCGAAGCGTGAGGATTGTTCGATGCCGCTGTCCCTACACAGAGAGGAGATTGCATGTGTGAAACCAGATAAATATATATCATGCAAGACTAAAATTTTGATACTCATAGGAGTATGGAACTGCGCAGGGTCAGTTGTAGGTAACAACAGAGGTGGTGGAGCAAGACCATGTACGACGCTAAGGCTCTGCATGTACTGGAACATCTCTGCCATCCTCTGTTGATCCACCAAGCGAGCCACCCGCTCCGCCCTCATCCTCGCATCCATCTCCGTATGTTCCCTCCTCTCTTCTTCTAGATGAGCCTATAATGTTTCACCCTAATGTTATAATAATGCAAAGAGAAATTATATAACTCAATGAATGACGAGGTACAGAAGCACTAACCTGGAGTTCCTAGATGCAATGTTGTGAGTTGTCCTATATCATGGTTGTATGGCTCGGCTCATGCTCCTTGCTCGCACATGAGATAGAGTGGGAGTGAAGAACGAGTCGATTTCCTCTTGTCTACTCCAACCCTCATGAGGACATCTCTGTCAATGTCCTCAGTCCTCTGATCATAATCTAGCCCATAGACCTCCTTTACCATGGTGATGTACTCAGTGAGGCAGCTATGGACGACAGGTCGTTGTATGCCTCGGGCCCATCCTCTAGGTTGTAGGTGATGTTGGACGTCGCCTTGCCCTATAGGACATAGTATACACCTAGAAGATGAAGCAAGGTTAACCACCATGTGACGCCGACTGTGAGAAAACAAACGAGATGGTTAGTAATCATGTCTAATCAAAAGCTAGACTAAATAAAAGAGAGTGTGTACTCATTCTTCTGCGTATTTGACAAGGCTACGGCTGCCTTGGTGGTGGGAGGTACCTTGCATCATCAAATGTCGTTCCTAGCTAGTGTTGTGTGCCTCGTCTCCATAGAAGTTTTATGATTTTATGTGAAGGTCGGCTAGGTTTCTACACATAGTGCGTGACAACTTTCATGAAATAGTGCCAAATTTTTATCAAAGTCTCTACATATGATATCATGACATGTTGACAAGTTTCATAATTTTCTAACTTTGTTTATGTTTTATACAATTTTAAAACAACTAGATCCCAAGTTCATGGTCATGTTTCGTGAGCATGGTGCTCGAAAATTCCAGTTTGTTCCTGAAATAGACCGTAACTTGTGCTAAATAACATGAATATTTTTTTTGCATCCACTGTTTTCCATTTTTTGAGTGACTTGCAGTTCAAATCTGAATTATCCAAAGAAATTCAATTAAACGAACTAAATCTAATAGTTATAGCAAACACTTTGATAATTGTGCCAAAATGAAACATGTAGGTCTATATGTGTAGGAACATAGTAGAAAAAGTTTGGTGGAAAAAAGAAAAAAAGAAAAATAAACTTTGCCGAGTGTCAGAGAAAGACACTCGGTGAATAATTAATTTACCGAGTGTCTGCCAGAGGACACTCGGCAAATAAGTTATTTTGTCGAGTGTCGACTTCTGACACTCGGCGTAATTAACGGTCGTCAACTATAGATGGTTGATGACGATCTGTGTCGAGGGTCACATTTCGCCGAGAGCTTGACGCTCGGCAAAGACTCGAGCGTCGGTGTATGCCGAATGTTTGGCACTCTACAAAGGGGTCTATTCCGAGTATAATTGTTAGCCGAGGGTGGCACTCGGCAAAAAGACGGATTTCGGTAGTGCGTACTAGGAGTGCATGCTACACGGTGAAATGAAATGTAATGAAATAATGGCCTATGTCTCACGTTCAACTTTGCTAGAAACTACTTGACCAACTCCCACAAGTTAACTAGTGACTACATAAACGGTAGACAACAAAAAAAACATTACGGACAAGTTGCAGAAGCAAATCAAGCAAAGTCCAACAAAAAACCCTAATTCCACAGTAAAAATACTATCAAACAGTGTACAAAAATTATGAAATCTTAGGCACAAACTCGCTGCACCTTAAGAAAGCAACCCACCAAATTCTAGCTCAAAAGTCAAAAGCCTAATACCAAGATTTGCAAGACGACAAGATGTTGGACAATCGTAAAGTCCGGTGACCTTCTCTCTAGTGGACAAGTGTGCTCAGGTCACTAAGGACTGAGCATGGCATGCTCCTCGTGTTATCCAATCGACACCGGCAGATGTCATTTCCTCTAGATTGATGCCCAAAAGAAGAAGAAAGGAAGGCCTCAAGCCCCCTAGATTTTTACCACCACAAGAATCAACAATGGTGTTGTCCCTCGTGGATATAAGCGACCCCACTCAGATCCTTAGGGCATCGAATGGAAGAAGTACTGCCATGTTCACAAAATTCGACTCCATAGGCTCGTCAGGTTGCCTCCACTGGCACCCCGGCGAAATTCGTAGGACAGAGTGCAGGCACCACATGCTACAAGTGTGGTCAGGTTGCGCATTATGCCAATGTTTGCCCACAAAGGATTGCTAGTACCCTCGTCCAAAACAAGCAGCAGACTCCAGGTTCTAGCAAGGGATTCAGCATTGCCAGTGTTAATCAAGTCAGTGTTGATGCTACCGCAGACAGAGCTGACATCGCTATTGGTATGTTTTATATTAATGCAATTCCTGCAGCAATATTATTTGATTCTGGTGGTACACATTCATTTATTTCTGCTCGATATGCCTACACAAATGAGTTACCACTACAAAATATGCAAAAGCCACTAGTAGTAATTACGCCTAAAGGGCCTGTCGAAGCAAATTATATGACCAATAGATTAACCTTGACAATTATGGGAAGAGAATTTTGGGCTACCCCTATAGTATTAAAAGAGAACAGTATAGCCCTGATCCTTGGTATGTCATGGTTAAGGAAAGCAAAGGCAGTTATACATTGCGCTAGGGGAACTATAGAACTCACCAGCTCTAAAGGAGAAAGATTTGAAGTTGAGATTACCATAACCGCCTCTACCAAACCCGTCGCATTTCTAGTAGATGGGAAGTTTGTAGGCAACAACATCCATGTGGTTAGAGATTTCCCCGATGTCTTTCTAGAGGAGTTACCCGGGATGCCACTAGATAGGGAAGTTGAATTTGTTATTGATCTCTTACCTGGAACCACTCCTATTTCAAAACGGCCATACAAGATGTCAGTAGAAGAACTAAAAGAACTTAAGAAGCAACTAATAGAATTACAGGAGGCTGGGTACATTTGTCCGAGTTCCTCACCTTGGGGAGCGCCGATTCTATTTGTATAGAAGAAGGATGGATCACAGAGGATGTGTGTGGATTATAGATCACTTAATGACGTTACTGTTAAGAACAAGTATCCTTTACCTCGTATTCAAGATTTATTTGATCAGATGAGAGGTGCAAGGGTGTTTTCCAAGATTGATCTTCGATCGGGTTACCACCAAATGAAGATTAGGCCTTCTGATATTCCCAAGATGGCTTTCTCTACCTGATATGGTTTGTATGAATTCACAGTCATGTCATTTGGACTAACTAATGCACCAGCCTACTTCATGAATCTGATGAATAAGGTGTTCATAGAGTATCTTGATAGATTCACCGTGGTATTCATCGACGACATTCTCATTTATTCCAAGAATGATAGTGATCATGAAGAACATCTGCGGATGGTGCTACAGAAGCTGCGGGATAATCAACTTTATGCCAAGTTCAGCAAGAGCGAGTTTTTGCTTGATGAAATACCATTCCTTGGGCACATTATATCCAAGGGTGGAATCTCAGTGGATCCAGCTAAAGTAACAACGATAGTAGGTTGGAAGATACCAAGTTCAGTCATGGAGGTCCGGAGTTTCTTGGGATTCGCGGGCTATTACCGGCGATTTATTGAAGGATTCTCCAAGATTGCTAAGCCTATGACCTCGATGTTAGAGAAGAGAAAGGAGTTTAAATGGACCTAGGAATGTCAAGAGAGTTTCAATCAACTGAGGTTTAAATTGATGGCAGCTCCAGTTTTGGTGATGCCAGATCTACAGAAGAGTTTTGATATATATTGTGATGCAAGCCGCCAGGGCTTGGGATGTGTTCTTATGCAAGAAGGACATGCTATTGCCTACGCGTCTCGTCAGTTGCGAAAACATGAGTTAAACTATCCCACTCATAACTTAGAACTGGCAACCATAGTGCATGCACTCAAGATATGGAGACATTATATAATAGGAACGAAGTGCCAAGTCTACACCGATCACAAGAGCTTGAAATACAACTTCACTCAGAAAGATCTCAACCTTAGGCAACGCTGTTGGTTGGAGCTCATCAAGGATTATGAATTGGAGATTCATTATCATTTGGGCAAGGCAAATCTGGTTGCAGATGCCTTGAGTCGGAAAGAGCATGTCCATGCAGCTATTGTTGCCTAGCTACTCGATGAACTAGTAGAGGATTTTAGAAGACTCGACCTGGGAATAGTTGCACACACTGAAGGGATAACTATTGAAGTGGAACCTACCTTGTACCAGGAAATTCGTAAAGGACAGATCGGTGATGCTAAAATCCAAGAGATCAAAGATCTGATTACTTAAGTTAGAGGTCCAGAATTTAAGGAGGATGAGCAAGGCACAATATGGTTCAAGAACCGGATATGTGTTCCTGAGATTGACAGCCTCCGTGAGACTATACTGAAGGAAGCCCATGCCTCTAATTACTCTATTCATCAAGGTAGCACTAAGATGTATCAGAATCTGAAGCAAAAGTACTGGTGGTATGGGCTGAAAAGAGATGTGGCTGCACACGTGGCTGTGTGTGATGTGTGTCAAAGAGTCAAAGTTGAACACCAAAGACCAGCTGGACTATTGCACCCATTAAAGGTACCCGAATGGAAATGGGAAGAAATTGATATGGATTTCATTATTGGGCTACCTCACACCTCAAAGGGTTATGATTCGATATGGGTGATTGTGGATAGACTGACCAAAGTGGCTCACTTCATCCCGGTCAAGGTTACTTATAAAGGTTCTCAGTTGGCAGAGTTATATATGGCTCAGATTGTGTGTTTACATGCTGTATCGAAGAAGATCGTTTCTGATATAGGATCACAGTTTAACTCAAGATTTTGGAAAAGCTTTCATGAGAACATGGATATGAAGTTGAGTTTTAGTTTGGCCTATCATCCTCAAACTGATGGCCAAACTGAGAGAACTAACCAAGTACTGGAGGATATGTTGAGAGCTTCTGCCCTTAAGCATGGAGGCAGTTGGGACAAGAGTCTACCATATGCTGAGTTCTCTTATAATAATAGTTACCATGCCAGTCTGAAGATGTCAGCATTTGAAGCTTTATATGGTAGAAAGTGCAGGACTCCTCTCTATTGGGATTAGACTGGAGAAAGACAGTTCTTTGGGCCTGAGATTATTCAAGAGGCTACTGGAACAAGACTACTGGAGTTTGAAGAGGGTGACCATGTGTATCTAAAGGTGTCATCAATACGTGGATGAGGAGATTCAAAGCCAAAGGCAAATTATCCCCATGCTTTATTGGACCCTTCAGAATCTTTAGGCAAGTTGGGGAGATGGCCTACCAACTAGAGCTACCTGACCATCTGTCTGATGTACACGATGTGTTCCACGTGTCTTAACTCAAGAAGTGTCTCCGCATTCCCGAGGAATAGCTAGCAATGGAGGAACTCAGTGTGCTGGGTGATTGTTGGAACTTGCTCTCCGGCGCAAGTTGATCCAACGGGGGTGTATAGCGATGTAAACAGGGTTTTTGCTCGAGATGGCAATAGCTCTGTTAATCTAGCCTCTCAAGGGCACTGTGCGGGGGTATTTATAGGTATCTGAGTGCCCAGCGTCCAGTGTTAAGGACGCATGTGCCCTCAGGCACCTAGGTTACCCCCGGAATATTCCCATAAAGCAGGGTTACAGACCGTAATTACAGGGAGACCTTTACAAATTAGGCTCGTAATGCGCAGCAGCCACGCAGGGCCTGTTACAATGGGCCGGATCACACGTGGGCCTCCATGTTGAGCGAGGTCGCAAGATGAGACGACCTCGCCACAAGTCTTCGTCCGGCGACATGTGGGACGAAGGGTAGGTCTACCCGTCGTCTTGCCTTCGTTGGTGCAGCGAGGTCGGCGAAGGCATCGAGCGAAGGGTGGCGTCTTCGCCTTAGCCCCAACATTTGCCCTCTGAGGGACCAGTTCGACTAAGTCATCTGGTGCCGAAGACGTCGCTAGATGGTGGAGACGATGCCCTCGCTCGAAGTGGTTCCGCGGGGGTTTTTGACATGACCATTGATTGACGCCGTACTGTTGGATTGCGGGTTTCCCGAAGCGCCGCGCTCTGTGTATAAAAGGGGGCGGGGGCGGCGCGTTTTGAACTTTATCTTTCTGCGCTCCGCAAAAACCCTAACCGCCTTCTCAAACCGCTCGCTGCTCATCTGCCCTCCTTGCTCTTGCTCGTCGGAGATCTGGCCCGTGTGAAGCAGACCGCCCGCCGCCGCCGACGGTACGTAGCGATGCCGTCCTCTTCCTCTTCTGCTGCCGCTACACCGCCGGCCAGCACGTCGTCCGGGGAGACGTTGATCAATGTGGCGGCGGAGGAGTTGTGCGTCGGTGACACAGTGGAGTTTGGCGTGTCGCGGATGTCCTCGGTCCGCGTGCAAGACATGCAACAGCTTGGTTATTTCGACGGCGGAGTGGCACGTGTCCCGAGGACGGAGGAGGTCCCCGAGCCAGAAGGCGAGTTGGTTGTGTTCGAGGCTTTTTTCGCTGCTGGCCTTCGTCTGCCCGCACATCGATTTGTGGGAGAAGTCCTGCGAAGGTTCAACGTCCAGGTCCACCAGCTGACGCCAAATGCTGTGGTGGCTCTGGCGAAATATGTCTGGGCAATGACTTCGTACGGCGGGCAGCCCTCGGTCGAAGTCTTCGCGAAGTATTATTGTCTGCACTGGCAGAAAAGGAAAATTGGAAATAAGATTGCTCAATTTGGATCTTGCACTTTTACGCCGAAGACGGGCAAGACTTCGATGGAGGTCGTTGAGTTGGTTCCCTGTGCCCGCAATAAATGGGGCAACTGGTGGGAATTTTGGTTCTATGTTGCCGAAGGCACAATCGAAGACCATCCGGGGCTCCCCGTGGCCGAGATGTGTTCGCATTATTATTCAGCATACCCGCGGTTTGATGTAGCGGAGGAGGATGCGGACGAAGGGGCCCTGCGGTGCGCGGCCGGCCTGAGTAGCGGGCGCGATCTGGTTGAGGAGTTTGTCGCGTATGAGGTGTGGCCTTTGGCGCATGGCTGGGCGCTGGGCGAAGTGTGCCCTCGCCAGATGCCTTCCCGTGGCGGGATGCTGGTGCGGAGTCCCGCCTTCGCACTGGATTTGCATGGCCGAGATCCCGCCGCATTCGTGCGTGAGGCGGAGGATGGGGCGGCACGGATAGTTGGTCGCTACATGCCGAAGACGGAGGGCCAGCGTAGTTGGGATATACGCGGATCCAACGATCGCTTGAATAGGGTCTTCGAGTTGAACCGTCTGCCGTATGGCGGTTATCCCGGGCAAGACGATGTCGATCGTCGCGGGAAGAAACCGGCGGCAGAGACTGAAGACGACCCCGCGCCGGCAGCCGCCCCATCCACTAAGAAGAGGAAGCTAGGTACTGTGATGGGAGGACTGGGGGTCTCCGATAGTTTTGCTGTGGAGCTGATGGGGACATGCGCGGCCCCCGGGGGAAGGATGTCTTCGCCCGAGCTCCGGGAGTCTTTGGCGCGGATGCTGAAGGTTACCGGTGGTTGGTGGCCTGAGAACGTTCCTATCCCCCGTGCGGCCGGCGAAGACTTTTTTACATCTCGCATGGTTCGTGACTTGAGAGTGTTTCCTTATGGACGGAATATTGCTGCTGTTGTGTCGGTAGTGATGGACAAGGATCATCAGGAAGCTGCGCAAAAGCGTCGGGCGGTCATCAGGCTGCCCGAGGCTAGGCCGAAGAGGGCGCGGGGGACTGCGAAGGCTGCCGCCTCCGGCGGTAGCCAACCGACGCTTGCGGCGAAGTCGGCCGCCCCTGGGTCCAGCAAGGTGTCGGATGTCGTGAAGGCAGCCGGCGCCGGCGTAGCCAAGTCTGCCTTGGCCGGAGCCGCGAAGGCCCGAGACTTGCCTTCACCGGCGAAGCGCGTTGCCGATTTCGGCACTGACATTAGTGTGGATGATTATCTCACTGGTAAGTCGTTGGCCCGAGTATATTTTTTTTGACTGTTGATACTTTGCAGGATCGGGCGAGGGGCAACTTGTTGTTGTTCCGCCTGCGGTGGCGACCACGGTGTCTGCCACGGTGCCTGGGGCGATGGGTAGCGCTCTCAGTGCTGGCAGTGAGATTTCGGCGCTCACCGCCGTCAAAGACGAAGCAGGCACTGTGTCCCGTCGGCTGAGGGAGGCGTCGCAGCGGCTGAGTCAGGTAGTTGGGCTAGACTTCGGTTTTTACCGTTGTCGTTGGGATTGTGGTCTTATGTTTGTCTTTTAGGCGGTTGACTTCGCTGACCGCGTGGCGTCGGGGGCCCTTACGGCAGTTGTGTCTGCCGAAGTCGAGAGACTTCGGGCGCAGCATGCTGACGCTGTCCGGGAAAAGTCGGCCGCCGATAGCAAGTGCCGCAAGCTGACGGAGAAGGTGGCCACGCTGGAGGGCGAGAGGACTGACCTCCGGCGCCAGCTGGCGGAGGAGAAGAGGGAGGATAATCAGGCCCTCGCCAAGGCGCAGTCGGCGCAGGCGGAGGCCAATCTGGCGCGGGTGGAGGGTAGTCTCGCCAGCCAGCGCGCCGAGGAATAGGAGACGCGGTTCAACGCTCTGCAGGCCGGCATGGAGAGGGCTGAGGCCTCGACGCGCTCGGAAGTTGAGCGGACGCGCAAACAGCTCATGGACTCATACCGCGAGCTGGGCGCGCGGACCGCTGACTTCGAAGTGCCCAACCGAGAGTCAGGCCTTCGCTGCCTCGAGTGGCTGCAAGAGGAGTTGTTGGCGCTCCTGACCATTGTGGAGGGATTTATGTCCTTTGCCTCCCTGGTCACCTGCGAAGGGGCGATGAACGCGCTGTCCCGCGAAGGGTGCAGTCACTATGAGGTCTTCGACCGATCTGATGAGGATTTCGAGCGCGAAATTTACAAGGTCGAGGACCCTGTGGTGAAGGAATCTGTGGGAGCCCTCTTTGACCGGATGTGGGGCCCCCACGGTCGGGAGGTGGTGAGGGAGCGGTCCGACCGGGCGAGGGATCAGGTAATGTTTATCTTTTGTTTAGTGTTGTTGGATGTGGGTTATACGTGGGCTCGCTGAATCGGTGTGCTGTGTTGCAGGCGGAGCGTGATGAGACAGTGGAGGACTTCGGAGCTTTGAACAGCGCGCGGCCTGAAGCGGAGTCGAGCCCGGTGGCACCGCCCCCGGAAACCGTCGAAGGCCCCCTCGCTGCCCCTGCGGCTACTGTGTTCGGTGGTGGCTCGCCGCCAACCGCAGTGCCGAGGGCTGATGATCCCCCGAAGACGGCGATGGAGCCGGCAGCGGAGGATCCCACGGCGGCTGGGCCTTCGCAGGTGGCTTAGTGGGTGTGGGTAGTTAGGGAATTTTGTATATGTTGCTGAACCTTGGTTGCTGCGCAGGTTCAAGGTTTTGGGCCTGCGCACGCAACCTCCACTGCTAATTTTTTGGTGGCTTCGACCGTGGATGCTGGGAATGAATCGGATGAGTCTGCTTCTAAGTTTTCTGATTTTGGTGACTCTGGGCGTTCGGTTGAGTGGACGGAAGAGTCGTCAGATGAGGACTTGGATTACTTTGCGGCCTTGGATGTGGCAGCGGCGGAGGCTTCGCCGCGTGCTGCGGATGCTGAAGTTGTGCCTGGTCCGAGCGCTGGGCGCAGGTGGCGAAGGGCGGTTGCGAAGCATAGAGTGAGTGAGGTGGATGGCGGTCGGCTTCGTGTGGGCGGGGCTGGCAAGCAGGAATTGTTGTCCTCACCGGCCGTTGCGAGTGTAGGTGAGGGGGAGTTGCGAAGTCTTTTTGAGGGTGAGGAGCTTAGGATAATGCTATTTAACTATAGGGAGATGGGAATCATTCCGAAGGTTGAACCGATGTAAGGTGTGATGCCCTCGCTGTATATATGTAACTATAATTTGTATGATGAGGTTGTGCGCCTGCGCGCATCCGGCTATGCTTATAAAGGCGTTGTGCGCTTGGTCTAGTACGTTTATTATGTCGGTCCGGCGCGCCTGTAGTCAGTCTTTGCGCGGACAGTTTGGTGTAGGGTTTAGCACGGGTAGTCTTCTGAGGAAGACTTTGATTTTTCGCACTTGTTGCGCTAGTCCGGCTGCACCCTTAGGCGACTTTTGCACAGATAGTCTTTTTGAGGAAGACTTTGATTTTTCGCACTTGTTGTGCTAGTCCGGCTGCACCCTTAGGCGACTTTTGCACGGATAGTCTTTTTGAGAAGACTTCGAATTATGCACTTGTTGTGCTAGTCCGGCTGCACCCTTAGGCGACTTTTGCACGGATAGTCTTTTTGAGAAGACTTCGAATTTACGCACTTGTTGTGCTAGTCCGGCTGCACCCTTAGGCGACTTTTGCACGGACTGTCGCACGCGAGGGTAGCCATCGCTGCCCCTCGCGGTGACTTTTGTGTCGGTCGAATGTCGAAGACCGTTTAATCGGTCTTTTTTGACGTAGTTTTTGCGGGGGATTTTTCGCGTGTATATTACATGGCTCCGCCTCGTTAAAAACCTCACCCCCCGGGAGGAAAAGAGTGCGGGCCGGCTGAAAACTGTTCTGCGGATTACAAGGGTGAAGTGGCCCTGAGGAGTTAACCAAAAAATTTGCGAAGATTATCAATGTTCCAAGAATGTTCTAAGTCTTCGCCGGATGGAGTTGTGAGTCTATACGCACTGGGGGACGCCTTCGTCTTGACGATGAAAGGGCCCTCCCACTTCGGCTCCAACTTGCCCCGGGACTCTGTCCGAGCTGTCCGGACGAGTACGAGGTCTCCTTCGTTGAACTCCCTCGGGATGACTGTGTGGTCGCGCCATGCTTTTGTCTGGGCTTGGTATTTGTCCAGAGCCTGTAGGGCGAAGACGCGGTCTCCGTCGATGAGGTCCTTCGAAGTCGGCTCATCTGCATCGAGGACGGCCGACGCGACTGTCCGAGGCGACCCATGTTTCATTTCTTGTGGAGTCATAGCCTTCGATCCATATAGAAGGCGGAAAGGGGTGAACCCAGTCGCCCTGCACTCAGTTGTGTTCAGAGCCCAGACCACTTCGGGTAACAGGTCGGGCCACTTGCCTTTTTTGTCATCGAGGAGCATTTTCTTGACGGCTGTGAAAATTTTGCCGTTGGCGCGCTCCACGACTCCGTTAGATTGGGGGTGGTACACGGAGGCGAAGGCAAGCTTGGTGCCGATGGAGAAGCAGAAATCTTTGAAGTCTTGGTTGTCGAACTGCTTGCCGTTGTCGACCGTGAGTTCAGACGGGACTCCGAAGCGGCAAACAATATTTTGCCAAAAGAATTTCTGTGCTGTCTTCGATGTTATAGTGGATACTGCCCTCGCTTCAATCCATTTGGTGAAGTATTCGACGGCGACGAAGGTGAACTTGAGGTTCCCCTGAGCCGTGGGCAGGGGCCCGACAATGTCTAGGCCCCAGCGCTGAAGGGGCCACGTGTGGGCGATTAGCTTCGTGAACTGCGAAGGGCGTCCCGAGCGTGGGGAAAATTTCTGACAGGCTTTGTAGGACCTCACGACCCGATTTGCGGCGCAAATCATGGCGGGCCAGTAGAAACCTTGGCGAATCACCTTTGCCGCTAGGGCCCTAGGCCCTGCGTGGGAGCCGCAAGTCCCGATGTGGACTTCGCGCAGAATTTGGACGCCTTCGGTCTCGGTGATGCACTTAAGCATCGGTTGACTGACCCCCTTCTTGTAAAGTTGGCCCTCGATCAGTGCGAAGTCCCAGCTTCGGTGTTTGAGGCGCTTGGCCTCATTGTTGTCGATTGGATGATAGTACCCCTGCAGGTACAGGGTTATTGGTGTCCGCCAGTCTTCGATCATGATGAGGTTGACTATGCGGTGGCCCTCGCTGTCATTGGTTATTTGGAGCCCTTCAGGGCTGCGGACGGCTGGCGTGCCGATGACGTGGTAGAACACGTCGGAGGGTAGGGCCTCGCCCCTGGCGGCTGCCTTGGCTAGTGCATCGGCCTCCTCATTCTTGGCTCGGTCCACGTGCTGCAACGTGAAACCCTTGAATTGTCTTTCGAGGCTGCGGATGGCCGCGAGGTACTGCATGAGTGCGGGGTCCTTCGCTGCATAGTCTTTCTCGACCTGGCCGGCGACTACCTTGGAGTCTGTTCTGATGATGCAGGTGGTGACACCGAGTGCCCTTAGCTTGCGAAGGCCAAGGATGATAGCCTCGTATTCTGCTATGTTGTTGGTGCACCTATCAGACTCCAAAGCAAAGCTGAGGCGCGCTGCGTATTTGTGCTTAATCCCGGTGGGCGAAGTAATGACTGCAGCGGCGCCTGCCCCTGCATGGCACCATGCGCCATCACAATGGATCGTCCACACTTTTTCTGCGGACGGCTCCGGTTGCGTTATTGGTCCAGTCCAGTCTACGACGAAGTCTGCCAGGACTTGCGACTTGATGGCTGTCCTGGGTTCAAATGTGATGTGGTAGCCGGAGAGTTCGGCTGCCCACTTGGCAATCCGTACTGACGCCTCCGAGTTTCTAAACAGCTCGCCGAGTCCTCTGTCTGAGGTAACTCGGACCTTGAATGCCTCGAAATAATGGCGCAATTTGCGTGAGGCCATCATGACTGCATAGGCGATCTTTTCCAGCTCCGTCATGTTGCATTTTGATGCTGTGAGCACTTCAGAGACGTAATAAACTGGACGCTGCTTGGTCGTGCCCTCTCTGGTCTGCTCTTGAACCAGTGCTGCGCTGACCGCGTGTGGCGAAGCCGCGACATAGAGCAATAGGGGTAGCGAAGGGTCGGGGCATGTAAGAATCGCCAGTTCCGACAAGTACTGTTTTAGTGAAGCGAAGGCCGCCGCCTGTTCTGGCCCCCATGCGAAGTCTTTTGCGCTGCGGAGTGTTTTGAGGAACGGGAGACTCCGCTCCGCGGACGTGGAGATAAATCTATTGAGGGCGGCCAACCTGCCTGTCAGTCGTTGCACGTCTCTGGCTGACTGCGGGGGCGTCATATTGATGATTGCCTGGATTTTGGTTGGATTGGCCTCAATTTCGCGGTGTGATACCAGGTAGCCCAAGATTTTTCCCTGGCGGACTCCGAAAACGCACTTTTCAGGGTTGAGGCGAGGTCGTGCGGCTCGCATGCTCGCGAACGTTTCGGCGAGGTCGGCCAGGTGGCCTTCCTTGCTTCTGCTGGCAACGACGATGTCGTCCACATATGTGAATATATTTCTGCCGATCTGGCTCTCGAGCACCGTTTTGGTGAGTCGAGAGAAAGTGGACCCGGCATTCTTGAGTCCCTCCGGCATTCTGATGAAACAATACGTGCCGAAGGGTGTTATGAAGCTGATGCTTGCCTTGTCCTCCTCCTTCATATATATTTGGTGGTAGCCGGAGAAGCAGTCGAGGAGTGACATGACTTCGCACCCGGCTGCGCTATCGACGATTTTGTCGATTCGGGGCAGCGGGAAATTGTCCTTGGGGCAGGCCTTGTTAAGACTGGTGAAGTCTATGCACATCCGCCACCTGTCGCTCTTCTTCTGCACCATCACCACATTGGCGAGAAATGTGGGGTAGGCGATTGGCTCGATGAACTTGGCTTCGAGCAGGCGATGTACCTCGGCCTTGGCGGCTTCTGTCCTCTCGTCAGACATCTTGCGCAGTCGTTGTTTCTTCGATCTCACCGAAGGGTCAATTCCTAAGCCGTGCTCGATGATGGAGCGACTGATTCCGACGAGGTCGAGGGCGGACCAGGCGAAGACGTCTTTATTTTTGGATAGACAGCAGAGGAGCCGCTCTTCGTCGTGCGAAGTGAGGTCTTCGCTGATGGTAACCATCTGCTGGGGCGTTGCCTGGTCGAGGGGGACAGTCTTGGTCCCGTCGTTGCTCTGCAGTTGTGCTTTTTCATGCCCTTTGGCGGTTGGATTGGCGGACTCGGGGACTTCGCGTTGGGCCGTGAGGCAGTGTACATTTCTTTGTCCAGGGACGAAGTCTCTTTCTATGTTACGCGCAACCTGCTGGTTGCCGTAAACTGTGATGGCGCCTTGCGGACCTGGGATCTTCATGCAGAGGTAAAGTCCATGGATAGCTGCCTCAAACTTATTGATGGAGCCCCAGCCCATTATGGCGTTGTACGGGTACACCATGTCGACGATGTCGAACGTGATCTGCTCACTTCGGGGCATTGGGTGCTACACCAAAGGAGAGGAGCAACTCTATTTTGCTGATGGGAAAGGTGCCCTTGCCACCGAAGCCGTACAGGGGGTTGTCCGAGGGCTTGAGCAGGCTATGGCTTATGCCCATGCGATCGAAGGCATGGAGGAAGATGATGTCCGCCTGGCTGCCATTGTCGACCAAGACTTTGTGCAAGTCCCAGCCTGCCACGCTGCAATTGATGACCATGGCGTCGATGTGGGGGGCGCTGCGCAGATCGACGTCTCGGGCGTCGAAGGTCAATGGCACGTGGGACCACTTTGTCTGCACGACCGGGCCGGTGACGGCGACGTGGTTGATGCTGCGGTAGTGGTCCCTCTTTTGCCGCTTTGTGTCGAAGTCGGCGCTGGACCCCCCGATAATCATATGGATGACTCCGCGATACGGTTGATCAGCAAAGTCCTCTTGCTTTGGTGCTTGGGGGTGGTTGGGGTGGTGGATGTTTTGCTGTTGATGGTGTGGGGGTGGGGGAGGTACGATTTGTACCTCCTGCTGGTGTTGGTATGCGTGGTGCGGTGGAGGCGGAGCGGGGCCGTGGTTGTATGGTTGAGGGGGTTGCTGGTATGCGTGCACGACAATTCTAGGGTTGTCGGCTAGTTGTGCCCGTGCCATTCTGTCTCTGGTGGCCTTCGTCTTTGGGCAGTTCCTTGTGGGATGCGCGCAGTCTTCGCCATGGAACAGGCAGTAAAATATGCGTGGCTGCTGCGCACGCCCCCGTCCTCGACCGCGAGTTCCATTTCCTCGACCCTGGGGGGATACTCCTGGCGGCGAGGGGCCTCACCAGTGGGGGGCTGGTTGGCGATATTGTGCACCTGCTGCTGATTGCGGCCATCCCGGCTGGAGTCTGTCTGCGAGGGCCTCGTCCAAGTGCAGCTAGACTGCGGAGGGTCTTTGGGCTTCCTCTGAGACTCAACTTTGCGCTGGTGGAGCTCTTCGGATCTAGCATATTTCTCGAACAGCTGATACAGCTCCTGGAGGTTCCTGGGCGGGTCTCTGATACAGTGGCTGTAGAGGACGCCGGCTCGAAGGCCACTGATGGCGTAGTGGATGGCGATCTGGTCGTCGACCGAAGGCAGTTGTGACTTGAGGGTAAGGAACTTGCGGTAATATTCCCGCAGAGACTCTCGTTCCAGCTGCTTGCAGAGTGAGAGTTCAGCCAAGGCGTCGGTGTCTGGGCGGTATCCTTGGAAGTTGAGCAAGAATTTGTCCCGGAGACTTCTCCAGGAGTCGATCGATAGTGGGGGCAACCTGGTGTACCAGGTGAGGGCTGGGCCTTCGAGGGCAATGATGAATGACTTGGCCATCGTGGCGTCGTCCCCTCCGGATGATGCAACGGCGACTTGATAGCTAATGATGTACTATGCTGGATCAGTACTGCCGTTGTACTTGGGATAGGTCCCTGCCCTGAAGTTGGCGGGCCATGGTGTCACTTGCAGGTGAGGTGCCAGGGGACTTCGCTCGTCAAGGTAGTTGACGCCTTGGAAAGCCGTGGCTTGAGGGGTGGTGTGTCCGCGCTGAGGGACGAACAGGTCTTCGACTTGTGCGCGCTACTGGAGGGGTGGACCGTGTTGCAGGCCGAGTTGGCCTTCGCTCTGCATGAGCGTGATCTCTTGTTCAAGCTCCTGTGCCTTCTGCTCTTCGTCGCGTATCATCTATCGCACCTTGGCTTGTGAAGACACACGTTGGCGCTTGGCCTCGAGGATCTCTTTTTACTTTTGGAGGTTGCGGTTCTTGATGCGCAGGGCGCGCAGCTGTAGCTGCTCTTCGGCCGAGACGCCGATGACTTCGCCGTCCTCGGTGGCGTCCGCACCCTCTGGTGGAGCGAAGCCTGGGGGAGGCTGCTGTGGTCCCCCGGAGCTACAGGTGCGGAGGCTGCCTTCGGTGGTGGGTTGTTCATTGCGCTGCTTCTTGCTGTTTGCGTCGTCTTCGCAGGGCTCTTGGAGAGTGTTGTCGACGAGGGCCTTGCCCTTTTTCTCGACCAGCAGTGCCGCCTTCGCGGCTTCGTCAGCCTTCGACGAGGTTCTCTTGGGTGCCATCACGGGTGGTGTTTTCGTAGCACGAACGGTGGGCGCCAAATGTTGGAACTTGCTCTCCGGCGCAAGTTGATCCAACGGGGGTGTATAGCAATGTAAACAGGGTTTTTGCTCGAGATGGCAATAGCTCTGTTAATCTAGCCTCTCAAGGGCACTGTGCGGGGGTATTTATAGGTATCTGAGTGCCCAGCGTCCAGTGTTAAGGATGCATGTGCCCTCAGGCACCTAGGTTACCCCCAGAATATTCCCATAAAGCAGGGTTACAGACCATAATTACAGGGAGACCTTTACAAATTAGGCCCGTAATGCGCAGCGGCCACGCAGGGCCTGTTACAATGGGCCGGATCACACGTGGGCCTCCATGTTGAGCGAGGTCGCAAGATGAGACGACCTCGCCACAAGTCTTCGTCCAGCGACGTGTGGGACGAAGGGTAGGTCTGCCCGTCGTCTTGCCTTCGTTGGTGCAGCGAGGTCGGCGAAGGCATCGAGCGAAGGGTGGCGTCTTCGCCTTTGCCCCAACAGTGATCTAACTTATACGGAATATCCTGTCAAGATCATTGACACATTGACTTGGGTTACAAGGAATAAGGTGATAAAGATGTGCAAAGTGCAATGGAGTCATCACAGTGTAGATGAAGCTACTTGGTAGAGAGAAGAAGAGCTTCGAATAAACCCACCAAGCTAATATGACTTACTTGACACACGAGCCTCCGCACTGGCTAGACGCGCCTAAAGGGCCGCTAAGTAAACATTGGAGGTCCGCAAGGGAATCTACGATGTGGCTAGACATCTTTGGAGCTCGGTCATTGCAAGTAGTGGAAGGGTTTGTGTCGGTGTTTCGGACCCGGAGGACCCTCAACCGGACCGACTAGTGAATTTAGTGTCGCGTGCCCCTATCCAGATGGGTTGATGCAAGATGGAACACAAGCGAAGGGATGAGGCTTATATTATCTTGCACCGGGGGTGCTTGCAGTAGGGGTTACAATCGTCGCGAGGGAGAGCGAGAGAGAGAGAGAGAGGATCCGGTCCTGGGGTGAGGTGTCTGAGTTAGCCTCCATCGCGTCTCTCCTACTCTGCCTACCTCTGCTCGCCCCCTTTTTTTCTCTTCTCTTCCCTTTAGGAAGGCCCTGGACATCCCCTTTTATAGATGCAAGGAGATAGTCCAGCCGTACAATGGGGGTGTAGCTATGTGCGAACGTGGCCGACGGAGAAGTGCCTGAGCCCTGTATATGTGTTAACGTGGCTGTCAGGAAAGTGCTTGAGCCCTGTAGAAGCGCAGCTGGCGGTGCGGCCCAGGGTCCTGCTGACGTTTCTTTGCCTTCGTAGGGGGTTTGAGAACAACCGACGTCATGGACGCATGCAGGGAACCATCATTACCTATTGCCGGAGTAACTTAGATGGGACACCGGTCTTGTTCCTTCGTAGCCTAAGACGGCTAGCTAGGGGTAGGGTAATGATGGATCCCCAGTAGCATAGTTGATCCGAGGCCGAGGTCAGGCGAGGCGGCGACTCCTCCCGAGGCCGAGGCTGAGGTCGAGATCTGGGGTCAGGCGAGGCGGAGCTCCTTGTTGCGCCCGAGGCTGGACTCGGGAGTGGCCGCTACTGTTGTTAGTCTTTCCTTGGTGGTTGGCACAGTAGTCGGAACGGGGTGAATAGTGTTGTTTCCCTGTCAGAACGGTCAGGGAAAGGGCGAAGTGACTGCGGTCACTTTGACCTTGCCGACTGAGGCGCGCGTGTCAGGATAAGGTGTCAGGCGATCCCCGCATTAAATGCGCCTGCGATACGGTCGGTTGGTAAGGCGATTTGGCCGAGGCCGCTGCACGACAAAGTTTGCCTGAGCTAGGCTTCGGGCGAGCCGAGGGTGTGCCTACTGCTTGTGGAGGCCCTCGGGCGAGGCGTGAATCCGCCCGGGACTACTGTTTCTACTCGAGGCCGGGCTCGGGCGAGGCGAGATCGCGTCCCTTGGCAGATGAGGCCTTGACTTGAACCATGCTTATCAGCCCTTACGGTTTGCTCTGAAGACGTTTTCCAGACGTGTTTAGGAGTGTTGGGGGTACCCCTAATTATGGTACCCGATAGTAGCCCCCGAGCCTCGAAGGGAGTGTAGGCACTCGCTTGGAGGTTCTGTCAGATTTTTGGTAAGGGAATCAGCCTTTCTCGGTTGTATTTTGTTCCGATGGGTGCGCGCGAGCGCACCCATCGGGTGTAGCCCCTGAGGCCTCAGAGGAGTGGTTTGACTCCTCCGAGGTCTTAATTCTTTTTGTGATGCTTCGGTCGGCCTTGTTGTTTCCTCATGCGGCCTGGCCGTTGTCCGGGCGCATGGTCAGGCTCCGAGTTTTTAAGCTGTTTTGTCGATGTGGTCGACGATTTGGCCGTAGCCTAGTGCGAGAGCAGCCCCCGAGCCTCTGCACAGAGCGAGAGGACGATCAAGGACCATCTCGACTTTTATTGTACGCCCCTTCATCGCCTTTCCGCAAGGAGGAAGGGGGGAAGCGCCATATTACCCTCGGAGGGCATCGAACATGGTGTTTCCAGTGAGTTGCTATCGGGTGATCTGAGTGGACGCCCGAGCCCCGTTCAATAAGGGTCAGCTAGTGGCCTAGAGGCACGCTCCAAAAGTACCTGCAGGTGATTTGCTGGACCCAGGCCCATTTGATAGGGTCCGAGGGCTCGGTGCCTCCCTCCGGTGGGATTCCATTACAAAATCGTTCCCGCTGGTCTCAGAAATGTCCTAGGGTACCTCGGGAGCGCAGCCCGAGCCTCGGTCATGTAACGGACGTACCCAGGGTCATCCCTGACTCTGCGTGCTCTAGCGCGGCTGTCGAACCCTTCCGAGTGGCCAGCCTTCGAACCCCTGATCAGTAAAGGGCTCGGAGCCCGAGTGCTCTGGGGTGGTTGCCGAACCCCGCAAGGCGCAACCTTCGAACCCCTGATCAGTAGGAGGCTCAGGGCCCGTTTCCTTCGCTGAGAAGGATCCCTTTCTGGAATATCCCCCTTTCCCGATCCCTGTGGCAAGAGAGAGAGAGGAAAAGGAAAAGTATATGGATTTAAATAATGCGGCGCACCTTTTTTGACGCGGTCATCATGACGGAGGTGAAACGTCGCCCGCTTCGCCTGCCAGAGGTGTCGCTCGCCCTGCCAGGGAGTTAATGCGATGGGACAGGCGATTCGCGGGGCGTCTGTTGCGCGTGTGCGAGTCGTTCGAGGAACAGAAAGACCGTTTCACCTTCGAGTTTGAATTTCGCAACGGGTTCAGGCGAAGTTTTGGGTGGATCTCGCCCGGGCCTTTATATACCCGGAGAGGGGCCGGCGGTGGTTCTTTACCCTGCCATTTGCGCTTGCCTTCTGCTTTGGTTTCCGCAACCTAAGAGAATAGCCAAAGAAGAGAAAACCACACACCTCATCCCCTCCGCCTCCACCACCTCCGTTCGGCGATGGCTGATGTTGGAGCGAAGGCAGAAACGCCACCCTTCGCCCGAAGTCTCCACCACTTAGCCCCTGCCCTGACAGGCAAAGCAGGCAGGTACACCCTTCGCTTCATCGGCACCAGAGACAACATGGAGACCCTTCGCTCGATTCGGCACCAGACGAAGGCCTGCGGCAACGCCTCCCCACGGCGCGGCCTCGGTCAGCTCCGAGGCCCACGTGAGATCAGGCCCATTGTAACGGGCCCTGCGTGGCCGCGTTTGTGTTACGGGCCTAATTTGTAAAGGTGTACTTGTAATTACAGCTTGTAACCCCGCTTTATGGGAATATTCTGGGGATAAACTAGGTACCTGAGGGCACATGCGTCCTTAACGCAAGGCGCCGTGCACTCGGATACCTATAAATACCCCCGCACAGTGCCCGTGAGAGGCCAGATTAACAGAGCTTTTGCCATCACGCGCGAGTGCCCTGTTGCCATCCCCATTCACCCGTGTTGGATCACCTTGCTGTCGAGAGACAGCACCAACATTTGGCGCCCACCGTTCGTGCTACGAGACAACCACCCGCGATGGCACCCAAGAGAGCTAACCCGAAGGCTGACGAGGCTGCGAAGGCAGCACTGCTCGCCGCAAGAAAGGGCAAGGCCCTCGCCCTCACCCAATCCACCCACCAAGAGGCCACTGAAGACGACACCCTCCGCACCTGCGACCCTGAGGGACAACCCTCAGGCTTCGCACCTCCCTCAGGCTTCGCACCTCCCCCAGGCTTCGCACCACCGGAGGGCGCGGACCTCGCCGAGGACGGTGAGGTCCTCGGCATCTCAGCAGAAGAACAGCTACAGCTGCGCGCCCTGCGCCTCAAGAACCGCAACCTCCAGAGGCAGAAGGAGATACTGGAGGCCAAGCGCCAGCGTGTGTCCGCACTTGCCAAGGTGCGGCAGATGATATGCGACGAAGAGCACAAGGCCCAGGAACTCGAGCGGGAGATCGCGCTGATGCAGCGCGAAGGCCACCTCAGCCCGCGGCACGAGTCATCCCTCCAGCAGTGCGAGCAAAACGAAGACACGCGCGAAGGCCACCCCGGCCTGCAGCATGGGCCACCCCTGCAACACCGCGCGCAACCGGAGGACCCGCGTTTCCCCCAGCGCGACTTCACTTTCCAGCACGCCGCGCCATTCCAAGGGGTCAACTATCTCGATGAGCGAAGCCCCCTGGCGCCTCACCTGCAAGTGACGCCGTGGCCAGCTAACTTCCGGGCTGGGACCTACCCCAAGTACAACGGCAGCACCGACCCGGCTCAATACATAATGAGTTACCAGGTCGCCGTCGCATCGTCCGGGGGGGACGACGCCACAATGGCGAAGTCCTTCATCATCGCCCTCGAGGGCCCCGCGCTCACCTGGTTCACCAGGTTGCCCCCGCTGTCCATCGATTCCTGGAGAAGTCTCCGGGACAAGTTCCTCCTCAACTTCCAGGGGTACCGCCCGGACACCGACGCCCTGGCCGAGCTCTCGCTCTGCAAGCAGCTAGAGAAGGAGACCCTGAGGGAATACTACCGCAAATTCCTGACACTCAAGTCACAGCTACCCTCAGTCGATGACCAGATTGCCATCCACTATGCTATCAGTGGTCTTCGCGCTGGCGTCCTTTACAGCCATTGCATCAGGGACCCGCCCAAGAACCTCCAAGAGTTATACCAGCTGTTTGAAAAGTACGCCAGATCCGAGGAGCTCCACCAGCGCAAGATTGAGTCCCAGCGGAAGCCAAAAGATGCTCCGCAGTCCAGCCGCACGTGGACAAGGACTCCGCAGCCAGACTCCGGTCGGGATGGCCGCGGTCAGCAGCAAGTGCACAACATCGCCAACCAGCAGCCGGCCGCTGACCCCCTTCGTCGCCAGGAATATCCCCCTAGGGCCGCGGAAGTGGAACTCGCGGCAGGGGCCGAGGGCGTGCGCAGCCACCCCCTCCGCCGCGCCGATTTTACTGCCTTTTCCATGGCGAAGACTGCGCCCATCAAACTAAAGACTGCCCCGAAGTAAAGGCCACCAGAGACAGAATGGCGAGGGCGCAGCCAGCCGACAACCCCAGAATTGTCGCGCATAATTACCAGCCACCCCCTCCACCATATATCCACGCTCTCGCCCCGCATCCACCGCACCACGCTTACCAACATCATCAGGAAGTACAAATCGTACATCCTCCGCCTCCACCACCACACCAGCAACAACAAAACATCCCCCATGCCCCAAAACAGGAAGACTTCGCCGATCAACCTTATCGCGGAGTCATTCATATGATAACTGGGGGGTCCAGCACCGACTTCGACACCAAGCGGCAGAAGCGGGACCACTACCGCAGCATAAACCATGTCGCTGTCACGGGCCCAGTTGTGCAGACGAAGTGGTCCCACATACCGCTCACCTTCGACGCACGGGACGTCGACTTGCGCAGCGCCCCCCACAACGATGCCATGGTCATCAATTGCAGCGTGGCAGGCTGGGACCTACACAAGGTCCTCGTTGACAACGGCAGCCAGGCGGACATCATCTTCCTCCACGCCTTCGATCGCATGGGCATCAGCCACAGCCTGCTCAAGCCTTCGGACAACCCGTTGTATGGCTTCGGCGGCAAGGGCACCTTCCCCGTCGGCAAAATAGAGTTGCCCCTCTCCTTCGGTGTAGCACCCAATGCCCGAAGCGAGCAAGTGACTTTTGACATTGTGGATATGGTATATCCATACAACGCCATCATGGGTCGGGGCTCCATCAATAAGTTTGAAGCTGCCATCCACGGACTGTATTTGTGCATGAAGATACCAGGCCCTCTAGGCGTAATTACAGTCCGCGGTAACCAGCAAGCTGCGCGCAACATAGAGCGGGACTTCATGCCTGGTCAGAGGAACGTGCACTGCCTCACGACACAGTGCGAGGTCCCTGCGCCCGCCAGCCCAGCTGACAAGCAGCACGACAAGGCTCAGTTGCAGAGTCAGGATAGGACCAAGACTGTCCCCCTCGATCAGGCCACGCCCAAGCAGACAGTCACCATCAGCGAAGACCTTACTTCGCATGAAGAAGAAAAGCTCCTCTGCTGCCTGGCCAAGAATAAAGATGTCTTCGCCTGGTCCGCCCTCGACCTGGTCGGAGTCAGCCGATCCATAATCGAGCACAGTCTGGGGATCGACCCCTCGGTGCGACCAAGAAAACAAAAGCTTCGCAAAATGTCCGATGAAAAGACAGAGGCCGCCAAGGCGGAGGTGCACCGCCTCCTAGAGGCTAAATTCATTGAGCCAGTGGCTTACCCCACATGGCTCTCCAATGTTGTAATGGTGCAGAAAAAAAGCGGGAAATGGCGGATGTGCATAGACTTCACCAGTCTCAATAAGGCCTGCCCAAAAGACAATTTCCCGTTGCCACGGATCGACAAAATAGTCGATAGCGCGGCCGGGTGCGAGGTCATGTCTCTCCTCGACTGCTTCTCCGGCTATCACCAGATATATATGAAGGAGGAAGACAAGGCTAGCACCAGCTTCATAACACCCTTCGGCACTTACTGCTTCATCAGAATGCCGGAGGGTCTCAAGAACGCCGGGTCCACATTCTCCAGACTCACCAAAACAGTACTCGAGGGACAGTTCGGCAGAAATATATTTACATATGTGGACGACATCGTCGTCGCCAGCAAAAATAAGGAGGACCATCTCGCCGACCTGGCCGAGACATTCGCAAACATGCGAGACGCACGACTCCGCTTAAACCCGGAAAAGTGCGTTTTCGGTGTTCGCCAGGGCAAGATATTGGGCTACCTGGTGTCGCACCGCGGCATCGAGGCCAACCCAACCAAGATCCAGGCCATCATCAACATGTCGCCTCCGCAGTGCACCAGGGATGTCCAGCGTCTGACAGGCAGATTGGCTGCTCTCAACAGATTCATTTCCAGGTCGGCCGAGCGAAGTCTTCCTTTCCTCAAAACTCTCCGCGGCGCAAAAGACTTCGCTTGGGGGCCGGAGCAAGCAGCGGCCTTCGCCTCATTAAAGCAGTACTTAACGGAGCTGGCCACCCTCACGAGCCCCGACTCCTCGCTCCCCTTATTGCTCTATATCGCGGCTTCGCCGCACGCGGTCAGCGCGGCACTGGTGCAGGAGCAGACAGTCGAAGGCACTGTCAGACAGTGCCCTGTTTATTACGTCTCCGAGGTCCTGACTTCGTCCAAATGCAACATGACAGAGCTGGAGAAGATCGCCTACGCAGTCGTTATGTCCTCGCGCAAGCTGCGCCATTATTTTGAAGCATTCAAGGTCCGCGTCTCCTCAGATAGGGGGCTCGGCGAACTGTTTAGAAACCCGGAGGCATCCGTAAGGATCGCCAAGTGGGCAGCCGAACTCTCCGGCTACCACATCAGCTTCGAGCCCAGGACAGCCATCAAATCGCAAGTCCTGGCAGACTTCATCGTCGACTGGACCGGGCCAGTAACACAGCCGGACCCGACCACAGAGAAGGTCTGGACGATCCATTGCGATGGCGCATGGTGCCATGCGGGGGCAGGCGTCGCTGCAATCATAACATCACCAGTCGGGGTCAAGCACAGATATGCAGCACGACTCAGCTTCAATCTGGAATCCGACAGGTGCACAAATAATATAGCAGAATACGAAGCAGTCATCCTCGGCCTCCGCAAGCTGAGGGCCCTCGGAGTCACCACTTGCATCATCAAAACAGACTCCAAGGTAGTTGCCGGCCAGGTCGACAAAGACTATGCAGCCAAGGACCCCGCGCTCATGCAGTACCTCGCGGCCATCCGAAGTCTCGAGAGACAGTTCAAGGGGTTCACCGTGCAGCATGTGGACCGGGCCAAGAATGAGGAGGCCGACGCATTGGCCAAGGCCGCGGCCAGGGGCGAAACTCTGCCCTCCGACGTGTTCTTCCACGTCATCGGCACGCCAGCAGTCCGGAGCCCCGAAGGGCTCCACATAACCAATGACAGCGAGGGCCACCGTACAGTCAACCTCATCATGACCGAAGACTGGCGAGCACCCATTACCCTGTTCCTGCAGGGGTTTTATCACCCAGCCGACATCAGTGAGGCCAAGCGCCTCAGACATCGAAGCCGGGACTTCGCTCTGATCGAAGGCCAACTCTACAAAAAAGGGGTCAGCCAACCAATGCTTAAGTGCGTCACTGAGGCCGAAGGCATGCAGGTCCTACGTGAAGTCCACAGTGGCACGTGCGGCTCGCACGCGGGGCCAAGGGCCCTAGCTGCTAAGGTGATACGCCAGGGTTTTTACTGGCCAGCAATGATTTGCGCCGCGAACCGGGTCACTCGGTCCTGCGAAGCCTGCCAGAAGTTCTCTCCTCGGTCAGGCGGCCCTTCGCAGTACACAAAGCTGATCGCCCACACATGGCCTCTCCAGCGCTGGGGTCTCGACATTGTCGGACCCCTGCCCACCGCTCAGGGGAACCTCAAGTTCGCCTTCGTCGCGGTCGAGTACTTCACCAAATGGATCGAGGCACGGGCTGTCTCCACAATAACATCGAAGACTGCCCAAAAATTCTTCTGGCAGAACATCGTTTGCCGTTTTGGAGTACCGTCCGAGTTAACGGTCGACAACGGCAAACAGTTTGATAACCAAGACTTCAAGGATTTTTGTTTCTCCGTTGGCACCAAGCTTGCCTTCGCCTCAGTCTATCATCCGCAGTCCAACGGGGTCGTGGAGCGCGCCAACGGAAAAATCTTCACAGCTATCAAAAAAATGCTCCTCGATGAAAAAAAGGGCAAATGGAGCGATTTCTTACCTGAGGCAGTCTGGGCACTAAACACGACTGAGTGCAGGGCGACCGGGTTTACCCCCTTCCGTCTGTTATACGGATCGGAGGCCATGACCCCGCAGGAAATAAAGCACGGGTCCCCGCGAACGGTCCCGTCAGCCGTCCCAGATGTGGACGAGCCGACTTCAAAGGATCTCATCGACGGAGACCGTGTCTTCGCCCTACAAGCTCTGAACAAGTATCAAGCCCAGACCAAAGCATGGCGCGACCACTCAGTCACCCCGAGGGAGTTCAGCGAGGGGGACCTCGTGCTCATTCGGACAGCTCGGACGGAGTCAAGGGGCAAGCTGGAGCCAAAGTGGGAGGGCCCTTTCATCGTCAAGACGAAGGCCTCCCCCAGCGCATACAGGCTCACAACGCCAACCGGCGAGGACCTGGAGCATTCCTGGAACATTGACAACCTCCGCAAATTTTTTGTTTGATTCCTCAGGGCTGTCTTCGCCCTTGTAATTTGCAAAAACAATCTTGCACCGGCCCGCACTCTTTTCCTCCCGGGGGGTGAGGTTTTTAACGAGGCGGAGCCATGTAATATATGCGTAAAAAATCCCCCGCAAAAAGACATGCGTCGAAAAAGACCGCGATGACGGTCTTCGACATTCGACCACCACGAGGTCACCGCGAGGCTAAGCGCTAGCTACCCTCGCGTGCGACAAATCCGCGCAGAAGTCGCCTACGGGTGCAGCCGGATTAGCACAACAAGCGCGAAAAAAATCTAAGTCTATCGCGAAGACTATCCGTGCAGAAGTCGCCTAAGGGTGCAGCCGGGAAAAAATCTAAGTCTATCGCGAAGACTATCCGTGCAGAAGTCGCCTACGGGTGCAGCCGGATTAGCACAACAAGTGCGGAAAAAATCTAAGTCTATCGCGAAGACTATCCGTGCAGAAGTCGCCTAAGGGTGCAGCCGGGAAAAAATCTAAGTCTATCGCGAAGACTATCCGTGCAGAAGTCGCCTAAGGGTGCAGCCGGGAAAAAATCTAAGTCTATCGCGAAGACTATCCGTGCCGAAGTCGCCTAAGGGCGCAGCCGGGAAAAAATCTAAGTCTATCGCGAAGACTATCCGTGCCGAAGTCACCTACGGGTGCAGCCGGATTAGCACAACAAGTGCAGAAAAAATCTAAGTCTATCGCGAAGACTATCCGTGCAGAAGTCGCCTAAGGGCGCAGCCGGGAAAAAATCTAAGTCTATCGCGAAGGCTATCCGTGCCGAAGTCGCCTACGGGTGCAGCCGGATTAGCACAACAAGTGCGGAAAAAATCTAAGTCTATCGCGAAGACTATCCGTGCAGAAGTCGCCTAAGGGTGCAGCCGGGAAAAAATCTAAGTCTATCGCGAAGACTATCCGCGCAGAAGTCGCCTAAGGGTGCAGCCGGGAAAAAATCTAAGTCTATTGCGAAGACTATCCGCGCGGAAATTGCCTAAGGGTACAACCGGTTTAACACAACAAGTGCGAAAAAACCGAAGACCATCTGTGCAGAAGAAACTTAAGGGTACACCTGGACTAGCACAACAACGGCCGAAACGACAACATCGAACCATTCACGCCAAGACCAATTATAATCAACCAATCACAGCGCAGCCGAACGAATCAGTTAGTACAAAACGCCTTCACACACATGCACGCGAGGGCACACAATTCCACCATACAAGACTCTACATACACAAGCGAGGGCACCACACTCTACATCGGTTCAACCTTAGGAATAATTCCCATCTCCCTATAATTAAATAACATTATCCTGAGCTCCTCACCCGCAAAAAGCCTTCGCAGTTCCCCTTCACCTACACTCTCGGCGGTCGGCAGAGACAACAGTTCCTGCCGACCAGCCCCACTCACACGAAGCAAAGCCCGCTCCTCCGCGCTAACCCTACGTTTTGCAACCGCCCTTCGTCGACGGCGCCCGGCGCTAGGGCCTGGCACGTCCGACGCGTCCGCGGCGTGTGGCGAGGCCTCCGCCGCAGCCACGTCCAAGGCCGCAAAATAATCCAAATCCTCCTCCGACGACTCCTCAGTCCACTCAACCGAACTCCCGGAGTCAGCAAAGCCAAAAAACTCAGATGCAGACCCACTATATTGATTACCACCTTCCGCGGTCGAGGCCGCCAAAAACTCAGTAGCAGTGGTTGCGTGCGCAGGCCCAAAATCTTGAACCTGCGCAGCAACCAAAGTTCAGTACAACATCCAAAATTCCTTAACCCTAAACAACCACTACGCCACCTGCGAGGGCCCTGACGCGGCGGGTGCCTCCGCCGTTGTCTCCGCCGCCACTCCCGCCAATGTTTCCACCGCCTCCGCCGTCGGATCTTCGACGGTCGGCGCAGCTGCTGCGAGGGCATCGGGAGCGCCTTCGGCCACCTTCAGGGGCAGGTCTTCAACTGTCGCAGCAGATGTGGGGGCGCCTGGTGCGTCTTCTGTGGTCTCCGGGGCCGGCACCGGGTCGGGCAGGACGTCGTTCAGTGCTCCGAAATCGTCCACCCGCTCGCCTCGCTCCGCCTAAAACAAAACATACAAAAAGTCAGCAAACACACGCACAGACCACATCCAGCAAACGCCGAACAAACGACAACGTTACCTGAGCCCTCGCAGCCTCGGCCCGCTCCCTGACCACTTCACCACCATACAGACCCCACATCCGGTCATAGAGGGCGCCGGCGGACTCCTTCACCACGGGGTCTTCGACCTTATAAATGTCTCGCCCAAAATCTTCATCTGCCTGGTCGAAGGCCTCATAGTGCCGGCACCCTTCGCGAGAGAGTGCGTTCATCGCCCCCTCGCAGGTGACCAGGGAGGCGAACGACATTAACCCCCCCAGGACAGTGGGGAGCTCCTGCAGCTCCTCTTGCATCCATTCCAAACAACGAAGCCCGGCCTCTCGCTCCGGCACCACGAAGTCACCGGTCCGCGCACCCAGCTCGCGGTATGTGGCCATAAGCTGTGTGCGCGTCCGTTCGGCCTCCGTTCGTGCCGCGGCTTCGGCCCCCTTCGTGCGGCTCTCCAGAGCGGTGAGCTGCCCCCGCAGGTCCTCGGCGAGATCCTTGGCAAGATTGGCCTCCGCCCGTGCCAGCCTAGCCTCCGCCTGCGCGGCCTGCTCCTTGGCGACGGCCTCGTTGGCCTCCCTCCTCTCCCCCGCCAGCTGGCGCCGGAGATCAGCCTTTTCCTCCTCCAGGGCGGCCACCTTGTCCGCCAGTTTACGACACTTGCTGTCGGAGGCAAACTTCTCACGGACAGCGTCAGCATGTTGCGTCCGAAGTCTCTCGACTTCGGCAGATAAGGCTGCCGTAAGTGCCCCCGACGCAGTACGGCTGGTGAAGTCAGCCACCTGCAGAGCACACGTAAGGCCATGGCCGGAAAAAAAAAAGAAAGATAAGAGCTCGGCGGACCTGACTCAGCGCCTCCGTCGCCTGACTCACCGCCTCCGTCACCCCTTTCAGCCGGCGGGTTGCCGCGCCAGCCTCGTCTCTGACCAACGCGAGGGCCGACACCTCGCCTCCGGCGCCAAGGGTCCCGCCCCTCGCCTTCGACGACAGCGCAGCCGTCGCGATTGCCCCGGCAGGCACAGCTATAGCAAGCCGGCCTTCGTCCGACCCTGCAACGCATCAACGATCAAAAAAAAAACGGCCGGGCGACTTACCCCCAAGATAATCGTCCACACTAATGTCGGTGCCGAAGTCGGCAACGCGTTTGCCCGGTGGCGGCAACATTCGGGCCGCCTTCGAAGCCTCCGCCACCCCGCTGGCCGGCGGCACCACCTTCGCCAGCTTGGAGACTCCGGCGCCCGCCGTTGTCTCCGGCGCCTTGCTGGGTGCAGAGGCGCCCGCCTTCGCCGCCAACGGCGGCTTGCCTCCGCTGGAGGCCGCAGCCTTCGCCGTTCCCCGCTGCCTTTTCGGCCGGGGATCGTGAATCCTTACGGTCGCCTGGCGTTTTTGCGCCGCCCCTTGGCGATCCTTGTCCATCACTGCCCACACAACAGCACCGATATTTCGCCCGTAAGGAAAAACCCTCCACTGACGAACCATACGAGATGTAAAACAGTCTTCCTCAGCCGCGCAGGGGACAGGAACATTTCTAGGCCAGCAGCCCCTGGTAACCCTCAGCATCCGAGCCGAAGACTCCCGGAGGTCGGGCGAAGACATCCTCACCCCCGGGGGCCGCACACGTCCTCATTAACTCCCTAGCAAAACTATCAGACACCCCGATTCCTCCCATCGCAGTACCTAATTTTCTCTTTTTTGAGGAGGGGGCGGCCGTCAGCGCAGGGTCGCCTCCAGTCTCCACCGCCGGCTTCTTCCCACGGCGGTCCGCTTCGTCTTGACCAGGGTAGCCGTCGTACGGCAATTGATTCAATTCGAAGACCCTGTTCAAACGTTCATTTGACCCGCGAATATCAAAGCTGCGTTGGCCTTCCGTCCTCGCCACGTACCGCCCCACGAGCCGCACCGCCAAGTCCTCCGCATCACGCACAAAGGCGGCCGGGTCACGGTTTCGCAAATTCAGTGCAAAGGCAGGACTTCGCACCACCCTTCCTCCGTGAAAAGGCATCTGGCGAGGGCACACTTCGCCCAACGCCCAGCCGTGCGCCAAGGGCCAGACCCCGTACGCCACAAACTCTTCAACTAAATCACGACCACTGCTCTGGCCGGCGGCGCATCGAAGGGCCCCTTCGTCTGCATCCTCTTCTGCCACTTCAAAAGGCGGATACGCAGAGTAATAGTGAGAGCACATCTCAGACACGGGCAGTCCTTCATGGCCTTCGACAGTAGCCTCAGCAACGTAAAACCAAAACTCATTCCAATTGCCCCACTTGTTGCGGGCGCACGGAACCAACTCCACTACTGGCATTGTGGTCTTGCCGGTCTTCGGCGTGAAGGTGCACGACCCAAACTGGGCAACTCCGTCCTCAATCACCCTCTTCTGCCAATGCAAGCAGTAATTCTTCGCAAAAACTTCAACCGACGGCTGTCCGCCGTACGAAGTCGTCGCCCAGACATACTTCGCCAGCGCCACCACGGCGTTCGGTGTCAGCTGATGAATTTGAACGTTGAATCTACGCAGGACTTCGCCAACAAACCGGTGCGCAGGCAAGCGGAGACCGGCGACGAAGAACGCCTCGAAAACAACCAACTCACCCTCCGGCTCGGGGACTTCCTCCGTCCCCGGAGCACGAGCGACTCCGCCGCCAAAGTAGCCCAAGCGCTGCATCTCTTCGACGCGGGCCGACGTCATCCGTGACACACCAAAATCAACAGAGTCGCCGGCGCGCAGCTCCTCCACCATCACGCTACTCAACGTCCCCTCAGACGAGGCGGCGGCCGGCGGCGTGGCGTCGGCGGAAGAAGAAGAGGATGGCATCGCTACGTACCATCGGCGGTGGCGGGCGGTTTGCTTCACTCGAGCCAGATCCCCGACGAGCAAAGGGAGCAGTAGAAGAAGAGGAGCAGACAAACGGCGGGCGGCTAGGGTTTTCACGGAGCGCGGAAGGCAAAGTGCAAACAGCGCCGTCCCCCGCCCCCATTTATAGGCAGGGCGCGGCTCCTCGGGAAACCCGCAATCCCACAGGGCGCGACGCTTCGGAAAACCCGCAGTCCAACAGTACGATGTCCATCAACGGTCACATCAAAAACCCCCGCGGAACCACTTCGAGCGAGGGCAGCGTCTCCGCCATCTAGCGACGTCTTCGGCACCAGGTGACTTTGTCGAACTGGTCCCTCGGAGGGCAAATGTTGGAGCGAAGGCAGAAACGCCACCCTTCGCCCGAAGTCTCCACCACTTAGCCCCTGCCCTGACAGGCAAAGCAGGCAGGTACACCCTTCGCTTCATCGGCACCAGAGACAACATGGAGACCCTTCGCTCGATTCGGCACCAGACGAAGGCCTGCGGCAACGCCTCCCCACGGCGCGGCCTCGGTCAGCTCCGAGGCCCACGTGAGATCAGGCCCATTGTAACGGGCCCTGCGTGGCCGCGTTTGTGTTACGGGCCTAATTTGTAAAGGTGTACTTGTAATTACAGCTTGTAACCCCGCTTTATGGGAATATTCTGGGGATAAACTAGGTACCTGAGGGCACATGCGTCCTTAACGCAAGGCGCCGTGCACTCGGATACCTATAAATACCCCCGCACAGTGCCCGTGAGAGGCCAGATTAACAGAGCTTTTGCCATCACGCGCGAGTGCCCTGTTGCCATCCCCATTCACCCGTGTTGGATCACCTTGCTGTCGAGAGACAGCACCAACAGCTGACAAGGTGACCATCGTTCCGCCACGCGACCCGTGGCCTTTCTCCACCGTTGCTGTGGAGGATCTGGAGGCCCTTATTACCGATGGTTTGCTCCGTCCTCTCTCCGACGGGCCGTGGCCGGAGTGGATGGCCCCCGGGAGCGAGGCCGACCCGACTCCGCCGCGAGGGTACGTGGTCAGTTTCATCCCTTTCCATGAGCGGGGGTTTGGAGTGCCAGCGAGTCGCTTCATGCGACCGCTCTTGCACTACTACGGGGTGGAGCTGCATAACTTCAACCCCAACTCTATTGCGCAAACGGCCATCTTTGCGATGGTTTGCAAGGGTTTTTTTGGGGATTGACCCTCACTGGGACCTGTGGACCCATCTCTTCTCCGCGGAGTTCTTCGCCGCGTCGACGGACGCGAAGAAGGTCTGTATGGCGGTGCGGGCCGGTGGTTGCACCCTCCAGCTGAGGCTGGGGCGCGCGCAGCAGTACATCCCCGCCTCCCTTGTGTCTTCGAACAAGGGGTGGCAGAACCGTGGTTTTATCTCCGGAACGACGACGGGAGGCTTCAGCCGTTTTCTCAACGAGTGGTGACCGCCACCGGCAATAACTGGCGCTGGGGGGCCACGCGCGAGAACCAGGAGAAGCTCCAGCCTATTCTGCATGCCTTGCAGAAGTTATGAGATGAGGGCCTTACCGCTGCGGGGGTCGTCGCCACTATCCATCGCTGGAGGGTGCTCCCCCTGGCAGAGCGGCGGTTGCAGCTCTCGGAGATGAAGTCGGGGTCGATTTGGAGGGCTCGCGGATGTCTTCGACCCCCCTCTCCGCCTATGACCTCCACAAGCGGGTAGCGGGTACGGTAGGGAGGCTGGATGCTGGCGCCCTTAGCCAGCCCGCGATGTGTCCTGACCGTGGGTACGTGTCCCTGGTAAGTGCCCGATCCTCCTTCTGTTTTGCACCGAGCTTTCTACGCCTTTGACTCTTACTGTTGGGATTTTTGTTCGTCCTCAGGGGTTGAGGAGCTTGAAAGGGAAATGTGCCCTTGGGCCATTTCTAAGTATTTTGGTGATTGAGTGCCAACACATGTGCTTAATTGTGAATTTATGAACATGGATGAACAAGGTGCAAATCATGAAGTAAAGGTATGTTTCTAAGCCTTAGTACATTGGTTTTGTGTACTAATATATTTGTCTAAGTGTTAGAAACAGAAAGAAGAAGAAGAGAGAAGAGGAGGAAATGACTTGGCTGTGTGCAGCCAAGACTCAGCTCGGTCTGGAGCACCGGACTGTCCGGTGTGCACCGGACAGTGTCCGGTGCGCCAGGCTGCCTCGGCTCGAACTGGCCGCTCTCGGGAAATTGGCCGACGGCGTACGGCTAAAATTCACCGGACTGTCCGGTGTGCACCGGACTGTCCGGTGAGCCAACAGTCGGCCGGGCCAACGGTCGGCCGCGCAATCTGCGCGGGACACGTGGCGGAGCCAACGGTCGGAAGACGGCACCGGACTGTCCGGTGTGCACCGGACATGTCCGGTGCGCCAACGGCTCTCAGATCTCCAGCAGTCTGCAACGGTCGGCAGCGCCAGATAAGGAAACAAATCGGGCACCGGACAGTGTCCGGTGTGCACCGGGCTGTCCGGTGCCCCCGACGACAGAAGGCAAGGATGGCCTTCCGGATTTGCTCTCAACGGCTCCTAGCTGCCTTGGGGCTATAAAAGGAGCCCCTAGGCGCATGGAGGAGACACACAAGCAACCTTTGAGCATTCCTGATCATCCACACTAAGTCTCTGCGCATTCGTTTGTGTTTCTAAGTGATTCGAGCTCTGTTCTAAGTGAGAACTCTGAGATAGTTTTGTGAGCTCGATTCTTGGCCGTGTGTATGCGCTTTTGCTGTGGATTTGTGTGTGTTGCTTCCCTCCCTTACTCTGTGCTTTCTTTGTGATCATATACTTGTAAGGGCAAGAGACTCCAATTTGTGGAGATTCCTTGCAAACGGGATAGTGAAAGGAACAACAAAACACCGTGGTATTCAAGTGGGTCTTTGGACCGCTTGAGAGGGGTTGATTGCAACCCTCGTCCGTTGGGACGCCACAACGTGGAGTAGGCAAGCGTTGGTCTTGGCCGAACCACGGGATAAACCACTGTGTCACATCTGTGCTTGATCTTTTGTGGTATTGTGTTTTGTTGAGACTTCACCTTAGCCACTTGGCAATAATTGTGCTAACGCTTAACAAGTTTTTGTGGCTTAAGTTTGAAGTTTTTACAGGATCACCTATTCACCCCCCCTCTAGGTGCTCTCAATTGGTATCAGAGCCGTTCTCTTCACAAAGGGACTAACCGCCCGAAGAGATGGATCCTAAGGGGAAGGGTATAGTGATCAACGACAAAGAGAAGGAATCCTTCGTCAACGAGCCGAAGGACGATAAGCCTACCGACTCCGGCTCGGGCCAAAGACGGAAGGAAGGGAAGAAGAAGAAGACCAGGCGCATCAAGGAGATCGTCTACTACGACAGCGACGAGTCTACTTCTTCCCAAAAGGACGAGGACCACAACGACTACGAGAGGAGAAAACCGGTTAATTCGAACTTTTCTTTTGATTACTCTCGTATTCCGCAAAGTTCACATTCACATTTGCTCTCCATTCCACTTGGCAAGCCCCCACACTTTGATGGAGAGGACTACGGATTTTGGAGCCACAAAATGCGTAGTCACCTATTCTCTCTCCATCCTAGTATATGGGAGATTGTAGAGAGTGGGATGCACTTTGATAGTTCGGATAGTCCCATGTTCATTAATGAACAAATTCATAAGAATGCACAAGCTACTACTGTTCTTCTAGCTTCCTTGTGCAGGGATGAATACCATAAAGTAAGCGGCTTGGATAACGCCAAGCAGATCTGGGACACCCTCAAGATTTCTCATGAGGGAAATAACGTCACCTTGCTCACCAAGATGGAGTTGGTGGAGGGAGAGCTCGGACGGTTCGCGATGATAAGGGGCGAGGAGCCGACGCAAACATACAACCGGCTCAAGACCCTTATCAACAAGATAAGGAGCTACGGGAGCACGCGATGGACGGACCACGACGTCGTCCGCCTAATGCTCAGGTCATTTACCGTTCTTGATCCTCATCTCGTGAACAATATTCGTGAGAATCCCAGGTACACGATGATGACGCCCGAGGAAGTGCTTGGAAAATTCGTAAGCGGGCGCATGATGATCAAGGAGGCAAGATACGTCGACGAAGCGTTGAACGGTCCGATCAACGAGCCGCAACCCCTTGCTCTCAAGGCAACACGAAGCAAGGAGGCGCTACCCAGCAAGGTGGCACAGATTGAGGCGGCCGGACTCAATGATGAAGAGATGGCTCTCATCATCAAGCGATTTAAGACGGCGCTAAATGGTCGCAAGGGGCAGCCAAGCAAGACCAAGACCAAGGGGAAGCGCTCATGCTTCAAATGCGGTAAGCTTGGTCATTTTATCGCTAACTGTCCCGATAATGAAAGTGACCAGGAAAAGGGGAACAAAAGAGAGAAGAAGAAGCAATACAAGAAGGCAAAGGGCGAGGCGCATCTAGGAAAGGAGTGGGACTCGGATTGCTCCTCCTCCGACTCCGACAACGAAGGACTCGCCGCCACTGCCTTCAACAAATCGGCTCTCTTCCCCAACGAGCGTCTCACTTGCCTTATGGCAAGGGAGAAGAAGGTGAGTACTCAAGACTCCACTTATGCTTCTTCTAGTGATAGTGAGTCTAGTGATGATGATGACATAGATTATTCATGCTTGTTCAAGGGCTTAGATAGATCTAAGATAAATAAAATCAATGAATTGATTGATGCATTGAATGAAAAGGATAGGCTTTTAGAAAAGCAAGAGGATTTATTGTATGATGAACATGATAAATTTGTAGAGGCACAAAAATCATATGCTTTAGAAATTAAAAGAAATGAAATGCTTTCTAGTGAACTATCTGCTTGTCATGAAACCATTTCTGCTTTACAAAGTGTTAACAATGATTTAAATGCTAAATTAGAAGTAGCAAATAAATCTAATTCGTGTGTAGAACATGTTGAAATTTGTACTAGGTGTAAGGATTTTGATGTTAATGCTTGTAGTGAACACTTAGTATCAATTTCAAAACTAAATGATGAAGTGGCTAGTCTTAATGCCCAACTTAAGACTAGCAAGAGTGAAGTTGATAAAATAAAATTTGCAAGGGATGCCTACACGATTGGTAGACACCCCTCAATTAAGGATGGTCTTGGCTTCAAGAGAGAGGCCAAGAACTTAACAAGCCATAAGGCTCCCATCTTCGTCAAGGAGAAAGGGAAGGCCCCTATGGCTAGTAGTGCTAAAAAGAACCATGCTTTCTTATACCATGATAGGAGACATGCTAGAAATGCTTATAATGCTTTTGATTCACATGTTTATGATTCTCATGCCATGTTTGCCTCTAGTTCCTCTCATAAGCATGATAGAGATATGTGTAGGAGAAATGTTGTACATATGCCTAGGAGAGATATTGCTCGTGTACCTAGAAAGAATGTTATTCATGCTCCTAGGAAAGTAGTGAATGAACCTTCTACCATTTATTATGCTTGTAATGCTCCCTTTGCTATTTGTAGAAAGGGTAAGAAGGTAATTGCTAGGAAGTTAGGGGCAAGATGCAAGGGAGATAAAACTTGCATTTGGGTCCCTAAAGATATTTGTGCTAACCTTGCAGGACCCAACATGAGTTGGGTACCTAAGACCCAAGCCTAAATTTGCCTTGCAGGTTTATGCATCCGGGGGTTCAAGCTGGATTATCGACAGCGGATGCACAAACCATATGACGGGGGAGAAGAAGATGTTCACCTCCTACGTCAAGAATAAGGATTCCCAAGATTCAATTATATTCGGTGATGGGAATCAAGGCAAGGTAAAAGGGTTAGGTAAAATTGCAATTTCTAATGAGCATTCTATCTCAAATGTATTCTTAGTGGAGAGTCTTGGATATAATTTGCTATCTATTAGTCAATTATGCAATATGGGGTACAACTGTTTATTTACAAACGTAGATGTGTCTGTCTTTAGAAGATGTGATGGTTCACTAGCTTTTAAGGGTGTACTAGACGGCAAGCTTTACCTAGTTGATTTTGCAAAAGAAGAGGCCGGTCTAGATGCATGCTTAATGGCTAAGACTTGCATGGGCTGGCTGTGGCATCGCCGCTTAGCACATGTGGGGATGAAGAACCTCCACAAGCTTCTAAAGGGAGAACACGTGATAGGTCTAACAAATGTGCATTTCGAAAAAGATAGACCTTGTGCAGCTTGTCAGGCAGGTAAACAGGTGGGAGGAGCGCATCACAGCAAGAATGTGATGACCACGTCAAGACCTCTGGAGCTGCTGCATATGGACCTCTTCGGACCCGTCGCCTATCTAAGCATAGGAGGAAGTAAGTATGGTTTAGTTATTGTTGATGACTTTTCCCGCTTCACTTGGGTGTTCTTTTTGCAGGATAAGTCTGAAACCCAAGGGACCCTCAAGCGCTTCCTCAGGAGAGCTCAAAATGAGTTTGAGCTCAAGGTGAAGAAGATAAGGAGCGACAACGGGTCCGAGTTCAAGAACCTTCAAGTAGAGGAGTTTCTTGAGGAGGAAGGGATCAAGCACGAGTTCTCCGCTCCCTACACACCACAGCAAAATGGTGTGGTAGAGAGGAAGAACAGGACGCTAATCGATATGGCGAGGACGATGCTTGGAGAGTTCAAGACCCCCGAGTGCTTTTGGTCGGAAGCCGTGAACACGGCTTGCCACGCCATCAACAGGGTCTACCTTCACCGCCTCTTCAAGAAGACGTCATATGAGCTACTAACCGGTAACAAACCCAATGTATCTTACTTTCGTGTTTTTGGGAGCAAGTGCTACATTCTAGTGAAGAAGGGTAGAAATTCTAAGTTTGCTCCCAAAGCTGTAGAAGGGTTTTTATTAGGTTATGATTCAAATACAAAGGCGTATAGGGTCTTCAACAAATCATCGGGTTTGGTTGAAGTCTCTAGCGACGTTGTATTTGATGAGACTAATGGCTCTCCAAGAGAGCAAGTTGTTGATTGTGATGATGTAGATGAAGAAGATGTTCCGACGGCCGCTATACGAACCATGGCGATTGGAGACGTTCGGCCACAGGAACAAGATGAACGAGATCAACCTTCTTCCTCAACGACGGTGCAACCCTCAACTCAAGACGATGAACAGTTTCATCAAAAGGAGGCGTGTGATCAAGGGGGAGCACAAGATGATCATGTGATGGAGGAAGAAGCGCAACCGGCACCTCCAACCCAAGTTCGAGCGATGATTCAAAGGGATCATCCCGTCGACCAAATTCTGGGTGACATTAGCAAGGGAGTAACTACTCGGTCTCGACTAGTTAATTTTTGTGAACATTACTCTTTTGTCTCCTCTATTGAGCCTTTCAGGGTAGAGGAGGCCTTGCTAGATCCGGATTGGGTGTTGGCCATGCAGGAGGAACTTAACAACTTCAAGCGCAATGAAGTTTGGACGCTGGTGCCTCGTCCCAAGCAAAATGTTGTGGGAACCAAGTGGGTGTTCCGCAACAAACAAGACGAGCACGGAGTGGTGACAAGGAACAAGGCTCGACTTGTGGCAAAAGGTTATGCCCAAGTCGCAGGTTTGGACTTTGAGGAGACTTTTGCTCCTGTGGCTAGGCTAGAGTCCATTCGTATCTTGCTAGCATATGCCGCTCACCATTCTTTCAGGTTGTACCAAATGGATGTGAAGAGCGCTTTCCTCAACGGGCCAATAAAGGAGGAGGTGTACGTGGAGCAACCCCCTGGCTTCGAGGATGAGCGGTACCCCGACCACGTGTGTAAGCTCTCTAAGGCGCTCTATGGACTTAAGCAAGCCCCAAGAGCATGGTATGAATGCCTTAGAGATTTCTTACTTGCTAATGCTTTCAAGGTTGGGAAAGCCGATCCAACTCTTTTTACAAAGACATGTGATGGTGATTTGTTTGTATGCCAAATTTATGTCGATGACATAATATTTGGTTCTACTAATCAAAAGTCTTGTGAAGAGTTTAGCAGGGTGATGACGCAGAAATTCGAGATGTCGATGATGGGCGAGTTGAACTACTTCCTTGGGTTCCAAGTGAAGCAACTCAAGGACGGCACCTTCATCTCCCAAATGAAGTACACGCAAGATTTGCTAAAGCGGTTTGGGATGAAGGACGCCAAGCCCGCAAAGACTCCGATGGGAACCGACGGACACACTGACCTCAACAAAGGAGGTAAGTCCGTTGATCAAAAAGCATACCGGTCAATGATAGGGTCTTTACTTTATTTATGTGCTAGTAGACCGGATATTATGCTTAGCGTATGCATGTGTGCTAGATTTCAATCCGATCCTAAGGAGTGTCACTTGGTGGCGGTGAAGCAAATTCTTAGATATTTAGTCGCTACGCCTTGCTTCGGGATCTGGTATCCAAAGGGGTCTAACTTTGACTTGATTGGGTACTCAGATTCCGACTATGCTGGATGTAAGGTCGATAGGAAGAGTACATCGGGGACGTGCCAATTCTTAGGAAGGTCCCTGGTGTCATGGAACTCTAAGAAACAAACCTCCGTTGCCCTATCCACCGCTGAGGCCGAGTACGTTGCCGCAGGTCAGTGTTGCGCGCAACTACTTTGGATGAGGCAAACCCTCCGGGACTTTGGCTACAATCTGAGCAAAGTCCCACTCCTATGTGATAATGAGAGTGCTATCCGAATAGCGGAAAATCCTGTTGAGCACAGCCGCACAAAGCACATTGACATCCGGCATCACTTTTTGAGAGACCACCAGCAAAAGGGAGATATCGAAGTGTTTTATGTTAGCACCGAGAACCAGCTAGCCGATATCTTTACCAAGCCTTTAGATGAGAAGACCTTTTGCAGGCTGCGTAGTGAGCTAAATGTCTTAGATTCGCGGAACTTGGATTGAATTGTAGCATACATGTGCTTATGCCTTTGATCATGTTCTTTCTGCATTTTGTTGCTTATTATGGTGCTCAAGTTGTACAAACACTCCCTGGACCTCACAAGTCCGTTGCAATGTGATGCACATGTTTAGGGGGAGATGTGTTACAACTTGACCCTTTGAGACTAACCATATGTTTGAGTTTGCTTGTGTTAGTCACAAAGGAGAATTGAAAGGGAAAAGGTGGACTTGGACCATGCAAGACTTCCACTGCACTCCGATGAGAGGGTAACTTATTCCAAGTCCATCTCATTAACTCTTATTGCCATTTGCTCTTAATTGAAGTTTTTGGTGAGGCAATGGGGTTAAAGGGCCACAATTGATCCCGTTTTGGTGCTTGATGCCAAAGGGGGAGAAAATAAAGGCCAAAGCAATAAATGGATCAGCTACCACTTGAGAGATTTTGAAAATAGTAGAATAGAGTTTTTGGTTTGTCAAAATTCTTATGTTGTCTCTCTTGTCAAAAGTTGGCTTCTTGTGGGGAGAAGTATTGTTTATGGGAAAAAGGGGGAGTTTTTGAAATCTTTGATCAATCTCTATTGGAATGACTCTCTTTATGCTTCAACATGTGTGTTTAACTTAGAGATAGAGATTTGAGTTTGATTTGCAAAAACAAACCAAGTGGTGGCAAAGGATGATCCATATATGCCAAAATTGAATAAAACTTAAATTTATTTTATTTGAAGTGAGTTTGCACTTGTTCTAGTTGCTTTATGTTGTGTTGGCATAAATCACCAAAAAGGGGGAGATTGAAAGGGAAATGTGCCCTTGGGCCATTTCTAAGTATTTTGGTGATTGAGTGCCAACACATGTGCTTAATTGTGAATTTATGAACATGGATGAACAAGGTGCAAATCATGAAGTAAAGGTATGTTTCTAAGCCTTAGTACATTGGTTTTGTGTACTAATATATTTGTCTAAGTGTTAGAAACAGAAAGAAGAAGAAGAGAGAAGAGGAGGAAATGACTTGGCTGTGTGCAGCCAAGACTCAGCTCGGTCTGGAGCACCGGACTGTCCGGTGTGCACCGGACAGTGTCCGGTGCGCCAGGCTGCCTCGGCTCGAACTGGCCGCTCTCGGGAAATTGGCCGACGGCGTACGGCTAAAATTCACCGGACTGTCCGGTGTGCACCGGACTGTCCGGTGAGCCAACAGTCGGCCGGGCCAACGGTCGGCCGCGCAATCTACGCGGGACACGTGGCGGAGCCAACGGTCGGAAGACGGCACCGGACTGTCCGGTGTGCACCGGACATGTCCGGTGCGCCAACGGCTCTCAGATCTCCAGCAGTCTGCAACGGTCGGCAGCGCCAGATAAGGAAACAAATCGGGCACCGGACAGTGTCCGGTGTGCACCGGACTGTCCGGTGCCCCCGACGACAGAAGGCAAGGATGGCCTTCCGGATTTGCTCTCAACGGCTCCTAGCTGCCTTGGGGCTATAAAAGGAGCCCCTAGGCGTATGGAGGAGACACACAAGCAACCTTTGAGCATTCCTGATCATCCACACTAAGTCTCTGCGCATTCGTTTGTGTTTCTAAGTGATTCGAGCTCTGTTCTAAGTGAGAACTCTGAGATAGTTTTGTGAGCTTGATTCTTGGCCGTGTGTATGCGCTTTTGCTGTGGATTTGTGTGTGTTGCTTCCCTCCCTTACTCTGTGCTTTCTTTGTGATCATATACTTGTAAGGGCAAGAGACTCCAATTTGTGGAGATTCCTTGCAAACGGGATAGTGAAAGGAACAACAAAACACCGTGGTATTCAAGTGGGTCTTTGGACCGCTTGAGAGGGGTTGATTGCAACCCTCGTCCGTTGGGACGCCACAACGTGGAGTAGGCAAGCGTTGGTCTTGGCCGAACCACGGGATAAACCACTGTGTCACATCTGTGCTTGATCTTTTGTGGTATTGTGTTTTGTTGAGACTTCACCTTAGCCACTTGGCAATAATTGTGCTAACGCTTAACAAGTTTTTGTGGCTTAAGTTTGAAGTTTTTACAGGATCACCTATTCACCCCCCCCCCCTCTAGGTGCTCTCAGAGCTTTAAAGTCGCCCGGCCACCGGTCCCGGAGGACGCGGCGGACCGAGCCGTGCGTAGGCTCACCGCAGAGAAGAAAAAGGAGAAGAAGGACGTGGAAAAGGCCCGAGCTCGCGAGAGGATGCGAGCTCGAGAAGCCTTGGAGAAGCGTCGTTGGAGGCAGGCGAGGGATGGGCTCCCGTTGGAGCCGTCGCCGGAGACGCCTGACGACGACGATGAGGATGATGATGATGACGAGGATGATGACATGGCGGCCTAACTTGGCCTCAGCCCGGACTCGAGGCTGGGCCAGGGGTCGCCGAGCCAGCTTCCAAGTGGGCTGGCACCATCAGTTCCTGGGGCCGGGACACCAAGGTCCCGGTCCGAGGAGCGGAGGCAGGCCGAGGGGGCACTTGACCCCTTGGCCGAGATGATTGGGGTGACTCCGGGGGGTCAGGCCGAACCACATGCCCCCCAAGAGCAGGTGCCCGCGATGGCCGTCGTGATGACGCCTGGGCAGGCCGCTCCCTCAGCGCCTCGGGCGCCCGAGGTGGAAGTGACGCCGAAGCCGGCAGCGGGGCAACCCTCGGCAGTGCCTACTGAGACCGAGGCCTGAGGGGTCTCCCCGCAGGCACGACTGGCCTTGCCCCGGAGCGGGTAAGTATCTAAAGATACCTTTGTTTTGGTTTTTTCGCTGTGTGTCTTGAACTTGCTCTCTCTCCTTTTTAGTAAGCGGAGGCAGGGCCCGACCAGTCTGGCCCCCACGAAGGCCCTTAAGATGGGGCCGGCCTCTGCGGCCGGTGCTGCGGCGCGTCATGCCAGTTGGTTGGCCTCCACACAAGGCACCCTCCGGCGGGGGGCCCAGGCGACACGGGTTGCCATGGGGCAAGCCTCCTAGGCTGACCCCCTGTTGGAGCGGCCATCATGCCGGGGGAGGTTGCTGACGCGGCCGCGGCCACGAGCCCGCCTGACATGTTGCTGGCGCCGGCATCGACTCCTACCGGAGCCGTCGCTGATTCGCCCGCGGAGCTGCCCGTTGCTGCCGACGTCGGGATGGTTGAGGCGCCGCCGCCCGTGGTCATCCCCGACCTTCCCGTTCTCGGCCATGAGGAGAGGGCGACCGTCGTTGCCGAGGTTGGTGATTGGAGGCCTGCCACCTTAGCCGAGGAGAGGCCCAGTACGTTGACGGCGGTGGTACCCGATGCATCGACTGCAGGGGGACCCGATGCCTCGGTGGAGGGGTGCGCAGAACCGTGGCCTGTCCTGGGGAGCAGCAGCCTTACCCCTGCACAGCTCAATCCCAATGAGTGGTGTGGGCAGCCGCTCTGGTTCTGGAGCCGCGGCACCTCGGAGCCCCTCCTCTCCCTCAACAATGAGTTGGAGGAGAAGTCTCGGGATAGTTTCCGTGAGTATACCGAGGCGGCAATGAGGTCGCTTCGGTCGACCATGGAAATCCTTTCCAGGGACGTTCCCAGGGCCTCCCAAGTAAGGATTTAGACGTACACCTTGCGTGACCAGGGCATTCTTTGTAATATCCTGCTTTCCTTCCTCAGGAACTTGCGGACGTGAGCACCGCCAAGTCGCTGTTCATCCGCCGTGAGAGCGACGTCTGGGATTCGCTGCGGTCCTAGAGGGCCGCGTTTACCAAGGCCAATGAGCGCCTCGCCCAATGGAGCACCAAGGTGGCAGACCTTCAGTTGCTCTGTGATGAGCTGAAGTCGGAGGCAGCGGCGGCGCGGGCAGAGGCGGTGTCGGCAAGGATGGAGGCTTCGTCGGCCCGGGAGAGGTTGGCTTCCCAGGCCGAGGAGATGCAGCAGCGGTAGCTGGAGCTTGGCCTGGTCATCGACGAGCGGGACCAATCTCGGAGCCAAGCTGCCGAGGCCGTGAGCCGAGCTGAGGCCCTTAGGGGTCAGCTGGCTGAGGCTACAGAGCGGCTAGCCAAGGCGTCTGCTCGGGCCGGGACCCTTGCGGAGGACCTGGCCGTGGCCGTCGGGTCTGCTCAGTCCGCCCAAGCCGTGGCCTCGCAGCAGCGTGCCTAGGCCGAAGGTATGTTTTGCCCGCTTTGTGACTTTGTTTCTGTCCCCATTCTTCACCTCGTGTTTGAAGAATGTTGTCCGACTGTCTGCAGGGTTCGAGACGGCTCTTAACGAGTCCGTCAAGAACTGCAAGGCGCTTGCCCAGGTGGCTGAGCAGAAGGAGGCCGACTGCGTGGCCATGTCCAAGGCTATCTCGGCCTTTTGTCGAGCCTTTGGCCTCGACGACGTCCCCTCGGGTAGCTCCCCCCAGAGTCACCTGCGGGCCTTGGGCAGCCATGTGCGCAGCAGACTCCGCGGGGCGCTGCACCACGGTGTTAGGCGGGCCTTTGCCGTGCTCGCTTCCCACTACGACGTGGATCTGGAGCGGGTCAGCGAGGGGTACTGCTTACACGACGAAGAGGGGGCTGCCTTAGCCGAGGTCCAGAGGCTTGACGTGGCTGTCGAGGGCCCAAGCACGGTGCTGGCTTCCTCCTTCGAGGTGGAGGTATTTCGCCCGTGTCGCCGTCTGGGGCTGGGCCAGATTCTGCCGAGGGTGGAAACGACGCCGAGGGTACTGCTCCTCCCCCTGCCGATGTCTGAGCCAGCAGGAACAGTTTGTTTTAAGTATGCGTATGTTTCTTGCAGCCGCTGAGGCCTAAACATTTTCATTGTCAGATTATAAAGCTATGTTTCCTTTCCTCTTGTTTCAAGCATTAGGACTTGTTCGGTAGCAGAGTCACTTATCCGAGCGTGAGCTACCCTTTGTGGAAGGTGACGAGTGAGGTATCTGTATCCCGTAGGCGTAGGAGTCCCTCGGCTCGGTCGGCCTTGCCGTTCAAGGTCTCTCTCGCTTGTTTTAAGAATTCTGTTATCGATATAGTCGAAATGGTACGGAAGTCGCTTTCTACCAGAGCGTTAGGACTTGTTCGGTAGCAGAATCACTTATCCGAGCGTGAGCTGGCTTTCGCGGAAAGTGATGAGTGAGGTATCCATATCCCGGAGGTGTAGGAGTCCCTCGGCTCGGTCGGCCTTGCCGTTCAAGGTCTCACTCACTCGTTTTTGGGATCCCGCTATCGACGTAGTCGAAAGGCACGAAAGACGTTTTTGTAGAAGACTTTTCCAAGGAAAATTTTGACGTAGAGGGGGTTCCCCCTTCTAGCCCCCGAGGGAGGGTCAGTTTTTGCTGAGGCAAGGTCGATCCTCCCTTGACAGCTAGACCTTTTATTTGTACATGTAAAGGGACCAAGGTACATAAACAACTTGAAACATTTTAAGGGTAAAAGAGACGTAGTTGTTCGATGTTCCAAGCGTTGTTGTAGACCTCGCCTTGATTGTTGGCCAGCTTGTAAGTCCCGGGCTTCAAAATTTTGGTGATGATGAACGACCCTTCCTAGGGAGGGGTAAGCTTGTGGCGCCCTCGGGCGTCTTGTCGTAGCCGAAGCACCAAATCTCCCACCTGGAAGCCTCGGGGCCGAATCCTTCGGGCGTGGTAGCGTCGCAGGGACTGCTGATACCGCGCTGAGTGTAGCAAGGCTACGTCCCGAGCCTCTTCCAGCTGGTCCAATGAATCTTCTCGGTTGGCCTGGTTGCTTCGGTCGTCGTAAGCCTTTGTCCTCGGGGAACCATATTCCAAGTCCGTGGGTAAGATGGCCTCGGCCCCATAGACTAGGAAAAACGGCGAGAAGCCCGTTGTTGGGGACTTGTTCTCAAATGCTTCGGATTAAGAACAAGGCAACATAAAAAAGTGTTAAATGTTAAGGCCCTTCGTCCTTCCAAACATTATTCCCCTTCGGAATAATGAGTTCCAGACGAAAGTCACAAGAGACATACCTTCGTAAATATAACAAGTAATAACGAAGGATTCATATAAAACATGAAATGTAAATCATAGAATCATTTCTATTTTATTAACACAGAAAAATAGAAATGATTACAAATTACAAATGTACCTTCGGTCTTGAGAGAAGGTAAAAAGTACAAGCGTGACGCAAATACCAATGCCAAGTTAGTGTGAACAGTACGGGAGTACTGTTCATCTATTTATAGACGCGGGACGCAGCCCACGTAAAATTACATCCATGTCCATTACATTTGTTAATGACTTATGGAAGTCTGTCAAGGCCCACGTAGTCTTTTCATCTTTAAGTCGGTTCCCCTTTCTGCTATCGCGACGAAGCTTCCTTGCACACAGCTTCGGCTGTGCACCTTCATAGAGCTTGGTAATCAGCTCGTCCTTCGTCTGGTTCAGGCTTCGTCCTGACCGTGCTTTATGTTCATAATTCTAAGTCCGAAGATACCTGTTCACATAATCCACTTGGAAAACATTGTCAAATCATGTTTTTGAGGACCTTCGGAGGACGAAGGCCCCCAACAGTAGCCCCTCGCAATATTAATTTAATATTAAATTCAGATTGCGATTTGGACGAAGGCCTTGAGCCGAAGGTCCGAAAAAACACCTTCCCTTTGCTAGAATAGCAACATTCACTGACAAGCGGGGTCTTTCAATTTTCAACGCCCTGGGCGTATAAATAAGATCACATCGCGAACTCATTTGGTACGCACACTTGCCATCTGCTTCGGTCCACTAAATTTTTAGCTCTTGTGCTTTAAGATTTGCTGGTCTTTTTGATTTTGAAGTTTCGGCCTTGAGAGCAGTTTTTTAGCGTTTCCGAAGATGTCTGAAGGTAAGAAGATTCCTGCTGATACGAAGCTGAGTCTCGAGGAAGAGAAGAATCTGGGGTTCCTGATTGCGATGGCGGAGACCAATACAGAGAAAATCACCAAAGAGATTCTCGAAGGTTTGTCCGAAGATACTGATGACAGCGACAGCTATGATGTAGAAAGTGGTGGAGAAGAGGCCGAAGATCGACCATGGCGGCCAAGTCACACGGTTTTCGGGAAGACCACTATCAAGTAGAGTCATATTGATAATATGAGGGGGCGGTATTTTCGAGATATATCTATTGCGAGGGCTGACGCTGGAGAAAAGACTTCTCCCACCCCGGAAGAAGATGAAGTTGTAATCTTCCGAAGCTTTCTCAAGGCTGGGCTTCGATTCCCCCTGAGCAACTTTGTTATTGAGGTACTGAAAACATTTCAAGTCTACCTTCATCAACTTACTCCTGAAGCTATCATAAGAATGGGGATGTTTGTCTGGGCTGCAAGAAGCCAAGGTTTAAAACCAAATGCTAAAAGTTTTTGCAACATTCATGAACTGTTATATGAGACGAAGCCGTGGGGAAAAGAACAATATCACAATAATTTTGGGTGTTACAGCTTCGGTGCCCGCTCCGGGTCAAGCCGCCCTGTGCCAACCTTTCGGAAGAGATGGCCCGGAGCCTGGATGACTGAATGGTTCTATGTAAAAAATGACTTAACTGCGCAAGAAAATGTCAAGAGTATCATTATGCGCCCCATCTGGCAACGCTTCGGACTTCGAAGGCCGAAGGTTGAAATGGACGAAGCAGCCGAGGAATGCCAAAGAGCCTTCGGCATAGTCTGCTCTTTCATTGGGACAAGGGACTTGGTCCAAGAGCACATTGCCTTCAGGGTATGGCCACTTGCAGAAAAGTGGGAAATGCCGAAGGAGACCATTAAAGAGTCCGACGAAGGCGGACTGGTCAGACTGAAATACACATTCAAATATGCAGATAAATTTGTTGAACCTGATGATGACTGGCTGAAAAGCATTGAAACATTAAGTGATGAACTACTTGGGGCATATTCGAAGGCCGAAAATACTGCGCTATCAGCAGCCTTCGGAGGCCGAAAGAAGAAAAGGCTCAACCGTGTGTTTGACGCAGTCGAGTTTGTGTACCCTGACTATCACTATCTGGTATTGGGTCGCAAAAGGAAAAATTCTTCTCCTGCGACAGAAGCTACCACGAGTGCCCCTAGTGAGCCAGCGCCTCAAAGAAAAAAGACGAAGGTACTCACCCATCGGACACGCTTTATTGAGCCGGCCACAGTGCCAGAATTCATTGGTGAAGTTTCTTTGGCCTCTGAAGCTACAGAACCAGCTCCAGTGCCGAAGATGGAAGAGAAGACTGAAGCGCCTTCAGCAGTAGAAAAACCGAAGGTTGAAGGGCCAAAAACATCAGAAATTTTAAGTCCTTCAACAAATGTCGACACAACAAAAAATCAAAAGGGCCCATTGGAGACCCCAAGAAGAAAAAGAATGGTGAACGTACTGGATGTCTTGGAGACAATTAAGTCTTCAAGCACAACCGCAAAGGAGTCTGTTGAACTCGCTGAAGCATCTACGGAAGCTTCGAAACAACAAGCTGAAGCTGAAGCTGAAGCTGGGCCTTCAGAGCCCGCCAAGGAACAATGCGAGAAAATATCAGAACCAGCTTTAGTTGAAGAAATTGACACTGCCGCCCCCGAAGCTCCCTCCAGCACACGCGATTACATCGTGCGACATGCTTCGGGGAAGAAACTGTCTGAAGAAGAAATCTATGAAGCGAATCACTATGCTAGAGAGTTGAAGTATCCGAAGGGGGCAGTAGTATTCAATGGGACAAACGAAGATGATTTCCTGTACTGTCTCCCAGACAATAAGGAATTATCCGTATGCCGGGAAATGGCTAGAAGCATGGGGTTCCCAAAACTCGAAGCTGGATTATGCGCCATGACGAAAGAGGATCTCGCAGACAGTCTTGCATATAATAGCCTAAAGGTATGGGAATTAGTCGTTTGAAAAAATTTTACAATACATAATTCATTCCTTTATCCTTATATGGACTCTTCCTTTTATAGGGTTTAATTCTGAGCAACGCATTGAGAGCACAAAAGAGTGCCGAAGATGAGAGTTATGAGATTGCATTCAACAATCTACGATCAGAAGTCATAAAACTGAGAAACGAAGCTCTAGAAAAAGACAAAATTCTGGTTACACTAGTAGACAAGGTAAAAAAGGACGAAGCCGCTGCAAAGATCCAGGCCGAAGCCCAAAAACGTGAAATTAAAGATCTTCAGAAACAGCTGGCTAGGGCTAAAGAGGAACGTGTGCTGGAGGAAACAAAACGAGAACTCAGTGATCATATGGTCAATAAATTGGAGTTAAGTGTTAAAGAGCTTCGTGCATCTCAGAGGAAATGTTATGTTAAATCTGTAGAATGCGTGAAAAAGATAAAATCCAGCTTCGCCAGCGTTGGCGCCTTTTCTAGTGAAGAGGACTTTTCAAGAGGCAATCCCGAAGGTCCACTGGACTGGATTAGTCACGAAGCAGAAGCCTTCGAAGAAATTCTGAGCAGCCGCGGCGATATCTGCGCTTTCTCAGGCGCCAGGGGAGTTGCTGCTGTTTTGGAGAAGAAAGGTTGTGAACATATAAAATCCTTAGCTCAGTCCGAAGCTGCCCTGTCCCCTGAAGACATCAAAGATCCCTCAACCGAAGCAAGCATGGTTGGCGGTAAATTCTTCACTGATATCTGGGATAATGGCGGCCGAGAAATGGCGCAAGAAATAATTCAAAGAAGCGAAAAAGGCATTCATGATGCTAGGAAAGTGGCAGAAGCTGCCGAAAAAAGTACAAAGCCCGAAAGGCAATTAGGTACTAATTAGTCGTTCTTATTGTGTTGTAATTTTTATTTCAAACTTTGCTCACGGTTTGTAATAGTAATGAAGAAATGTTCTCTTCCCTCAGAAGCTGCTGGATCGACTGCCGACCCCCACACAAAAGGGGATGATGAAATTAAACAAATGGCCGAAGCTATCATGGACAAAGTTGTTGATCAACTTCTAAATGAAGCCGCTGAAGCAGTATTAAGAGAAGACTAGATGCTATTTAGAAAAAACATTTAAAGTGTGATCTATGTAACATTTTGTACATTTGGATGTAATATACAAGTTTCTTTCATTATTCAATTCTTTACGATGCATGAAACTGTACATACATACCATTTTTGAGCCTTCGGCGAAAAAACACCTTCCCTTCTTTTCATGCTTCGTGAAGAAGACATTCTCCGTTAAAATTATTCTGATGAAACACGTTCATACTTCATGAAAACATTCTCCGAAGCTATACAATTTCGATATTGCTCTGATGAAGCTCGTCCATGCTTCGTAAAAATATTCTCCGAAGCTGTATTCCGAAGATTATCATTGTATTCCCTCGTGACTTTACACAATTTTCACTTTCTCAAAGCGTCCTTTCGAAGGTTGATACTGTGTCCCCTTCGTTTGCCAAATGCAACATGATGTATGATGCTTATGTTATGCAAAATGATGTGATGATGTTATGTTATGCAAATGACATTTGTTCCGAAGATACACACAAAATATATTCGTAAGCTCTGCATTCCCTTAGGAACGTCTTTGGAGCTTCTTCGCCTTTTACTTAGACGGTATAAGCTCTGCATTCCCTTAGGAACGTCTTTGGAGCTTCTTCGCCTTTTACTTAGACGGTATAAGCTCTGCATTCCCTTAGGAACGTCTTTGGAGCTTCTTCGCCTTTTACTTAGGCGGTATCAGCGTTGACTTTTCGCTGTATGCTCTGCATTCCCTTAGGAACGTCTTTGGAGCAAAAAACTTACACTGCGCTCCCTTTGGAACGGCTTTTTGTAACTTCGGCAACTTACTCTGCGTTCCTCAGAACGACTTTTTGTTGCTTCGAAGGATTTTTAATAATTCGAAGGTCCTCCTTGTTGCCGCAAATATTTAAGCTTCAGCAACTTAAGCCTGTGGAGAAGATAGATTTCCCTCATAACCAACCACGAAACTATTATATGAAAACTGAAGTGTTCTTTATTACACCGAAAACAGAACTTAAACGGAAAAGACTGCTATCAAAGTAGGATATTTGTCAATAAATGTGCTTCGACTCCGGCACAGTACTGTTGACTGTACGGGCTTCAGATTGCTCTCTGAGGTCTCTTTGGTGCGGAACATATTGGCTCCCTTCTGGCTGCTGGCCTTGTTGCAGCGGAGGTGGAGGCGGGGGCTGTTGCCATGAAGCTTGAGGTTGACTTGCCGAAGCTACGGAAACTGCAGGGTGGTTGCCCACGTACTCCGGGATGTAAGGCTGATGGTACGAAGCAGTATGCATGACCTGCTTCGGCTGTCCCTGTTGCGCTGCAGCTTCTGCTAGCTCCTTTTGTTTCTGGATGGTAACGTGGCACATCCTGGTGGTATGGCCCTTGTTCTCACCGCAGAATAAGCAAAATGTCCTCCTTGGTTGATCTCCAAATCTCCCGCCGAAGCCCCTGGCGCCTCTGCCTCTTGGAGCTGGTGGCCGAAAGAAAGTTTGCTGCTGCCCCGAAGCCTGTGAGGAGCACTGCGGCCTGTTCTGTTGACTCCCCTTATCATCATTTTGAGTGTTGTGGATGGACCTGACATGCCTCGGATAGAATCGTCCCCCGAAGCCCCTGGTCATCTCAGAAAATCTGAAGGCCTCCTCCCTTCTTTGGCGAAAGTCATTATCAGCACGAATGTACTCGTCCATCTTTTGGAGCAGCTTCTCCAAAGTCTGAGGAGGCTTCCTAGCAAAGTATTGGGCTGCAGGTCCAGGACGAAGCCCCTTGATCATGGCTTCGATGACAATTTCATTGGGCACCGTTGGAGCCTGCGCCCTCAGACGCAAGAACCTTCTGACATACGCCTGAAGGTATTCTTCATGGTCCTGAGTGCACTGGAACAAGGCTTGAGCAGTGACCGGCTTCGTCTGAAATCCTTGAAAGCTGGTTAACAACATATCCTTCAGCTTCTGCCATGGGGTGATCGTTCCTGGTCGAAGAGAGGAGTACCAGGTCTGAGCAACATTCCTGACGGCCATGACGAAAGACTTCGCCATGACTGCAGCATTGCCCCCATACGAAGACACTGTTGCTTCGTAGCTCATCAAGAACTGCTTCGGGTCTGAGTGGCCGTCGAACATGGGAAGCTGGGGTGGCTTATAGGATGGAGGCCAAGGTGTAGCCTGCAGCTCAGCGGACAAAGGAGAAGCATCATCGAAAACAAAATTTCCCTGATGGAAATTGTCATACCAGTCATCTTCGTTGACGAAGCCCTCCTGATGAAGGTCTTTCTGCTGAGGCCTTCTGTTTTGCTCATCATGGGTAAGATGGCGGACTTCCTCAGAGGCTTCGTCTATCTGTCGTTGCAACTCAGCTAGCCGGGCCATCTTCTCCTTCTTCCTTTGCACCTGTTGATGTAGGATCTCCATATCCCTGATTTCTTGGTCTAGCTCTTCCTCCTGAAGCATCGGGCTGACGGCCTTTCTCTTCTGGCTTCGGGCCTCCCGAAGAGAGACGGTCTCCTGGTTGTGGTCCAGCGGTTGCAGTGCTGCAGCCCCAGCCGCTGAAGCTTTCTTCGGTGCCATAGCGAAGGTCTACAGCTTCCGAAGGTGTTCAAAAAAAACTTCGAAGTGGAAGTGAGTTCACCGGAGGTGGGCGCCAATGTTGGGGACTTGTTCTCAAATGCTTCGGATTAAGAACAAGGCAACATAAAAAAGTGTTAAATGTTAAGGCCCTTTGTCCTTCCAAACATTATTCCCCTTCGGAATAATGAGTTCCAGACGAAAGTCACAAGAGACATACCTTCGTAAATATAACAAGTAATAACGAAGGATTCATATAAAACATGAAATGTAAATCATAGAATCATTTCTATTTTATTAACACAGAAAAATAGAAATGATTACAAATTACAAATGTACCTTCGGTCTTGAGAGAAGGTAAAAAGTACAAGCGTGACGCAAATACCAATGCCAAGTTAGTGTGAACAGTACGGGAGTACTGTTCATCTATTTATAGACGCGGGACGCAGCCCACGTAAAATTACATCCATGTCCATTACATTTGTTAATGACTTATGGAAGTCTGTCAAGGCCCACGTAGTCTTTTCATCTTTAAGTCGGTTCCCCTTTCTGCTATCGCGACGAAGCTTCCTTGCACACAGCTTCGGCTGTGCACCTTCGTAGAGCTTGGTAATCAGCTCGTCCTTCGTCTGGTTCAGGCTTCGTCCTGACCGTGCTTTATGTTCATAATTCTGAGTCCGAAGATACCTGTTCACATAATCCACTTGGAAAACATTGTCAAATCATGTTTTTGAGGACCTTCGGAGGACGAAGGCCCCCAACACCCGTGGCCCGGCTCGGCGTCGTCCTCAGACTCCAAACCACCGAGGGTAGCTCTTTTATCCACCGCTTGCCAAACTTGTTGAGGTCGTTGTAGATCCTCGGCTTTAGTCCCTACAAAATCATGCCATTGGCGTGCTCCACTTGCCCATTCATCATTGGGTGAGCTACGGCGGCCCAGCCCACACAGATGTGGTGGTCTTCATAGAAGTCTAGGGACTTTTTCCCAGTGAACTGTGTGCCGTTGTCGGTGATGATAGAGTTTGGGATCCCAAAGCGGTGGATGATATTTGTAAAGAACGCCACCGCCTGCTCAGACCTGATGCTGGTTAAGGGTCAGACTTCGATTCATTTGGAGAATTTGTCGATGGCGACCAGCAGGTGTGTGAAGCCCCCGGGTGCCTTCTGCAAGGGACCGACGAGGTCCAGACCCCACACAGCGAAAGGCCAAGTGATAGGTATCGTCTGGAGGGCCTGAGCAGGCAGGTGCGTCTGTCTTGCGTAGAATTGACACCCTCGGCAGGAGCATACAATCCTAGTGGCGTCGGCCACTGCGGTCAGCCAATAGAAACCTTGTCGGAAGGCGTTTCCTACGAGGGTCTGAGGCGCCGCATGGTGACCGCAAGCCCCCGAGTGTATTTCTTGCAACAGCTCCTGCCCTTGGGCGACAAATATGCATCATTGGAGAATGCATGAGGGGCTGCGGTGGTACAACTCCTTTTCATCACCCAGCAAAACGAACGACTTGGCGCGCCGAGCCAGTCGCCGGGCTTTGGCCTTGTCGAGGGGCAGTTCTCCTCGAAGGAGATATTCTAAGTATGGGGTCTGCCAGTTCAGGTTTGGCGTAACCCCATCCTGCTCTCCCTCGACGCGCAGGGCCTCACCCTCGGTGGCCGAGGGTACCTCGGGCTGGGCCGAGGTCTCCTTGGGTTCGGGCGCGTCGTCGATTTTGATGGATGGCTGGTATATATCCCTAGAGAAGACATTCGGGGGAACCGTCGTTCGCCCCGAGGCTATTTTCGCCAGCTCATCTGCGGTTTTGTTGTACCGTTGAGCAACATGGTTGAGCTCCAGCCCGTAGAACTTATCTTCCAAGCGCCAAACTTCGTCGCAGTAGGCCTCCATTTTCCGATCGCGGCAGTGAGAGTTCTTCATGACTTGGTCAATAACGAGCTGCGAGTCGCCACAAGCGTCGAGGCGTCGAACCCCTAGCTCGACGACGATGCACAGTCCATTAACCAAGGCCTCGTACTCGGCCACGTTGTTTGACGCTGGAAAATGGAGGCGCAATACGTAACGCACATGTTCTTCGAGGGGTGAGATGAAGAGCAAGCCCGCGCCTGCTCCGGTTTTCATCAGCGACCCGTCGAAGTACATGGTCCAAAGTTCGGCCTGGATTGGGACCGTTGGCAACTGGGTGACAGTCCATTCAGCCAGGAAGTCGGCCAAGATTTGGGATTTTATGGCCTTCCGAGGGGCAAATGAAAGCGTTTCACCCATGAGTTCCACTCCCCATTTTGCTATCCTACCTGAGGCCTCTCGGCTCTGGATGATCTCTCCCAGGGGGAAAGATGACACCACAATAACCGGATGAGACTCGAAGTAGTGTCGCAGCTTCCGCCGTGTCAGAATCACTGTGTACAGCAGCTTCTAGATTTGCGGGTAGCGGACTTTGGTCTCGGATAGCACTTCGCTGATGAAGTAGACTGGCCTCTGGATGAGTAGTGCATGCCCTTCTTCTCATCTCTCGACTACGACCGCAGCGCTGACCACCTGAGTGGTTGCGGCGATGTAAATCAAGAGGGCTTCTTCCGCAGCGGGGGGCACCAAGATGGGCACATTAGTAAGGAGTGCCTTTAAGTTTCTGAGGGCTTCTTCGGCCTCGGGAATCCAAGTGAAGCGCTCGGCCTTCCTTAATAGGCGGTACAAGGGCAATCCTTTCTTGTCGAGGCGCAAGATGAAGCGGCTCAGAGCCGCAAGGCATCCCATGACCCTTTGTACTCCTTTCAAATCTTTGATGGGTCCCATGTTGGTGATGGCCGCGATTTTCTCTGGGTTGGCTTCGATGCCTCGTTCGGAGACGATGAGCCCTAGGAGCATGCCTCGGGGGACTCCGAAGACACACTTCTCAGGATTGAGTTTTACGCTCTTCGCTTTTAGGCAACTGAATGTTACCTCAAGGTCAGAGAGGAGGTCGGAGGCTTTCCTTGTTTTGACAACGATGTCATCGACGTAAGCCTCGACCGTTCTGTCGATGTGCTCTCCGAACACATGGTTCATGCACCTCTGGTAGGTTGCACCTGCATTCCTCAAACCAAATGGCATAGTAGTGTAGCAATACATGCCAAAAGGTGTGATGAAAGAAGTCGCGAGCTGGTCGGACTCTTTCATCTTGATTTGGTGATAGCCTGAGTAGGCATCGAGGAAAGACAGGGTTTCGCACCCAGCGGTGGAGTCCATAATTTGATCGATGCGAGGCAGAGGGTAGGGAACCTTGGGGCATGCTTTATTTAGCCCAGTGTAGTCCACACACATCCTCCACCTCCCACCTTTTTTCTTTACAAGTACAGGGTTAGCTAACCATTCTGGATGGAATACCTCTTTGATGAACCCTGCAGCCATTAGCTTGTGGACCTCCTCGCCTATGGCTCTGCGCTTTTCTTCATCAAAACGGCGCAGGTGCTGCTTCACGGGTCGGGCTCCAGCTCGGATGTCCAGTTAGTGCTCAGCGACATCCCTCAGTATGTCTGGCATGTCCGAGGGACTCCACGCAAAAACTTCGGCATTTGCGCGGAGAAAGTCGACGAGCACTGCTTCCTATTTGGGGTCGAGCTCGGAGTCGATCCTGACTTTCTTGCTGGCGTCGTTGCTGGGGTCGAGAGAAACAGATTTGACTGCTTCGACTGGCTCGAAGTTGCCGGCGTGCCGCTTCACGTTGGGCGCCTCTTTGGAGAGGCAATCTAGGTCGGCGATGAGGGCTTCGGACTCGGCGAGGGCTTCGGCGTACTCCACGCATTCCACGTCGCACTCGTAAGCGTGGCGGTACGTGGGTCCGACGGTGATGACTCCCTTGGGGCCAGGCATCTTGAGCTTGAGGCAAGTGTAGTTGGGGATGACCATGAACTTGGTGTAGCACGGTCTTCCCAGCACCACGTGATAGGTCCCTCGGAACCCAACTACCTCGAAGGTGAGGGTCTCCTTTCAGAAGTTGGTGGGAGTTCTGAAGCATACGGGTAAGTCAATCTGTCCGAGGGGCAGGATACGCTTTCCGGGTGCAATCCCGTGGAAGGGTGCTGCACCAGCCCGGATCTCAGACCGATCAACCCCCAAGAGCTCTAGGGTCTCGGCGTAGATGATGTTGAGGCTGCTGCCTCCGTCCATGAGGACCTTGGAGAGCCTAACGTTGTCGATGATCGGGTCGACGATGAGCGGGTACCTTCCTGGGCTCGGCACGTAGTCGGGGTGGTCGCCTTGGTCGAAGGTGATAGGCTTGTCGGACCAGTCTAGGTAGACTAGCGTCGCTACCTTCACCGAGCAGACCTCCTGGCGCTCCTGCTTGCGGTGCCGAGCCGAGGCGTTCGCCACCTATCCGCCGTAGATCATGAAGCAGTTGTGGACCTCCGGGAACTCCTCTTCTTTGTTGCCTCCCTTCTTGTTGTTGCCTGGGTCTTTGCCGTCCTCCGCTGAGGGTCTAGCCTTATTGAAGTAACGCCGGAGCATGTCGCATTCTTCGAGGGTGTGCTTGACGGGACCCTTGTGATAGGGGCATGACTCCTTGAGCATTTTGTCGAATACGTTGGCCCCTCCGGGAGGCTTCTAAGGATTCCTGTGCTCGGCAGCGGCGACGAGGTTCGCGTCGACGGCGTTGCGCTTCGCTTGTGCCTTCTTCCTGGTATTCTTTTTCGTGCCATGCTGGACGGACGCCTCGGGGTCGTCTTCCTTCTGTCTTCCCTGAGGCTGCTTGTCCTTCCGAAAGATGGCTTCGACCGCCTCCTGACCAGAGGCGAACTTGGTGGCTATGTCCATCAATTCGCTCGCCTTGGTGGGAGTCTTGCGCCCTAGTTTGCTCACCAGGTCCCGGCAAGTGGTGCCGGCGAGGAAAGCCCTGATGACATCCGAGTTGGTGATGTTGGGCAACTCGGTGTGCTGCATTGAAAACCGCCAGATGTACTCTCGCAGGGATTCCCCGGGCTGCTGGCGGCAACTTTGGAGATCCCACGAGTTCCCAGGGCGCACGTACGTACCTTGGAAATTTCCCGCGAAGGCCTTGACTAGGTCGTCCCAGCCGAAGATCTGTGTAGGGGGCAGATGCTCCAGCCAGGCCCGAGCAGCGTCAGAGAGGAAAAGGGGGAGGTTGCGGATGATGAGGTTGTCGTCGTCTGTCCCTCCCAACTGGCACGCCAGCCGGTAATCCTCGAGCCACAACTCTGGCCTTGTCTCCCCCGAGTACTTGGTGATGGTAGTCGGGGCCCGGAACCGGGCAAGAAACGACGCTCGTCGTATGGCTCGGCTAAAGACCCGCAGGCCTGGTGGTTTGGGTGAGGGGCTTCAATCCTCCTCACTGTCGTAGCGTCCCCCGCGCCTGGGATGGTAGCCTCGGCGCACCTTCTCCTCAAGGCGGGCTCGACGGTCGTGGTGGTGCTGATCGTTGCTGAGGCGATCCCTGGCTGTAGGTGTCTCGTCTCTTGTAGGCTCGGTGTGGACCGAGGCCTCGCACGTGTGTCGGGAGGACGCCACGTGATGCACCGTGGGGCACCCTCGCCTTCGGGAGGCGGAGCTCTCGGCTCGTCGGGCTGTGGCGTTTTCCAGGAGGTTCTTGAGTTCGCCCTGGATACGTCGCCCTTCTGTGGTGGATGGCTCCGGCATCGTTCGAAGTAATACCGCCGCTGCAGCCAGGTCATGGCCAGCCCCGTTGATGGCCGGGGGTAGCATTGCCCTAGCATCGTCAACAATGCGGTGTTGGACGTCCCGGGCCCGATGACATGCTCCTCCGGTGAGCGCCTGGCCTATCCATTCTTGCTCGAGGTTTTGCCGGAGCTGCACAAGTCGCCTCGCTTCTTTGTCGAGCTTGGCCTGCATCTCGCGGAGTTGCTCGAGCTGTGAGCCCTAACCCCCCGTGGGGACCTAGGCCCAAGCTAGCTCCCGCAGGATCTCAACGCGAGACGCAGGCGCAAGGGCGACATCATTTCCTAGCATACCGAGGTGGTTTTCTGTCACACCCGGCTTTAAGGAACAAAGCCAGGTGCATCTCATACATGCGCCAAGAAGACAACACATATAATAACAGAGTGTATAGAGATAAATGTCTTTAACATCAGAGTATTTATTACATAGCGGAAGACTTATTACAAAATAAAATAATAAAGATAAAACGAACTAAGGATCGTCGGCGCCAATGTCGACTGGGAAACGCCACCTAGATCAGATCGAACTCCTCAGTGTTAGGCGGCTCCTCCTGAACCACCTGATCTTCTCCTGTGGGGGGGTGTGAGACAGCAAGGGTGAGCTCACACATGATCATAGCTCAACAAGTTGTGGGGAACCAGTGGACACAAACTCACAAAGGTGTGAGTTCATGTGATGTGTAAGGCTAATCAAAGACAGGGGTTAAAGCTGAGCATTGCTTTTAAGTAGTTGGTCAAAATTTTATTAGCAATTACTAAGTGTAAGTAAATACCAAACCATAAGTAAAGTAATAGAACAAAATTAATAACAAACCCATGCATATGCGAATGACAAATTGAATTTAAGTTCCATAATTTAAACATCAGAGAGTCCTGAGCTGCTCATGACCGCGAGCACGGCTAGTATACCAGTTTTACACTCTGCAGAGGTTGTACCCTTTACCCACAAGTCATGTTACCCATCTGCCAAGGGGTCGCGAGTCCCATACACCTCTACCTAGGAAGCGCGGCAGGGCAACACTACGAGGCCTTTACAAAGTTCCACTAGCTTCCGAAAACCCGCTACAGTTTATAGGAAGTTCCAATGCAGGGTTCCTGGCTGACTGCCATCGCAGCAAAATCAACCAGGGACCTCCCTACACTGACCACTCCCCTACTGCCCTTGCCCCTCTCGGGTAAGGTAGTCTTCCACTAGCTTTCCTAATTAGTCAGCCAAGGGGTCCCATTCCTCCCTTGTGGTGGCACGTGGTTCTCAAGTTAAGCTCTATGTTCCAATTAACATTAATGATCTCAACATGAACATAAATAGAATAACAAAAAGAATTGGAACATAGATATAATAAATGATTATCCCAAAACCATGTAAAGCAATAGCAAACTACCCAAGTGATTCAGGGGTAAACAAGGTAATGAGATAAACAATCTAGGGTGACCTATTGGGTCCCATCAAAATTAACCTATGCATGAGTATGTGATATTAAAGAACATTATTGGGTAAAAAGTGGTCAAGGGCACAACTTGCCTTCAATGAACTCCTGCTCAGCTACTTCAACCTGCTGCTCACCAGGATCCTCAGCAACGGGCTCTTCTACTCGTCCCAATACAAACAAGCACAGTGCATATAGAGAAAATTAACATTACACCAAGCATGTAAACAAAATACACAGAGATATTCTACATGTTAAAATAAAAACTTAGGAACTGGAATCATAATTTTCTGAGTTATAGATTTTAAGTTATGCATTTTCAAAGGTTTTATGTGCTTTAAATAGGATTAAGTGATAAATAAATTTCTTACTGTTTTCATGACATAACAGAGGCTCTAAGTGCTAGAGAATAAAATTACAAAATTTTAGGAACTGGAATGAAGTGATTTGGAGTTAGTATGAATTTTCTATGAATTATTGAAGTTCTAGCAATTATTTTCCTATTAAAAATCTATTTAATAATCATTTTCTCTGGTTTTATAAAGTCCTGGACTGGGCCTCAAATTCTGAGAAACGCAGGGGCAAAACCAAAATTTTCCCAAGGCACAGATCACTGGCGCTTGGAGTGCGGGTTGATTTCTTTTAATCACAGGGTCTCTTTAGCAAAAGTTGAAGGCCGAAGGGGTACGGTGCACTCAGGGCTGTTGGATCCGCAGCGGAGGGCCCGGATTAGATCGTTACTTCAACCGAAGCGGTACCCAACCGGATCCATCGGATCGCTAATCTACGGCCAGGATTTTATGTGGTCAGAATTAACCAGTGACCGTTGGATCCCAATCCACGGCACGGATTAGATCTATTATCTGGCGAATCGGTATACAATAGTAGCCACCGGATCAGAAACCGACGACCACAATTTAATGAATCTAGAGCTTGCCTGAGCCGAAGGATGGAGAATCTACAGTGCCCGTTTGATTGCGCGAACGGGTATCACCCTGTCTAATCTCAATCGTCCAGAGAACAATCAACGGCCGAAATGCTTCTCCCCCAAACGCGACAGACGACGATGACGCGCGACCTGCCCGCGGCGGCACTCCACCGGCGTGCGGCAATTCCGGCCGTCCCGACCACCATTTTCTAATTCCTTCGCTCCACGCCCAATTGACGACGTTATAAACTCGCTTCCCCTATCAATTTGTACCATCATCGAGCACAGGGCTCGGCCCACGGCGCGCCACGCACAGAGCGGCGGAGGCACACCGGCGAATGCGCCATACGATGAACTCCGGCCGATTCACGCACCCAACTCGGCTTTCACGATCGATCGACCACAAGGAATCACATGGTTAAACCACGTCCACGCAACGAAGTGCCCAGACCCCTGCCCACGGCGGACGCCCGATTCACGGCGGCGCGGATTCCGCCAAACGCGATTAGCCGCCGAGCCACGATTCCACGCGCAATTTCGACTACCCGAGGAGTACTGAGGTCAATTCGAATGCGATGGAAAGTTTTCTCACCTAGTTTGGCGCCTGCAGCTAGGTTGCCCACGACAGACCACGAATCCGCAGCAGCAACGATACTCCTGCAACTCACGATGATGGCGCACGGCACGGCATCCAGGGCTCCAACCGGAAGATTGCGGCAGCGCGGCCCGAGTGGGAACCAGTGGGTCGTCCACCGGTCACAAGGCTGGAGGGTGGAGGGTGAAGTTCGCGGCCGAGGCACGATGGGTAAAGGAGATGGTGTGGCTGTGACCGCGCAACAGCGGAGTACAGGCGACGGTGAAGCATCTAGGTCAGGCCTCGGATTTGTAGTCTGGCGCAGGACGAGCTCGACCGACTAAACCCACGGTTGAGGCGAGATTTCCGGCGATTTCGACGGCAGCGCGAGAAGGGGTAAAACTCCCGTGCGACCCGCGCGGGTTGTTACTGTCGCGCCGACCGGGATGACATGAGGGCCCCGCGACTCAGTGATAGGCTGTGAGTGGGCACGAGTTGTGTAGCTGAGACAGGGGATGGCGCTGACCGGTGGGGACCATCGGCCAGAGCGCGCGCGGTAGAAGGAGGAGGTTTGGGCTGCGCGCGGGGTTAAGATTTAATGGGCCGAATAGTGAGGAGAACAGCCCAAGCGCAGGTATATCCCTTTCCCTTTTTATTTTCTGTTTTCTTTTCTTTCCTAAGTTTATGTTTTTCAAATTTTGAATTCAAGTGCTGTTGTGAAGTTTATTCCTTAACCAAAAATATAAGTTTATGATATAGTATGCTCAAGTACAATTATTTGATTAATCATATTTTATTTATATTTATCTAGTACTTTTCTCCTCTTTTCTCAAATTCTAAAATTCCTTTTAGCTCTTTAAATTCCAATTTGGGACTTTAATGTATTTATTGTCTCATTATTTCCATGAGTGAATGCACAAACATATAAACACCAGCATGATGCACAATTTAATGGTATGTCCTCTTATTAATTATTTATTTATTAATATTTTTTTTGAATATGGTGTTCACAAGTGATGATACATGAAGATCAACCCACATAAAGAGAAATTGTTTTCTCTACTGGTATTAATCTTAGCAAATTACAAAGTGGGTGTCACAAATCCTACCCCCCTTAAAAATAATCTCGTCCTCGAGATTTAAGAAGAACGAGGGAAAAGGTGGGGAAAATCTATACGAAGCTCTTCTTCTCTTTCCCAAGTTGCTTCATCTTCACCGTGGTGACTCCATTGGACTTTGCACATCTTTATCACCTTATTTCTTGTAACTCGAGTCGATGTACCCAAAATCTTGATCGGGTACTCCGTGTAAGTCAAATCACCTTGAACACTGAGCTCTTCCATTGGTAACTGTTCCTCGGGAACACGGAGACACTTCTTAAGTTGAGACACATGGAACACATTATGCACATCCGATAGACTATCCGGTAACTCGAGTTGGTATGCCATCTCCCCAACCCTTCTAAAGATCAAGAATGGTCCAATATAGCGAGGGGACAGTTTTCCCTTAACCTTGAATCTCCTCATTCCACGAAGTGGTGACACCTTGAGATACACATAATCTCCTTCTTCGAATTCCAGTGGTCTTCTTCTATTATCAGCGTAGCTCTTTTGCCTGGTTTGAGCCACCCTCAAATTCTCTCGAATTATACGAACTTGTTCTTCTGCTTCTTGAATCAATTCAGGCCCAAAGAACTGTCTCTCTCCAGTCTGATCCCAATATAGAGGAGTCCTGCACTTCCTCCCATATAAAGCTTCAAAAGGTGACATCTTCAGACTGGCCTGGTAACTATTATTATACGAGAACTCAGCATAAGGCAGACTCTTATCCCAACTTCCTCCATGCTGAAGGGCACATGCTCTCAACATATCTTCCAAAACTTGGTTTGTCCTTTCAGTCTGTCCATCAGTCTGAGGGTGATAAGTTGTACTAAAATTCAACTTCGTACTCATGCTCTCATGAAAGCTTCTCCAAATCCTTGAGGTAAATTGCGAACCTCGATCAGACACGATCTTCTTTGGTACTCCATGTAAACACACAATCCGAGCCATATATAACTCTGCTAATTGAGAACCTTTATAAGTAGTCTTGACAGGAATAAAGTGAGCCACTTTAGTCAATCTATCCACAATCACCCATATAGCATCATATCCTTTCTGGGTGCGAGGCAATCCAGTAATGAAATCCATACCAATCTCTTCCCATTTCCACTCGGGTATCTTCAGTGGATGCAATAGTCCAGCTGGCCTCTGGTGTTCAGCTTTAACTCTTTGACATACATCGCACATAGCCACATGTGCAGCCACATCTCTTTTCAATCCATACCACCAATACTTCCGTTTCAAATCCTGATACATCTTGGTACTACTAGGATGAATAGAATAATCCGAGTCGTGGGCCTCTTTCAATATAGTCTCCCGAAGGCTTTTAATATCAGGAACACACATCCTGTACTTGAACCATACGGTGCCCTGCTCATCCTCCGTGAATTCCGGAACTCGGCCTTCAGTAATCAGATCCTTAATCTCTTTTATTTTAGCATCATCAAGTTGACCTTTGCGGATTTCTTGCTCCAAAGTAGGTTCCACATCAATAGTAACTCCCTCAGTATGAGCAACTATCCCCAGGTTAAGTCTCCTGAAATCCTCAACAATCTCATCGGGTAGCTGGGCAACAATAGCTGAATGAACATGCTCCTTGCGACTCAAGGCATCTGCAACCAAATTTGCCTTGCCCGGGTGATAGTGAATCTCCAAATCATAATCCTTAATAAGCTCCAACCAACGGCGTTGCCTAAGGTTGAGATCCTTCTGAGTGAATATATACTTCAAACTCTTATGATCCGTGTACACTTGGCACTTGGTCCCCCTGATATAATGTCTCCAAATCTTAAGCGCATGCACAACGGCTGCTAGTTCCAAGTCATGAGTGGGGTAGTTCACTTCATGTTTCCGCAACTGACGAGATGCATAGGCAATCACATGTCCTTCTTGCATGAGCACACATCCAAGTCCTTGGCCACATGCATCACAATAAATGTCAAATCCCTTCTGTAGGTCTGGCATAATCAATACTGGTGGCGACATCAACCTTTTCTTCAATTGATCAAAACTATCTTGACACTTCTCGTCCCACTTAAATTCTTTTCCTTTCTCCAAAAGCGAAGTCATAGGCTTAGCAATCTTAGAGAATCCTTCAATAATCTCCGATAATATCCTGCGAGTCCCAAGAAACTCCGAATCTCAGTCACTGTAGTGGGTACTCTCCACTCCATTATCTCCTTCACTTTAGCAGGATCCACTGATATTCCTCCATTAGAAATAATATGACCAAGAAATGGCACCTCGCCAATCCAAAACTCGCATTTGCTGAACTTGGCATAGAGTTGATTATCTCGTAGCTTCTGTAGCACCAACCTCAGATGTTCCTCGTGATCACTATCACTCTGAGAATAAATAAGAATATCGTCGATGAATACCACGACGAATCTGTCCAAATACTCCATAAACACCTTGTTCATTAAGTTCATAAAATAAGCTGGTGCATTAGTCAATCCAAACGACATAACTGTGAACTCATATAATCCATATCTAGTCGAGAAAGCCGTCTTGGGAATATCCGATGGTCTAATCCTCATCTGATGGTAACCCGATCGGAGATCAATCTTCGAGAATACTCTAGCACCTCTCATCTGATCAAATAAATCCTCAATACGGGGCAATTGATACTTGTTCTTCACCGTAACATCATTAAGAGATCTATAATCCACACACATCCGCTGCGATCCATCCTTCTTCTGTACAAACAGTACCGGTGCTCCCCATGGTGAGGAACTCGGACGAATGTACCCAGCCTCTTATAACTCAGTTAACTGCTTCCTAAGCTCCTTCAACTCCTCTACGGACATCCTATATGGCCGTTTAGAAATAGGGGCGGTTCCAGGTAAGAGATCAATAACAAACTCAACTTCTCTATCAGGTGGCATCCCTGGTAACTCTTCTAGAAAGACATTCCGAAAAATCCTTAACCACTCGGATGTTGTCACCAACAAACTTCTCATCTATTAAGAATATCGCTAGTCTGATGGTGGTAGTTACTGCAATTCCAACTTCAAATCTTTTTCCTTTGGAACTGGTGAGTTCTACGGTTCCCTTAGCGCAGTGTATAAACCACCATTGCCTTCCTTAACCATGACATACCAAGGACTAGATCTATACTGCTTGACTCTAACATTATAGCAGTGGCTCCAAATTCTCTACCCATAATGGTCAATGACAATCTACGTGTCATTTGATTCGCCACAACAGGCCCTTTAGGTGTAATTACTCTCATGGGTTTTCTCATATTGTCCAACACATATGCCCAAACCAAACTCTCAGCATGACGCATAATTTTATTAGCAACACATGGGGTCAAATAGACCTTTTATTCCTCCTAAAATAGTATCATACCGATTACTAACTAAAGGAACATGTAGATCCTACAAATAGTAGTAATTTATATATATGTTTATGTAGCTTGGTGGAGCTGGTGGTGGTGAAGATGGTGGTTGTTGTCGTTGTCTCTCCAACCGTGATTGCCTTATTTCTTGATGTATCTCCAGACGGGCCTGACGTATTTCCTCGCGTTCTTGTCTTATCTGGTTTTGCATTTCGGTCACCATGTCTGTCAATTGTTGTATTACCAGCCTTTGGGTTGCAATCACTTGATCGGTTTCAACTGGTGGAGGGTTTGGAGGATTCATTTCTGTTCGTTGTTGCCTGATAATCTTCCCTTCCTAGTATTGACCATGAGAGTTAGATACATAAGGTAAGAAAGAGCAGTAGACAAGGCAGTAATTACAATCATGTTACTTTGGGGGACTTATTAGCTAAGTAGATTAGTGTGTCACCTACTAAAGCTAATACAATACCTTATAGTGGTACATGCTAAAATGCCCATCTATACTATTTCAATCAATCAAAGAAGCAAATCAGGCACTGATCATCAAAACAATCAACCAACATTTTTGAATAGAGAAAATAGTTTTGATTTTTTTTTGTCTTAGGCCTCCTATCTCTTAAAATGTCATAGGGATAGGGATTCCAAGGTTTGAAATCCATCTTGTCTTAGAGTAGAAAAGGTAAGAATGATCAGAGTAGAACAGTAGAAGGTGAGACATGGTCAAGATAAGTATAGAAAGAATCAGAGTAAGGTGAGTGTAGAATGAATCAGAATGAGATAAGTAGGTAAGGGTTTGTCCATTCTATCTAGGTTTCGTCCTACAGTCAACATTTCCTCTGATACCACTTCTGTCACACCCGGCTTTAAGGAACAAAGCCAGGTGCATCTCATACATGCGCCAAGAAGACAACACATATAATAACAGAGTGTATAGAGATAAATGTCTTTAACATCAGAGTATTTATTACATAGCGGAAGACTTATTACAAAATAAAATAATAAAGATAAAACGAACTAAGGATCGTCGGCGCCAATGTCGACTGGGAAACGCCACCTAGATCAGATCGAACTCCTCAGTGTTAGGCGGCTCCTCCTGAACCACCTGATCTTCTCCTGTGGGGGGGTGTGAGACAGCAAGGGTGAGCTCACACATGATCATAGCTCAACAAGTTGTGGGGAACCAGTGGACACAAACTCACAAAGGTGTGAGTTCATGTGATGTGTAAGGCTAATCAAAGACAGGGGTTAAAGCTGAGCATTGCTTTTAAGTAGTTGGTCAAAATTTTATTAGCAATTACTAAGTGTAAGTAAATACCAAACCATAAGTAAAGTAATAGAACAAAATTAATAACAAACCCATGCATATGCGAATGACAAATTGAATTTAAGTTCCATAATTTAAACATCAGAGAGTCCTGAGCTGCTCATGACCGCGAGCACGGCTAGTATACCAGTTTTACACTCTGCAGAGGTTGTACCCTTTACCCACAAGTCATGTTACCCATCTGCCAAGGGGTCGCGAGTCCCATACACCTCTACCTAGGAAGCGTGGCAGGGCAACACTACGAGGCCTTTACAAAGTTCCACTAGCTTCCGAAAACCCGCTACAGTTTATAGGAAGTTCCAATGCAGGGTTCCTGGCTGACTGCCATCGCAGCAAAATCAACCAGGGACCTCCCTACACTGACCACTCCCCTACTGCCCTTGCCCCTCTCGGGTAAGGTAGTCTTCCACTAGCTTTCCTAATTAGTCAGCCAAGGGGTCCCATTCCTCCCTTGTGGTGGCACGTGGTTCTCAAGTTAAGCTCTATGTTCCAATTAACATTAATGATCTCAACATGAACATAAATAGAATAACAAAAAGAATTGGAACATAGATATAATAAATGATTATCCCAAAACCATGTAAAGCAATAGCAAACTACCCAAGTGATTCAGGGGTAAACAAGGTAATGAGATAAACAATCTAGGGTGACCTATTGGGTCCCATCAAAATTAACCTATGCATGAGTATGTGATATTAAAGAACATTATTGGGTAAAAAGTGGTCAAGGGCACAACTTGCCTTCAATGAACTCCTGCTCAGCTACTTCAACCTGCTGCTCACCAGGATCCTCAGCAACGGGCTCTTCTACTCGTCCCAATACAAACAAGCACAGTGCATATAGAGAAAATTAACATTACACCAAGCATGTAAACAAAATACACAGAGATATTCTACATATTAAAATAAAAACTTAGGAACTGGAATCATAATTTTCTGAGTTATAGATTTTAAGTTATGCATTTTCAAAGGTTTTATGTGCTTTAAATAGGATTAAGTGATAAATAAATTTCTTACTGTTTTCATGACATAACAGAGGCTCTAAGTGCTAGAGAATAAAATTACAAAATTTTAGGAACTGGAATGAAGTGATTTGGAGTTAGTATGAATTTTCTATGAATTATTGAAGTTCTAGCAATTATTTTCCTATTAAAAATCTATTTAATAATCATTTTCTCTGGTTTTATAAAGTCCTGGACTGGGCCTCAAATTCTGAGAAACGCAGGGGCAAAACCAAAATTTTCCCAAGGCACAGATCACTGGCGCTTGGAGTGCGGGTTGATTTCTTTTAATCACAGGGTCTCTTTAGCAAAAGTTGAAGGCCGAAGGGGTACGGTGCACTCAGGGCTGTTGGATCCGCAGCGGAGGGCCCGGATTAGATCGTTACTTCAACCGAAGCGGTACCCAACCGGATCCATCGGATCGCTAATCTACGGCCAGGATTTTATGTGGTCGGAATTAACCAGTGACCGTTGGATCCCAATCCACGGCACGGATTAGATCTATTATCTGGCGAATCGGTATACAATAGTAGCCACCGGATCAGAAACCGACGGCCACAATTTAATGAATCTAGAGCTTGCCTGAGCCGAAGGATGGAGAATCTACGGTGCCCGTTTGATTGCGCGAACGGGTATCATCCTGTCTAATCTCAATCGTCCAGAGAACAATCAACGGCCGAAATGCTTCTCCCCCAAACGCGACAGACGACGATGACGCGCGACCTGCCCGCGGCGGCACTCCACCGGCGTGCGGCAATTCCGGCCGTCCCGACCACCATTTTCTAATTCCTTCGCTCCACGCCCAATTGACGACGTTATAAACTCGCTTCCCCTATCAATTTGTACCATCATCGAGCACAGGGCTCGGCCCACGGCGCGCCACGCACAGAGCGGCGGAGGCACACCGGCGAATGCGCCATACGATGAACTCCGGCCGATTCACGCACCCAACTCGGCTTTCACGATCGATCGACCACAAGGAATCACATGGTTAAACCACGTCCACGCAACGAAGTGCCCAGACCCCTGCCCACGGCGGACGCCCGATTCACGGCGGCGCGGACTCCGCCAAACGCGATTAGCCGCCGAGCCACGATTCCACGCGCAATTTCAACTACCCGAGGAGTACTGAGGTCAATTCGAATGCGATGGAAAGTTTTCTCACCTAGTTTGGCGCCTGCAGCTAGGTTGCCCACGACAGACCACGAATCCGCAGCAGCAACGATACTCCTGCAACTCACGATGATGGCGCACGGCACGGCATCCAGGGCTCCAACCGGAAGATTGCGGCAGCGCGGCCCGAGTGGGAACCAGTGGGTCGTCCACCGGTCACAAGGCTGGAGGGTGGAGGGTGAAGTTCGCGGCCGAGGCACGATGGGTAAAGGAGATGGCGTGGCTGTGACCGCGCAACAGCGGAGTACAGGCGACGGCGAAGCATCTAGGTCAGGCCTCGGATTTGTAGTCTGGCGCAGGACGAGCTCGACCGACTAAACCCACGGTTGAGGCGAGATTTCCGGCGATTTCGACGGCAGCGCGAGAAGGGGTAAAACTCCCGTGCGACCCGCGCGGGTTGTTACTGTCGCGCCGACCGGGATGACATGAGGGCCCCGCGACTCAGTGATAGGCTGTGAGTGGGCACGAGTTGTGTAGCTGAGACAGGGGATGGCGCTGACCGGTGGGGACCATCGGCCAGAGCGCGCGCGGTAGAAGGAGGAGGTTTGGGCTGCGCGCGGGGTTAAGATTTAATGGGCCGAATAGTGAGGAGAACAGCCCAAGCGCAGGTATATCCCTTTCCCTTTTTATTTTCTGTTTTCTTTTCTTTCCTAAGTTTATGTTTTTCAAATTTTGAATTCAAGTGCTGTTGTGAAGTTTATTCCTTAACCAAAAATATAAGTTTATGATATAGTATGCTCAAGTACAATTATTTGATTAATCATATTTTATTTATATTTATCTAGTACTTTTCTCCTCTTTTCTCAAATTCTAAAATTCCTTTTAGCTCTTTAAATTCCAATTTGGGACTTTAATGTATTTATTGTCTCATTATTTCCATGAGTGAATGCACAAACATATAAACACCAGCATGATGCACAATTTAATGGTATGTCCTCTTATTAATTATTTATTTATTATTATTTTTTTTTGAATATGGTGTTCACAAGTGATGATACATGAAGATCAACCCACATAAAGAGAAATTGTTTTCTCTACTGGTATTAATCTTAGCAAATTACAAAGTGGGTGTCACATTTTCTCCGTCGTGATCCTCCTGATCAATGTGGAAGCACTCGTGAGTTGGGTCGCAACCCTCGTCATCAAGGCTGTGACCATCATCAGAGCAGCCGAAGAGGTAGTGGTCACATGCGGACATGAAGTCACGCATGGCACTGGGATCACGGAGTCCGGAGAAATCCCAACTGACGTCGGGATCGTCCTCTTCCTCGGAACCCACGGGTCCGGAGGTTGAGACGGCCGTCAGTCGGTCCCAAGATGACCACATATGGTACCCCGGAAGGTCAGGATATGCCCTCACGAAAGCGCTCATAGAAGCGGGGTCACTTGGTGGGTCGAAGCTGAATCTAAAGGGAACAGGGTGGAAAACGGATGGTACCTGTTGGTTGGTAGACGGCGGTGAAGTTGCATCGGGGACGGAATGCACCATTATCTCAGGTATGAGGCTAATGCCCGACAAGTCCCTCGCAAGGGTGCCGGCGTCATCAGTGCGCCTGGGGCTGGCATTTTGCCGGGAAGCGACACCTGTCGTTGTCTTAGGTGTGAGGATAACTCCCGACATGTCCCCCGCAGGGGTGCCGGCGTCGTCGACTCGCTCTGGTTCGACAGCCGTTGAGGTGCTGCCCTCTGCCTGGCCATGGTTGCCCCGTCTTCGTCTCCTCCAGCGAGGAGGGTGGCGGGGTTGACCCAGGTGTTCCTCTTCCGCCACGTGGAGATGTCGTCGTCGTCGAGTTCGCCTCCATCGGGCGAGCTGACGACCGTCGTTGTTGTCGTGCTGCGAGGGGAGTAGTACCATGTCATAGCCGCTGTCGAGGGACATGAACTCGAGACTTCCGAAGCGGAGCACCGTCCCAGGCTGAAGAGGCTGCTGAAGATTGTCCATCTGGAACTCAACGGAAAAGTATTGTCAACATGCAGCGTGCCCCTACCTGGCGCGCCAACTGTCGGTGTTTCGGACCCGGGGGACCCTCAACCGGACCGACTAGTGAATTTAGTGCCGCGTGCCCCTGTCCAGATGGGTTGATGCAAGATGGAACACAAGCGAAGGAATGAGGCTTATATTATCTTGCACCGGGAGTGCTTGCAGTAGGGGTTACAAGCGTCGCGAGGGAGAGCGAGAGAGAGAGAGAGAGAGAGAGAGAGAGAGAGAGGATCCGGTCCTGGGGTGAGGTGTCTGAGTTAGCCTCCATCGCGTCTCTCCTACTCTGCCTGCCTCTGCTCGCCCCCTTTTTTCTCTTCTCTTCCCTTTAGGAAGGCCCTGGACATCCCCTTTTATAGATGCAAGGAGATAGTCCAGCTGTACAATGGGGGTTTAGCTATGTGCGAATGTGCCGATGGAGAAGTGCCTGAGCCCTGTATATGTGTTAACATGGCCGTCGGGGAAGTGCTTGAGCCCTGTAGAAGCGCAGCTGGCGGTGCGGCCCGGGGTCCTGCTGACGTTTCTTTGCCTTCGTAGGGGGTTTGAGAACAACCGACGTCATGGACGCATGCAAGGAACCATCATTACCTGTTGCCGGAGTAACTTAGATGGGACACCGGTCTTGTTCCTTAGTAGCCTGAGACGGCTAGCTAGGGGTAGGGTAATGATGGATCCCCAGTAGCGTAGTTGATCCGAGGCCGAGCTCGGGCGAGGCGACGGCTCCTCCCGAGGCCGAGGCTGAGGTCAGGCGAGGCGGAGACCTCCTCCTGAGGCCGAGGCTGAGGTCGAGACTTGGGGTCGGGCGAGGCGGAGCTCCTTGTTGCGCCCAAGGCTGGACTCGGGAGTGGCCGCGACTGTTGTTAGTCTTTCCCTGGTGGTTGGCACAGTAGTAGGAACGGGATGAATAGTGTTGTTTCCCTGTCAGAACGGTCAGTGAAAGGGCGAAGTGACTGCGGTCACTTCGACCTTGCCGACTGAGGCGCGCGTGTCAGGATAAGGTGTCAGGCGATCCCCGCATTAAATGCGCCTGCGATACGGTCGGTTGGTAAGGCGATTTGGCCGAGGCCGCTGCACGACAAAGTTTGCCTGAGCTAGGCTTCGGGCGAGCCGAGGGTGCGCCTACTGCCTGTGGAGGCCCTCGGGCGAGGCGTGAATCCGCCCGGGACTACTGTTTCTGCCCGAGGCCGGGCTCGGGCGAGGCGAGATCGTGTCCCTTGGCAGACGAGGCCTTGACTTGAACCGCGCTTATCAGTCCTTACGATTTGCTCTGAAGACGTTTTCCAGCCGTGTTTAGGAGTGTTGGGGGTACCCCTAATTACGGTACCCGACAGTTTTGGACCTAGACCAACCAGGCTATGTGGGCCCAGCGGGAAGGTAGGAGGTAGCGACCCTCCTACTTAGGACGACGTGGCTTAGATGGGGCCCAGGCTCGACCCCACCCATAGTCGAGAGAGGGCGATCGATGAAGTCCGGAGCACCAGGTACGTCACTCCGAGGGGTGGGCCTAGGTCTACTAGTCCAAAGGCCAACCATCAATCCCTTGTATGGGGAACCTGCGAGATAGGAGGACAAGGAGATAACCTACACAGGGGCAGCCGAGCCAGCGGTCCTATGAAAGAAGCCATCCCGAGAGAATACTGAGAGAAGAAGGAGCCATGAAGATTTAGAAAGTCGCCTACCCTTCTAGTGATGGGTGACTTCTGAGTCGGCCGTGATGAGGACACTCTATGGCAGGACGCTGGCCACAATCCATGGTCGACTAGAAACCCCATGGGGGACTCGGCTAGAGCAACTTTCCGACGAAGAGCTGTTCCAAAAATGTGAAAAGGCACGAGTTAAAGCCGAATAAGGATAGAACAGAAGGGTCCCATACTTATAACTGTGGGTTGACCCCCATTGGATCGGTGATGGACCCCATCAATCTTACCCGCCCTCGAAACGCGAAAGTCAAGAAGACCAAAACCAGCGCGGCCTGACCCAACAAAAGAGAGCCATCGAGGGGAAACACTCTCCCCTTAGGGGCTTGGGGGCTACTGTCGGGGATTCGATCCGTGGGTGCATAGGGCCCACAAGTTAGAAGGAAGATAGAGGAAGAGTCTACCCTAAAAGGACCCACCTCCGAATGACCAAGGGCACAGAGCCCAAGGGTCGGGTGAGGTGGAGCCAGAAGAGGGGGTCAGGAGAACCGAGAGGTAGCCACTCAAGTGATTCCACACCTGACCCATGGAAAACCCCCGTCATTAATGATTGTCCGCATTAAATAAGATTGGTGTTGAGCTGCGGCGGAAAGTCAGTCCTCCTTCCACTCATGGTCTGCAAACCTAGATCTAAGCCCAACTCATGATCTACGAGTCATAGACCTGCGTCTCACTCATAGCCTACCAAGCCCCAAGCATGAATCCCCTGACGGTCTATGAAACCCGCAACAAGACGAGGATCACCATGGCTCAGGATATAAAGGTCAGGGGTCGGCATGAAGCAGGAGGAGTGATGATGACACTTGGGTCCCTTGCCGCCTATACGCGTCACCCCGAGTGATTTAAAGGAGCGTGACTAGGGAAGCTCAGACGACGAGCGCGTATACTGACAGACGGACTTCTACCAAGGGCAGAACACCTTGATTTATCGCGACGTAGTAATTTCTTCCACAAGAAGCCACTTGTAACCAGTCGCTTTCTTAGTCTATAAAAGGGGAGGGTCGGCCCAGCCAAGAGGAGAGCCTACACGAACGATAGGGCAACGATACTCGACAACTTAGCCAAGTAGCGAACACCAGATATGTAGTCCCTTAGAACCAACATCACCTAGAGACTTGAGAATCCTTCCTTCTCTCGTTCTCTTGTAACCCCTACTACGAGCATCAACAACAAGGTGTCGGTAGCGCGAGCCACAGACTGGAAGTAGAGACGTTTTGCCTGAACCATTGTAAATATTGCCCCCACTGAGCACACTATCCGGATTCAGAACACGTATATACAAATTTACTCATTGGTACTGGTTCGAAACACTCACAATACTTTCGTTTAGTTTTCGTGTCTTGACGCTCATGCTCAGAATGGTATTGTTGAGCGTAAGCATAGTCATCTTTTTAAGACTGTTCATACCCTTATGCGCGTTTCCTCTATCCCCCTCATTTTAGGTCGAGGTTGTTTCTATATCAAATTATTTAATTAATATTTAGCCTTCTTCGACCAGGTAGAATTCCTTTGGAGCTAAATTTGTGTTTTTGTTGTCTTCTCTTCTATCATCTTTGCAAGAGCGGATTTATCTAAGCATCTTGGTCACAAAAACATCACTGATTTGTTCATGCCCCCTTTGTTTCGATGGAGCTACTATCACGTGAAACAAGTCAAGGATAAAGTGGCTATTACAACACTAGATCTAGACGAGTTTAGTCAAACATTTTTAGTAGATATCAGATCTACTAATAAAGTCGCTCTATAATAAATTCTAGACCTAAATTTACATTTTTATCGATCAAGCTGTTCTTCTAAACAGTCATCGGTCCTCCTCTCCTACGGGGAATGCAAATCCTGGTCATGGGCCTGAAACAAGTATGGGCCGAATAACAGGCCCATACCGGTAGTTACAAGATAATACTTTTTTTGGGTATCGGACTCGGATCGGACACTTTGCACGGAGGGAGCACCAGCAGTCCAGCACCCAATCCTCCTATCCATTCATCTCGCCCCGCCTCGGCCATGGCGCCACTGCCAGCACCACCGACCGCGGCCTCCGCCTCCGCATTCCTCTTCTTCTCCCCGCCTCGAAGTCCGAGCCGCTACCTGCACCCCAAGCCCAAGCCCACCGCCACCATCCTCTGCTCCTCCACCTCCGCCGCCACCGCCACCGCCACCGGCTCAGCATCGCCCTCCCTCTCCCAGCAGCTGGAGCCGCTCTCCCGCACGCTCCTCCACGACAAGCCCACTCCGATCGCGGACCGCCCCACCCCGGAGCCCACCTGGGTGAACCCCACCAAGCCTAAGCCCAGCGTGCTCTCGCTCCGTCGCCACCGCCGCCGTTCCCCTCCCGCGAACACTTCCTCCACGCCGCTGCAGCCGCTGCTGCGCGCCCTCCGCGCCCTACCCGAGGATGCCGACCTCGCGGGCACCCTGGACGCCTTCTTCCTGCAGCAGCAGGGGCAGGGTGCGGCGCCGTCCCCCTCCGACGCGCTCCTCCTCCTCAACTACCTCCATCCGTCGTGGCGCAAGTCGCTGTCCCTCCTCGCCTGGCTGCGCGCGCTCCCAGCCGGCGCCTTCCCGCTGGACACCATCTTCTTCAACGTCGCCCTCAAGTCGCTCCGCGCCGCGCGCCAGTGGCCGCACGCCGAGCGCCTCGCGCTGGACATGCTCGACGCGGGCGTGCCCCTCGACAACATCACCTACTCCACGCTCATCACCGCCGCCCGCCGCTGCCGCCAGTTCGCCAAGGCCGTCGAGTGGTTCGAGCGCATGTACGCCGCCGACGGCGTCCTGCCAGACGAGGTCACCTACTCCGCCGTGCTCGACGTCTACGCGCAGCTCGGCATGAAGGAGGAGGTGCTCGCGCTCTTCGACCGCGCCAGGGGCAGCGGCTGGAAGCCCGACCACGTCGCCTTCGCCGTCCTCGCCAAGATGTTCGGGGAGGCAGGCGACTACGATGGCATCCAGTTCGTCTTCAAGGAGATGCGGGAGGTCGGCATCAAGCCCAACATCTTCGTCTACAACGCGCTGCTCGAGGCGCTGGGCAAGACCGGCAAGCCCGGCCTAGCGCGCAACCTGTTCGAGGAAATGATCGACCAGGGCGTCGAGCCCAACGCGCGCACGCTCACCGCGCTCGCCAAGATCTACGGCAGGGCGCGCTGGGGCCGCGACGCGCTCCAGCTCTGGGACAAGATGAGGGAGCTAAAGCTACCCGCCGATAACATCCTCTGCAACACGCTGCTGAGCATGTGCGCGGACGTGGGGCTCGTGGCCGAGGCCGAGCAGCTCTTCAACGAGATGAAGGATCCGGAGTGCCTCGACGTCCCAAAGCCGGACAAATGGAGCTACACGGCCATGATCAACATCTACGGGAGCAACGGGGACACAGACCGTGCGCTCCTGCTGTTCGCGGAAATGCTGAAGGGCGGGATAGAGCCCAACATAATGAGCTACACCATTGTCATTCAATGCCTCGGGAAGGCGCATAGGATACAGCAAGCAGTGGAGGTGCTTGAGTCCGGGCTGGAGAAGGGTCTCAAGCCCGACGATCGGCTCTGTGGGTGCTTGCTCTCTGTCATCGCTCTGAGCAGCGGGGAGGAGATGGAAATGGTGCTTTCCTCGCTGGAAAAGGTCAACCAGAACCTGGTCAAGCTGATCAGAGTGCTCGGCGACGCCCAGGTCGGTGGTGACGATATCACAAAGGAGCTGAAGAGCGTGCTGAACGGCGCGGCCCCTGAAGTACGCCGTCCTTACTGCAACTGTCTAATCGATGTATGCCGCAACCATGGCTTCCCTCCACAGAGGGCAAGGGAAGTCTTCCACCTTGCCCAGACCTATGGTTTGTACTCCAAGCTTCAGAGCAGGAAGGACGAAGAGTGGTCACTGGACCTGCGGTCGCTCTCGGTTGGTGCAGCCAAGACAGCGTTTGATGACTGGATGCAGATTGTCTCGGAGCGCTGGGCGCAGCAGAAGGACCTGCCAGAGTCCTTCAGCGTGTACACAGGATCCAGCACCCACAAGTTTGCGCAGGGGCTGGCAAGTGCTTTCGCCGCTCATCTGGACCAAATGGCGGTGCCATTCCATGCGAGCGAATCTCAAGCCGGCAGCTTCATCAGTTCAAGAGATGATCTGGTCTCTTGGTTGCAGATGAGCAGGTCGTCATCAGTCGTTGCCGGATGAGGCGCAGTGGTTGTGACTGCATAATGCTCCAAATTCCAAAGGAAAGAAGGGCTCAGTGAGCAAACTGGGTGATCATGCATTTGTTGGCATCCAGTTTGTATGAAGAGAATTGGAAGTCTGAAACGCGTAGATTAGACGGTAGCACCAAGCCGCTCTTGAAACATTGGCTGATTGTCAGACTTACACTGCTGGTTCTGTTTCTGAAATTCAAATGCCACTTCTTAAATTCCAATATATCCTGGTGCAAGAATTGTATAGTTTTAACTCCCTGCACACAATGTGCCAATTTGGCTACTACTAATATAATACTACCGCCTTGGAAGTTGGATGATTGGAAGAACTGCTATTTCCATTGATCTCCTGTGTGTATAAAAGAGTGCGTTGAACAGACATGTCCCATTGGTGACATATGAAACTGCCTAATCCTAACAACTAACCTATGATTAAATGGACGAGATCATCTCTTGAAGAGATGGAGATGCCTGTTATTGTACAGCCATCATTTCACAACAGATTTGACTCCACCAGATTTGTGCCCTTTTCTTTCTATTACTACAGAGATGGTTTAGTTTTGATTGGTCTGTTCTCTACACAACAAGTTTACATATAGAGCGGCAGGGCTGTAATGTTACAACTGCAACAGTTTTGTACCAAAAAAAAAACAAGATGGTCATTAAACCAATAATAATAGCACAGGTGATGCACTGAAAATGCTTACTTACACTTCAGGGCAGCCACATATGCCTTGAAATGCAATGCTCGAGGGCACTGTTCCACATTAAAAATTGCAAACAAGATGCAAATTCCAGGGTCAGGAATTAGGATGGTATCTTCATGCTGGCAACCTATATAGTATTTCTCAAAATAAAATCATCTATCTTTTTTTTTAAAAAAAAAGGACCATATCAGCTATAAAAGGGGTATGCATACATGGGAGCTTGCCGCAGTAGCATAAAATAGAAATACAACGCAGTAACACACTTATCAACATAGCAAATACACAGATGATACATTGTTTTTGATGTCACACACGCAATCCTCCAATAAGTGATGATAATTCTGTAGATACAAAGTGCAGATGAAAACTCTGAAAATTTGCCTACAAATGCAAATGGGATTGGATTTGGATTACAGCAACGCCAACATATGCTTTACATGCAAATTATGGCTCCACAGGGGGCTTTAGTCTAATCAACCTCCTCACTCTGTCTTTCTCCGTGTTTTCAAGCAAACCCTGCACGGACGATAAACACAATTACTCAGATAAAGTACGAATCTCGCGTCACAGCACATTTATATGGCACAACTTGTCTCCAGTTTAGTCGCATAAAAGAGTACAATAACCATGAGGTAGAGCACTGTTGTGCAACATTAGGACTGACATTTGGCTTCAATAATAAGCAAACTACATGTGAAACAGAACATGGCAGACATTGGAACATCCAGCTGATATGGTAAGCATTATACCATACCCAGATTACAGGCACAAAGAAATATCCACGAGGCCAGAAAAACGAGTTGGAGATGTACCTTCCAAACAATCTCATCAAGGCACAAGCAGATCCTCCCGTATTTGTCAAGGAAGAGGCGCTCGGTAGGAGGTTTCGCACAAACATCCTTGACTGCTGATGTAATTGCAAAGATCACCTCAGCCACTAAAACGGCAGAAAACATTTTAGGTTAAAAACACTGTGAGATGGAAAACATTTGAAATGGAGTAGGACCAAAGGCTATCAGAAAACTGTGACTCACAAGCAAGCTCATCATATTCATCCTTGCCAACAATGTAGAGGCAGACATCCCCGACCGTGGTATAAACAATAGACACAGACCTGGGGTAGCATCAAGGATTATAAGGTATACATGTAGTTAATACAATATCATTTGCCCCTAACCCTCTAGCATATGGAACTCGTACCACAGTTGATAAGCTGGGACTTGACTTGTGAACATCTTTCATGCTTGTTTTAGTCAATTTAGGGTCTGTTTGGTTTGCTTGCTGAATCTCATCGCCTCACCTCGCCCAGTAACAGGTTAAAAAAGAGGGGAATTTCACGTAAGAAGAGGGAGAATCTTCATGGACTGGCTTCCACCAATCGGAAGTAACCAGTTAATAACAGTACCACAGTTTTTTTTTTCCTGGAGCTAATTCCCATCAGAGATGGGTTGATTTCTTAAATAAAACCAAAATGGTCACAAGCATAATGATAACAATAAGAATGAAAAGGGTAAATTTGGTCTGTAGGGAGAGATGATCATGAAACGTACTTGTGGGAGGCAACGTGGAGCTCCTCGTTCTTGGACCCTTTGAGGTTCTCGGATCCGAGCTTCACCAGGAAGGATCGCCAGTGGAGCCTCTCCTCCGCGGGAACCCCATGGAATCTGCGCAAGAGAGACGGTAGATCTCGTCAAGGGGGGCGAATCGAGATCAGATCTCAGCGGAGTGAGTGGAGGGCAAGGGGAAAAGTACCGCTCGATAAGGATGTTTCCATCGGAGTTGGCGAAGAGCACGGCCAGTATCATCCTCCTCTCTCCGGCCCCCTCTTCGCCGATGGTGTCTGTGTGTGCCGGCTGGATCTTCAGCAGTAACGTAGGTGCGAAGCAGTTCTCTCGCCTCTCGGCGAAATGAATAGAAGGAGGCGACGGTGACGAGTTTGGGCTTCCTTGCTGGGCTATCAACTAATCGCCGCAACGGCCCAGCCCACTCTCTCCCTTTACTTTTCGTTTTTACATTTTTTTAATCTCTTTCCTTCCTCCGCACTCCGCCGCGCCGGCCTCCGTGCTCGTCTTGCTCCTTCTCGGCTCCCCACCCCGCCACCTCGTCCCACCCCGCCCCTTGGGTTGAGTTGAGCTACTCGACCGTCAGTCAATTCCTGCACCAGGCGTTGGGCGGGTTTTCATGGGGGCAGCATAAAAGCCTCTTCGGTTCTTCCCCTAGCTCTGCCTCGCGGCAAGTCCCCCTCCGCTACGTTCGCCATGGCTCGCAACAGGGTGCGTTCTCGTCTTACCTCCATTGCTTGCGTATAAAATGCATTTCCCTGTTTCGACCAATCGCGCCTTCTAAATAATGCGCCACACATTTGTTTGGCTTCAAAAGAGAAAAAAAGGCGGTATTTGTCCCTTGTCTGTGCTAGGGTTTTATCTAGCGGGAAAAACATACCTATGCTTCTGAATCCATTCGAGTTTGGTCCCGCAAGTTAAGTTTCTCTGGCTGGTGATGTTTGTTTGCCTGGACTGTACACTTTAGTTGCTCCAAGGTAGTAGCTTATCTTAATTTGTGTCATGAAAATATGTTCTCTGTTCGCACTGCATACATGATTGATTCCCCCACTGCTACGAGTTCAACTAGTGATTTTTAATTCAATGTGTAAAAATTTACTACCTCATGCTCTACAGGTCTGGATAACATACATGTTATGTGACGTAAATAGATATCAAATTGTTCCTTCTTATCTGTCTTATCTTTGTCAGGTTTATATGATGTAAATGGGTCCTTCTTCTCTTTTCGGGACATTTCTATAACTTCTTTTTCAACTATGCACGGAATTGGCTTCCCATTTCTTCTCTTAGTGATGCCTGTGCTTTTGCTAATTATGTAATCATTTCTTAGGAAGTGGTGATTTTGCTGTTGGATGTTGGGCCTTCGATGCATGGAGTGCTGCTAGAGGTGAAGAACGTATGCTTGACTCTTGTGCATAAGAAGGCAAGCACATGTTCTTTCATGCATCATCGGGCTTCCTCAATTAATCCTACTTCCTATAGTTTTGCGAGCAAACCATCTCAGATTGATAGCTATTTCTGCAGCTAGTTTATAACAGGAGCGATGAAGTTGGTATTGTCCTCTTTGGTACTAAAGGTTAGTTATTTATAGTTGCATCAACTGTTTCTATTTGTACCCCAAATCGTATTGATTTATTTGGTTTTTGGAAACTATTAGCTGAGCCTTTTTTTTCTTGTTTGTTTGAAGAGGTTTAAACTGGTTGTCATCTTGTAAGCAGTTTATAACCATTTGGAACGAATTTAGATACAATTTTGACCAAACAGAACAAACTGTTCAATGATTCAAGTCGTGCTGCTATCCCAGCACCTCTGCCTCCGCTCCAATGATTCCAAGTCGTCCGACTTGCTAGTCAATACACTTGGGCGACTAGACGACTCATCACGATTAGGTCAACTAATCGGGTTTGGGTCACAAGGTCACAGGGTCACAGAGGGGAATTCAAGAGGGGGAATAGACAAGAGACCAACAGAGAGGTGAAGGTATCGTTGGATGATGAACTCATCTTGCCGCTGCGCACTTCTATAGGTTGTTGGGCCGCCGCTGAGGAGGAATAGGGTGACTGGGTGAGCCAGTGACCCGAACCAGACCACTGAGCTGCCGAGGAATAGTACAGGACAGCCACCGGTGTTGAACAGGGAGAGAGCCAGAGAGGAGAGCAGCTGCCGGAACAGGGAGAGCAGCCGCCGGAACAGGGAGGGAAAACAGCTACCGAGACGGCGTACTGCAGCTAGCCCACCGGTTTCATTAATTCCACATGTCCGGGTATGGTGTGTAAGATTAACGTCTCTTTGTATGGCACTGGACTCCTTGAGCACGCTGTCGTCAACGTAGAGGATGAATTAGACGGTGTCGTCGTCGCGCCGAAAAATGAACTGGAACGTGTTCGACTTGTCCTCGACAAAGCCAAGGGAGACCAAGTAGGAGGTGAGGCGACACCGTCCATAGGGCCTCTTCCTTCACCAACGCCAATACGCCATCGACGTTCTAGAGCGGGCTGACATAACCAACTGCAAGCCTTGCTTCACACTTATTGACAGTCAGGCGAAGGTCTCTGACGACAATGGTGCCTGGTCGGCGACTGACGGCCTAACGGAGCCTCGTCAGGGCTCTCTAGACTCCAGTATCCCACATTCACCTGGCTCGACATCGCCTTTGCAGCATCCTTTGCTACTTTACGACCTTCCTCGACTACTTTGCGGTCCAAATTCTTCGCTACTTTGCGGCATCCTTGACTACGACCTTCTTCGGCCCTCTCTGACTTCTGAGCTAATTGTCTAATGTCTACACCGACGTGGATTGGGTTGGCTGCCCCGACATGCGTCGGTTCACCTCTGGCTACTCTATGTTGGTGTTTGTTTCAACTTATTTTCAGCTTCTGGCCGCCAGAAGCTATTGTGGACTACCAAATGCCCCGCTTTTCAGCCCGTTTTTGTGAGAATCGTTTTGGTGAAAACCGTCCAAAATTAATGTGAACACAAAATCGGTCGAGTCGTCGCAATAGTAGGAATCCATTACTTTCTAGATTCTAAATCCTATGGACTCCATCTTCCTCCGCACATAGTCCACACAATACTCGGATTCTTCTTAGCCAGATTCTCCCCACAACCAGATTCTCAGAATAGCTCGTCAGAAAAAGCTAAAACAAACAGACCCTATGTTCCTGGGTGCCAATCTTGTCCCTGGTCCTCAAAACGTCAGCTTATCGTCTTTCGCTCCAGCGCTGAGGCCGAGTATCGCGCTATGGCCAACGGCGTGCCGAGGCGTCCTTGCTTTGTCAGCTACTCTAGGAGCTCCACACCCCCCTCGAGCATGCTACACTTGTTTATTGCGGCAACGTCAGTACAATCTATCTCTTCACCAATCCCGTGCAGCACCAGTGCACGAAGCACATGGAGAATTGGAGATCGACCTGCACTCCATCTGCGTGTTTTCGCCGTCAGTGATGTCCGCGTCCCGACCACTCTTCACCAAGGAGCTCCCATCCACAGTGTTCTCGGAATTTCGATCCAATCTCAATATCTGTACAGGATATAGTTGTGACTACGGGGGTGTTAGCGTATTGTATTTTATCACTGTAATGGGCCTGAGCCCATGTACTTGGTTGCTATATATCAATTCAAGGAATGCTTATATTATGAAACTGCTCGAAGTTAAATTGCCTAAATGTTTTCTTAACAATGACAAATATTTGTGTTTTTATTCTTTTGGCTATACATCTAGAGTCCATGGAAACTTTAGAACACTCTTCTTCTACTTAGACTACGATATTTAAAATAATATTTCTTATAAGTGTTTCCCCGATGTATTCAGGAACATGCAATGAGCTTGCAAAGGACATTGGGGGCTATAAGCATGTGACGGTCATACATGATATTAAAGTTGTAGATGAAGGAACGGCACAGGCTCTGCAAAACCTTCCATTAGGATCTGCCCCTGGCGATTGTATCCATGAAATAGCAGTTGGTTTGATTTTATCCTAATACTAACTGCTAGTCCCCCCGTCCTAATATTCCCTTTGTATGTATGTGCTTGATAATCTTAAATCATATATAGACAGTTCGAATTAAAGTAGCATTTCTTAGGTTTTCCATCTTTGAGGCCATGTTTGGGATGGAGGATTTCTAAAGGAATTGTGGACTGTGGAGGATTGGCATTCCTATGGAAAGGAATACTGGAACAGAGGAACACACCTCTCCGTTCGATAGGAAAGGAAGGCATCTATCCATAGAACGTAGGAATCAAAAAATCCACCCTGAGTTAAAGTTTTGGCGGAAGTCCGAAGCAAAGCAAAGAGAGAAAGTGAGAAGCGTGCAGACCTCCAGCATGGGAACTCAGTGCAGCCTCCCAGCTTCCACAGTAGTTAAAATGAGTGGGCGGTGATGGCTGATGGTGGGTTAGGGTTCGGGGATTTTCTCGGCCGGGACCATGTTTAGGTCTCTTCTTAATATAATACCGGGAGGGCGGTCTTTCCCTCCATGGCCAAGTTTTTATTATTATATGTCCTAACCTGTTGAAATAATGGAAACATTTATGGCTTTTTTCCAACATAGATTATGGTACTAGATATCCCCTCACAAATTTTGAAATTAAAAATCAACTTAAATGTGGAGAACAAAAAAGACAGGTTTTGTTGAGGGTTAAGTTGGACCAACTGAAATAATTGAGGGGAATAAACTGAACCAAACGATAGTTTAGGGGGTTATTTGGACATAGGCCATACTTGAGGGTAGTATTTTGGACTTTTTCCTTTCGAATATAGCCTTGTTTTGTTCTGATGGAATCTGACCAGATTCAGCGTAGAAATTCCTTGACTAAAGCAAAGTTCTGGATTCTATTGTTGTTGGCTTGGATATGGTGATTAGGAAATTTGGTATTACCAAAGGGAAGCGGCGGCTCTGTCTAATCACTAGTGCACAAGAACTGTTAAGAGATCCGCCTGAGGGGACCAAAGAAGATCAGGTGGACACCATTGCAGACATGTTGAAAAAACACAATATCAAGATGGAGTGCATTATTTTCAGAGAACCGGGAGTGCATCATAATGATGTAATGGAAGAAAATGACCGACTATTGCATCAGTTCAGAAATAGATCAGTAGCAAAGGTAGTTCAGGTTGACAACCCAACATCACTGTTGGGTGCTCTCAAGACAAGAAATGTGCTCCCAGTTACCGTTTTCAGGGGAGACCTGGAAGTGAACTCCAATTTTAAAATAAAGGTAGGCCCAGTTCGTTTGTCAGTTATACGCTATATTCCATCATTTACAGAAATTTATAATAATTTAAATCTTCTGCTTCATTTTGCAAGGTTTTTTGAGACTAGATTTGAGGTGATTGCGTTAGCATGTCCATATTACTTGCAATCATGGCTGATATGATGCCCTTGTTGATAGGTGTGGGTTTATAAGAAAACAGCTGAGGAAAAATTCCCCACTTTGAAGAAGTATTCAGACAAAGCTCCTCCAAGTGATAAATTTGCTTCTCATGAAGTCAAAGTTGATTATGAGTACAAGAGTGTTGTTGAGCCAGACAAAGTTGTTCCACCAGACCAGAGGATTAAGGGGTATCTCTATGGTCCTCAAGTTATTCCTGTATCAAATGCTGAATGGGAGGCAGTCAAGTTCAAGCCAGAGAAAGGTGTGAAGCTTCTAGGATTTACAGATAGATCCAGCGTACCACGGTATGCTTTAACCTTTAGCTTGGTTTCTGAGTCTCCAAGTATTGTTCTTTGGTGCTTGGTTTGTTTTGTTGTTGTGCTTTCTGCATTATCACTAGTCGTGACATCAATGCTAGACATGATCATTAAATTCTGCTATCAGCTAATGATCTGGAACTCTCCTTTTCTTTTTGCTAGACATGCATCATTGGTGATAGTAATCATTTCTTGTTGCCACAGTGCATGTTTAGATAAATCGCAAGACCAAGTATTGCATATTCTTTTTTATTGCATATTCTTTTTTTTCTCGAACACGCAAGAGAATTGCACATCATTTCATTAAGAGAGAAGAGGAGCAGTACAGAGGAGGGAGAAAAAAATTCTGATATCTTGAACCTTGATTTTTATTAAGGTATTTCCTTTGCAATTTAGACTCTGTGAAGTGTTTCTAATTATATTTGTAAAGCTGCACATAAAATATATTTTTAATGTTTTATAGTCTGTAGCCTGCATGCTTTCATGTTCTGTACAGTGTGCTTACTAGTAATGGTTCCCTTTCTCTACTTCAACAGGCACCAATTTATGAAAGATGTATGCCTGTTTATACCTGAACCAGGCAACATGAAAGCAAGTCTTGCAGTTTCTGCAATAGCAAGAGCAATGCATCAAATGAACAAGGTTGCTATAGTGCGATGTGTGTGGAGGCAAGGTCAAGGGAATGTTGCTATTGGTGTATTGACGCCAAACATTTCATCAGTGAACAATATCGTAAGTATCATATTTCATCCCATTAACATTTGAAAGCTTTGATGAATGCTCAATCAGTTCTTGACTATATGCTGCAGCAAGATTCCTTTTACTTCAATGTGCTCCCATTTGCTGAGGACATCAGAGAGTTTCAGTTTCGGTCCTTCAGCAGCCTGCCATCATCATCTCAGCCCACTGAAGAACAACAAGAAGCTGCAGATAACCTAGTGAAGATGTTAGACCTAGCACCACCTGGAAGAGAGATCCTCAAGCCTGAGTTTACGCCAAATCCCATCTTGGAGGTACTATTTTCCATGATACAACATCATGTGGAATGCTTATATACATGGTTCTATTTGTTATCCTGTTTTCATCTATTCCCTACATTAATGTGCCTTTAGTAAGGTATTGACTTAGTGCAAAATACTGTGGCTGTTCTTTTTAGTCCAACAAAAATCATGAGTTCATGACATTATCAACAAGATGTGCACTGCTGTAGCCATTTGACAAATACCGTGTCCCTCTTCAAAGTGGACGTGTGTGTGTGTTTGAGGGGGGGTATACATGTCAAATTGTAAGTATGAATGTATGCTCAGTATATTCAAAGAAAAGTTTGACCAACATTAGAGAATTAAGAACACAGCAGTAGGACTTTATTTGCTATTCCATATGTCAAAAAAATAACTTAAAAGTTCAAAATTTATGCGATAACCAAACATGTTCTGCAATACCATTGGATCTTATGCATGAGGTAGTGTGTTGGTTGCACACTTGCACTGCTTGTTTTATTGATTATGGTACATTGTCCCCTTTCAGAGATTTTACAGTTACCTTGATCTCAAGTCAAAGCAGCCAGATGCAAATGTCCCACCGCTTGAAAGATCTCTAAGGAGGATAACCGAACCTGATCCTGATGTGGTTGGCCAACAAACACAATTAATCCAGAATTTAAGCAAAGCTTTTGTGCTGAAGGAGAACCCCAAGGTTAGATGCAAATGTTTGATAAATTGAATTTGGTAAAAATTTACAAAAAAAAACCTACATTGTTTGACTTGTCTACTTTTGATTACAGAAAAAGAAAGCACGAACACAGGACATGTTGGCATATACTAGTGCAGGTGATCAAGCTAAATCTGTAGAGGACAGAGTTCTGGAAAATACACATCCTTCAACAGAGAATGTTGTGGCAATCAGAGATTCAAATCCAGTTCAAGATTTTGAGGCCATGCTGGCTAAGAGATCTAGCTCAACATGGACTCAGAAGGCTATTGGAGATATGCAGAATTACATAGCAGCTTTGTTACAGAACTCCAGTGATGGGGGCAACTATCAAAAAGCACTTGAATGTTTTGCTTCTCTGCGGAAGGCCTGTATTATTGAACAGGTAAGCACTCATGATAGTTACATTTTTTTTTCTCTCGAAAAGCTCATGATAGTTACATGAGTAGTGCTAAAATAGCTAGCAGCTTAAATTAATAGGTATGGATCAAAACATGCCTGCTAATAGACCTGGCAACTATTGGTTAGAGGGGCCGCTAAGTATTAGTTCATTAGCATGCTTGCTCGGTCTCCATAAAATTGTTCAGTTGTCGTAGCAAATTAGCTATTGCCAGTCTGTTTGTCTCTGTTTACACTGGGCATCGCCATCCGTGATCAGGAACCACAGGAATTCAACCAGTTCCTAACGAAGATTTACGAGAGATTGAAGGAAGGTGATGCTGCCAAGTTCTTTCAACTTCTCTCCTCAAAAAACATTTCACTTATCAACAAAGAGGAAGCGCCTGACAGGTTTGCAAAGCTTTCGCTTTCCGTCTCTTAACATCTCCCCGTTGATCTTCTCCGTTCTTCTGCAGTGATGTGACTGAAGAGATGGCAAGAAGTTTCTACCTGAAACGAGAAAAGGCGTCTCAGTAGGAGCTGGAAGAAGCCGGTAACTCGAAGCGCCTTGGGTTTGGAGATCATCAGAGGACTGGATTGTGAAACTGGGTATCTGTGTGGGGGCATGTTTTGAAACTGGGTATCTGGGTGGAACTGGAACTAATACTCACACTCTGGGTTGAGTCACTGTTTTGCTGCACAATCTGCTGCCTACTACGTTTCGACTAGATTCAGCTTTGGGTACTACTGTATGTTGTTTGACTGGAGTAGCATGTCCATAGATCACATACTTCTGCAGTGTTCATTGGAGTGAATGCATGCATGCGGTGAAATGCAGCATGGATAGGTCTAGGAAGAAACATTACCATCATTTTCTAATGTTGGAGCGCTGCCTAGAAAAGGATCTTTTTGTGCAAGTGGTCTGGTGCGTCAAACCCTCTACTCTTGGGCACTTTTATGACTTAGGAAAAAATTCCTTGAGTGTTCCAATCATTCTAAGTTATCCCATTGGTCTCAAATAATCCTTCCACTCATTTTCCATCTTTTCTTCAACCTTTTGCCTCAATGGCCACTTGGAATCTCAAACTTCAAATCTATGCAATCCTGCCACTTTATTGAGTTCCAATATATTGATATGGTCATCAAAAACCTTTCTAACACTGGAATGACCTGAAGTCTAATTCCTTCTCGAATTCTTACTTTTGGCTCGTTTGATCAAAGCTTGCACAACAAGGTGAACCCTTTGTGGTTCTGTCTTTGATATCTTCTCCTTGAGCTTGTGACCATGCTTTTTGCATAACCTCTTGAGCCTTATGACTTGAACCATCTCATCACATATGAGTTAAATCGATGACTTCAAATCACGTATTCTAATATTGTGATCTCCAACACAACATATCTCTTCAATAATCTGATCAAATCTTTGACTTTCTGCAAGTACTCTCTTCTCCTTAGCAATGGTCTTTTGGTCCAAAAAGCCTTCTGCCTTCCTTCGAAGCCATTTACTTGCCTTCTCCTAAGTTTGTCAAATTGTCTCCAAGTCCCATCACATTGAACACCAACATGATCATTGTCCATCTCAAGTCTCATATCCTTTCTCCATAAGCAAACATCTTTGTTTGAGACTTCTCCAAATCATCGTCATCTCAAGTCTCATATCGAATCTGTCAACTTGTTTGCTTTCTTATATTATTTGTGATATTCCACATCCACACATCCATTGATCTCCTGTGGAATATCCCCAATCTTGCCTTGTGTTGAACCTTTGATTGCATTCCATTGGCATGCTCAAGTATATCCATTATACTTAACTTTCATGTTCAACACTTAGCAAACTGGTTAGTCCTTTAATATTGTTGTCATTCAATCCACCAAAACCCATAAGGGACTAAATACACTTTCACTTAGCTTTGTGTTGACTGTACAAACAAATCATAGGTTTTTGATGGATCGTCTGCTTGCTTAAGGAAGCACACTATGGAGGTGTGTCTCTTATATGACCATTCGGATGGGTCATGGGAGCAACAACATGGTCACCTGGAGAAGGTGTTATATATGTATTTTGGTGCATGCTTACTGGTAGCCTGTGGTGATTTACAAACAATCCGACATAATAAGACTCTAAAGGCTTCTCTAATGTGTAGTGTGTATTATCAAATTGTTTGGGTAAACTCATGGACAACCCACCAGAGCAAGGATTTGTAGAGTGTTGTGGTGATAGGATAATCTAGGTATCTTGTTAGATGCTCCACCTAAACACCATAAATCTTGTCAAGCTTGTTTTGGATCAAGGAGGCCAACTAGATGGATGGGGTGAATAGTCATTTATAAAACTTAAGAGCTTAGGCTATCCAATTGAACACAAATTAAACTAATGGTGTCGGTGTTTGAAACTAGCACCAACGAGTAAATTTCTTATACGCGTTTTGGATCCAAATGTTGTGCTCGGTGGGCACAAGATTTATACTGGTTCGAGCAGAACGTCCCTACTTCTTCAGTGGCTTGCGCTACGACACCTGATTATTGATTGCTTGTAGTAGGGGTTACAAGCAGACAAGAGAGAGAAGGATCCCAAATCTCTATGAGATGTTGGGTCTAAAGATCTACATATCAGGTGTTTGCTACTTAGCCTCTGAGTGTTGTTGCTCCTAGCCTCAATGGCTAGAAGGCCCAAAAAATCATGTTGATTAGGTTGACCACCCCCCTTTATAGACTAAGGAGGGAGTTGGTTACGGATGGTTTCCATGAAAGGATCGATGTACCGGGGTAAGACAGAGTAATTCCCCCTGGTAAAATCTTTATCGTGTGTCCTTGTTCGTCAGGGAAGCGTGCCAACAAAGGGAGTCTGAGCGTCATCATTCCCTTCTCTGCCTAAGTCTTCCACGCCGACCCTTGGTCTTTGCGGTCTGACCCCTGGCCTTCCTTCATTACTTTGTGGCCCTCATAGGGTGTCGGGGGACTCAAGCCTAGATCTGTAGGTCATGAGTGAACTCATATCTAGGGCTTATAGGCTATGAGTGGGAGGAGGATCAGTTGCCTGTGTACTGTGACTTAGTGTCAGGCATAGTTAAGGTGGTGTGCATAGCATTGATGGCGGGAGCAGTCCGATGGTTGCACTGGGTCTACTCGAGCAATCTCCCAGTGGCCCATCTTTCTCTCCGGCATGGCTTTGTCTCGCCCGAACCCCCGCCTCGGTGCGCTGGGGTTATTTGGGGTGGACTTACCCAAGCGAGGATCTCTCCATCCCCTCTGGCTCGTGGGCCATGGGGTTCAGGGATCTGATCCCCGATAGTAGCCCTCAAGCCCCTGAGGGGAGCGTATTTCCCCTTGGTGGCTCTCTTTTTTATGGGTTAGTGGTGTTTAACCTTGTTGTCTCCCGATTATCGCACCTCGGGAGTAAGCAAGGCACGTGGGGACTGTCCATGGTTTTATTAAAGCAAGCTTTCGCGACTTGTGCGTCGGGAGCTGAATCGTCGCCTTATGTCCATTCTTGGTGGTGACGGTTTGGTGGTGCATTGTTCCAATGTCTTGAGTTTATTCTTATAAGTAGGCCTCTTGTGTGGCCTTGTTCTTACATGCTTCGTCCTCTCTGTCGAGAGAGGAACAACTTCCTTCCTCATCCTAGCGCCCCATGGATCCAAGCAAGCGCCCGACAGATGATTCTCCCCCAGTTCTAAGGCCTCTGAGGCAGTGCTTGATCGTTTTGGGGGTATGGATCTTTTCAGCGTCAGAAAGTTTCATATTTCCTGTCTTTCCTCTTACCTTTTGTGCCTTTTGTAGGCAGGTGATCTGGATGGGTTAGCGAAGGGACTTTGCACCTTTCATCTGGAGGAGTCAGACTGTCGGGTTGCTGGTGAGCGGTACATTCTTTTCTTCTTTTCTTTTCTCCTTTTTCCTTCTCCGACTTCCTTCCTTGCTATCTAGAGCTAGAGACGGAGGTCTCAGGCCTCTGTGAGGGCACTGACTAGGTCACAGAGCTGGTCAGCGCTCGTGGTGTCTATTTGACGTTTAGAACAGGGTTCGCAACACCGTCCATTGTGGCGTTTATTGAGGCACAATTGCTGCCTTGGTGGTTGCCCAACTTCGGTTGGGTCACGAACTGTGCAATGTCATTGGTCTCCTAGAGGATATGTCGAAGGACGTTCTCGAAGACCTGGAGGACGACTTCGATGATGTTATCGATGTTGTGGTTGATTTCTTCTCATTGGAGGAAATCGTCTGTGGCCCTCGCCTGGACTAATCTTACATATTAGGTAGAATGTGATCTCTGGTCCTTGACTTTTCATGCTTGGGGTCTTTGTTGTAATGGGACCCTTTTTATGACATCTTCCCTTCATCATTTTTATTGGGTTGTGATGTCGAGTTGCCTTTGGCAGACATCGTTCGACTCCTCAACCTTTCTCCTTAGATTCCATGTGCGCGAATCGGATCTGTATCCCTTTCCTTTTCTGGTTTTTCTACATGAAGGCACCGGCTCTATCCTTTTCCGCATGTTTAGAGCAAGCCCTCGAGTCTTTGATTGCCCTAAAGGAATAATCCTGAGGGTCGGGAGGGCGCATCCCGACCCCTCATGCTTCGGGCAGAAACCTTAGTATAATATGCAATTAGTGATCTACTTATCTATCAAATAGTATCAATTGTTGTTTTGAATTGATATCTTTCATACATGATCTCTAGTTGTGGAATCCATATTTGTGTAATTTTCATGTTGCCTCTTGTTGTGATAAGAAAATGCTAGGTGACATTTAGACTCCAGGTATCAAGATTTATCTTCCAATTAGTATGGCAATCTTCATTTGATATATTACAGATGGAGCGACGCGCAACTCACGAACATGGCTTAGGTGTTGATGCCCTTGTCTTGAAAACTAGTGGACATCTTAGCTAGCAGCGCCCTTGAAGAGGATTTAGAGGAGCTCCTAATCCCTATAAGTCGAGGGACAAACCACGTTGACACTTTTAGATATTGTGGACATTGTAAGGAAAATGGACCCGGGCCCATTTGTCTAAATGATTTTGGTGTTCGATGATCAGCATAACCTGTGGACTAATGTATTTGCTAGTGTTTGTGTTTATAGTTCATAGGATGCGAAGAGGATTGGACTGAGGCACTGAGCATGCAACACCTCAAAAGAAGACCTAAAAGATGCGTAGAAGTCCAAGACTGAAGAACAAAAGAAGCCCAAAAGAAATAGTGAAGAAATCTATAAAGTGGGCAGTCAGCCAGCGCTCTGGGGCACACCGGACAGTGAACAGTACCTGTCCGTTGTGACACCGGACAGTCAGCGCAGAGAGCCTGCAACCATGGGCTCTCGTGGCTGTAGCACCGGACTGTCTGTTGTGCACCAGATAGTCTGGGTAACGGACGGATCCAACGGTCGACTGCTACAGACCTCAATGGTCGGCTGACGTGGCCAGGGCACCGGACATGTCTGGTGTGCACCGGACTGCCCGGTGCGCCTGATGATAGAGCAGTCAGCTTTCTGTCCAACGGCTATAATTGAGGGGGAGGTTATAAATACCCCACCAACCGGCCATTTGAAGGTGTGGGAGCCCAAGCAACATACCAACACATGTTATAGACATTTCTAAGTGCTCATACACACAAGTGCTTAATAGAATCACTCGGTGATTAGGGTAGGTGCTTTACGAAGTGCTTAGGTTAGTTAGACCGCTTATGCGCTTGCTCTAGGTGAATCCTAGTTTATTGAGTGAGTTTAGAAAAAACACACAACCCCTCCGCTCTTGTGCGAGCCATTGTAATTATACCGAGTGGGGTGAGAGTCTTGCGAGACCGTGACAACCGAGTTTGTGTCACGGCCGCCACCGTGTACTGGAGGGAACGAGGTCCACGGCATTTCGGCCGGAAGCTCGATAGTGGAGACAACGGGGAGCGTCCGAGAGGAGCCGAAAGCGGAGCACCACTTACGCGTGGAGAAGGCCCGCGGCTCTCTACGGAGTTACTCGACCGAGGTGCTTGGCCCTCGTGTGGGCTACCCTTTTGTGTAGGGGCACCAACGAGGATTAGTTAGAACCTTGCGTGGTTCCGGATACCTCGGTAAAAATATCGGTGTTGTCCACGGGAGTTTACATCTCTACCCTTGCTCTTTACCTTGCACATTTACATTAAGTACTTAAGTTTCAATCTCCCTACTCTAGTTAGAATATTTAGGATTGAAACTTAGGTTTTATGGTAGAGATAGCAACACATAGACTAAACTTAGTTTACACATTCTAGATTGTTTATTTGGTCTAGGGATTTATTTGTGGCCTAGTTTAGAGATAGTTTTTAGAAGTTCTAATTCACCCCCCACTTAGACATCATCGTTTACTACAAGTGGTATCAAAGCCCGATTTGGCTCCTTTGAAACGTTTTTGCTTCACTGCTAATCGAGCTGACGCTTTTTAGAGGAAGGGAATGGATACCCATAGGCCACCACACTTCGACATCATGAACTTCCCATATTATATTGATAGAATGACTTGTTGCCTAGAGGTCGTTGATCTAGGTGTTTGGAGAGTCACTCGTGACGGGACAAAACCACCTAAAAATCCCGAGAAGCTCACCATGAGTGAGGAAAAAGAAATTCATTTGAATGCTAGAGCCAAAATGCTTGTATGAATCTCTTAGCATGGAAATTTTCAATCAAGTTTTTACATTAAAAATTGCTAATGAGATTTGGCTAAATATGCATGAGCTACATGACGGCACATCCAATGTCCGTGAGCAAAACCATTGCCTAGTCTTAAATGATTACAATTATTTTGCTATAAAAGATAATGAGATTGTTAGAGACATGTATTCTCGTTTGAATCTAATCATCAATGAGCTCAATTCTATTGGAATTAATAAGCTAGGTGATGCAGACATTGTGAGAAAGATTATCTCACTACTGCCACAACAAAGATATGGGTGCATCATCACCATTCCTCACAACATGAAGGACTTGAATACAATGACCCTGCCAATTGTGATCAGAAAGATTGTGGCATTTGAAATGTTGCGAAAGATGGGTCATAAGAGGAACCAAGTTTTTCAAGGCCATATGCTTTTTGCATGTGTTGAAAAGAAAGTCAAGAAGAAGGCTCCCACTTTAAGCTCCTCAAGTAAAGAAGAGGAAGAAGAAGAATGTGATGATGAAGAAGATGATCAACCCTCAACATCATCCTTCGAGGACGAAGAAACAATCCGACGCGTCTGTTGGTCACTCGTTCTCAGATGTCATAGATCAAGAACAAGGCAACACGATTGTTAATGGATAACGACCTTCATTTTTTGAAGCATTATCTCCTCTCGGATATAATGATCTTCAGACGAAGGTCATAAAGAACATACCTTCATCATTTTAGCATATGAATATAAGTGATAAAGCAATAAAATACAACGAAATAAAAATAATAAACATACACATATATCAATATATTATTTGGCATTTATATTCAATGAATATGAATGAACATCAATAGTATTCATGTTACATTAATACCTTTGGCTTGCCGGAAGGTAAGGATGCGAGTATGACGCGAGAGTGATTACAATTTAGCGTGAACAGTACGGTGCTACTGTTGATCTATTTATAGGCACGGGACACAGCCTGGACAAAATTACATTCGTGCCCTTAATATTTACTCGTGATTACAATACAAATTATCATGGGCTAAGTGGTCTTTTCCCCCTTTAAGTCGGTGTCGTCCTTGGTCTTCGTCGCCACATCGAGACGAAACTCCCTGGCGATTAGCTTCGGCTCTTACTCCTATTACCTTCGGACTGCTTCTTTACTCTGTGTATGCCATTTCGAGAAGGTCTTTTATCCGGGAGCTGAAAACCTCCTGTGATAATCTATACTGTGCTGAAAACATACGGTTAGTCACGTTTTTGAGGACCTTCGGAGGAGGAAGGCCTCCAATAGTAGCCCCTCGCAGTATGGATTTGTTTCTTTGTAACAAATTTAGACTGCGACATAAACGAAGGCATTTAGCTGAAGGTCCAAAAAACACCTTCCCTTCGCTAGAATAGCGAACGTCACTGACATGCTGGACCCACCAAGCCGTGGGGCGCTATGCATATATATATGAGCTCGTATTGAAAGTGTTTCTTGTGCTGTTTCAGTTGCTCACACTGTGTTTGCTATTTTAAAATCTCTTGTTTTTTGCGAGTTTGATCTTCGGCATTTCAACAAGTTTTGATTTGATGGCTGGTAAGAAGAGGACTGTGGACCTGGCGCTGTCTGAGTTTTACGAAGCTATGGAGAGGACTAATGTTGAAAAGATTGCACATGAAACATTAGCTGGAATATTTGAGGATTCTAGTGAGAGTGAAGACTTCGATGCTGAGAGTGAAACCGAGGATGCCGAAGATCGGCCCTAGAGGCCGAGCCATGTTGTTTTCGGAAAGTCGACAATCAAACAAGGACATGTTGATGCCATAAGGGGGAAGGTATTTTCGTGATATTTCTATTGTGCGGGCTGGGGGGAGAGTAATGTCCCTCTGCCTGAAGCTGACGAGGTAGTTGTCTACAGAAGTTTTATGAAAGCGGGGCTTCGATTCCCTTTGGATAATGTGCTGGTTGAAGTGTTGAAAACCTTCAAAGTCTACCTTCATCAGCTTACCCCTGAAGCCATCATCAGGATAGGGGTTTATATTTGGGCCATGAGGAGTCAAGGACAAGAGCCGAATGCAAAATGCTTCTGCAACTTGCATGAATTAACTTATGAGACGAAGGCTGTTGGAAAAGAACAATACCACAACAATTTCGGATGTATGGCTTCGTAACCCGTTCTGAAGTAAGCAATCCAGTGCCAACGTTCCGTAAGAGATGGCCTGGAGCCTGGATGCAAGAATGGTTTTATGTAAAGAATGACCTGGTTGAGAGAGAAGATATCAAGGGGATTATCCAACGTCCCATATGGTCTCACTTCGGCATTAGAAGACCATCTCTTACCCTTGGAAATGAAATTCAAGCGTGCCAAGCTGCTTATAATACAGAATGTACCTACATAGGCTTCAGGGACTTAGCCCAAGAGCATATTGCTTATAGAGTGTGGCCGCTCTCAAGTGCGTGGGAGATGCCGAAGGAAACTGCTGCTGAGTCCAGCAAAGGTGGTTTGGTCTATCTGAAGTACACATTCAAGTACATGAGCCAATTTGATGAGTCGAATGACGATTGGCTGGATGCCATTGAAGCAACTAGTGATGAGCTACTTGGTGCCTACTCAAGGGTTGAAGATGATGCCATGACGGCTGCCTTCAGAGGGCGAGGCAAGAAAAGGTTAAACAGGGTTTTTGATGTTATTGGTTTTGTTTACCCAAACTATTGCTATCCCTCACGAAAGCAGGGAAAAAAGAGGAAGGCTGCTGCTTCGGTTATCTCTGCTACGCCGAAGGGGAAAAAGGTTAAAGTTTTGACGCACCGACCCAGGTACATTGAAATGGCCAAAGTGTTGAAGCTTGTTGAAGGGCCTTCTTCTGCCGTTGAGCTAGGTCACCCTGCTACTGCCGAAGCTAGGGTGGAATCGGCCGAAGAACCGATCCCGAAGAACAGTAGCGGAGCAGCCAAAAACTGCCATGAATTTATTGCAAGAAACGGAACTGTCGAAGGTTGAAAAGATTGTTGCAATAACTCTGAAGAGAAGGAGAATGGCTAGTGTACTGGATGTTGTTATGGAATCCACAAAGATGCTCACTCCTGCTTCTGCAGAAGCACCTAGCATGGGAGAGAAGAATACAAAGGAATATGCCGAAATTGCCATGACGCAGGTTGAGACTGAAACTGAGTCCTCAGCTCCCGCTGAAGCAAGACCTGCTGAGATTGTTGAGAAGCACACTGAACCAAAACCTTCGGATGCCGCGAAAGTATCGTTGTCGTTAGAAAAAGAAAAGGCTGCCGAAGGATCTGAATTCCCTGCTCCTGATGCACATTCTGAGGAATTAGAATTTATAGTGTGTTACGCTACAGGGAAAAACTAACAGAGGAACAAATTGCTGAAGCTAGGCGATATGCCAAGGATTTGAGGTATGCCCCAGGATCCTTGGTATTCAACGACACTGATGAAGATGACTTTCTATATTGCCTACCGTACAACAAGGAGTTATCTGTTTGTCGAGAAATGGCAAAGAATGTGGGATTCCCGAAGCTGGAGCTTGGCTTATCTGCGATGTCGAAGGATGAACTTGCAGACAGCCTTGCTTATAATAGCTTGAAGGTATGTATACTTTTACTCATAAAATAAGTTATGCTTGTTGATTTTCTTATGGTTTTTATGTTCTTACACATATATTTTTGTTATTAGGGGTTAATTCTTAGCAAAGCTTTAAGGGCGCAAAAAGAAGCTGATGATGAAAGCCTCTGGCACCGTTGTCTTCTTCGGTGGCATGTCGAAGATAGATGATCTTCCGAAGGTTGTGGAAGTGAGTTCACCAGAGGTGGGCGCCAATGTTGGTCACTCGTTCTCAGATGCTATAGATCAAGAACAAGACAACATGATTGTTAATGGATAACGACCATCGTCCTTCGAAGCATTATCTCCTCTCGGATATAATGATCTTCAGACGAAGGTCATGAAGAACATACCTTCATCATTTTAGCATATGAGTATAAGTGATAAAGCAATAAAATACAACAAGATAAAAATAATAAACATACACATATATCAATATATTATTTGGCATTTATATTCAATGAATATGAATGAACATCAATAGTATTGAAAGTCGCCTAGAGGGGGTGGATAGGCGAAATCTAAAATTTACAACTTTAAACACACACTACAAGCCGGGGTTAGCGTTAGAGCGAATATTAAGTCCGGGAGAGAGGGGAAAACAAATCAACCAAAAATTAAAGCGGATGACACGGTGATTTGTTTTACCGAGGTTCGGTTCTTGAGAACCTAGTCCCCGTTGAGGTGGTCACAAAGACTGGGTCTCTTTCAACCCTTTCCCTCTCTCAAACGATCACCTAGACCGAGTGAGGCTTCTTCCTTAATCTCACGGGTCACTTAGACCCCGCAAGGATCACCACACAATTGGTGTCTCTTGCCTTGCTTACAAGCACTTGAGAGTAAGAATCAAAGAGAAAAAGAAAGCCAAGCCAAGCAAACAAGAGCAACAAGAAACACACGGGATCTTCTCACAAGTCCTAATGCGCTAGAGTTGATTTGGGGACTTGGAGCGGATCGAACACTTTGATTGTGTCTTTGGAGTGAAGTGTATTCCTCTTGTATTGAATGAAGAGTGTTGAATGCTTGGATGGTTGGAGTGGTGGTGGTTGAGGGGTATTTATAGCCCTCACCCACCAAAACAACCGTTGAGGTCGGTTGCTGTCGATAGGCGCACCGAACAGTCTGGTGCACCACCGGACAGTGTCCGGTGCACCAGCCACGTCACCCAACCGTTAGCGTTCTGGAGCAGACGACCGTTGGAGCTTTGTCTTCATGCGGCACCGGACAGTCCGGTGCCACATCGGACAGGCACTGTTCACTGTCTGGTGCCCCTCTGACTTCTACGCTCTGACTCTGCGCGCACTGTTCACCACTGTTCACGGAGTCAGCGACTTTTGCAGTAGACTGTTGCGTCGAAGAGCCGTTGCTCCGCTGTCACACCGGACAGTCCGGTGAATTATAGCGGAGTGCGTCCTCAGAAACCCGAGAGTGGAGAGTTTAAGTTTGTACGACCCTGGTGCACCGGACACTGTCCGGTGGCGCACCGGACTGTCCGGTGCGCCAGACCAGAGCACTCTCAAGTTTCTCGCTCCTTTGAATCTGAACCCTATCTTTTATCTTCTATTGGTTTATGTTGAACCTTTATGCACCTATAGAACATATAATCTAGAGCAAACTAGTTAGTCGAATTATTTGTGTTGGGCAATCAACCACCAAAATTATTTATAGGAAAAGGTTAACCCTATTTACCTTTCAATCTCCCCCTTCTTGGTGATTGATGCCAACACAAACCAAAGCAAATATATAAGTGCAGAATTGAACTACTTTGCATAATGTAAGTGCATAGGTTACTTAGAATTAAACTAATTTATAATTTTATTAGATATGCATGGTTGCTTTCTTTTATTTAACATTTTGGACCATGTTTGCACCACTTATATTGTTTTTGCAAATTCTTTTGGAAACTCTTTTCAAAGTCTTTTTTGCAAATAGTCAAAGGCATATGAGTAAGATGGTAAGAAGCATTTTCAAGATTTGAAATTTTCTCCCCCTGTTTCAAATGCTTTTCCTTTGACTAAACAAAAGCTCCCCCTGAATGAAATTCTCTTCTTAGTGTTCAAGAGGGTTTTACCAATTTTTGTAAATACCAATTGAACAAGATCAAATACATTTAGATACCAATTTGAGAAATTCTTGAAAATTTTGAAATTGGTGGTGGTGCGGTCCTTTTGCTTTGGGCTAAATAGTTTCTCCCCCTTTGGCATTAATCGCCAAAAACGGAGACTTTGAGAGCCCTATTTATTTTCTCCCCCATGGTACAAGTAAATTTGAGTGAAAGATTATACCAATTTGAGAGTAGTGTGGAGTGACAGCGAAGGGTAAATGATATTGTTAGAGTGGAGTGGAAGCCTTGTCTTCGCCGAAGACTCCATTTCCCTTTCAATCTACGACTTAGCATAGAAATACACTTGAAAACACATTAGTCGTAGACATAAAAGAGATATGATCAAAAGTATATAAATGAGCTATGTGTGCAATGTTTCAATCAAAATTCTGAGAATCAAGAATATTTAGCTCATTCCTAAGTTTGCTAAAGGTTTTCTCATCTAGTGGCTTGGTAAAGATATCGGCTAATTGTTCTTTGGTGCTAACATAAGCGATCTCGATATCCCCCTTTGTTGGTGATCCCTCAAAAAGTGATACCGAATGTCTATGTGCTTAGTGCGGCTGTGTTCAACGGGATTATCTGCCATGCGGATAGCACTCTCATTGTCACATAGGAGAGGGACTTTGCTCAATTTGTAGCCACAGTCCCTGAGGGTTTGTCTCATCCAAAGTAGTTGCGCACAGCAATAGCCTACGGCAATGTACTCGGCTTCGGCGGTAGAAAGAGCTAGTGAGTTTTGTTTCTTTGAAGCCCAAGACACCAGAGATCTCCCCAAAAGTTGACAAGTCCTTGATGTGCTCTTCCTATCAATTTTACACCGTGCCCAATCGGCATCGGAATATCCTATTAAATCAAAAGTGGATCCCTTAGGGTACCAAAGACCAAACTTAGGAGTGTAAACTAAATATCTCATAATTCTTTTCACGGCCCTAAGGTTAACTTCCTTAGTATCGGCTTGGAACCTTGCACACATGCATACAGAAAGCATAATATCCGGTCGAGATGCACATAAATAGAGTAAAGATCCTATCATCGACCGGTATACCTTTTGATCTACGGACTTACCTCCCGTGTCGAGGTCGAGATGCCCATTTGTTCCCATGGGTGTCTTGATGGGCTTGGCATCCTTCATTCCAAACTTGGTAAGTATGTCTTGAATGTACTTGGTTTGGCTGATGAAGGTGCCCTCTTGGAGTTGCTTGACTTGAAATCCTAAGAAATATCTCAACTCCCCCATCATTGACATCTCGAATTTTTATACCATGATCCTACTAAACTCTTCACAAGTAGATTTGTTAATAGACCCAAATATGATATCATCAACATAAATTTGGCATACAAACAAATCTTTTGCAGTAGTTTTAGTAAAGAGAGTAAGATTGGCTTTTCTGACTTTGAAGCCATTAGTGATAAGGAAATCTCACATGCATTCATACCATGCTCTTAGGGCTTGCTTGAGCCCATAAAGCGCCTTTGAGAGTTTATACACATGGTTAGGGTACTCACTATCTTCAAAGCCAGGAGGTTGCTCAACATAGACCTCCTCCTTGATTGGTCCATTGAGGAAGGCACTTTTCATGTCCATTTGATAAAGCTTAAAGCCATGGTAAGTAGCATAGGCAAGTAATATACTAATTGACTCAAGCCTAGCTACGAGTGCATAGGTTTCACCGAAATCCAAACCTTCGACTTGTGAATATCCCTTGGCCACAAGTCGGGCTTTGTTCCTTGTCACCACACCATGCTCATCTTATTTATTGCGGAATACCCACTTGATACCTACAACATTTTGGTTAGGACGTGAAACTAAATGCCATACCTCATTCCTTGTGAAGTTGTTGAGCTCCTCTTGCATTGCCAACACCCAATCTGAGTCTCTTAGTGCATCCTCCACCCTGTATGGCTCAATAGAGGACACAAAAGAGTAATGTTCACAAAAATGAGCGACTCGAGATCGAGTGGTCACCCCCTTATGAATGTCACCGAGAATTGAGTTCATGGGGTGATCTCTTTGAATCGCTTGGTGGACTCTTGGGTGTGGCAGTCTTTGACCCTGAATCTCTTGATCATCTTCCTTGTCTTGATCAACTTCATCTCCCCCTTGATCATTGTCCTCCTCTTGAGGTTGCTCATCCTCTTGATCTTCATCTTCATTGTCATGAGCCTGATCCTCATCTTGAGTTGGTGGAGATGTTTGATTGGAAGATGTCGGTTGATCTTGTGCATGAGTGGGCTCTTTGGATTCCTTAGGACACACATCCCCAACGGACATGTTCCTTAGCGCGTCACATGGAGCCTCTTCATCATCTAGCTTATCGAGATCAACTTGCTCCACTTAGGAGCCATTAGTCTCATCAAACACAATGTCACAAGAAACCTCAACTAATCCAGTGGATTTGTTGAAGACTCTATATGCCCTTGTGTTTGAGTCATAACCAAGTAAAAAGCCTTCTACAACCTTAGGAGCAAATTTAGATTTTCTACCTCTTTTGATAAGAATAAAAAATTTGCTAACAAAGACTCTAAAATATGAAACATTGGGCTTTTTACCGATGAGGAGTTCATAAGATGTCTTCTTGAGGATTCGGTGAAGGTAGAGTCGGTTGATGGAGTAGCAGGCGGTGTTGATCGCCTCAGCCCAAAACCGATCCGGTGTCTTGTACTCATCAAGCATGGTTCTTGCCATGTATAGTAGAGTTCTATTCTTCCTCTCCACTACACCATTTTGTTGAGGTGTGTAGGAAGAAGAGAACTCATGCTTGATGCCCTCATCCTAAAGAAAGCCTTCGATTTGTGAGTTCTTGAACTCCGTCCCATTGTCGCTTCTTATCTTTTTGATTCTCAATCCGAACTCATTTTGAGCCCATCTCAAGAATCCCTTTAAGGTCCCTTGGGTCAATGATTTTTCCTGCAAAAAGAATACCCAAATGAAGCGAGAGTAATCATCCACAATTACTAGACAGTACTTACTCCCGCCGATGCTTATGTAAGCTATCGGGCCGAATAGATCCATGTGGAGTAGTTCCAATGGCCTTTTCGTTGTCAATATGTTTTTGTGTGGATGATGGGCGCCAACTTGCTTTCCTGCTTGACATGCACTACAAATCATGTCTTTCTCAAAATGAACATTGGTTAATCCCAAAATGTGCTCTCCCTTTAGAAGCTTGTGAAGATTCTTCATTCCAATATGGGCTAGTCGGCGATGTCAAAGCCAACCCATATTAGTCTTAGCAATTAAGCAAGTATCGAGTTCAGCTCTGTTAAAATCAACTAAGTATAGCTGACCCTCTAATACTCCCTTAAATGCTATTGAATCATCACTTCTTCTAAAGACAGTAACACCTATGTCCGTAAAAAGACAGTTGTAGCCCATTTTGCATAATTGAGACACCTATGCTCCTCTCCTTGGTTGAGGACGAATCAACCGAGCTCCCCCTCGATCGTCTCCCGCTTGGTGATCTTGGTCACCTCATCTCCTTCGTGCGCAGTCTTTAGCACGTCCCAAATCTCATTGGCACTCTTTAACCCTTGTACCTTATTATACTCCTCTCAACATAGAGAGGCAAGGAGTATAGTAGTGGCTTGGGAGTTAAAGTGCCGGATTTGGGCGACCTCATCCGAGTCGTAGCCCTCGTCCCCTACGGTAGGTACCTGCGCTCTAAACTCAACAATGTCCCATATGCTTGTGTGGAGTGAGGTTAGATGATGCCTCATTTTATCACTCCACATACAATAATCCTCACCATCAAAATATGGTGGTTTGCCTAATGGAACGGAAAGTAAAGGAGCGTGTTTAGAAATGCAAGGATAGCGTAGGGGGATCTTACTAAACTTCTTGCGCTCATGGCGCCTAGAAGTGATGGATGCGGTGTCGGAGCCGGAGGTGGAGGGCGACGAAGAATCGGTCTCGTAGTAGACCACTTTCTTCATCTTTTTCTTCTTGTCGCCACTCCGACGCGACTTGATGCGGGGAGGTGATTCCTCCCTTCCTTTGGCACCGAACTCCCTTGATGGAGCCTTCTCGTGGCTTGTGGCCTTCTCGCCGGTTTCCATCTCCCTCTTGGCGGATCCTCCCGACATCACTTAGAGTGGTTAGACTCTAAATGAAGTATCGGGCTCCAATACCAATTGAAAGTCGCCTAGAGGGGGGTGGATAGGCGAAATCTGAAATTTACAACTTTAAACACACATTACAAGCCGAGGTTAGCATTAGAGCGAATATTAAGTCCGGGAGAGAGGGGAAAACAAATCAACCAAAAATTAAAGCGGATGACACGGTGATTTGCTTTACCGAGGTTTGGTTCTTGAGAACCTAGTCCCTATTGAGGTGGTCACAAAGACCGGGTCTCTTTCAACCCTTTCCCTCTCTCAAACTGTCACCTAGATCGAGTGAGGCTTCTTCCTTAATCTCACGGGTCACTTAGACCCCACAAGGATCACCACACAATTGGTGTCTCCTGCCTTGCTTACAAGCACTTGAGAGTAAAAATCAAAGAGAAAAAGAAAGCCAAGCCAAGCAAACAAGAGTAACAAGGAACACACGGGATCTTCTCACAAGTCCTAATGCGCTAGAGTTGATTTGGGGACTTGGAGCGGATTGAACACTTTGATTGTATCTTTGGAGTGAAGTGTATTGCTCTTGTATTGAATGAAGAGTGTTGAATGCTTGGATGGTTGGAGTGATGGTGGTTGAGGGGTATTTATAGCCCTCACCCACTAAAATAACCGTTGTGGTAGGCTGCTGTCGATGGGCGCATCGGACAGTTCGGTGCACCACCGGACAGTGTCCGGTGCACCAGCCACGTCACCCAACCATTAGGGTTCTAGAGCAGACGACCGTTGGAGCTTTGTCTTCATGCGGCACCGAACAGTCCGGTGCCACACCGGACAGGCACTGTTCACTGTCTGGTGCCCCTCTGACTTCTATGCTCTGACTCTACACGCACTGTTCACCACTGTTCATGGAGTCAGCGGCTTTTGCAGTCGATCGTTGCGCCGAAGAGTCGTTGCTCCGCTGTCACACCAGACAGTCCGGTGAATTATAGCTGAATGCGTCCTCAGAAACCCGAGAGTGGAGAGTTTGAGTTTGTATGGCCCTAGTGCACCGGACACTGTCCAGTGGCGCACCGGATAGTGCGGTGCGCCAGACCAAGGCACTCTCAAGTTTCTTGCTCCTTTGAATTTGATCCCTATCTTTTATCTTCTATTGGTTTATGTTGAACCTTTATGCACCTGTAGAACATATAATCTAGAGCAAAATAGTTAGTCCAATTATTTGTGTTGGGCAATCAACCACCAAAATTATTTATAGGAAAAGGTTAACCTTATTTCCCTTTCAAGTATTCATGTTACATTAATACCTTTGGCTTGCTAGAAGGTAAGGATGCGAGAATGACACGAGAGTGATTACAATTCAGCGTGAATAGTATGGTGCTACTGTTCATCTATTTATAGGCACGGGACACAGCCCGGACAAAATTACATTCATGCCCTTGATATTTACTCGTGATTACAATACAAATTGTCACGGGCTAAGTGATCTTTTCCCCCCTTTAAGTCGGTGTCGTCCTTGGTCTTCGTCGCCACATCGAGCCAAAGCTCCCTGACGATGGCTTCGGCGCTTACTCCTATTACCTTCGGGCTGCTTCTTTACTCCGCGTATGCCATTTAGAGAAGGTCTTTTATCCGAGAGCCGAAAACCTCTTGTGATAATCTATACTGTGCTGAAAACATATGGTTAGTCACGTTTTTTAGGACCTTCGGAGGAGGAAGGCCCCAACAGCATCGGAAAGGTAATGTGGATGGTTCGCAAGATTAATCTAATGGGTGTGCCCTATAGGTCGAGGATCTTCTCTTTAACATTGACAGGAAAAAGCAAAGAAAGAGAGTATGCTTCGCATGTGGGGAGAAGGGTCACTTCAGGGACGACTATCCAAATATGGCCGAACCCACAAAGAGGAGGAGCAAAGGTAAGTCGCTTACAAGTGTCAAAACTTGGGATGACACTTCAAGCGAAGATGAACCTTCAAGGACATGCAACCACCGCTCTTCATAACGCTCTTCACGGTCATCACACAAATGCCTTATGGCAAGAGGTAAAACAAGTATCCCATTCTCTAGTGATGATAGTGATGATGAATGTGATGATGAGGGAAAACCCTCCTTAGATGAACTTGCGCATGCCGTTAAAATTTTTGAGGATGTCTGCACTAAACAAAAGTCTCAACTTAAAACTTTGAAAATTAAGTTGATTAGCTCTCAAAATGATTATAAATGTTTGCTAGAAAAATTTGAAACATTTACAAATTTGAATTATGAGCTAACAAATAAAATTGAGCAATTAGAGTCTAATGCTCCATCCTTAACTATCGATGATAGCCTTATCAAAAAGAATGAAAAACTTAAGGCTAAGTTAACTAGCTCTCAAGAAAATGGAAATTCTTAGCATACACAATACTGAGCTAACTACTAAGCTAGAAAACATCGGTAGCACCCCAGGAGCATCTTTAATTGAAATTCATGAAATCATTAAGAAAGATGCTTCTACTTCTTGCTTTGATTTAATTGATGATTCTAACCTCTGCAATCAAGTTCTTATTATGAATGTTGTTATAGAAACATGTTCGGATGAGATTGCAATAGAGAATGAGCAATTAAATCAAGAGGTGGCTCACCTTGTCAAGGCCTTGTATAACAAGAAAGGCAAAGCCAAACAAATCCAACCTCATCAGGATAACACCACTGCGGGAGTGAACAAGCCTGTGGAGGGAGAAATTGTGATTTGTAGGCTATGCCATAAGGAAGACCACAAGTCTTTCTAATGCAAGGCGAAGATCGGGGATAAGCAAAAGCAAGAGCTCAAGACAACAAACAAAATCTCCAACACCTATTTCAGCAAGATGGACAAAAAGGTCATTACACCATATGTGATCAAGAAGAAAAAGAATGGAAAGGTGATAGCTATCAAGGCTAACAAGCAAGCCAACAAAGGAAAGGGGGGCAAACGCATCTAGGTGCCAAAGGAGATTATCTCAACCATGAAAAACACCAAGAAGGTTTGGATCCCAAGAGGGAAGTGAGAAGTCCGAAGGACTTTGGGAAATTTGAAGACTTAGTACAATTGGGATGTATATCATGGGATGCATCATATTGGATCAAGTCTATTGCCAAGTGGGTTAGTGAATACTTTGGACCCAAATTCCCCACCCATGACTAAGGTAACTAGATTTATTGCATTTCTTTGTTTTTATATATGAGTATCTATTTTGTTATATCTAGTTTTACCTTATATGCCTAGTTTTTACATGTGGTATTTACTTTTGATTGTAATTGCATGCATACTAGGTCAATCATATGGTAGGAATACTTGTTTTCAATTCATATTCTTGAGCAAACCTACATGGTTTAAAATGTTTAGTTAAGCACGACACATAGCTTATTTAACATTCCTAAGTAAATGACACTAATGCTTCAAAGTTTATATCCTACTAGTGGTATTCTCCAAATGGTGTCATTTTGACTTATATGTGCCAATGCTTGGATTATATATAATTTGCCACTCTTGATATCAAAATCAAAGTGCAAGTCTCCTGTTGGGGCCATGCTTCGGTGCGCCGAAGGTCTTACACGAAGAAGCAGCTTCGGCTGAAGTCGTCCCCAGGAGATGGCCGAAGGTTCCTTTTCATGGAGCTTCGGCGTTACAAACCGACATAGAGATAGAATGACCTTTTTATCCATAGAGGTCTGAGTCAATGTTGTAAACTTTTGTAAGGGGCATAATTGTAATTTGTCACAGGCTGTGACCTGTGTCTATAAATAGATGAACAGTACCTCTGTACTGTTCACGCGAACCTGTCATTTGCCTTCGCATCACACTTGTATTCTCGCCTTACTCAGGACCGAAGGTACATTTGTAATTTGAAATCATTTATATTCGTTCATGTTAGTAAAAATGGAAATGATTCTACAATAACATTTAAATGTTTGTTTTATACCTCATGATTTATATGAATACTTCGTCTCTCGTTATTGTGTTTACGAAGGTACGTCCTTCGTAACCTTCGTCCGAAATTCTTTATATCCCGAAAGGATATAACATGGTGGAGGACGAAGGACTTTAACACTTAACATTTTCTGTGTTGCCTTGTTCTTAACTTTTAGCCTTTGAGAACAAGCCCCCAACATTGGCGCCCACCGCCGGTGAACTCACTTCCACTTTTCTGAGCTGATGGCTTCGTTCAACAATCAAGCTGGAGCTGCTTCGGCTTCGAAGCTGGTGCTCCCGATAACAGGCGGTTCTTGCTCAGAGCCGGCTAACAAGAAGCAGAAGAAGGAGGCTCAGAGAAGGGTGCAGCATGTTGGAGTGCAGGGACCCTTCATCAAGTCAAAATGGTCCCACATTCCAATTACTTTCTCTCAGGAAGACCTTCAGCTTAAGGATTTTCCTCACAATGATACCATGGTTATCTCTTGCGTGATCAAAGGATTTCTGGTCCACAATGTCCTAGTTGATACAGGCAGTGCAGCTGACATTATATTTGCTAAAGCCTTCAGACAAATGCAAGAGCCTGAAGACAAGATTCATGATGCTACGCACCCTCTTTGTGGCTTCGGAGGGCGGCAGATTGTAGCACTCGGGAAGATTACCATGCCGGTAACCTTCGGATTTGTTAACAACACAAGGACTGAGCAAATTGTGTTTGATATTGTTGATATGGAGTATCCTTACAATGCTATCATTGGCCGTGGTACTCTTAATGCCTTCGAAGCAATTCTTCACCCAGCTTATCTCTGCATGAAGATACCTTCGGACCAAGGGCCTATTGCTATTCATGGAAGCCAGGAAGCTGCTAGAAGGGCCGAAGGAAGCTGGACTGACTCCAAGGCAATCCATAACATAGATGGAGCTGAAGCTTGTGAACAGTACAAATTCAGGAGGGAGAAGGCAGCTTCAGCGGATCAGCCGAAGCCCATGTTATTGTGTGAAGACATAGCAGAGCAAAAGGTGTTGTTGGGCTCGCAATTATCTGAAGACCAGGAAAAAACCTTGATAAGGTTTTTATTCAACAACAAAGATGTTTTTGCATGGTCAGCTAATGATCTCTGTGGAGTAAATCGGGATGTTATTGAACATTCGCTCAATGTTGACCCATCCTTCAGACCCCGAAAGCAGAGGCTTCGGAAAATGTCTGATGACAAGGCCGAAGGGGCTCGCAATGAAGTAAAAAGACTCCTCAGTGCAGGAGTTATCAGAGAAGTGAAGTATCCAGAGTGGCTAGCTAACACTGTTATGGTGAAGAAGGCCAATGGCAAGTGGAGAATGTGTATTGATTTCACAGATCTCAACAAGGCTTGTCCGAAGGATGAATTCCCGCTGCCAAGAATAGACTCTTTAGTCGATGCAGCAGCTTCTTCAGAGCTCATGAGTCTCCTAGACTGCTACTCAGGCTATCATCAAATTTGGATGAAGAAGGAAGATGAGCCAAAAACTAGCTTCATAACCCCAAGTGGTACATATTGCTATCTTCGGATGCCTGAGGGGCTCAAAAATGCCGGAGGGAGTTTCAGCCGAATGACAGCGAAGGTTCTCCAATCTCAGATAGGCAGAAATGTGTTGACTTATGTCGATGACATTATTGTAAAAAGCACGAAGCAGGAAAATCATATTGCTGATCTGCAGGAGACCTTCGCCAGCTTCAGACAAGCTGGTCTGAAGCTGAATCCAGAAAAATGTGTCTTCGGGGTGAAGAAGGGTAAATTTCTTGGATGCTTGGTTTCAACAAAGGGAATTGAAGCTAATCCAAATAAAATCGAAGCTATACTTCGAATGGAGCCACCAACCACAAGAAAGGGAGCCCAAAGATTGACAGGAAGGCTGGCATCTCTCAACAGATTTATATCCAGATCAGCAGAAAGAAACTTACCATTTTTCGAGGTGCTGAAGTCAGCTGAAGTCTTTCAATGGGGCCCAAGTCAACAGAAAGCATTCGAAGAGCTGAAGCAATACTTGATAGATCTCACAACATTAACTCCACCAACGCTAGGGGCTCCTCTGTTGTTATATGTGGCAGCTTCGCACTCAGCAGTAAGTGCAGCACTTGTCCAGGAGAAGCTTGATGGCCAGGTCAAGAAGCAGGTTCCAGTGTATTTTGTATCTGAGGTCCTTAGTGCCTCAAAGAAAAATTATACAGAGCTGGAGAAGGTATTATATGCCGTTTTAATGGCATCCAGGAAGCTTCGGCATTATTTTCAGGCATACAACATTATTGTTCCTTCTTCGCAGCCGTTGAAGGATATCATGAGAAATAGAGAAGCTACTGGGCGTATTGGAAAATGGGCTGCGGAGCTCAATGAATTTTACATTGATTATGTGCATAGGTCCTCAATCCAGTCTCAAGCATTGGCAGATTTCATTGCCGACTAGACGCCAGGGGCTCAGGACGAAGAAGCAAATAAAGATGCCGAAGTATGGACAGTGTTTTGTGATGGCTCTTGGGGAACCTTCGGAGCAGGTGCAGCTGCTGTGTTGGTCTCACCATCCAAGGTTAAAACTTGCTATGCAGCAAGACTTGACTTCAGCTGCACAAATAATATAACTGAGTACGAAGCCCTGCTCCTGGGTCTTCGGAAACTAAAGGCAATGGGAATCAGAAGGGCGATTCTTAAAACTGATTCCCAGGTTGTTTCGGGTCATATTGACAAAAGTTGCAAGGCTAAAGACCCGAAGCTTGAAAAATACCTAGACACGGTCCGAAGGATCGAGGCCTCCTTCGAAGGATTTTCTGTCAAGAATATCCCTCGAGGACAAAACGAGCATGCTGATTTACTAGCCAAGTCTGCAGCACAGGGGCTGCCGTTACCTTCGGATGTCTTCTTCGAAACAATAAAGGCACCTTCAGTGGAGCTCCTTGAAAGAGCAATCCTCAATATTTCTCCTGTTTACAGCGAAGATTGGAGAACTGAAATAATCTCTTACCTTCAGGGCAACTTCCTATCAGATGACGAAGCTTATAATAAAAGGATAGAGGCAAGAGCTCGTCCGTATGTCATGATAGAAGGGGAGTTATACAAGCATGGAGTTTGTGCCCCGCTGCTCAAGTGCTTGTCTAGAACCGAAGGTATAGAGTTAATGAAAGAAATACATGCAGGCCTGTGTGGATCCCACATCGGATCTAGGCCGTTACTTGGAAAAGTTTTTCGCCAAGGGTTTTATTGGTCGAAGGCAGCTTCGGATGCAGCGGAGTTAGTTCAAAAGTGCGAAGGTTGTCAGAAATGTGCAAGAGATCAAAAGCAACCTTCGTCTTTGACACAGCTGATACAACCCATCTGGCCATTGCAAAGGTGGGGCCTTGACTTGTTGGGTCCATTACCACCGGCCCAAGGGAATCTAAGATATGTTATAGTAGCTGTAGAGTATTTTTCCAAGTGGATTGAGGCGAAGCCATTAGCCACAATAACTTCGGCCACTGTCCAAAAGTTTTTCTGGCAGAATATTGTCTGTCGCTTTGGGGTACCGAAAGCCATCACTGTAGATAACGGAACGCAGTTCGACTCCGAAGCTTTCAGAAATTTCTGTGATCAAATTGGAACGAAGATCCATTTTGCATCAGTCAGGCACCCGGAGTCGAATGGGCTTGTTGAAAGGGCCAACGGCATCATAATGACAGGAATAATGAAGTTAATCTTCAATCAACCAAGGGGAAAGTGGCCAGATCAGTTGACTAAAGTGGTGTGGAGCCACAATACAACAACATCAAGGTCTACAGGCTTTACCCCATTCAAATTATTATTCGGTGATGAAGCAATAACTCCGGAAGAAGCTAAAGCTGGGTCAATAAGGGTAGTAGCTTCGGCAGAATCAGGCCCCGAAGATGCTTGCCTTGTGGAAAAAGATGCTTTAGAGGGGATCAGGCTTCAGGCCGTGGAGAATATCAATAAATATCAAGCTGAAACAGTCAGGTGGCGAGATAGAAGGGTCCGCTTAAAAAATATTGAGCCGGGACACTTGGTGCTTCGGAGAGTGGCCAACCCAGATACAGTGGGCAAGTTACAATTGAAATGGGAAGGGCCTTTCTTAGTAGCATCCTCGTCAAGGCCTGGTTCGTACAGATTAAAGGACATGGATGGCAACGAAATTCCAAGATCTTGGAATGCAGATGAGCTTCGGAGATATTATGTATAATCTGATGTAACTTTTTATGTTTTTCTTTTTTCTTTTTTTCATGGCACCCTTTTCCTTTCTAAAGGGGGAGAAAGGTTTTTAATGGGGCCATCATATGTAATTTCCTTTTTAGTTTTATAAGAGCAAAATCCCCCAAAGAATGTAAATGTAAAAGCTGAGAACGCACCATCGAGTGCCGAAACTGAAAAAGAGAAGAAGCTCCAAAGACGTCCCTAAGGGGATGCAGAGCTCACAGCGAAAAGTCAACGCTGATACCGCCTAAGTAAAAGGCGAAGAAGCTCCAAAGACGTTCCTAAGGGAATGCAGAGCTTATACCGCCTAAGTAAAAGGCGAAGAAGCTCCAAAGACGTTCCTAAGGGAATGCAGAGCTTATACCGTCTAAGTAAAAGGCGAAGATGCTCCAAAGTCGTTCCTAAGGGAATGCAGAGCTGATGTGTGGTTGTTTCTAAGGAAATGATGGCTGAGAGTGTGGCTTCGGACATATGCTTTGGACATTCATTCGCACATTACATTACATCATAACATTTGCATTCATAAGCATCCATTCATAGCATTTGTGTTCCTAAGTGGTTGCTTCGGCAAAAAGAAGAATTGGTCTCTTATGCTTCGTTGTGTACGAAAAGAAGGGAAGGTGTTTTTTTCGCCCTACAAAAAAGAAAAGCTTCGGCAAAAAAGAAGAAGTGGTCTTTTATGCTTCGTTGCTCGGCAAAAAGAAGAATTGGTCTCTTATGCTTCGTTGTGTACGAAAAGAAGGGAAGGTGTTTTTTCGCCCTCGGCTCAAAATACTGATTTCGTCCACATCAAAGCGCCTCAGTAGAAGGGTAAGAATATATTACAAGGTATGTACAAAATTCCTTGAGAACAGTTTGATTGTATTTACAAAAGTTGTTACAAAAGTATCCTGAGCTTTTTCCTATGGTATACTTCTACTGATCTTCATTAAGCTTCAGCTTCGGCGACAGCTTCGGCGACATATCTTAAGCATCATCTTCACCTTCGTCATCCTACATAAATCAAGGTATCGTGAGTAAAAATCAAGTGCAAAGGAGAAGGCAAGTACGAAGTATCATTTCTTACTGGTTCAAGATGACTTCGAGCTTCGTCTCCAGCCTTCTCCCGCCCGCCTTTTGTCCATATCATTTTTATGAATCTATTTGAGATGCTTCGGGCGAGGTCAGGTATATCGTCCAGGATTGATGGAGACAGGGTGAAGTTGGGCCTGTTGACGATTTTCCCATGCTCGCAGCCGGCCTTCAGGAACGCAGCAGCGGTACCCCGAGAAGCTACCCAGGCACAGAAGTCACCGTGCCCGGCTATAACTTCGTCAAGTTCTTCGATTTCAGCCTCAATATGATCGAAGGCTTGTGGTAAATTTTCCGCTGAAGGGTTAAATTTCCCGCTGCTGGATCCAACAGAGTAAAATATCTTTTTCAATCGTTCAATACAATTATTGCTAAATTTCAAGCATTTGTCTTGAAGGCTTGCTAATGATTTCTTCAAGTCTGAACTGGCCCGGACTTCGGCTTCAAGTTTCGAATTTAGCTCTAGTTTCTCCTGTTCAAATTGTTTTGATTGACCGATGAGCTTCGAATTCAATTCTGATACCTTAGCCTCAGTCTCTGCCAGCAAGCCTTCGGTTGATTGGAGCTCGAAGTCTTTCTTCTCAATAATAGCTGATTGTTCTTTTATCTTGCTCTCTAAATTTTGAATTATAGCTTCGTGTTTTTTGTCCTCCAAATCTTGCTGCATCTTCAGAGCCTTACTCAGTAACATGCTCTGTACAGAAACAGTTTTCGTTGGTAACATTTTCATTATTAAAAGCAATAAAAACCAGAGAAAAGGTTGTTTACCTTGAAGTTGGAATAAAATAAGCTGCCGACGATATGTTGTCGTCGGTAGCGGCTGATATCTGTCTCTAGCTTCGGAAAACCGATACTCTTTGATAGAGTACCGGTGACCTTAGCTCCAGTTTGGTCTCGAATGCAGCCCAATTTTTCGTCATCAATGCCTCCAAATAGAAGGGCTCCTGGCTTGTAGCCGCAAGATTTGGCATAGTCCTTAAGTTCTTCCATTTCGGCCTTCGACAGTTTTTGCCCAATTAAATGTTGAAATGTGTAAGCTTCGTCGTCCGAAGTATCTTCGGCCAATTCTTTCCCCTTCCCAGGCACTGTGGCCATGGTTTTTTCAGCAGCAGTGGCAGCTTCTTCTGCAGCCATGTCTTCCAAAATTTTGTCAATATCCTCAATAGTAGTTTCTAAGTTCACATCTTCGGTAGCCGCGACCTCCGAAGGTGCGACTTCGACGTTTGTTGTGTCTTCAGCAACTGCCGTTTTCTGAATTGACGCCCTCGGCGGCGTCTTATCGATAACTTCGGTCACTGCAATAATTCTTTGCCGCTTTGGTTTGGTTATCTTCGTTTGTTCCGGCTCTTCCACCTTTCGAAAAAGCTTCGTCAGTTCAGGCCCTAGTGGACTTAGCTTCGTGGGCACGGGTTCAGTCATTACCTTTAAAATTTCCTCCACGTCGCTGGTAGAAGGTGGTGTGGGGGTCCCCTCTTCTTCGGATAATTTTCGCTTCAGAGTTGATATTTTTCTTTTCTTGGGAATTTTCTTCTCTTTTGCTGGCCTTTCTTCATCCTTGTCCAGAGCTTCGGCCACTCTTTTTCTTTTTTGGCCCTCAGCACCCTTGTTCAGCCGTTCATAGTCAGTGTACTCGAAGCCCAGGGCATCAAGCACTCGGTTCAGCCTTCGCTTCGGACGGGCGCCGAAGGCCGCTGTCATTAGTTGATCTTCTTTTTTGGAATAATTCCCCAGAATTTCATTACACATCACCTCGACTGTGTCCAGCCACTCTTGGCAGGGCTTCTTAAAGTATTGCTTGAATTTGAAGTGATATGGAAGCCGGACAAGTTCCCCCTCCTTCTTCTCCCCCTTCAACTTTGGCATTTCCCATTCTTTCAGAGTAGGGAAGACTCTGAATGCCAAGAATTCTTGAACCAGATCCCTGGTACTGATATGTTCTGCAATAATTCCGAATTCATCCATTGCCTGTTGTGTTTGACCCTCTGGTGTCATGTTGCAGCGGGGTCGGGTTTCTCCGAAGATCAGCTCGAGTGGACTTTGCACAAGCTTCTCTTTGTCGCCATCAACCTTGACATAGAACCATTCTGATTTCCAGCCAGCTGGCCATTTGCTTCGGTAGCTGATTACAGGAAACTTTGCGGTTTTCCGGTAGGCAAAGTTGTAGCAGCCGAAGTTATCATGTAGCCCATCTTTTCTGGCCTTTGTTTGATAATGCAATTCATGAACTCGACAGAAACTGTCGGCAAATGGCTCCACTGCTTGGCTCCGGAGGGCCCAAATATAAACGCTAAGCCTAACGATAGCGTTAGGATTTAACTGGTGAAGATAGATACCAAACCTCTTCAGTATCTCCGCAATAATCTCGTGAAGAGGGAATCTCAGCCCAGCCTTTAAAAAGCTCTTGAAGATAACAATCTCGTCCTTCTCTGGCTTCGGGGTGGTTTCTTCTCCCCCGAAGCGAAGTAGCTTCTTCTGATTTTCATTAAAATAACCTGCTTTCACCATCTTCGAAAGATCAGCCTTTGAAACAGTTGATTTCCCAAAATCCAGGTGGCTGGGTTTGCTGGGCATGGCAATACGGTAGTCATCTTCGGGATCAGTCCCTTCAATGTTTTCTTCTTCTCCTTCGGCAGTCGTCGGGTTTGCTTCGGCAGCAGGCATTTCTTCTGCAGTCACCAGTCCGGAACGCTGCATCGCTTCGGAGATGGGCACAGTATTCGAACCTTCGGCTTCGTCTCCCTCACGTGCAACTCTGGCAGTAGACCGCACTCTAGCCATTTGATTCTGAATTTGGGGAAGTTAGATACCTTTTTCTTTTTTCTTTTTCTCCCGAAGCTCTTCTTTCTGACGAAGCAGACGTTGAGATGGACCTTCGTTCGGTTCTGAGAGTCAAGCTTCGGCTATAGTTAAAAATTTTGGCAGCAAAACAGTGCAAATAGCAATGAATGCTGTGGTAACTTCACACCTACCCGTCTGTTTATATAGTGCTGCAGGTAAGAAGGCGAAGCGGCAGGATTTTTACACCAAGCGGGCAGTCACTTGTACTCGCTGTGCAGTGGACCGCAAAGATCAAACAGTAACTCTGCAAGGTGGGCCTGGCACGCGCTCGGAAGCCGGATCGTTTCTCCGCAACGAGCTCAGGGAAGGTGTTTTTTGGACCTTCGGCTTCCCGAAGCTGAAGAGGCTTTTTCACGGGTCAAGCTCGTTACGAAAAACGATCTAGCACCGCGAAAGGGGCTACTGTTGGGGCCATGCTTCGGTGCGCCGAAGGTCTTACACGAAGAAGCAGCTTCGGCTGAAGTCGTCCCCAGGAGATGGCCGAAGGTTCCTTTTCATGGAGCTTCGGTGTTACAAACCGACATAGAGATAGAATGACCTTTTTATCCATAGAGGTCTGAGTCAATGTTGTAAACTTTTGTAAGGGGCATAATTGTAATTTGTCACAGGCTGTGACCTGTGTCTATAAATAGATGAACAGTACCTCTGTACTGTTCACGCGAACCTGTCATTTGCCTTCGCATCACACTTGTATTCTTGCCTTACTCAGGACCGAAGGTACATTTGTAATTTGAAATCATTTATATTCGTTCATGTTAGTAAAAATGGAAATGATTCTACAATAACATTTAAATGTTTGTTTTATACCTCATGATTTATATGAATACTTCGTCTCTCGTTATTGTGTTTACGAAGGTACGTCCTTCGTAACCTTCGTCCGAAATTCTTTATATCCCGAAAGGATATAACGTGGTGGAGGACGAAGGACTTTAACACTTAACATTTTCTGTGTTGCCTTGTTCTTAACTTTTAGCCTTTGAGAACAAGCCCCCAACATCTCCTACAAGTATTCAAAACTTGTATGCCCACTTTCAGGGGTAGGTTACTCTATAATCTAAGTCTTTAAGACTAATACTTGTTTTCAAGTCTATTATGTGTAGTAGTCTCATTGAAGAAAATGGAGTCCCGGGAGAAAGACAATAAGCTTCCACTGCAAATCTACAAGAAATTTCAATTGATTCCACAAGTGTTTTCATTCCACAATTGGTATCATTTACATGTCTTCTCTAGAATTTGATTATACTGTATTACAAATCATATGCTTCCCGTGTTGTTATAAATGCATATGTTGTCAAAATATATCTTTTACCTATGCATAGGGAGAGTTAGTTTAATCAATCAAGTCTTGTCCCTCTCTTTCTCATGTGCTTTTCCTAAGTAGAGGATCTCCGATAGGGGAGTATATCTTCGTCTATGACAAAGGGGAGAATATTCTTTCAAAGGGGGAGAACACTCGTTTAGAGGGAGTAAGATTTTAGAGATACAAGTAGTAAATCCTTAGAGGGCAAGTCTTTTTGCTTCCTATATGCTTTTAATGTCTTCCTTTTTGGTGTTTGATTCCAAAGGGGGTAAGTTTTAGGGACCAAAGCACTCAAAATATATCAAACACCATACACCACCTATTTTAAAAAATTAAAATCTTGATCTTACAAGTGGTTTTGGTTCTACAAGTATCTTTGGTCTAAAACATGAAGTATGTGGATTATGTAGTTAGGGGGAGGCTTAAGTTCATAATCTCACATTGTGGGGGACATTCATGCATCCTAGCAAGTAGACTGCACATTTTAATCAAAATGGTTGTTATATTTGCTTGCTTTGGTTGTGTTGTCATCAATCACCAAAAAGGGGGAGATTGTAAGGAAAATGGACCCGACCCCATTTGTCTAAATGATTTTGGTGTTTGATGATCAACATAACCTATCGACTAATGTGTTTGCTAGTGTTTGTGTTTATAGTTCACAGGATGCGAAGAGGATTGGATTGAGGCGCTGAGGATGCAATGCCTCAAAAGAAGACCTAAAAGATGCGTAGAAGTCCAAAACTCAAGAACAAAAGAAGCCTAAAAGAAACATCGAAGAAATCCATGAAGTGGGAAGTCAGCCAGCGCTCTGGTGGCGCACCGGACAGTGAATAGTACCCGTCGGGTGTGCACCAGACTGTCTAGTGTGACACCGGGCAGTCTGCATAGAGAGCCCGCAACCAGGGGCTCTCGTGGCTGTAGTGTCGGACTGTCTGGTGTGCATCGGACAGTCTGGGTAACAGTCAGATCCAACAATCAACTGCTACAGACCTTAAAGGTCGGCTGACATGGCCAGGGTGAAAGGGAAATGTACCCTTGGGCAATTTCTATAAGTATTTTGGTGATTAGATGCCCAACACATATTAATTGAGTCCTTATGTGCTAAATGTGTGAAAAGTGCAAATCAAGATACAAGGTATGTTTCTAGACTTAGTACATTGTTTTTGAGTATTAACATGTTTATCTAAGTACTAGAAACAGTGACAAAAGAAGAAGAAAAGAATTAGAGAAGAGTTGGCTGTCCAGCTCAGCCTGGCACACCGGACAGTGTCCGGTGGTGCACCGGACAGTGTCCGGTGCCCTAGGCTGGTCGACGGTGAACTGGCTGCTCTCGGGAAACAACAGAGTCGTATGGCTATAATTCACCGGACTATTCAGTGGTGCACCGGACTATCCGGTGAGCCATCCGCGATGAACTCGTCGCTCTCGGAAAACGGAAAAAGGCGACGTGGCTATAATTCACCGGACTGTCCGGTGGTGCACCGAACTGTCCGGTGAGCCAACGGCGCCAGTGGCAACGGTCGTCCGCGCAATTAACGCGCAACACATGGCTGCTCCAACGGTCGGCTGGGTGCACCGGACTGTCCGGTGTGCGCCGGACTGTGTCCGATGCGCCAACTAGCACTGAGGAGCAACGGTCGGATGCGCCCGATATGGAAGGAGATCGCGCACTAGACAAGCTACAGTGGTTGTCCGGTGGCGCACCGACTGTCCGGTGTGCCACTCGACAGAAGGCAAGGATAGCCTTCCATGTTGATCTCCAACGGCTCCTAGCTGCCTTGGGGCTATAAAAGGGACCCATAGGCGCATGGAGCAGAACACCAAGCTTACAAGAAACATTCTAAGACTCCCAGACTCTGCCTCCACGCATTGATCGATTGTGTTAGTGATTTGAGCTCTGTTTGAGTTGCGTACTCCCTGTGCTGTGTTTTGAGCTCAAGTCTTGGCTTGTGTGCGTGTGTGTGCTGCGGACTTGAGTCTTGCGTGTGTTGCTCTCCCTCTCTTACTACTGTGATTCTCTTGTGACAAACTTGTATGGGCGAGAGGCTCCAATCTGTGGAGATTCCTCGCAAACGGGAGAAAGACTATAAGGAAGAAAGTCGTGGTATTCAAGTTGATCATTGGATCGCTTGAAAGGGGTTGAGTGCAACCCTCGTCCATTAGGACGCCACAACGTGGACGTAGGCAAGTGTTACTTGGCCGAACCATGGGATAAAAATCGTGTGTCTCGTGTGTTGCTTCCTGTGATTGCTTTGTTCGCACGAGCGTGTTCCATAGCCACTTGATTTCACTAACTCCTTAACAATCAAGTTTGTGGCTATTTAGAGTTTAATTTTACAGGATCACCTATTCACCCCCCCCCCCTCTAGGTGCTCTCAATTGGTATTAGAGTCGTACTCTTCATTTAAGGGACTAACTGCCTAAAGATATGGATCCTAAGAGAAAGGGGATGGTGATTAACGACAAGGAGGAGTCCCTCTTCAATGAGCCAAGAGACGACAAGCCTACCGACTCTGGCTCAAGTCACAAGAAGAGGGACGGGAAGAAGAAGAGATGCATCAAGAAGATCATCTACTACGATAGCGATGCATCTTCTTCTTCACCAAGGGACGATAACGACGACTTCTCATCCAAGAAAAAGACGGTTAATTAAAACTATTCTTTTGATTACTCTCGCATTTCCTACAATTCAAATGCGCATTTACTATCAATTCCTCTCGGAAAACCTCCACACTTTGATGGAGAGGACTATTCATTTTGGAGTCATAAAATGCGTAGTTATCTATTTTCTCTCCATCCTAGTATATGGGAAATTATGGAAAACGGGATGTATTTTGATAGTGCCGATAATCCTGTGTTTATTAATGAGCAAATTCATAAAAATACCCAAGCCACTACTATTTTGCTAGCATCTCTGTGCAGGGATGAATACAACAAGGTTAGCAGCTTGGACAATGCTAAGCAGATTTGGGACACCCTCAAGATATCTCATGAGGGAAATGACGCCACTATGATCACCAAGATGGAGCTAGTGGAAGGCGAGCTAGGGAGATTTGCGATGATCAGGGGAGAGGAGCCAACACAAACCTACAACAGGCTCAAGACCCTGGTCAACAAGATCTAAAGCTACGGAAGCACAAGATGGACGGATCATGATGTCGTCCGACTCATGCTAAGGTCATTTACTATAATTGACCCCCATCTTGTCAACCTCATTCGTGAAAATCTCAGGTACACCAAGATGACGCCCGAGGAGATCCTCGGAAAATTCATTTGAGAGATCCTTGTGGTGGTCCTTGTGTGATTAAGGAGAAGGCTCTCTCGGTCTAAGTGACCGTTTGAGAGAGAGGGAAAGGGTTTAAATAGACCCGGCCTTTGTGGCCTCCTCAACGGGGACTAGGTTCTTTGGAACCGAACCTCGGTAAAACAAATCACCGTGTCTACTCGCTTTGATTCTCGCTTGATTTGTTTGCCCTCTTTTCTCTCTCTAATATTTCCTTGCTAGTATTAATTTGAGTTTGCTCCCATACGTCATCCGCACTCTTTGAGCAACTCCTAGCAAGAGAAACAATTTTTCGGACTTGAATCTAATTCTAACGCTAACCCCAGCCTTTAGTGTGTGTTTAAGTTTATAAATTTTAGGTTTCGTCTATTCACCCCCCTAGGCGACTTTCAATTGGTATCAGAGCTAGTGCTTCATTAAGAGTCTAACCAACTTGGAGTGATGTCTGAAGATCATGCCAAGAGGGAGATCATGACCGGCGAAAAGCCCACAGGCTCGAGGAGGACTCTCTCAAGGGAGTTCGGCAACAAGTATAAGGAGGAATCCTCTTCCTCCATCAAGTCACATCGAAGAGGTGACAAGAAGAAGAAGATGATGAAGAAAGTGGTCTACTACGAGACCGACTCTTCGTCACCCTCCACGTCCGGCACTGAGTCGTCGACTACTTCTAAGTGCCATGAGCGCAATAAATATAGTAAGATGCCCCTGCACTATCTCCGTATTTCAAAGCGCGCTCCATTGCTTTCCGTACCCCTAGGCAAACCACCATATTTTGATGGTGAAGATTATTGTATGTGGAGTGATAAAATGAGGCACCATCTAACCTCACTCCATGAAAGTTGTAAGGAAAATGGACCCCGGGCCATTTGGCTAATTGAGTTTTGGTGTTTGATGAACAACACAATCCGTGAACTAATAAGTTTTCTAGTGTTTGTGTTTGTAGTTCACAGGATGCAAAAAGAATTGGACCAAGGCAATGAGGATGCAACACCTCAAAAGAAGACATAAAAAGATGCATAGGAGTCCAATACTCAAGAACAAAAGAAGCCCGAAGAAATCAGCGAAGAAATCCAAGAAGTGGGCTGTCAGCCAGCGCCTGGTGGCGCACCGGACATTGGTGTCCGGTGTGCACCGGACAGTCTGCGCAGAGAGGCCGCAGACAGGCACTCTCTGGCTGTAGCACCGGACTGTCCGGTGTGCACCGGACTGTCCGGTGTGCCAACGGGCAGACGGCAACAGTCGGATCCAACGGTCGACTGCTACAGGTGCCAACGGTCGGCTGACGTGGCGTGCACCGGACATCTACTGTGCAGTGTCCGGTGGTGCACCGGACTGTCCGGTGCACCCGACGACAGAAAGCTGCTGCTTTCTGTCCAACGGCTAGTTGGGGGTGTGGAGGCTATAAATACCACCCCAACCGGCCATTCTCAAGTGTGAGAGCCCAAGCAACATACCAATACACATAGTGCATATTTCCAAGAGCTCAAACACCCAAGTGCTTAATAGAATCACTCGGTGATTAGCGTAGGTGCTTTGCAAAGTGCTTAGGTTAGTTAGACCGCTTTAGCGCTTGCTCTAGGTGAACCCTAGTTAGTTGAGTGAGTTTAGATAAACCTCACAACCCCTCGGCTCTTGCGTGAGTCGTTGTAATTGTACCGAGTGGGGCGAGAGTCTTGCGAGACCGTGACAACCGTGTTTGTGTCACGGCCGCCACCATGTACCGGAGGGAACGAGGCCCGCGGCGTTTCGGCCGGAAGCTCGATAGTGGAGACGGCGGGGAGCGTCCGAGAGGAGCCGGAAGCGGAGCACCACTTGCGTGTGGAGAAGGCCCGCGGCTCTCTACGGAGTTACTCGACCGTGGTGCTTGGCCCTCGCGTGGGCTTCCCTTTGCGTAGGGGCACCAACGAGGATTAGTCGGGACCTTGCGTGGTTCCGGATACCTCGGTAAAAATACCGGCGTCATCCACGAGAGTTTGCTTCTCTACTTAGCTCTTTACATTCCGCATTTATATTAAGCATTTAAGGTTCAATCTTGTAGTCATACTTATTTAGTGTAGATTGAAACTTAGCCTTTGTGGTAGAGATAGCAACACTTAGACAAAACCTAGTTTGCACATTCTAGTTTTGTTTATTTGCATAGGTTTTGCTCTAGGGATTTAATTGTGGCCTAGTTTAGTAAAAGTTTTAGAAGTCCTAATTCACCCCCCCTCTTAGGCGTCACCCGTTTCCTACAAGTGGTATCAAAGCCCGGTTTGGCTCATTTGAAACGCTTTAGCTTCATCGCTAAAAGAGCCGACGCTTTTTAGAGGAAGGGATGGATACCCATAGGCCACCACACTTCGACGACACTAACTTCCCATATTATAGTGCTAGAATGGCTTGTTACCTAGAGGCCGTTGATCTAGGTGTTTGGAGAGTCACTCGTGACGGGATGAAACCCCTCAAGAATCCCGAGAAACCCACCACGAGTGAGGAAAAAGAAATTCATTTAAATGCTAGAGCCAAAAATTGCTTGTATGAATCTCTTAGCATGGATATTTTCAATCAAGTATTTACCTTGAAAACTGCTAATGAGATTTGGCTAAAATTGCATGAGCTCCATGATGGCACATCCAATGTCCGTGAGCAAAAACATTGCCTAGTCTTAAATGAGTATAATTCTTTTGCTATGAAAGATGATGAGCTTGTTAGAGACATGTATTCTCGATTGAATCTAATTATCAATGAGCTCAATTCTATTGGCATTAATAAGCTAGGTGATGCGGACATTGTGAGGAAGATTATCTCCCTGCTACCACAACAAAGATATGGGAGCATCATCACCATCCTTCACAACATGGAGGACTTGAGCAACATGACCCCGACCATTGTGATTAGGAAAATCGCAGCCTTTGAGATGTCGCGTAAAATGAGTCGGGGAGAGGAGCCAACTTCCTCAAGACCATATGCTTTTGCATGTGATGAAAGGAAGGGCAAAAAGAAGGCTCCCACTCCAAGTTCCTCAAGTGAAGAAGAGGAAGAAAAAGAAAGTGATGATGATGAAGATAATCAACCATGCACATCATCCTCCGAGGACGAAGAGACAATCCGACGCGTCGGAAAGGTAATGGGGATGATCCGCAAGATTAATCTAATGGGTGTGCCCCTGCAGGTCGAGGATCTTCTCTTTAACATTGACAGGAAAAAGTAAAGGAAGAGAGGATGCTTCGCATGTGGGGAGAAGGGCCACTTCAGAGACAACTGTCCAAACATGGCCAAGCCCAAAAAGGAGAGGAGCAAAGGCAAGGCGCTAACAAGTGTTAGAACTTGGGATGATTCTTCAAGTGAAGATGAACCTCCAAGGACGCGCAGCCACCGGTCCTCATCACGCTCATCACGGTCATCACACAAATGCCTTATGGCAAGAGGTAACAAAAGCATTCCATCCTCTAGTGATGAAAGTAGTAGTGATGATGAAGGTGAGGGAAAGCCCTCTGTAGATGAGCTTGCGGAAGCCGTAGAATTTTTCCAGGATGTTTGCACTAAGCAAAAAGCTCAACTTAAAACTTTGAAAAATAAGTTGGTTAGGTCTCAAAATGATTACAAAGGTTTGCTAGAAAAATTTGAAACTTTTGCAAACTTAAATAGTGAGCTATCAACTAAAATTGAGCTATTAGAATCTAGTGCTCCATCCACTGCTACCGATGATAGCCTTATTAAAAAGAATGAAAAACTTAAGGCTAAGTTAGCTAGCTCCCAAGAAGCTATTGAAAATTTGCTAGAGAAAATGGAAATTCTTAGCATACACAACAATGAGCTAACTACTAAGCTAGAAAACATTGGTAGCACCCCAGCAGCATCTTTAGTTGAAATACCTGAAATAATTAAGAAAGATGCTTCTACTTCCTGCTTTGATTTAATTGATGATTCTAACCCCTGCAACCAAGTCGTTGTTGAGAATATTGTTGTAGAGACATGTACAGATGAGGTTGCAAAGGAAAATGAACAATTAAAGCAAGAAGTGGCTCGCCTTGGCAAGGCTTTGTATGACAAGAAAGGCAAAGCCAAACAAATCCGACCTCCACAGGATAACACCACTGCGGGAGTGAACAAGCCTGTAGAAGGAGAAACTGTGATTTGTAGGCTATGCCACAAGGAAGGCCACAAGTCTTTCCAATGCAAGGCGATGACCGGGGATAAACAAAGGCAAAAGCTCAAGCAAAAGCCATCAAGCAAAATCTCCAACACCTACATCAAAAAGGTGGATAAAAAGACTGCTACACCATACTTAATCAAAAAGAAAAAGAATGGAAAGGTGATAGCAATCAAGGCCAACAAGCAAGCCAACAAAGGAAAAGGGGCCAAACGCATCTGGGTGCCAAAGGAGATAATTTCAACCATGAAAAGCACCAAGAAGGTTTGGATCCCGAAAGGGAAGTGAGTGGACCAAAGGTCTACGGGAAATTTGGAGACTTGGCAAATTTGGGATGTATATCATGGGATACATCATATTGGATCAAGATTACTTGCTGAGTGGGTTAGTGAGAATTTTGGACCCAAATTTCCCACCCATGACTAAGGTAACTAGTTTTATTGTATCTCTTGTTTTTAGATATGCGTATCTATTTACCTTTTATCTAGTCTACCTTTTCTTGCCTAGTATTACATTTGTCATTTACTTTTGTTTAAAATCATGCATACTAGGTAAATCACATGGTAGGATTGCTTGCTTTCAATTCATATACTTAAGCAAACTTACATTGTTTAAAATGTTTAGTTAAAAGCACGGCACATAGCTTCTATATCACTCCATAGTAAATGATGCATCAATTGAAAATTTTGATTTCTACATGTTGTATCATTTAACTTATATGTGCCAAAGTTCGGATTATAGATAATTTACCCCTCTCGATATCAAATCAAAGTGCATGTCTCCTACAAGTATTCAAAACTTCTATGCACACCTTCAGGGGGAGGTTACTCTATAATCTAATACTTTGAGACTAACACCTTTTCAAGTCTATTTCATGTGATAGTCTCATTGTAAGGAAAATGAGGTCCCCGGAGAAAGACAACAATCTTCCACTGCAAAATCTCCAAGAACTCTCATGTCTCTCAAGCTCGCCATTGATCTTCAATTGGTATCTTTTGAGACTACATTCAGTATCATTTACATGTCTTCTCCAATATTTGATTAGACTATATTTCATATCATATGCTTCCATGTTGCAAAAATGTATAAGTAGTTAACTCATATTCTGTTACCTATGCATAAGGGAAGTTAGTCTTTTCAAATCATGTCTTGCACCTCTAATTTTTCACATGCTTTTTCCTAAGTAGAGGATCTCTGTCAGGGGGAGTATTTCTTCATCTCTAAAGGGGGAGAATAACTCTTTCTAAAGGAGAATACTCATTTAGGGGGAGTAATCTTTTAAGGACTCCTACAAGCGGTATCATTCACATGGCTTAATTTAATACCCTTCTAGTGATATCATTTGATTCAATTCTTGTTGAGGGCAAGCTTTTATTTACTTCCTACATGCTTTTATTATCTTCCTTTTCGGTGGTTGATGCCAAAGGGGGAGAAGTTTAGGGACCAAAGCAATGAAAACTATATCAAACACCAAACACCACCAATTTTAAATTTTATATCTACAAATGGTTTTTCAAGTGGTTTTGGTTATTTGGTCCAAAAATAGGAAGTTAGTGAATTATGGAGTTAGGGGGAGGCTTAAGTCCATAATATCACATTGTGGGGACAATCATGCATCTTAGCAAGTAAAATGCATATTTTCATTCAAATACTTGTATTATTTGCTTGCTTTGGTTGTGTTGTCATCAATCACCAAAAAGGGGGAGAATGAGCAATTAAATCAAGAGGTGGCTCACCTTGTCAAGGCCTTGTATAACAAGAAAGGCAAAGCCAAACAAATCCAACCTCATCAGGATAACACCACTGCGGGAGTGAACAAGCCTGTGGAGGGAGAAATTGTGATTTGTAGGCTATGCCATAAGGAAGACCACAAGTCTTTCTAATGCAAGGCGAAGATCGGGGATAAGCAAAAGCAAGAGCTCAAGACAACAAACAAAATCTCCAACACCTATTTCAGCAAGATGGACAAAAAGGTCATTACACCATATGTGATCAAGAAGAAAAAGAATGGAAAGGTGATAGCTATCAAGGCTAACAAGCAAGCCAACAAAGGAAAGGGGGGCAAACGCATCTAGGTGCCAAAGGAGATTATCTCAACCATGAAAAACACCAAGAAGGTTTGGATCCCAAGAGGGAAGTGAGAAGTCCGAAGGACTTTATGAAATTTGAAGACTTAGTACAATTGGGATGTATATCATGGGATGCATCATATTGGATCAAGTCTATTGCCAAGTGGGTTAGTGAATACTTTGGACCCAAATTCCCCACCCATGACTAAGGTAACTAGATTTATTGCATTTCTTTGTTTTTATATATGAGTATCTATTTTGTTATATCTAGTTTTACCTTATATGCCTAGTTTTTACATGTGGTATTTACTTTTGATTGTAATTGCATGCATACTAGGTCAATCATATGGTAGGAATACTTGTTTTCAATTCATATTCTTGAGCAAACCTACATGGTTTAAAATGTTTAGTTAAGCACGACACATAGCTTATTTAACATTCCTAAGTAAATGACACTAATGCTTCAAAGTTTATATCCTACTAGTGGTATTCTCCAAATGGTGTCATTTTGACTTATATGTGCCAATGCTTGGATTATATATAATTTGCCACTCTTGATATCAAAATCAAAGTGCAAGTCTCCTACAAGTATTCAAAACTTGTATGCCCACTTTCAGGGGTAGGTTACTCTATAATCTAAGTCTTTAAGACTAATACTTGTTTTCAAGTCTATTATGTGTAGTAGTCTCATTGAAGAAAATGGAGTCCCGGGAGAAAGACAATAAGCTTCCACTGCAAATCTACAAGAAATTTCAATTGATTCCACAAGTGTTTTCATTCCACAATTGGTATCATTTACATGTCTTCTCTAGAATTTGATTATACTGTATTACAAATCATATGCTTCCCGTGTTGTTATAAATGCATATGTTGTCAAAATATATCTTTTACCTATGCATAGGGAGAGTTAGTTTAATCAATCAAGTCTTGTCCCTCTCTTTCTCATGTGCTTTTCCTAAGTAGAGGATCTCCGATAGGGGAGTATATCTTCGTCTATGACAAAGGGGAGAATATTCTTTCAAAGGGGGAGAATACTCGTTTAGAGGGAGTAAGATTTTAGAGCTACAAGTAGTAAATCCTTAGAGGGCAAGTCTTTTTGCTTCCTATATGCTTTTAATGTCTTCCTTTTTGGTGTTTGATTCCAAAGGGGGTAAGTTTTAGGGACCAAAGCACTCAAAATATATCAAACACCATACACCACCTATTTTAAAAAATTAAAATCTTGATCTTACAAGTGGTTTTGGTTCTACAAGTATCTTTGGTCTAAAACATGAAGTATGTGGATTATGTAGTTAGGGGGAGGCTTAAGTTCATAATCTCACATTGTGGGGGACATTCATGCATCCTAGCAAGTAGACTGCACATTTTAATCAAAATGGTTGTTATATTTGCTTGCTTTGGTTGTGTTGTCATCAATCACCAAAAAGGGGGAGATTGTAAGGAAAATGGACCCGACTCCATTTGTCTAAATGATTTTGGTGTTTGATGATCAACATAACCTATCGACTAATGTTTTTGGTGATCATCAATCACCAAAAAGTTGTTGATTTTCTTGATTTTTTCGAAGCTCTTCCTCTTGCGACGAAGCAGAATCAAGAGCGGCGCTTCGTTTGAGCATGATGATTAAGCTTCGGCTATGGCTAAATTTTTGGCAGCAAAACAGTGCAATAGCAATGAATGCTGTGGTAACTTCACACCTACCCGTCTGTTTATATAGTGTCGCAGGTCAGAAGGTGAATCGTCAAAGTCTTTCGCACCGGATAAACAGCCGCCTGCACCCACTGAACGGTGGGCCACACGGTCCAGGAAGGTGAATCACCAAGGCGCGCGTAACTGCTGCAAGATGGGGCCACCTCGCGCGCGGATTATTTTAGTCGATTCTCGCCAATGAGCTCAGGGAAGGTGTTTTTCGGATCTTCGGCATCCCGAAGCCTAGAAGACTTTTTCATGCATCAAGCTCGTTACGAAAAATGATCTAGCACCGCGAAGGGGCTACTGTTGGGGGTATGCTTCGTAGCTGAAGATCCTAAAGAAGGAAAACACCTTCGACAGATCTTTTCAGAAGCAGCGCCGAAGCTATCACCGATAGAGCTTCGGCACAGTGACAAATCTCAAGACGAAGGGGTGAACCGATTTAAACATGAAATGACTTAAAGACCCATAATGTTTTGTGTCATTATTGTAGTTGATTACAAAGGGTATAAATGTAATTAAACACAGGCTGCGTCCTGTGCCTATAAATAGATGAACAGTACCCCTATATTGTTCACGCAATCTTGTAATCACTGACGCATTACACTGGAATTATTGCTTTTTGCCAGGGCGAAGGTATAAATGTACTTAAATATTATGTTTTAATATTTAAGTCCATATAATAAATTATGTGAATAATATTATCTGTTTTTGACATGTCTTTCTCTAATGTCTTATATTTTATACTTCGTCTTACATTGTTTCGTAAGTCTGATCACGAAGGTGTAACCTTCGTGATATTTTACTCATGGCCTTCGTCCGAAGTTCATTAAATCCTTAGGGAGATAATGCTTTAACGGACGAAGGACATTAATATTTAACATTTTATGTTGTCTTGTTCTTAATTCATAGCATTTGAGAAAAGTCTCCAACAGTATCTTCCTTGTTTAATAATAATTTAGCTAGCTTTCCATGCTTATTGTTTACATGTTCACCACTTATGTGAGAAACTTTGCATTTTTGTTAAAAATGAAATTTGCATGCTTCGGTAAGTACACAAATAAAACGCCTACCTTTCCCCTTGGCAGTAGCAGGTCAGTGGAGATAGGGGACTTCCGTGAGAAGAGGTGTGAGCCGTCTGAGGGACTCCACATAAAGTAGCGGTTTCACATAACTCCATATAAAGTAGCAGTTTCACATAATTAATCAGTTGTCCATGTTTGTAGCTTCCTTCTTTAAAATAATTTAGATAGTTTTTACCGATGTTTGTAGCTTATTTGTTTAATAATAATTTAGCTAGCTTTCCTTGTTTTCCTTTTCCATGTCCATTGTTTATATGAGAAACTATGCATTTTTTCTTGAAAATGGATTTTACATGCTTTGCTAAATACACAAAGAAAATACCTACCTTTCCTCTTGGTAGTAGTGGGTCGATGAAGATAGGGGGCATCAGAGAGAATGGTTGTGTGGGCCATCAAAATAACTCTACATAAAGTAGCAGTTTCATATAGTTAGTTAGTTAGTTGTCGATTTTTGTAGCTTTTTTGTTTAATAATAATTTAGCAATCTTTCCTTATTTACGATTTGCATGTTCACCACTAATGTGAGAAACTCTTTTCTTAATGATTTTTGCGTGCTTCGCTAAATGTACAAAGAAAACACATACCTTGCTACTTGGAAGTAGCGGGTCGACGGAGATAGGTGTAGGATCTAGGACACCGGCTAGAGGGGGGGTGAATAGACGGTTTTGACTAAAATCAACAATACTAAATAAATTTAATCAATGCAACAAGAGAAATAAATTATCTAGTGTCAATAAGTAAACAATGTATGAAAAACAACTACGGAGATTGAATACTTGAAGAACAATAAGCAAAACACTAATCAATTGCAAGACAATAAGTAATGCTAGAAAGAATAGACACCGAAATTTATCCCGTGGTATCGGTGATTTGCCGATCACCCCTAATCCACGTTGAGGTGGACTTCAAGCTCTCACTTGCTCCTCTATCAAGACACGACTTGATCTTTGAGCCAAGTGGACAAGAAATCACTCAATACCTCGATTCCACTAATGTCACCTTTGCCGCTCCGGCGAGGTAGGCGCGAACCCCTCACAATCCACACCGCGGCTTCTCCACAATCTTCTTGGAGAGCTCGACGGAGACAATCACCCGAGCCGTCTAGGAGGCGGCAACCTCCAAGAGTAACAAGCCAACGACGCTTGCTCGGTGTACCACCTAGTGCCTCAAGAATCACCAAATGATGCAAATGCACTAGGAACCCTCAATCTCTCACTAGAATGCAATCTCAAGCAAAGAGTGTGAGAGAGTGAGTTGGAGGATCACAAATGAGCTCAATGTGTGCAAGGAATGGCCAAGAGAGCTCTCTCACACAAGCTACCCTTCTATTTATAGTCCCCCACTAAAATCCAACCGTTATGTGCAAAAGGTAGCAGTTCTGCACACACGCGGACCGTCCGCGCCCTAGGGCCGGACGGTCCGCCGTACATATAACGGCTATAAAGACCATTTGAAAACATGTCAGAGCTGACTCAAAAGGTGGGTCCGGACAGTCCGCCCCTCAAGGCCGGACCGTCCGCGACTTGGCAGAATAAAATACCCGAGCCTCGGATCAAAAGAAGTTAACACGTGCGGACCGTCCGGCTATAAATCCCGGACGGTCCGCGACCTGAGACAGTACTGTCCGGACTGGTCCCCCGGACAGTCCGTAGTACAAATCTATAAAAACACACAGTCCCTGTCCAAAAACGAGTTTGATACTTGCGGACCGTCCGCCCCTCACAGGCGGACCGTCCGCCTATAAATCAGGGACTGGCCCGAAGACACCCTCCTCTGGACATGACTGCGGACGGTCCGGCCCTAAGGCCCGGACGGTCCGCAGTGCAATAGAACACAGTGCCAAAACAAATGGTCAGACTTCGGACCCCTCTGGTGGATCGCGGACGGTCCGCCCCTAAGGCCCGGACAGTCCGCGCATCCATGACTTCGCAAATCTAAACAAGCTTTTCAAAGAACTTTTGACTCGCGAAAAGTGAAGCGCTGTTAGTCCTCATGCAAATGCAACTACTTGATGCTCTATGAGGCACTAAGTTTTACACAGATCTAAGTCATTGACCCCTCTTAATAGTACGGCTATCTAGCCTACTAACCCGGTCAGGTATCTTCTCTAAACTCCTTAAGACCGGCAAAAATGAAACCTATATTATACCTTTCCCTTCATCTGATCCACAACCAATGCGTATGATTCTTCAACATTTCCTGCTCTATGTGGTCCAACCCTGCATTCTTATTTCTCCAAGAATTGTTAGTCCACAAGCAGTTGTCATTAATTACCAAAACATTACCAAAGGGGCCTAGATGATTCACAATCTCCCCCTTTTTGGTAATTGATGACTACACCACATTGTATATTAAAGAGAAGTTTGGTTTCTCCAAATCTCTCTCATACCTAAGGTATAAGATAGATCTTGGAGATGAGTTTCATAGGACTTATCTTGATTTGAAGTTCTGTCCGAGAGATAGATAAATCCCAATAAAAAACTCAGTATGTAAGAAGGGCTCCCCCTAAGTGTGTGCAGGATTATTTGAAGTTGAAGATATAACACACACAATATATTGGAGCTTGATGGAGACTTTCCTACAAACATGGTTATCGAGGCATACAAGAGATGATCCGTAGAGTGAGCGCAGCAATTATAATCACTCCTCGATTAACCACACATAGAGTAATTTGAACTAAAACATAGTTCATCCCACAGAATATTACAGATAATAGTCCACAGACATACGACATAGAGTTAATAGTTCAAACCAGTTCCAAATGCGTAAGTCATAAACTAATGCAAGCGGCATAAAAAGGTAATATGCATGGTCTTAATGTCCACATAGAACCACCAACTCCCCCTGAAGGAGACGCCAGACAACTTCTCATCACTTCTCACTTCTCTCCCCCTTTGGCATCAATTGCCACAAAGGAGAGGCCTCACTGATCGCTCGGCGGAGGATGCATGTTGTTGTAGTGAGTGCTAAAGGTGTCAAACAGGGAGGAGAACTGGCCAAAATCCTGCTGGAGCTGCTGCTGCCTCTGACTGATCTCATGCATGTTGTCATTTGTAGAAAGATTGTCAAACTGACTGGAGAGAGCACCCATGTTATCCTGAAAACTCTGTTGCATATTATTCAGCCTGGTCATGATGGGATCAGTGACATTAGTGTGAATTTGATCACGAAACTCAGAAAACTCAGAGTTGAGTGCATCCCAGTTACTGTCAAACCGAGACTGCATGTCATCGAAACGGTGATCCACATGTGTCATCAGCCCCTCAAAGCGAGTATCAATATGAGTCTCAAGCCCCTGCTGCATATTGTGAAAATAAGGATCAAAGTATCCTGGAGCAGGCTCCCAATAGTGCTGAGGCTGAGGAGGAGGTGGAGGTGGAGGCATCTGCTCTCCCTCAACATCAGGAGCTGCTCCACCCTCATAGCCAGGGTCTTCCTCATCATCTGGGAAGGGGGTGAGTGGCCTGGTGAGAAACCCTATCTCATTCTTAAAAGGTCTGAATGGGGTGTGAACAATCTCGCATGGGCCCTCAAATCTTGTCTTGGATTTGATGAGAGCCATAATGTAAGGAGCATATGCCAAATTTTGATTCTTATCCATTTTCAAATCATTAAGCTGTCTCATCATGAAAAGAACAATATTCATGACTTCACCATTCATGATGTGCTGGATGATGTTCCAGAACTTATCCCTTATTTTACTCTTATCACCACTCTTGGGAAGAATGGTGACTCTGGCAATCTTGTTGATTACAGCAGGATGATGTCTGAGTCCTGCTGTCTCTCCAAACCTCCTGGGTATACCGAGCCTGGCTGGCTCATAAAACTGCACAAAATCCTCAAAATTATCTTCAGTATAAAGATCCAGCCCAGCAGAAATGGTGCCATAGTTCAGACTGTTGGCAGCGGCAAAGTCAGCAAAAGAAGCAGAATAGCGCTTGAAGCCAGTCATCCAGGTGATAGATTCTTCTTCAATATCAATCTCTGAGGTAGCCAGGAATTGCTTAACAGCCATTTCATTGAAATCTGTGCGTTGCCCCATAAACTGATATAGTCCGCAGGTTTCAAACTTAGGGATCAGACCCTCCATGACTGATTGACTTAGCAAGAAGGACCAATCAATCACCTGATGCTTATGAAAATTAGTATCCACCAGGGTGCCCCAGAAGACATCAAACTGCAGCTGAGTGTGGAAAAACTGGATATTTGTATCAGATGGCAGAGTATACTGGTTCACAGTCCGTCTAGAGCAGTACTCAGCCATAGAAAATCGCCGCTTTGGATAAGTCCATCCTTGGATATCAATGGGATAATCGGGATGAACATGAGGAAAATCTTCAGCATCCATGGATTCAGTGCCCCCAGCTGAGGATTGGGCCTCTGAATCAGTGGTTGGTATATAGTCATCATCATTGCCACGAGGGCGCTTTGATTTAAAGCGACCTGCAAGTTTCTTGCGGAGACCACCAAAACCACTGCAACAATGTGACAGACATCCATAGATAAATAATTGATACCAATCACCACTATAAAAAGGAATGGAACTGTAATGCTCTGCCAGGGTCCGGACGGTCCGCGTCCACCAGGCGGACGGTCCGCGACCGACTAGGGGCGACTCCAAAGAACCCTAGCCGCCACAAATGTTGAATTTGATGATTTTGCAGACAATACGCATCCAAACAAGTTCAAAATTGTGCATAGCATTGATATTGAGGAGAACAAACAATCCCACCAATCAGATTTTGAAACCGACTGCTCAATTTCAGATCAGAGAGGAAACCCATATAATCTCAAAAATGAAGAGATGTGATAAAATCCACAAGATTTGAAGATACCGTGATGAAGACATGTTGATGGAATGTTGCCACAAGCTGCCGGACTGTCCGCTCACAACTTCACTGCACCGTCCGCGCACACTCGACACAGGAGAGTATTGGGCGAGTGGAGAGCAAGAGAGGAAGAGCGAATGAGCACAAATGACAAGGCTGCGGCCACTGGTCGATTTTACTGCCCTGTCGCGGACGGTCCGCGCTGGGGCGGCGGACGGTCCGCGCCCTGATGATTTCAGACGGTCTGCGAGGCTGCCCGGACTGTCCAGGTCCTGATGCGGCGGACGGTCCGCGGTCCATGGGCGGACGGTCCGCGGCCTGATACTCATTTTTCCGATTACTGTCCACTTGCTGATTTTGAATTTTGAATCCGACATGGTGCTTATATATGGACATTTCGACCAATCCAAGAGTTAGTATGCATGCATATACATATTATGTAATTGAGTAGTGCAAAGTTTTTGAATTAAACTATCTAGAACAATTAGAAATGAAAAATGCACCAATAATACCAAACAAATAGCATAAAGAGCATATTTAGACCCGGGATGCAAGACGACACATGTGTGATCAACTTCAAACCACATTTGAGAGATCGATCACATTCATTTCACTTCTTAGAGAACAAAATCTTGTTTCATCCAAAGGCTTTGTAAAAATGTCTGCTAATTGATCATCCGTTCCAATGGAATAAATAGAGATATCTCCCTTGCCAACATGATCCCTTAAGAAGTGATGCCGTATGTCAATATGCTTGGTTCTTGAGTGTTGGACCGGATTGGTAGCCAATTTTACCGCACTCTCATTATCACACATGAGAGGCACATTCTTGAAAATAATTCCATAATCCAATAAGGTTTGTTTCATCCATAATAATTGAGCACAACAGTTTCCGGCCGATATATATTCCGCCTCGGTGGTAGATAGAGCAACCGAATTTTGTTTCTTAGAAGACCAAGAAACAAGAGATCTACCAAGAAATTGACAACAACCGGAGGTGCTTTTTCTATCAACTTTGCACCCCGCATAGTCCGAATCCGAATATCCAATTAATTCAAAGTGAGCACCTTTGGGATACCATAGACCAATATTGGGAGTATACTTCAAATATCTTAGAATTCTTTTAGCGGCCTTCAAGTGAATCTCTCTAGGTGAAGCTTGAAATCGAGCACACATGCATACACTAAACATAACATCGGGCCTAGATGCGGTAATATAAAGTAAACTACCAATTATTGAACGATAAAGTTTTTGATCAACCATAGTACCTCCTTCATCTAAGTCTAGATGACCATTTGTTGCCATTGGAGTCTTGATAGGCTTAGCATTTTCTAAACCAAACTTCTTGAGCATGTCCTTCAAATATTTTGATTGACTTATAAAAATTCCATCTTTCAATTGTTTGATTTGAAGGCCAAGAAAGAAGCTCAATTCTCCTATCATAGACATCTCAAATTCTTTTGACATCATTTTTCCGAACTCCTCACAAAATAATTCATTAGTAGATCCAAAAATAATATCATCAACGTAAATTTGACAAACAAATAAGTCTTTGCCAATTCTTTTAGTGAATAGAGTAGTGTCAACCTTCCCAATTTTGAAGTCTTTGGAAAGCAAGAAATCCCTAAGCCTTTCATACCAAGCACGTGGAGCTTGCTTAAGCCCATAGAGAGCTTTAGAAAGCTTGAACACATGGTTAGGTCTTTTGGGGTCCTCAAAACCGGGAGGTTGTTCAACATACACTAGTTCACTAATCTTACCATTTAGGAAGGCACTCTTTACATCCATTTGGTAGAGCTTGATATTATGTGCACAAGCATAAGCAAGTAGAATCCGGATTGCTTCTAATCTTGCTACGGGAGCAAATGTCTCCCCAAAATCCAATCCTTCAATTTGAGTATATCCTTGTGCAACTAATCTTGCCTTGTTTCTTACTACCACACCATCTTCATTGTGCTTGTTGCGAAACACCCATTTTGTACCAATAACATTGTGGTTCTTTGGTCTCTCAACAAGCTCCCAAACTTCATTTCGAGCGAAGTTATTTAATTCTTCATGCATTGCATTCACCCAATCAACATCAAGTAGAGCTTCATCTACACGGTTAGGTTCCATACAAGATACAAAAGAGAAATGTTCACAAAATGAAGCTATGCGAGAGCGAGTTTGAACACCCTTACTAATATCACCCACAATTTGATCAACCGGGTGATCCTTCACAATGGAATGATGAATTCTTGATACCGTTTGATAATTGCTTGTTGAAGCATTAGAAGGAACCGAAGGTCTTGAAGTACCTTGATCATGAGTATCCATGGTTTCATTGAGTTGTTGGCTTTGGTGATCTTCCTCATTTATAGTTGAGGATGAAGGTATGACAACCACACTATTTTCATCATCATCTTCCTTTGGTTTTATTTCACCAATGGCCATTGTTTTCATTGCATTTATCAATTGAGTTCCTCCAACATCATCAAGATTATCACTCTCATCTTGAGACCCATTTGTTTCATCGAATTCAACATCATATGCTTCCTCAATAATACCATGAGTTTTGTTGAAGACTCTATAAGCCTTACTATTTGATGAATATCCAAGAAGAAAACCCTCATCACATTTCTTCTCAAATTTAGAAAGCCGGCTCCCCTTTCTCAAAATATAACATTTGCAACCGAATACCCTAAAATATGAGATATTTGGCTTTCTACCAATAAGCAATTCATATGGAGTTTTCTTCAAGAGCTTGTGACAATATAGTCTATTTGATGAATGACAAGCGGTATTTATTGCCTCGGCCCAATAAGAATCCGATATACTATATTCCGCTAACATGGATCTAGCCATGTCAATAAGAGTTCTATTCTTTCTTTCAACAATACCATTTTGTTCCGGGGTATATTTGGAAGAGAATTCATGTTTGATACCCTTGTCATCACAATATTGATCAATTCTTGCATTTTTGAATTCCGACCCATTATCACTTCTAACCTTTTTGATGTCAAAATCAAATTGATTTTGAGCCAATATAGCAAATGACTTGAATGTTTCAAACACATTGGATTTATCTCGTAGAAAATAAACCCAAGTAAATCTTGAATAGTCATCCACAATCACAAGACAATAAGAATTACCACCAATATTTACAAAAGATGTGGGCCCAAATAAATCCATGTGAAGTAATTCCAAAGGTCGATGAGTGGACATTTGACTTTTATTTGGATGAGTATTTGCCACTTGCTTACTGGCTTGACAAGAGCTACATAATTTGTTCTTTTCAAACTTCACATCTTTTAAGCCTCGAACTAAGTCATGCTTGGTTAACCGATTGAGTTGCTTCATCCCAACATGACCAAGTCTTCTATGCCATAACCAACCTAGTGAAGCTTTTGAAAATAGGCAAGTTGTGAGCTTTGCCTCATTAGATGAGAAATCAACAAGATAAAGATTTTCATGTCTAAAGCCTTTAAATTTAAGATTGCTACCATCAACACTAGAGATAATAACATCTTCAACTGTGAAATTGCAACAAGATCCTAAATCACATAATTGAGCTACGGAAAGTAAATTAAAATTCAAAGACTCAACCAATAGCACATTTGATATAGAATGATCATTTGAGATAGCAATTTTACCCAAACCTTTAACCTTTCCTTTACGATTATCTCCAAATGTGATACTATCATAATTTGAGCAATCTTCCTCACTCATTTGGGTAAACATTCTCATATCCCCGGTCATGTGTTGAGTACATCCACTATCCAACACCCAATGATTCCCTCCCGCCTTGTAGTTTACCTACAAAAGGAAATCAATCTCTTTTAGGTACCCAAACTTGCTTGGGTCCTCGGATGTTAGTGACCAAGGTCTTTGGCACCCAAATAGCTTTCTTTTTGTTTCCAACAATTGAAGTACCAACAAATTTAGCATGAACACCTTTTGCATTATGAGAAAGAACATAACAATGCTCAAAACAAGTGGAGGATACATTTTTGAACTTGGGACAATTTTTCTTAACATGTCCCTTTTTGTGACACTTGTGACACACTTTGTCACATTCTTTCACAAACAATGTCTTTTGCTTTACACAAGCATTCTTTCCTTTCTTAGGAACATATCCAAGACCTTCACGGTTAAGAGAGCATCGTTGACTTCCCAATATGAAATCCAATTTAGTCTTACCACCATATGCCTTTTCTAGGTCATGAGTTAGAGCATTTATTCTATCTACTAACACTTCATTCTCAACAATAATTTTTGATTCATCAAGAGCAATGTTATCATTGAGAGAAATTTTGCATTTATCACAAATAGAGTTAGTAGGTAGTGGTTCACTTGTAAGACTATCAAGTAAGTCACAAGTGACTCCAACATCCTTAGTGACCACCTCAACTTCATGCACAATAGATGATTTTTGAGCATCCGCAAGCTTCTCACAATTTTCTTTGAGATCATTGTGAGAGGTCTTGAGCTCCTCAAAAGACACTTGGAGGTTTTTATACAATTCCTTCAAGGTCTTAAATTTTTCTTTTTCTTTGTGCATGTAGTCATCGGCCTCACCTAACATTCTAACAAGATCATCATATGAATAGCCATCATCATCAACATCATCGATATCATCATCATCTTTTATATCATTTAAATCGGTGATGATTTTTACCTTAGCATCTCCCTTTGCCATGAGACAATGGGGGGATGAGAAGAGAGAGGGAGCTTCCTTGATAGCAATTCTGGCATTAAGCTTAGATAAGGTGTCATCATCATCATTATCCGAGCTATCATCCGAGTCCCATTCAACTAGGTAGGCTTTGCCATCTTTCTTCTTGTTATAGTATTTCTTTTTCTTCTTGTCACTTTCATCTTTGCCCTTCTTCTTCTTGCTTGGGCAATTCATGGCAATGTGACCGGGTTCCCCACACTCAAAACATTTTCTATCATTGAAGGCATTTCTTCTAGATGTTTGACCTCTTCTAGGTTGACCTCTTTTCATCTTCATGAATTTATTGAATTTCCTTACAAATAAAGCCATGTCACCATCACTCTCACTTTCATTTTCTTCATCATTGCTATCTTCTTTTTCAATTGCCTTTGAGGCCTTGGCTTTGAGAGCAATAGATTCATTTTTCACCTTCTTTGCCAAACTTAAGGCATCGGCTTGTGACTTCTTAAATATATCTTGAGTGAGAATTTCTCCCAATACTTCGGTTGGAGAAGTTGTAGATAGATCACTCCTTACTAGCATCGTCACAATAGTCTCATATTTCTCCGGAAGTGATCTAAGGAACTTGTGTGTGAAATCCACATCCGGTACATTAAAACCAAGTCCTTTGAGTTCATTTACTATCTCATTCAACCGATTGAACATATCGGATACACTCTCATCTTCTTTCATAATAAATTGCTCAAACTTCCCTTTGCACACATATAGTTTGGCACTCTTCACAATTGTAGTTCCTTCATGAATTTCCATTAGTTTTATCCAAATCTCATGAGCGGTTGTGAGATTCTTGATACGATTGAACTCATTTATATCAAGAGCATCATAAAAGACATTCATGGCTTGATCATTTGTGAGGATATTTTCATTATCACTAACGGATGGTTCATCTTCCTTCAATACAACAAATCCATCCCTAACAATTGGCCAAATTTTTCCACCCATTGCTCTAAGATGCATTGACATTCTTATTTTCCAATAATCATAATTGTTTCCATCAAAGTGTGGTGGCTTCCCAATGTGCACATTGTTGTTACTAGCCATTTTGTCCCACTCCGGGATGATTAGATCCACAAACAATGGAGTCCTTGGCTCTGATACCACTTGTAGGATCTAGGACACCGGCTAGAGGGGGGGTGAATAGACGGTTTTGACTAAAATCAACAATACTAAATAAATTTAATCAATGCAACAAGAGAAATAAATTATCTAGTGTCAATAAGTAAACAATGTATGAAAAACAACTACGGAGATTGAATACTTGAAGAACAATAAGCAAAACACTAATCAATTGCAAGGCAATAAGTAATGCTAGAAAGAATAGACACCGAAATTTATCCCGTGGTATCGGTGATTTGCCGATCACCCCTAATCCACGTTGAGGTGGACTTCAAGCTCTCACTTGCTCCTCTATCAAGACACGACTTGATCTTTGAGCCAAGTGGACTAGAAATCACTCAATACCTCGATTCCACTAATGTCACCTTTGCCGCTCCGGCGAGGTAGGCGCGAACCCCTCACAATCCACACCGCGGCTTCTCCACAATCTTCTTGGAGAGCTCGACGGACACAATCACCCGAGCCGTCTAGGAGGCGGCAACCTCCAAGAGTAACAAGCCAACGACGCTTGCTCGGTGTACCACCTAGTGCCTCAAGAATCACCAAATGATGCAAATGCACTAGGAACCCTCAATCTCTCACTAGAATGCAATCTCAAGCAAAGAGTGTGAGAGAGTGAGTTGGAGGATCACAAATGAGCTCAATGTGTGCAAGGAATGGCCAAGAGAGCTCTCTCACACGAGCTACCCTTCTATTTATAGTCCCCCACTAAAATCCAACCGTTATGTGCAAAAGGTAGCAGTTCTGCGCACACGCGGACCGTCCGCGCCCTAGGGCCGGACGGTCCGCCGTACATATAACGGCTATAAAGACCATTTGAAAACATGTCAGAGCTGACTCAAAAGGTGGGTCCGGACAGTCCGCCCCTCAAGGCCGGACCGTCCGCGACCTGGCAGAATGAAATACCCGAGCCTCGGATCAAAAGAAGTTAACACGTGCGGACCGTCCGGCTATAAATCCCGGACGGTCCGCGACCTGAGACAGTACTGTCCGGACTGGTCCCCCGGACAGTCCGTAGTACAAATCTATAAAAACACACAGTCCTTGTCCAAAAACGAGTTTGATACTTGCGGACCGTCCGCCCCTCACAGGCGGACCGTCCACCTATAAATCAGGGACTGGCCCGAAGACACCCTCCTCTGGACATGACTACGGACGGTCCGGCCCTAAGGCCCAGACGGTCCGCAGTGCAATAGAACACAGTGCCAAAACAAATGGTCAGACTTCGGACCCCTCTGGTGGATCGCGGACGGTCCGCCCCTAAGGCCCGGACAGTCCGCGCATCCATGACTTCGCAAATCTAAACAAGCTTTTCAAAGAACTTTTGACTCGCGAAAAGTGAAGCGCTGTTAGTCCTCATGCAAATGCAACTACTTGATGCTCTATGAGGCACTAAGTTTTACACAGATCTAAGTCATTGACCCCTCTTAATAGTACGGCTATCTAGCCTACTAACCCGGTCAGGTATCTTCTCTAAACTCCTTAAGACCGGCAAAAATGAAACCTATATTATACCTTTCCCTTCATCTGATCCACAACCAATGCGTATGATTCTTCAACATTTCCTGCTCTATGTGGTCCAACCCTGCATTCTTATTTCTCCAAGAATCGTTAGTCCACAAGCAGTTGTCATTAATTACCAAAACATTACCAAAGGGGCCTAGATGATTCACAATAGGGGACTTTAGAGAGAAAAGGATGTGCAAGCCATCGAAGAGACTCCATATAAAGTAGAGGGTTCACATAGTCAATTAGTTATCGATATCTATAGCTTCCTGGTCCAATAATAATTTAGCTTGCTTTTGTCTATGCTTGTAGCTTTCTTGTTTAACAATATTTTAGAAGCTTTCCTTGCTTACCATTTACATGTTCATAACTTATGTGAGAAACTCTATGTTTTCTGTTGGAAATGAATTATGTGTGCTTTGCTAAGTACACAAAGAAAACACCTACCTTGCCTCTTGGTAGCAACGGGTTGGTGGAGATAGAGGACTTCAGAGAAATAATGATTGAGCCATCGAAGGGACTCCACATAAAGTAGCCATCTCACATAGTCAAACAATTGTTGATGTTTGTACTTCCATGTTTAATAAAAGTTTAGCTAGCCATTCTTACTTATCGTTTGCATGTTCACCATTCATGTGAGAATTCTGCATTTTTGTTGAAAATTAAATTTTGTGTGCTTTGCTAAATACACAAAAAATACCTACATTGCCTCTTGGTAATAGCATGTCGATGGAGATTGGGGACTTCATAAACAAAGGATGTGTGATTCAACAGAAGGATTACATATTATGTAGCGATTTCACATAGTCAACCGGTTAGTGATGTTTGGAGCTTCCTTATTTAATAATAATTTAGCTTGTTTTTGCAATGCTTGTAGCTTTCGTGTTTAATAATAATTTAGCTAGCTTTTCTTGCTTAACATTTGTACATTCATCACTTATCTGAGAAACCCTGTATTTTTTTGTTGAGAAATGAATTTTGCAACCTTTGCTAATTATACAAAGAAAACCCATACCTTGCCTCTTGGTAGTAGTAGGCCGATGGAGATAGGGATGTGTGAGCCATCGAAAGTACTCCACATAAAGTAGCAGTTTCACATAGCCAATCTATTACCAATGTTTATAACTTCCTTATTTAATAATAATTTAGCTAGCTTTTGTCGATGCATGTAGCTTCCTTGTTTAATAACAATTTAGCTAGCTTTCCTTACATACTGATTGCATGTTCACTGCTTATATGAGAAACTTTGCATATTTTTTGTTGGGAAACTCATTGTTTAATAGCAATTTAGCTAGCTTTCCTTACTTACCATTTGCATGTTCACTGCTTATGTGAGAAACTTTACAGATTTTTGTTGGAAAATGATTTTCGCGTGCTTTTCTAAATACACAAAGAAAACCACTACCTTGCTTGGTAGTATTGTGTCGATGTAGATAGGGGACTTCAAGAGAAAGGATGTGTGAGCCATTGAAGGGACTCCATGTAAAGTAGCGATTTCACATTGTCAATCAGTTGTCGATGCTTATAACTTTCTTACTTAATAATAATTTAGCTAGTTTTTACCGATGTTTGTAGATTCATTGTTTAACAATAATGTCGGCGTTCCGAGACCGGGGGGTCCCCGAGCCGACGAGTGAGTGTGCCGTGTGCCCCAGCCCAGATGGGTCGAGCGCGTGGGCGAGCGCGAAGGGGGGAGAGAGAGAGCGAGAGCGAGGTGGCCGGAGCCGGGTCGTGAGGGAGTCGGAGGTTCCCGCGGCCTTCGTGTTCGTCCCGCGCCCAGGTCGGGTGCGCTTGCAGTAGGGGGTTACAAGCGTCCGCGCGGGTGAGGGGAGCGAGCGGCCCCGAGAGAGCGCCTGCCCCTGCCCTTCGTTCCCGCGAGGCCAACCTTCTCTAAGAAGGCCCTGGTCCTTCCTTTTATAGGCGTAAGGAGAGGATCCAGGTGTACAAATGGGGGTGTAGCAAGGTGCTACGTGTCTAGCGGGGGAGAGCTAGTGCCCTAAGTACATGCCAAGGTGGCAGCCGGAGAGATCTTGGCACCCGGCTAGTGTGGCGTCGTGGCTGTCGGAGAAGCAATGGAGCTTGACGGAGGGACAGCTGTCGGAGTGGTTGGGCCCTTGCTGACGTCCCCATGCTTTCGTAAGAGAGCTGAGAGCCGCCATCGTCATGGGTCCAGCGGGGCGCCATCATTGCCTATCTGGCGGAGCTAGCCAGATGGGACGTCGGTCCTGTTCTCTGCGGCCCGAGTCGTCTCGGGGTAGGGTGATGATGACGCTTCCTGTCGACGTGGCGGGCTCGTGCCCTAGGCCGGGCGACGTGGGGGCTCCTCCGAGGCCGAGGTCGAGTTTGTCCTGCATGGCCGAGGCCGAACCTGAGCTCCTGGGTCGGGCGAGGCGGAGGTCGTTCGGCAGAAGTCGGGGTGGAGTCCGAGCCCTGGGTCGGGCGAAGCGGAGTTCATCGTCTTCTGGGGCCTTAGCCCGAGTCCGAGCCCTGGGTCGGGCGGAGCGGAGTTCGCCGTCTTCCGGGGCCTTAGCCCGAGTCCGAGCCCTGGGTCGGGCGGAGCGGAGTTCGCCGTCTTCCGGGGCCTTAGCCCGAGTCCGAGCCCTGGGTCGGGCGGAGCGGAGTTCGCCGTCTTCCGGGGCCTTAGCCCGAGTCCGAGCCCTGGGTCGGGCGGAGCGGAGTTTCCTCTGGCGCTTTTGGCCAAGCCTGGCTTCCTGTCAGTCTTACCTTTTGCGTTAAAGACCCCAGTGACTTGGTCGGTCGGTGCGGTGATTTAGTCAGGGTTACTTCTTATCGAAGGCAAGGCCTCGGGCGAGCCGGAGATGCGTCTGCCGTGAAAGAGGAGGCCTCGGGCGAGACGGAAACATCTCAGGGTCGGCTGCCCTTGCCCGAGGCTAGGCTCGGGCGTGGCGTGATCGAGTCGCTCGTATGGACTGATCCCTGACTTAATCAAACCCATCAGGCCTCTGCAGCTTTATGCTGATGGGGGTTACCAGCTGAGAATTAGGCGTCTTGAGGGTACCCCTAATTATGGTCCCCGACAGTAGCCCCCGAGCCTCGAAGGGAGTGTTAACACTCGCTTGGAGGCTTTTGTCGCACTTTTTTGCAAGGGGACCAGCCTTTCTCGGTTGTACTTTGTTCCGGTGGGTGCGCGCGAGCGCACCCGCCGGGTGTAGCCCCCGAGGCCTCGGAGGAGTGGTTTCACTCCTTCGAGGTCTTAATGCCTTGCGTAATGCTTCGGCTGGTCTGGCGGTTCCCTCATGCGAACAGGTCGTAGCCCAGGTGCACTGTCGGGGCCCAAGTTCTCGGGCTGGTATGTTGACGCTGTCAACGGTTCGGCCGGAGCCGGGTTTGCGAGAGCAGCCCCCGAGCCTCCGCACAGAGCGAGAGGACGATCAGGGACAGACTCGGCTTTTTTACATACGCCCCTACGTCGCCTTTTCGCAAGGAGGAGGGGGGGAGAGCGCCATGTTACCCTCGATGGGCACCGAACATGGTGTCTCCGGTGAGCTGCAATCGGGTAATCCGAGTGGACGTCCGTGCCCCGTTCGTTGGGGGTCGGCTAGGGGCCCGGAGGCACGCCCAAAAGTACCTGCGAGTGATCTGCCGGACCCGGTCCCCTGGCGACGGGGTCTGAGGGCTCGTTGCCTCCCTCCGATGGGATTCCGTTGCAGAGTCGTTCCCGCTGGTCTCGGAAATGTCCTAGGGTACCTCGGGAGCGCAGCCCGAGCCTTGGTTATGTATCGAACGTACCCCTGGTCATCCCTCGCTCGGTGTCTGAGGCGACTGTGAACCCTTCGGGGGGCCAGCCTTCGAACCCCTGATCAGTAATGGGCGCGGAGCCCGAGTAGCCTGAGGCGGTCGTGGAACCTTTCGGGGGGCCGACCTTCGAACCTCTGACCAGTAGTGGGTGTCGGGCCCACGCGATCTGAGGCGGCTGTTGAACCCTTCGGGGGGCCAGCCTTCGAACCCCTGATCAGTAAGGAGGCTCGGAGCCTAGTTCCTTCACGGGGAAGGATCCCTTTGGGGGTATCCCCTTTCCCGGTCCCTGTTGCAAGAGATAGAGAAAGAAGGAAAAGGGAAAAGGGATACGAAATTTGAACGACGTGGCGTACCTTTTTTGGTGTGGCCGTTTTGGTGAAGGCGAAACGTCGCCAGCTGCTCCCGCCAGTAGCGCTGCCCGTCGAGCCGTGGAGTTAATGCGCCGGGGCGAGTAGTTGGCGAGGCTGCCGTTGCGCGTGCGCGAGCCGTTCGAGGAACGGGTCACGGGCGTGTCGTCTTCACACCATGAGAGAGGGGGTTCTCTTGCTGCCTCCGGATGGGACGTGAGCCTGGCTGATGGCGTGATCGCCGCTCTTGCGCGCCTGCCACTGTCATTACTGCCGGCCCACTTTTGACCGCGTTTGACCGCTGCGTCAGGCTGGCGCAGCTGGGCCGCGCGTTGGGCCGCCTCGGGTCGCGGTATTGGTTCCACAACCAAGGAGGTGCGGTGGTGGCGCAAGTGGCATAGTGGCTTACATGCAGCATCCGGCGCGCCGGTTGCGTGACGCGTGGGCTTGAGCCTCCGCGCTGGCCTGTCAGGAGTCGGAGAGGCGCGTCCACTTGGCGCGGCTGCATGCCGCCCGCATGGCTGCCCACCCCCTTCGCCCGTTGGTCTGGGCAAAAGTGGAGGGTCACTTGTAACTGCTGGGTGGTCGCGCACGCGCCGCGCGCGGCGGTTTGGCTTCTTCTGCTCGGAGCCGGTCTGCACGACAGGTGGGCCCCAGCCCCCGTGCCGCAGGGGAGGGCTTTGGAGGCGTGTTGGAGAAGACTCAGCCCGTGACGGTTGGGGGCGCAAGCACGGAGAGTTGCCTTTAAAAGGAGGGCGACCCCTCTCGTAAGGCGACCATGTCTTCTTCCTCTCTTATGCATTGTGTCTTTCCACCTTTCAAGCCCCCGGATGGGGGAAACCGCCGTCTCCGTGCCTCATCGTCGGGGGACGCCACTCTGTGGGAGCGGGTACCTTTCGGCCATCGTTCGGCTTCAAGGATTTTCATCATGCAGCCCGGCTGCATCCCTCCACCGGGGGTCACCCAAGAGGGCGACCTCCGGCTTGATGGTGGGGGAAAGCGAGCCGGGCTGCGGCCTCTGCCCCTCCCTCAGCCTCAAGGATTTTCATCACCAGGCCAAGAGGGAGGACGAGGCGGGTCAGGGGGCTGTCTCTGTGTGGGTCGGTTGCCCTCTTCTTCCCCGTGCGTCTGGGGGAGAACGGCATCCTCCAGCTTCACGGAGACTTCCTCCAGCCATGTCGGAGGAGGCAGGTCGTCGTCGCACGGCCAGGGCGCCACGCCGCGTCCTTCGTCCGGACGACGATCGCGCCGTGCACCGCGAGGGCAGTGCCCACGCCCTGGACGGCCCTGGCATGGGTGAAGACCTGCCGGCGCGTTCCGAGGCGTCGGCGGACGGAGGTGGCTTCTCTACCGATGAGATTGCCAACTCCGTCAATAGCCCTGGATCCCCGTCTCCTGGCCTGAATGGCTGCCTCTCGTCCTCGGGGGGTGAGAGTTCTTCTGCCGCCCCGCAGGCCCGCCCCTATCGAGTGGGGTTGTTCGTACCTGCGGGGGCGGAACCGGAGTTCCGTTTGTAATGGCACTTCGAGTGCCGGGTTTTTTGTTCATTTTGGCTTTCGGGGCCTGAACATGTATGTAATTACGGCACGGAGCCGTGTTTTTTCCTCATTCCCGAGCACTAAGACTCGTCTGCTGATTGTCTGAACCGCTTCACTAAGCATGAGTCGCCCCGTGTCAAGGTGACGAGTGAGGTATCCGTATCCCGGAGGCGTAGGAGTCCCTCGGCTCGGTCGGCCCTGTTGTCCGAGGTTCCTCTAGCTTAGTTAAAGAGACCCCCCGGCCGCTCTTCGACGAGCCGAGGCCGGGGGTAGCGATATCAGCATGAGCAGAGGCGGAGTTGGCTCGGAAATGAAACCTGGTTGGCCGGAGCCTAGCCGAGTTGTCCGTTGGCAGGATCGACGCCGGAGTTGGTCAGCCGAGGCTTCGGACCCGGCTCGTGCCCTCGGGAGGTGGTTGGCCGAGGCCCCGGAGGTGGCTGGCCGAGCCGCCTGCTCGGGCCGGGTTCCCGGAGAAGTCCCTGACAACGATCGCCCGGGCGTGGTGATGACGCCGTCCTTTGGAGCGGAGGCCCTCGGACCGCGTCGCCGTCCGAGGCTAGTTCGGGCCTTGCCGAAGGTGCTGTCGATGCCGAGGGTGTCGTCGCCCCCTTCCAGCGCCAAGACCTGAGCCTGCAGGATCAGCCTGTCTTGTAGCGTGTGCTTTGTGCGGCTGTCGAGGCCAGAACACACACCCTTGCCGTGTTGTAAAGCTGCGTCCCTTTTCCTCTTGTTCCAAGCATCTGGACTTTTTGTCGGTAACAGGGATGTTTGTGCGAGCGAAAGTTGCTTCTCGCGGAAGGTGAGGAGTGAGGTATCCGTATCCCGGAGGCGTGGGAGTCCCTCGGCTCGGTCGGCCTTGCCGCTTACGCGCACTTTTACTCGTCCATGAGGCCCTATCACCGACTCAGTCGAGAAAACTTGAAGAATCGCTTCGACAGAAGAGCTTCCGAACGTAGAGACTTGTTCGATCCGCGGAGTCATCTTATCCGAACGCGAGTTACTTATCGCAGAAGGTGATGAGTGAGGTATCCGTATCCCGGAGGCGTAGGAGTCCCTCGGCTCGGTCAGCCTTGACTGCTTACGTGTACCCTGTCGTTTCCATGACCCACTTTTCGAAGTAGTCAAAAAGCACGAAAGATATTCTGGTAAAAGAGATTTTCTGTTCGAGGAAAACTTTGACGCAGAGGGGGTTTCCCCCCTTTTAGCCCCCGAGGGAGGGTCGGGCTTTGCCGAGGCGAGGCCGACCCTTCCTTGTTGACTAAACTTTGCGTGGGTGCGAGGTATATGAACAATTTGGAAACATCTCAAGGGTAGAAGCGACGTAGCTGTTGGATGTTCCAAGCGTTGCCGTAGACCTCGCCTTGACTGTTGGCTAGCTTGTACGTTCCGGGCTTCAGAACTTTGGCGATGACAAACGGCCCCTCCCAGGGGGGCGTGAGCTTGTGCCTCCCTCGGGTGTCTTGCCGCAGCCGAAGCACCAGATCGCCCACCTGGAGGTCTCGGGGTCGGACCCCTCGGGCGTGGTAGCGTCGCAGGGACTGCTGATATCGCGCCGAGTGTAGTAAGGCCCTGTCCCGAGCCTCATCCAGCTGGTCCAGCGAGTCTTCTCGGCTAGCTTGGTTGCTTTCTTCGTTGTAGGCCCTCGTCCTCGGGGAGCCGTATTCCAGGTCAGTGGGCAGGACGGCCTCGGCCCCGTAGACCAGGAAGAACGGCGTGAAACCTGTGGCTCGGCTTGGCGTTGTCCTCAGGCTCCAGACCACCGAGGGGAGTTCCTTCATCCATCGCTTGCCGAACTTGTTGAGATCATTGTAAATCCAGGGCTTGAGCCCTTGTAGAATCATGCCGTTGGCACGTTCCACTTGCCCATTCGACATGGGATGAGCTACGGCGGCCCAGTCTACCCGGATGTTGTGATCCTCGCAAAAATCCAAGAATTTTTTGCCGGTGAACTGGGTGCCGTTGTCGGTGATGATGGAGTTCGGGACCCCGAAGCGATGGATGATGTTGGTGAAGAACGCCACCGCCTGCTCGGATCTGATGCCGTTCAGGGGTCGGACCTCGATCCACTTGGAGAATTTATCGACGGCGACCAGCAGGTGCGTGTAGCCCCCGGGCGCCTTCTGCAGAGGGCCGACGAGGTCCAGACCCCACACAGCGAAGGGCCAGGTGATGGGTATTGTCTGCAGAGCCTGAGCGGGCTGGTGGGTCTGCTTCGCATAGAATTGGCACCCTTCGCAGGCGCGGACAATTCTAGTGGCGTCAGCCACCGCCGTCGGCCAGTAGAAGCCTTGGCGGAAAGCGTTCCCGACGAGGGTTCGAGGTGCTGCATGATGGCCGCAAGCCCCCGAGTGTATTTCCTGCAGGAGTTCCTGACCCTCGGCGATGGAGATGCATCGCTGGAGGATGCCCGAGGGGCTACGGTGGTAGAGCTCCTTCTCTTCGCCCAGCAAGACGAACGACTTGGCGCGTCGCGCTACCCGCCGAGCCTCGGCTCGGCCGAGGGGCAGCTCTCCTTGGCGGAGATATTGCAGGTACGGGGTCCGCCAATCTTGATCTGGCATGACCCCGCTCTGCTCCTCCTCGATGTGCAGTGCTTCGCCCTCGGGGGCCGAGGGCTCCTCGGGTTGAACCGAAGATGGCTCGGGCTGGGCCGAGGTCATCTCGGACGGGGCCGAGGGCACCTCGGGCTCGGGCGTGTCGCCTATTTTGACGGAGGGTTGGTGCAGATCCCGGGAGAAGACGTCCGGGGGAACCGTCGTTCGCCCCGAGGCTATCTTCGCCAGCTCGTCCGCAGTCTCGTTGTAGCGCCGGGCGATGTGGTTAAGCTCGAGCCCGTAGAACTTGTCTTCCAGGCGTCGAACCTCATCACAGTAGGCCTCCATCTTCGGGTCGCGGCAGTGGGAGTTCTTCATGACTTGGTCGATGACGAGCTGCGAGTCGCCGCGTGCATTGAGGCGTCGGACCCCTAGCTCGATGGCGATTCGCAATCCGTTGATCAGAGCCTCGTACTCAGCCACATTGTTGGACGCCGGGAAATGGAGGCGGAGCACGTAGCGCAGGTGTTTCCCGAGGGGTGAGACGAAGAGCAGGCCCGCGCCGGCTCCCGTCTTCATCAGCGACCCGTCGAAAAACATGGTCCAGAGCTCCGGTTGGATCGGAGCCGTCGGCAACTGGGTGTCGACCCATTCGGCTACGAAGTCCGCCAGTACCTGGGACTTGATGGCCTTCCGAGGGGCGAACGAGATTGTCTCGCCCATGATTTCCACCGCCCACTTCGCGATCCGTCCCGAGGCTTCTCGGCACTGGATGATCTCCCCCAGGGGGAAGGATGACACCACAGTCACCGGATGAGACTCGAAGTAATGTCGCAGCTTTCGCCTCGTCAGGATCACTGCATACAGCAGCTTCTGGACTTGTGGGTAGCGGATCTTGGTCTCGGACAGCACCTCGCTGACGAAGTAAACTGGCCTCTGAATGGGCAAGGCATGCCCCTCTTCCCGCCTTTCGACCACGATCGCGGCGCTGACCACTTGAGTGGTAGCGGCGACGTAGACCAAGAGGGCTTCTCCATCAGCTGGGGGTACCAAGACGGGCGCCTGGGTGAGGAGCGCCTTCAGGTTCCCGAGGGCTTCCTCGGCCTCGGGAGTCCATGTGAAGCACTCGGCCTTCCTTAAGAGACGGTACAGGGGCAGGCCTCTTTCGCCGAGGCGCGAGATGAAACGGCTCAAGGCCGCGAGGCATCCCATGACCCTCTGTACGCCTTTCAAGTCCTTGATGGGCCCCATGTTTGTGATGGCTGCGATCTTCTCCGGGTTGGCTTCGATGCCCCGCTCGGAGACGATGAATCCCAAGAGCATGCCTCGGGGCACCCCAAAGACGCACTTCTCAGGATTGAGCTTGACGCCCTTCGCCTTGAGACACCGAAATGTCAGTTCGAGGTCGGAGAGAAGGTCGGAGGCTTTCCTCGTCTTGACTACGATGTCATCGACGTAGGCCTCGACCGTGCGACCGATATGTTCGCCGAAGACATGGTTCATGCACCGCTGGTACGTTGCACCCGCGTTCCTCAAACCGAACGGCATGGTGACATAACAGTACATGCCGAAGGGCGTGATGAAAGAAGTCGCGAGCTGGTCGGACTCTTTCATCTTGATTTGATGATACCCTGAGTAGGCATCGAGGAAAGACAGGGTTTCGCACCCTGCAGTGGAGTCCACGATTTGATCGATGCGAGGTAGAGGGTAGGGAACTTTCGGACATGCTTTGTTGAGGCCAGTGTAGTCTACGCACATCCGTCATTTCCCCCCTTTCTTCCTCACAAGTACAGGGTTGGCAAGCCATTCGGGATGGAATACCTCTTTGATGAACCCTGCTGCCATCAGCTTGTGGATCTCCTCGCCTATCACCCTGCGCCTTTCCTCGTCGAATCGGCGCAGAGGCTGTCTGACCGGTCGGGCTCCGGCCCGAATATCCAGCGAGTGCTCGGCGACATCCCTCGGTATGTCGGGCATGTCCGAAGGACTCCACGCAAAAACGTCGGCGTTTGCGCGGAGAAAGTCGACGAGCACTGCTTCCTATTTGGGGTCGAGCCCGGATCCGATCCGAATCTGCTTGGAGGTGTCGCCACTGGGGTCGAGAGGGACGGCCTTAACCGTCTCCGCTGGCTCGAAGTTGCCGGCATGTCGCTTCACGTCCGGCACCTCTCGGGAGAGGCTTTCCAGGTCGGCAATGAGGGCCTCGGACTCGGCGAGGGCCTCGGCGTACTCCACGCACTCCACATCGCATTCGAATGCGTGTTTGTACGTGGGGCCGACGGTGATGACCCCGTTGGGGCCCGGCATCTTGAGCTTCAGGTAGGTGTAGTTGGGGATGGCCATGAACTTCGCGTAGCATGGCCTTCCCAACACTGCGTGGTAGGTCCCTCGGAACCCGACCACCTCGAACGTTAAAGTCTCCCTTCGGAAGTTGGAGGGTGTTCCGAAGCAGACAGGAAGGTCGAGCTGTCCGAGGGGCTGGACGCGCTTCCCGGGAATGATCCCGTGGAAGGGCGCAGCGCCTGCTCGGACGGATGACAGATCGACACGCAGGAGCCTGAGGGTCTCAGCGTAGATGATGTTGAGGCAGCTGCCCCCATCCATCAGGACCTTGGTGAGCCTGACGTCGCCGATGACGGGATCGACGACGAGCGGGTACTTCCCTGGGCTCGGCACGTGGTCGGGGTGGTCATCTTGGTCGAAGGTGATGGGCTTGTCGGACCAGTCTAGGTAGATTGGCGCCGCCACCTTCACCGAGCAGACCTCCCGACGCTCCTGCTTACGATGCCGAGCCGAGGCATTCGCCGCATGCCCTCCGTAGATCATGAAGCAGTCGCGGACCTCGGGGAACTCTCCTGCTTGGTGATCTTCCTTTTTGCCGTCGTCGCGGGCCCTGTCACCCTCTGCGGGTGGCCCGGCCCGGTGGAAGTGGCGCCGAAGCATGACGCACTCCTCGAGGGTGTGCTTGACGGGCCCCTGATGGTAGGGGCACGTCTCCTTGAGTGCCTTGTCGAAGAGGTTGGCGCCTCCGGGGGGCTTCCGAGGGTTCTTGTACTCGGCGGCGGCGACAAGGTCCGTGCTGGCGGCGTCGCGTTTCGCTTGCGACTTCCTCCTGCCTTTCTTCCTGGCGCCGAGCGGAGTAGACGCCTCGGGAGCATCTTCCGACGGGCGGCCCTGGGGCTGCTTGTCCTTTTGGAAGATGGCCTCGACCGCCTCCTGACCAGAGGCGAACTTGGTGGCGATGTCCATCAGCTCGCTCGCCCTGGTGGGGGTCTTGCGACCCAACTTGCTCACTAGGTCACAGCAGGTGGTGCCGGCAAGGAACGCGCCGATGACATCGGAGTCGGTGATGTTGGGCAGCTCGGTGCGCTGCTTCGAGAATCGTCGGATGTAGTCCTGAAGAGACTCTCCCGGCTGTTGCCGGCAGCTTCGGAGGTCCCAGGAATTCCCGGGGCGCACGTACGTGCCCTGGAAGTTGCCGGCGAAAGCCTGGACCAGATCCTCCCAGTTGGAAATCTGCCCCGGAGGCAGGTGCTCCAACCAAGCGTGAGCGGTGTCGGAGAGGAACAGGGGGAGGTTGCGGATGATGAGGTTGTCGTCGTCCGTCCCACCCAGTTGATAGGCCAGGCGGTAGTCCGCAAGCCACAATTCCGGTCTCGTTTCCCCCGAGTACTTCGCGATAGTAGTCGGGGGTCGGAATCGGGGCGGAAACGGCGCCCGCCGAATGGCCCGGCTGAAGACCTGCGGACCGGGTGGTTCGGGCGAGGGACTCCGATCCTCCCCGCTGTCGTAGCGCCCTCCATGCCTGGGGTGATGACCTCGGCGCACCCTTTCGTCGAGGCGGGCCCGACGGTCGCAATGAGGGTGCTCGTCACCGAGGTGGCCCGGGGCCACAGGCGCGGTATTGCGCGTGCGCCCGGTGTAGACCGAGGCTTCCCGCATGAGTCGGGAAGTCGCGGCACGAGGTTCCGAGGGGTTCCCCTGCCTTCGGGAGGCAGAGCTCTCGGCCCGCCGGGCCGCAGCGCCTTCCAGGAGATGCTTGAGCTCTCCCTGGATTCGCCGACCCTCGGTGGTTGATGACTCCGGCATCGCGCGGAGGAGCATCGCTGCGGCGGCCAGGTCCTGACCGGTTCCGCCGGATGCGGGTGGCGGTCTGTCCCTGGCATCGTTAGCGATGCGGTGCTGGAGACCTTGGGGCAGGTGACGTATTTCTCCGGCCGGGGGCTGGCCCGCCCATACCTGCCCGACGTTCCGGCGGAATGCCTCGAGCGCTCCTGCTCCCTCATCGAGCCCGGCCTGCGCCCCGCGGACTTGCTCGAGCTATGGGTCATGACCCCCCCGCCGGAACGGGGACCACAGCTAGCTCCCACGGGATGTCGGCGCGAGGCGCTGGCCTAGGGGGATCACCATCCTCCGGCATGCCGAGACAGCTGCCTCCGGAGGGATCCCCTAGCTCGACGTGGAAACATTCGCGGCTCGGGCCGCAGTCCTTGTCGTCAAGGCTGCGGCTACCGTCAGAACAGTCGGAGAGGCAGTAGTTGCATGCGGTCATGAAGTCCCGCACGGCACTGGGGTTGCCAGATCCAGAGAAATCCCAGCAGATGCTGGGGTCGTCATCTTCCTCGGACCCAGAGGGTCCGTAGGTCGAGACACCCGTCAATCGGTCCCAAGGCGACCGCACACGAAACCCCAGAGAGGTTGCACTCGCCTCAACGTGAGCGCCCGCCAAAGCGAGGCCGCCAGGCGGGTTGAGGCCGAGTCGAAATGACGAAGGATGGGAATCAGCCCGTACCTTTTGGTCGACGAGGATCGACGAAGTCGCATCGGGGGCTGATCGTGCGGTCGTCCTGGGTGCGAGGGCGACGTCCTGCAGGCCCTCCGTGAGCGTGCTGGCGTCGTCCACTTGCTCGGGATCGGCGTGTCGCGGGGGGACGGCGCTCGCCTTCGCCTCAAACGCGTGGGTGATGCCCGACGCGTCCTCCGTTGGGGCGCTGGGGATGTCGATTTGCTCGACAGTCGACTGAGCGCAGCCTCCCGCTCGGCCTTGGTTGCCCCGCCTCCTCCTCCGATGGCGAGGGAGAGGATGGGGTGAGCTCGAAAGTTGTCCTTCCCCACGCGGGAAAGACGTCGTCGATTCCGCCGCCGGCGGGCGGGCTGTCCGCCACCGTTGTCGCTGTCGTGCAGCGGTGGAAGGAGTATCATGTCGTAGCTGCCGTCGAAAGACATGAACTCGAGACTCTCGAAACGGAGCACCGTCCCGGGTTGAAGAGGTCGTTGGAGACTGCCCATCTGGAGCTTGACGGGAAACTACTCGTCAACACGCAGCAGGCCCCTACCTGGCGCGCCAACTGTCGGCGTTCCGAGACCGGGGGGTCCCCGAGCCGACGAGTGAGTGTGCCGCGTGCCCCAGCCCAGATGGGTCGAGCGCGTGGGCGAGCGCGAAGGGGGGAGAGAGAGAGCGAGAGCGAGGTGGCCGGAGCCGGGTCGTGAGGGAGTCGGAGGTTCCCGCGGCCTTCGTGTTCGTCCCGCGCCCAGGTCGGGTGCGCTTGCAGTAGGGGGTTACAAGCGTCCGCGCGGGTGAGGGGAGCGAGCGGCCCCGAGAGAGCGCCTGCCCCTGCCCTTCGTTCCCGCGAGGCCAACCTTCTCTAAGAAGGCCCTGGTCCTTCCTTTTATAGGCGTAAGGAGAGGATCCAGGTGTACAAATGGGGGTGTAGCAAGGTGCTACGTGTCTAGCGGGGGAGAGCTAGTGCCCTAAGTACATGCCAAGGTGGCAGCCGGAGAGATCTTGGCACCCGGCTAGTGTGGCGTCGTGGCTGTCGGAGAAGCAATGGAGCTTGACGGAGGGACAGCTATCGGAGTGGTTGGGCCCTTGCTGACGTCCCCATGCTTTCGTAAGAGAGCTGAGAGCCGCCGTTGTTGGAGCGAAGGCAGAAATGCCACCCTTCGCCCGAAGTCTCCACCGCTTAGCCCCTGCCCTGACAGACAAAGCAGGCAGGGACACCCTTCGCATCATCGGTACCAGAGACAACACGGAGACCCTTCGCTCGATTCGGCACCAGACGAAGGCCTGCGGCGACGCCTCCCCGCGGCGCGGCCTCGTTCAGCTCTGAGGCCCACATAAGATCTGGCCCATTGTAACGGGCCCTGCGTGGCCGCGTTTGTGTTACGGGCCTAATTTGTAAAGGCATACTTGTGATTACAGCTTGTAACCCCGCTTTATGGGAATATTCTGGGGATAAACTAGGTACCTGAGGGCACATGCGTCCTTAACGCAAGGCGCCGTGCACTCGGATACCTATAAATACCCCCGCACAGTGCCCGTGAGAGGCCAGATTAACAGAGCTTTTGCCATCACGCGCGAGTGCCCTGTTGCCATCACCATTCACTCGTGTTGGATCCCCTTGCTGTCGAGAGCAAGTTCCAACAGCCGTCGTCATGGGTCCAGCGGGGCGCCATCATTGCCTATCTGGCGGAGCTAGCCAGATGGGACGTCGGTCCTGTTCTCTGCGGCCCGAGTCGTCTCGGGGTAGGGTGATGATGGCGCTTCCTGTCGACGTGGCGGGCTCGTGCCCTAGGCCGGGCGACGTGGGGGCTCCTCCGAGGCCGAGGTCGAGTTTGTCCTGCATGGCCGAGGCCGAACCTGAGCTCCTGGGTCGGGCGAGGCGGAGGTCGTTCGGCAGAAGTCGGGGTGGAGTCCGAGCCCTGGGTCGGGCGAAGCGGAGTTCATCGTCTTCTGGGGCCTTAGCCCGAGTCCGAGCCCTGGGTCGGGCGGAGCGGAGTTCGCCGTCTTCCGGGGCCTTAGCCCAAGTCCGAGCCCTGGGTCGGGCGGAGCGGAGTTCGCCGTCTTCCGGGGCCTTAGCCCGAGTCCGAGCCCTGGGTCGGGCGGAGCGGAGTTCGCCGTCTTCCGGGGCCTTAGCCCGAGTCCGAGCCCTGGGTCGGGCGGAGCGGAGTTCGCCGTCTTCCGGGGCCTTAGCCCGAGTCCGAGCCCTGGGTCGGGCGGAGCGGAGTTTCCTCTGGCGCTTTTGGCCAAGCCTGGCTTCCTGTCAGTCTTACCTTTTGCGTTAAAGACCCCAGTGACTTGGTCGGTCGGTGCGGTGATTTAGTCAGGGTTACTTCTTATCGAAGGCAAGGCCTCGGGCGAGCCGGAGATGCGTCTGCCGTGAAAGAGGAGGCCTCGGGCGAGACGGAAACATCTCAGGGTCGGCTGCCCTTGCCCGAGGCTAGGCTCGGGCGTGGCGTGATCGAGTCGCTCGTATGGACTGATCCCTGACTTAATCAAACCCATCAGGCCTCTGCAGCTTTATGCTGATGGGGGTTACCAGCTGAGAATTAGGCGTCTTGAGGGTACCCCTAATTATGGTCCCCGACAAATAATTTAGCTAGCTTTCCTTGTTTATTGTTTGCACGTTCACCTCTTATATGAGAAACTAGGTGAGTACCCGTGCGTTGCAACGGAACCATATAATACTATGATAACTTATATACAAAATGTGTCTTATATTGTTATAAGAAAATGTTTCATAATCCATTTGTGATCCTAGCCATACATAAATTTTGTTATTTTAATTTAGTTATTTCACTATTACACTGCAACCATCAATGTCATGTAGACTTCGATATATGTCACAATTTGCATAATCTCATCATTGAAGAGCACGTGCCACACCTGCCAGTAGATGTTCCGTCGTACATCGTTAGTCATCAGGCACGCACCACCATACACGTTTGCTTAAACAAAAAGGCAAGTGTGTATTTGCGAAGAGAATTAAAGGCAGACCGGCACAAAAGCTACCCCGACGATGGCGAGTGGTTATTGTTGTCGGTCCTCCTCTGCGTCACCTCTAGCGCCGAGATGATGTCATAATCCTTGATATAGTAGTCGTCAAACGCGCGCGACATGGTGAGTACCGATGACTCTTGGTTGGGCTGCCAAATGAAGTGCACGCCGGACTCATCAGCGAGGTAGTACACCAGGTCGTTGCACCACCGGATGTGCTACTCCTCTACATACATCTTGTTCGAGGATACTCATACAACAGCAGCAATGGCCATCATCCCAGCGCACAAGAATTCATGGCTGGTCAGTAGCGACTTACGTGGTAGGTTGGGCTTCAGGTGGATGATGAGCTGGACAGCGTGATGGCGCCGTCGTCGGTTGCGGTGTCCAGAACAACCCGAGAGTCGTCGGCATTGGCAACGACCATGAGGTCCCCTGTTTAACGATGGACCGCGTCCAAGCGGCGGCGGCGCCGGAGCTTGCCGTACACAGCGGCGCATACGGCCACGTAGGACTGCTTCCATAGGTCGAACTGGCAGTCACCAAGCTTCTTCTCGTCGTCGATGAGCGACGCCAACGCGAGCGCCTCGTGCTAGTGGTATTTGTTCGGGTTTTCCAAGTAAGAAACATGGATTCATCTTTGGCATTGGTTTATGAAAATGACTCATAAGTCAGATTCATGGAAAAATATGACGGAGAATAAATGTCACACATGCAAAAAGGAATTTAAGTTGAAAACATTATTCAAACAAAAGAAATTGCATGCAAGGCTCTTCTTTAAATACTACTCCCTCAATCCAAAAATATAATTTAATAATAATATTGGTGATACTTACCTAATACTACACATTGTGCAAGGGTAGCAGGTGGACTTCGGGAGGGATGTAGTATATGTTTTTACTATAATAGATGTAGACACAAACACATGTGTGGTGTAGTGATATCTATGAGCACATTTGTTTGGGGGGTCGCGGGATCGAATCCTCTTAGGGTGTCATTTGTGTTTTTTTAATTTAATTTTAGCTAGTCGTGGGATGTAGGGAATGGGAGATATGAAATTCCTCACTCCAAACAAACCCTTTTTAATAGTTTAGGGAGAAAAGCACTTTTTCGCGTGGAAAAAATAGTGGCCTAGCCGGTGTCTAGGCCCATTGCAAGCAGACATGTCCTTTTGAAATCCCTCTTGTCCACCTCGGACCAGGGCCTGCGAGGATTTGAGGGCAGCACCTTGTTCTGGTTCTGGGCCAAAATTCACCACTGTTGGCCTCTTTTCGATGCTGAAGAAGGAGATTGGCACATTTGTTTCATATATATATATATATATATATATATATAACAAGTATCAGAGTTCAGGTCATGGTTTCGCAGTGTGCATCACCAGAAACAAAAGGCAAAAGGCAAGGTTCTCCTTCTGCAACCCGCCCGGCGGGCGAATAAGCATCGAACAGAGGAGATGAGCCAACAAATTCTAGAAGCCGTCATACCATACGGAACAAAGGTGTCGCGCTTCTGTGTCTGGAAAGAAAACAAAGGGCGCCGTCATCAGGAGACCACCTCGTCACCAGGAGAACTAATGGTCGGGCGCAGCGCATGCACAATCGCGATACGCGGACCTTGAGCACCACCTCGGCGAGCTCCCGGTTCTGGTGCGCCTGGATCGATAGCGCTGTTGCCACCGATAGCACCTGCACACACGCATGACTGGGCTCGCTTGCGGAGGTGGAGGCCGGTGAGCTCCCAGTTCGGATGCAGCTGAATTGACAATGCCTTCACCACTAATAGCACCTGCACGCACGTGTAGCCGCTGGGGCCGAACGCCGTTGACAGTCCACTGGAGGCAGGAGGGGAGCGAGAATCGCGCACCAAGTCGCTGGCCGGTGTGCAGAGTTCCAGAGGCGAGGACGCGAGGCAATTGGCGGGATGGAGAGCCGCTGACGCCGCTGCCAAGAAGTCGGCGCGGGAAGGGGGGCGTAGCGGCAGTCTCGGGAAGGAGGGGCGGCGAGCGCGGGGGCGGCTGTTGTGGCTCGAGTGCGGATGTGCGGGGGACAGACAGGGGCGGGGGCATGGTGAGATGGTGCACGCCCTCCTTTGCCTCTTAATAGGTAGTACAGATTCTGCATACCTTTTGTTAAAAATGATCTTTGAGTGTTTTGCTAAATACATAAAGAAAATCCCTACCTTGCCTTTTGATATTAGCGGGTCGGTGGAGATAGAGCACTTCAAAGAGAGAGGATGTGTGAGCCATCGAAGGGACTTCACATAAAGTAGCGATCCACGTAGCCAATCAATTGTCGATGCTTATAGCTTCCTTATTTAAGAACAATTTAGCTAGCTTTTGTCAATTTTTATAACTTTCTTGTTAATAACAATTTAGCTAACTTTCCTTGCTTGTCATTTGCACGTGAACTTATGTGAAAAACTCTGCATTTTTTGTTGAAAGATGATTTTTTGCATGATTTGCTAAATACAGAAAGAAAACCCTTATCTTGTCTCTTTGTAATAGTGGGCCGGTGGAGATAGGGAACCTAATAAAGAAAGGATGTGTGAGTTATGTAACAATTTCATATATTCAATCGATTGTCATGTTTATAGCCTTTATATTAATAATAAATTAGCTAGATTTTGTCGATGCTTAACAATAATCTAGCTAGCTTTTTTGCTTATTGTTTGCATGTTCACCACTTATTTGAGAAACTCTGTATTTTTTTGTTGAAAAATGAATTTTAGGTGATTTATAAAATACATAAAGAAAATCCGTACCTTGCCTCTTGGTAATAGCGGGTCGACGAAGATAAAGGACTTCAAAGAGAAAAAATGTGTGAGCCATGGAAGGGACTCCATATAAAATAGCAGTTTGAAGTAGTCAATGTTTATAGTTTTCTTATTTAATAATAATTTAGCTGACTTTTGTCGATGCTTACATATTCCTTGTTTAATAATAATTTAGCTAGCTTTACTTGTTTTACATAGTCAATCTATTGCCATATTTATAGTTTATGTATTTAATAATAGTTTAAATAGTCTCCATCAGCTTACCCATATGTCGTGTAAAAAATTGTTTTACACTATAGATTGTACTGTTTGTAGAGTGAAGTTTGAATATAGAATAGATAAGTTATTGGACATAGTCTTAGCTAGCTTTTGTCTATGTTTATAGCTTTTTTGTTTAATAGATAATTTAGCTTTAATTAGGCTAGTTGCACATTTACCGTTATGCGAGATATTCTGCACTTTAAAAAAATGATTTTATGTGACCTGTTGGTGAGAAGTAAGCCTATTATCTTCAGTATATTCCCTATCTCTATCCCATCTTCTATCCCACATTCTATTTAAGGGCGTAGTTGGTACGACTTCAAAGTAGAACTTTAAGGGTTTGTTCGGTTCTACCCCAATTCGTATGGATTGAGGGGGATTGATTGAGTTTCAATCTCTAGTAAGTCAAAATCTCTCTTAATCCGTATCAATCCCCTTCAATCCATATGGATTGAAAATAACTGAACAAGCACTAAGGAGGAGCTGACAAGAGCCTGTCAAATGCCCTAACTTTAGAGTTAAAAACTCCATGGGGTTTTTAAGCCACTGTACAACTTTTTAGAGTACCTCTTTTGCTGCACCGAAAACTCTAAAAAATAACATAGATATGGAGTTTGGAGTTATTTAGGGCGTGTTTGGCATGACGTCAGAGCAAAACTGCAAGAAGAATCTGGCCAAAGCCACCAAACACTCTAACTTCATAGTTACATACTCTATGTAATTTTTAGAGTTACAATACAAATTTTTGGAGTACCTCTTTTGCTGCTCCAGAGTCTTAAAAAAGTAGCCTAGACGTAGAGTTTGGAGTTATTTAGCCGTCACTAGTACTGGTCATGAGAAATCAATTTAGACCTTGTTTGGGACAACTCCACCTCCAGAAAAATTGGTCGAGTTGGTGGAGCAAGTCATTAGGTGCTCCGGAAAAATCGTGGAGCTGGAGCTGTAAGCATTTAGATGACATTTAGACAAGTCATTTTGTTTATTATTTAGATTAAAAATATTTTTAAAACTATTTAAATTGATATTATAAACTATATCTCAACGCTGGAGCTGGAACCTAGAGCCATCCCAAACACCCCTTTAGAGATGCTCCACCTAGAGTTTTGGAGCAAAGCTGCTACGGAGTGCAGCAGAGTTATGCCAACACGCCCTTACCTGCCACGGCGAAAACAATTTAAACTCTAGAATAGAGTTGCTCCATCTAGAGTTTTGGAGTAGACAAACACACCGTAAAGCTTCCACTCTGTAAATAGTATAGTCTACATTGCAAAATACTCTCTTATTCCAAATTAGTATATGTTTTAGCTCTTAGTTTTTATGTATATATTTGAATCGGTGACGATGAATATATATATATATATATAAAACACATATATTAATTATTATATTAATCTATCAAAAGTATAAAACAAATTTTAATTTGGGACGAAGGAAATTGTGTTTTATAAGACCATATACGCACGCTGCTGCGGACACCCAAAGACCAATTTCAGTAGACCGTGTAAATGAACGTGCAAAACTGTTTTGTAGTGTAGATAATACCGTTTACATTGTAAGGTTTGAAATAAGTACAAAAATAGAGAGCATAGCCTAACCTAAATATTACACCGAGCAAAGCAAAGCTGCGTGACGGGGAGAGGACGGCGTTGGCGTAGAAGATCCCGCAGCTGTCGTTTTCAACACTTGGAAGAGCCGAAGAGGAGGGAGGCGGGCCGAGAGGCGGCCCCGTTTCCTTCTCTTCTACCTCCCTCCCTCACCTAGTTGAGTTTCCTGCCTTTGGCTTCCCCCATCTCCTTTCCTCTTCCGTCTCGGCGTTTCCGTCTCCATCTCCGCCTCCGCCTTCCCTCCTCGCCTCGCCACGCCGCATTTGCATTTCCGGATCCCCTCCTCTCGCACTCCCCATTCCCCTCCGCCGCCGTCTCACGCGCCCGCGACCCACCCGGACTCCCGCTTCGATCTCGCCCCGATTCCCCCGCTCGCGCCCCCAACCCGATTCGTCCCTCTCACGCGCGCGCGGGTGGGAAGACAGCGATGGCTTGGGGCGGTGGCCTCTCTCCCCGCCGCGGGTGACCTCTCCTCGCGCGGGGAGCCCTCCCGCGTGCCCACGCGGAGGATCCCGTCGCGGCTGGTGCACTACCACCTCCTCTCCATTCGCCACTCCCCCGTGCTCTCTCGCGCGTCCCCTCGACCATAGGGTTTGCTCCCTTCCTTCCTCGCCGCCCGATTTGATCTCGTCCCTTCCGGGCTCCGGCTAGGCTGCTCCGTCTCTCCTCCTCCGCCATGTTCTCGCACGGCGCTGATTCCGCCCACGACGCCGGGACCGTCGGCGTCAGCAGCGGCGGCGGGGCCACCATCCCCGCCCGCTTCGTCTGGCCCTATGGTGGGAAGAGGGTCTTCGTCTCAGGCTCCTTCACCAGGTTGAGTTGAGTTGTTGCTTATATGTTCCAACAATTCCCCACCGATTTTTCGCTGCCTGCTGTAGCTGTATGCTTGCATGTACTTATCTACTCGCGATTCCACCTGCTTACTCGTGCTATGTTAGTAGAGCAGTGTTATGTTAATAGAGTAGATGCTCTCTCTCGTGCACAACTAGTTTGATGGCTGTCCCTATCCATTGCTTCAGGCGTTTGCTTCCCAATCGAATGAATCTGACCATATGTACGCATTCCTCACTGTGTATATAGTTGTATTCTTGGTTTAATCATCCTAAGGTTTTATCCTGGCTTTCCTGCAATTGATGCATGCATATAGATAGATTTATGCCTCTGCTATGCTTCTTTAATGGGTGCAATATAACTGTGATCTATCTGATGTCATGCATGATAGGGAACCATAGCCTACTCAATCAATGCAGCTCTCCTCAAACATGGGGCTATATCAGTTATTTATCCTTACGTGGTGAAGGCAGAATTGTTTGGCTTTACTTCTCCCTACCATTCGCTAACTTGCAATACCCCCTGAATTGTTGCTATTTTGCTGTACCTAAGAGCTATGCCTTTTGTCGTAGGTGGTCGGAACATTTGCCGATGTCTCCTGTTGAAGGTTGCCCCACTGTATTTCAGGCTATTTGCAGCCTGTCTCCAGGGATTCATGAGGTTCCCCTTCTTTATCTCTGGCTGTTTAACTGTTGTCCTGTTCCTGCTGTGCTATTTACTGCTTCGTTTATTATGATTCTATTCATGTTCTGATGTTGCATGTCACCATCTATATTCGTAACTTTGCTCTCTGTAGTATTTTTTTCTTAATTAATACACTGTGATTATTGTGCCCTTACTTTTCATGGATTCCACTTGTCTTTTTTCTGATACATTGCAAAAGGGTCTCTAGTTGAGTTGGTTAGATGGTCTTAGGTCCTGGTTCAACTCCCCGTGTGAGCGAATTCAGGCGTGGTTAAAAAAATCTCCTCGTTTGTCCCACACCAAAGCACAGGTCCAAGGCCTGGCCCTGATTGTGGTCATTCTCACATGGGCTACGGCGCCGCTGTGTATGGGTGGGTCAGAGGTTTGGTGGTTTTATCGACCTGCGTGAGGTCTTGTTTTTAATATAATGCTGTGGGGGCGGTCTTACCCCCGCAGCCGCAGAGTTTTTTTTCTGATACATTACCAGATTTGGATGCAGTGTAAAGCTTTTTCCATGTGTTCTCATGTAAAGTTCTGTTTTATTAATAAAGCTGTGCATGTCATGCATGTGATATTGCACCTTTTTTAGAGTAAGTCTTTGTAACTGCATTTGATTACAATGCAAACTTATCCTTTTGCTCTTGTGTATAGTGTTTTTTTTTTAAAATTGGCATGTGCGTGCCACCCTTGTGACCAGCGTGTAAAAGCTTCCTAATTTGTCATTGACTTATTCGCAGTACAAGTTCTATGTGGACGGGGAGTGGCGTCATGATGAGCGCCAACCTACTATATCTGGGGAGTTCGGCATAGTTAACACACTATACTTGACAAGGGAATTTAATCAAATAAACGCCTTATTAAATCCAAGCACACCTGGAAGCAGGATGAACATGGATGTGGATAATGAAAATTTTCAACATACGGTAAGAAAGTTCCATAATACTTGATCAGTTAGTTCTGTTTGTTTGGTTTATACTTTTCTAAAGCATTTTATGTTGGGTGTATTTCTTAGTGTTATTTTTATTTGTGGGTATAAACAATACTTTGGTTTTGCTCAAGAATCATATTTAGGGTCTCTTTGGTTCAGCTTTCTGAGCCAGGTTCACAGTTAAAAATATGGAATTCCAACCAAAGCGGTTTTGGAGCTGAATTGATTCCTAAAAATCTACAAATTCTAGTTCAATCCAGAATCTCTTACTCCAGATTTTCCAGATTCTTGTCATCCAAATTTTTCGAAATAGTATCCAATTGCCACTGTTTATAGGATCAGATTATTTTATTTTCTATTCGAAGGCCTCCACCTAACTTGTTGCTTGACTCTCATCTTACCTCACCTCCTAGCGGTGGCTAGAGTTGCCACCGCCTCCTTGCGCCTGACTTCGAAGGTCGACGACACGACTTAGCCATCCCTAAACCATCACACCTCTTCCCCGTTGACCCTTCAACGTAACTCATCGTCCAACATCCGTGCTGCCCGTCCACAGATGTTGCCCTCTTTAGCACATCTCCAACAGTCCAACCTCTACTTTGATGTTCGACGACTACGAGGCTCCATCCTTATGGAAGACGAGGACAACACGTATCGCTTTAGTTGTTGCCACCGCCATATGCACGGCTTGTGTAGGGCGCCATGCATGCGTTGGACTGTGTTACTACGAGCACGGCACTTGGGTCTAGTGTTGTGGGCTTAGGCCCCCCGTGGCAGTGGTGTACCGTCCCCTTGTCAGTGATGGCATGTTTTGAATCAGCTCGTTCGAGAGGCTAGGGCGGTGCCCCTCCTGACATATTGTCGAGCTATCACATTCTTACATAATCCAGATTTGACAGTTGTTTCAACCAAATAACTTTTTGCTTTCCTACAACCATCAATTTGCAGTAGCTTCCTCACAGCTTAGCTAAAATCAGATTTTTAGGAATCTACAGCTGAACCAAACAGATCCTTAGCTGGCAATGATTATATCGTGTAATGTAAATAAATAAAAAATGTTGAGTTCATGAGGAGGGATAGCATGTATATGACAATGATATCCTTCTCTTCAATAATCAGGCTACGTTGTCGGATGGTACCATTCCAGAAGGTACTGTGAGAGTTTCAGAGGCTGCAATACAAATCTCAAGGTGCCGCGTTTCTGAGTATCTCAATTTGCATACATGCTATGATTTACTCCCGGATTCGGGCAAGGTATGTAAAATCAGCTGTGCATTCCATGGTTTTGTTTTCAGTTTTTAATAAAATGATTAATATTTTTTGAATTTCAGGTTATTGCTCTGGACATTAATTTACCTGTGAAGCAATCTTTTCATATTCTGCATGAACAGGTATTGAGTCCTACCTGATCTGTCACTTCCACTATATCTTCTATTGACATTCGTAAACTTGCAGGCAACCCCTGCTCCATACATGCATCTCAGCCCCAGGCGCTGGATGTCCAACGCCTGGGAGAGCTGCCTGGTCCAGCCAGGTTTATCTGAAGGCCAACCAAACAGGCTCATAATGCTTAAACTGCATTTTGGACTTGTTCTTGCCTCATATATTGCTTTTGATTAGACATATAGAGGTGCAGTACGTTTAGCAATTTGTGGTATGCTGATGACTGCATTTTAGACTTGTTCCTACTTCGTATATTGCTTTTGATTAGACATACATATAGAGGTGCAGTACATTTAGCAATTTGTGATATACAGATGTATTGTTTGGTTCCACAAAATCTCATTGTCCAAATGCATATAGATATACAACTATCTCTGTAATAGTATGTAGTTATGTACAAGTCAGTACCCTGAACATGGTTGTAAAAGTGATTTCAATTATTGGTGTATTTACTACATTCTGTTTTTTTAGGTGAGAATTTTGTTCTGGTCCCAATGATAGGGCATACAGAACATCTGCCGTTCTCATTATGGTTTATTATGTCATCTTATCAAACTTGCAGTGCTTTTTTTAGCTGTCACCATTTACAATTTTATGGCTTCCTTCACCATCATAAATATTTATCTAATTTGGAATATATTCATTTCATGGTTAAACTTGCAGGGGATTCCTGTAGCTCCTCTCTGGGACTCATTCAGAGGTCAATTTGTCGGCCTTCTGAGCCCATTGGATTTCATACTTATATTGCGAGAGGTATTCGTTTTGGCTCGTCTCTTTGCTAGTAGTTTCCTTTAATTTCTTGTTACATTTGTTTTCATCTGTCATCCATGCACTCAACTAGATGTGGAATTGTATAGCAGAGAATATTTCACAGCTTCTCTCAGGATTTGTTAGTAGTCTCAGTTAGACATTGGTCGGACAATGAAAACAAGTGAACCCACTATGTAGGAAACTCAGATGAACTTTTAATATAGTGGGAAAAGGTGTGCTACTTTGTAGGAACTCAAATAAGTTATAGTACAGTTTTTTTTCTTTTTCTTTTGACAACTTGAAAACATGTTTCTCAATTTATGAGATACTGGAATACTCAATTTCTGTGCTGTGTCAACTAGTTGCAATCATACTGATGCTAGTTGAATTTTTCTACATCCAAAGTGTTTAGTAGTAGTTATAAAATATGGAATCAAAATAGTGAAAATTTGGAATCATTTTTGGAGGACTTCGTAGAACAAAATCCAATGAATTTTTGGAGGACTTCGTAGAACAAAATCCAATGTACTCCCAGAACGTAGATATAAATGACTAGCATATTAATCGGCGTCACTATTTTGTTGTTGTGTTGTAAACCGAAAACATGACAGTATATGATGGAGATGGTGTATCTGTAAGGAAATATATATGGTTGAGCTTTATGTGGGCTTATTTTTAGATGTTACTTTGGTTGAATTATTTTATAAAATCACCATGCTTCTGCTGCAGCTAGAAACTCATGGCTCGAACTTGACAGAAGATCAGCTTGAAACACACACTATATCTGCATGGAAAGAGGCTAAGCGGCAAACTTGTGGAAGAAATGATGGTCAGTGGCGAGCACATCAGCATCTAGTGCATGTAAGTGGTGCCTGTTTATGTTTGGAAAGTAAATATGAATTTCATACTGTTTGAATACAATGTCTTTATGTTGAATTGATACTCATCATGACATTGATGATCGAACCTTTGTACTATATCAAGATGAAACTACATAGCTGCTTGGTTCTGAATTGTTTATGGAAGGCCACTGTTAACATTTGTGCTGTATGAGTGGCTGAGACTGCAGTTTGGCCTAGCTGCTTGGTTTCTGTACTGGAGAATGGGTGCTCCATAAATACATGAAGGTAACACTCTGCTGTTAAATCTAGCAGGATGTTTACTGGAAGCATCCAAGTTTGAGTGTAAAGCAGCTGGTGATGAGTAGGCATTAATGTGTGTGAAAGGAGCAGTGGTGCAAGAGATCAGGAGTCAATGGTTCAGGAAGGGTCCACTGAGAGCACTAGGGAGAATACCAGTTGCAGCTGGTCTGATCAGGTAGGGTAAGAGAGGACACTGGACAGCAAAGGGAGTAGATGTGGGGTGTTGGGCTTTATGTTGAGTGCTAAGGGGAGCAGCAGGCTGTGTAGGGGCAGAGTTCTTCCTTTTCCGAATTCCATAGTTATGCTTCTTGTAGTGATGAGAATTACAGGACTCTATCATATGTGAACTGCCTTTAAACTTTTAGTGTTTTTTTCTTGCATTTGAAGCTCAGTTTTTTTAGTTGTCATGCCAATCTCTCATACTCTTCCATCTATTGTCTAGGCCACCCCTTATGAGTCCTTGAGGGACATTGCAGTAAAGCTTTTGCTAAATGACATTTCTACAGTGCCAGTTATTTATTCATCATCATCAGATGGATCATTCCCTCAGTTATTGCACCTTGCATCCCTTTCTGGAATTTTGAAATGTAAGTTCTCCCCATGCGAAAACATGTTAGCATTTTATGCAATGAGTAACTTGTTCCAATTTATCTTAATACAGTTTATCTGTAAACTTTTCAGGTATTTTTAGGTATTTTAAAAACTCAACTGGTAATTTGCCTATTCTGAACCAACCGGTGTGCTCCATTCCGCTGGGTTCCTGGGTTCCGAAAATCGGTGATCCAAACAGTCGTCCATTGGCTATGTTGCGACCTAATGCATCACTTAGCTCTGCCCTTAACATGTTGGTTCAAGGTATGTTCTGTGATCGTTTGGAAACTACAATTTAGAAATGCACAAAGGCATTGGTGCTCCTGCTTGCATTTTCCATGGCAGCTCTTGTTTATCAACTGAAGTTCAACAGCAGTTCCACTGGAAACTATTGGCTCTATTATGTAACTATTTTCTCAAGCTTGTACTCACTGTTGGATGCAGCTGGAGTGAGCTCAATACCAATTGTGGATGAAAACGACTCCCTGCTTGACACTTACTCTAGAAGGTACATTCTGATCCGCAGATGCCTACTGTATTGGGCTGTGTTTCTTGTATTTTTTCCGTGTATTTATCTATCCATTTGACCTTGCAGTGACATCACAGCCCTAGCTAAAGACAAGGTCTACACACATGTTCGCCTGGATGAGATGACTATTCATCAGGTATGCTAGTAAATGCCACACTCATCTCGATCAAATCATTGGGTTGAAAGCCTGAAATAACTGGTTTGAGCTAGCTGACAACTGACATTAAAGGACAAACCCATTGCTGGTGGCTTAGCCCCACATGAGTGGGGTTTGGGAAAGGATAACCGAGGCAAGCCGCAAGCCTTACTCCTAAATTTTTGTAGAGAGGCTGCGACCAACCTCGGACCTTTGGCTTAGTGGGACCTTTGAGGTAGCTGGCATTGTTTAACTTAATTATATGTGGTGATTTGGTTAGAGGAACTATTCTGGGAAGAGCTGGGAATTTGGAAATCAGAAATTAATAATGTATTGTCTCGCTGCTAGTATTTCTGAATGAGTACACATTCTCTGTAACTAGTTTGGGAAATAGCTTGGGAATGTTACAAGGCGTTGATTTTGTGCTTTCAATGGAGGATTCAGCTTTTTGTGCGTTGCACACACGTTCATCTCTGTAGTGCCTTGTTGACTTAGTTTATTTGGGTAATTTTAAGAGCCAATGCTGATAAGGTTTCAGCAGGTCTGCACGTTTAATTATGTACTACTATGTTTATCTTTGGGCTTGAAACTGTTGTGTTGTGAATTCCAGGCTTTACAGCTTGGACAAGATGCCAATACGCCTTTTGGATTTTTTAACGGTCAGAGATGCCAGATGTGCCTCCGGTCTGATCCTTTGCTGAAGGTGATGGAGCGACTGGCTAATCCGGGTGAGTCCGCTGGAACATGGAGGCTGCTGCTGCCCCCCGAACCTGAAGAGGCGATGTCTTAACGTTTTTGGTATTTTGTTGGCCAGGGGTGCGGCGGGTGTTCATAGTAGAAGCTGGGAGCAAACGTGTGGAGGGTATTATATCACTGAGTGATATTTTCAAGTTCTTGCTGAGCTTGTGATAAGAGGAGAATGACGGACATTTGTTTGTGATCAATAGTAAGAAAACAGCAGGGTATGTGAAGCAAGCTGCCATGGATCTCGCATTTCCCCTCCCCCTCCGGCCTTTGGTCAAGTAAGGCAGGATTGAAGGTGGCGGGCTTTGTCTTTGCTGATAATGGCTGTTGGAATTCATGGTCTGTAAAGTTCTTTTTTTTCCCTTTGTTTTTCGTTTTAACCATTTTGTGCCTCCTGTTGTTACCAAAAATATCTGGTGATTTTTATTATTATTTTTGGATTGTTTCCCGCCCTACATACACTAGATGTTTGCATCCCATTTTTCAATTTTTTTTACCCCCCATGTGTAGTGCAGCTGTGTAGCAGTATTATGTTAGTCGAACGTGTGTGTTTGGTTTCGCTGGACAATCATATAGATAGATAGCTGATGCCTAGCTAGAAGTTTCGTACCGTTTTCATCGCTGGTACGGTAGCAAGCATTCTTCTAGTCTTGATGGTAAGGAAACAAACGAAGAAATGAATCTAGTGGTGCTGTTGAATGAGGAGAAGAATGTGGACGCGGTCCCAACTGCCCATCTTGTTCGTCCTGTCCGGTAGTAAAGAAAAATCTAGAGGGTTGGGGATGGGAGTGGATAGGACCTATCCACATGTCAGTCCTTTCCCGAATACCCATCATTTTCCTCTCTTGCCTTGCCTTCCCCATTGCCATTGTGTAATCCTCATCCTCCGTCGAGATCAAGGAAGAAAGAAAGAAAGCAACCATGGCGGCAACCGCAATGTGCCCCTCCCCCTCGGCCGCAATAACTCGCCACATCCATGCTCGTCGCTCCTGTGCTGCTGCTTCCTTGTCCCTCCGCCGCTCGGGCTTCCTGGGGCGCGTCGTGCTGGCCGCGGTGCCGGTGGCCGTGGACGCCACCCGGCGCCGCCGCGTCTCCGTGTCGGTGCGGATGGCCTGGGACGGTCCGCTGTCGTCGGTGCGCCTCATCATGCAGAGCAGGAACGCGAAGCTGAGCGAGAAGCTCAAGGAGCACATCGAGGACAAGGTGGGTCGGGCGGTGTCCAAGCACTGCCACCTGGTCCGGGAGGTGGACGTGCGCCTCTCCGCGCGCGGCGGCGAGCTCGGCCGGGGCCCCAAGACGTCGCGCTGCGAGATCACCCTCTTCACCAAGCGCCATGGCGTCCTGCGCGCCGAGGAGGACGCCGAGTCCACCTACGCCAGCATTGACCTCGCCGCCGCCATCGTCAAGCGCAAGCTCCGCAAGATCAAGGAGAAGGAGACGGAGGTGCGCCGCGGCGGAGACGCTGACGGCGTCTGGGACGAGATCCCGCCGGCCGACCTGCTGCCCCCCGCCGTGGCCGAGGCCGAGGCCGACGCCGACGACCTGGAGGCGGCCGTGGGCGCGGAGGACGAGCAGACGGTGCTCGCCAAGGTGGTGCGCACCAAGGTGTTCGAGATGCCGCCGCTCACGGTGGAGGAGGCGCTGGAGCAGCTGGAGAACGTGGACCACGACTTCTACTGCTTCAGGGACGAGGCCACGGGGCAGGTGAACATCCTCTACCGCAGGAAGGAAGGCGGATACGGCCTCATCATCCCCAAGAAGGACGGGAACGTGGATACCGTTGGCGTTGCTGCGGAGCCGTCCTACGCAGTGCACGCCGCTGACAAGAACAACTCCTGAACTGACAAGAGAGAGTGCTTGCTTGCTTGGTACTGTAAAAATAAAACAAACGCACTCGTCGACGTCTCATCTGCATCAGTTGCATGCATTGGTGTGATGAATGTGTCTGTGTTTGTGTCACCCACACAAACTGCTCATGTTAGCTCTCCATTTCATACTCTCCCTCCTGCTATTAGCAGCAATTGACACACTGCCTTTTGGTATAATCTGTATGCGCTGTCAGTCATTAGGGTATCCATTGAGTTTTGTAGCACACAACAGCTCGCATCCTTTTGATAATTTGATATTCTCTCATCTTCGGCGGCGGCGCTTCTGTTCCATTCCAAATGTCGAATCCAATGTAGTCTAGAATGAAGAAGCCCATGGGCCATGCTCCGTGCCAAGCTGTGCACTTTGCTTCACGGGCATTCTTATTCTTATTCCGAGGAAACGGCCCAACTCCGGACTTGCATGCAAAAGAAGCAGTGCAGAAGTTCAAGTCCTTGTGTTGTTGCTGTTTTAAGAAACGCTCAAATACCCGATCGATGTATTAGACTATAGAGCAAGGGGAGTGGCTCGCAAAACAAATGCAAATTAAAGAGAAGTTGTATACTAGCCAAATTCAAGAGAAATAGCTAGACTATATAGTCGTATACTAGCCATATATATGGTGTTTTAGGTAGATTTATTCCCTTTAGAGTCGCTTTTGGTGCATAATTATTTACTTATTATTTCAGATGACTTAGAAAAGAGAATAATCGGCCTAAGGAAGTCGATCGATGTGATTAGCACAGATCGATCCACACCATCAGCATGCATGCTAGAATAATTTGACGTTAAATTTTATGTTGTGCACATATATATAGAGTGGTTTACTGGTCACTGCACAAACCCTCCTTGGGTTGACAGGTCAAGCCAAGTGGCACACCTATAACATTGATCGCCTCCCGCACTCAAAAGTGGTCGAAGCCACAATCAACAGAGACAAATCATAGGAGCAGCGTATCAACACCATACTACATACTAGTCGTCCCTCCTAGCCGCTATAGGAGTGGCGATGGGATAGGGAGGGAGGAGGTGATGGATCGATCGATCTGCAAATGCAATGCATCGCCGTACGTACGTGTGTGGTGTCGCGATGCGCGCGCAGGGTCGACGACAATTTCATTGTGCTAGTTGGAACTAAGCGTGTGTGTGCATGCTGATGCGAATTGTTTTGGCTCCTAGCGCTAGCTAGCTAGAGCTTGCTTTTTTGGCTGTTTCCGGAGCAAAGCAAAGCAATGGAGCTAGGCATGGATCGGATCGGAGCTAGAGAGAGACACATGAGTGACGATGACGACGACGCATGCGGGGGGCATTGCCGATCGACGAACGATGGCTCTATATCTCGGACGACGGACCAGGACCACCACACATGCATGCAATAATAATCTCTCCGGTCGATCCGCCGTGCGGTGCGGCACCATATGCATGGATCCATCCATATCACCTTTAATATATATAATTTGTCCGCCATATGCTTACATATACAACAATCACTTGCTTAATTCTTGGCAAAATTGAAGGCAGCTTTGTACTAGTACCCTAGCTAGCTAGTACTACGTTACGCGTACGTGCCTGTTGTGCAACTTGCTTGCTTAGAGCTGAGACACGATTGGACACGTGCCAAGATTCCTTCTGGCGCAACATATATGCATCGATCTATAGAGATATTGGTGTGTCTTGAGATCAATGCAAGTTGCCTCAAGAGCTAGCATAGCCTTCTGTAAAAAGAGGCGATGGCCGGAAAACGACAACACTAGCAGCGAGTGCATTCAGGTACCTGCGCGGCATTCTGCGAGTGCGTGCTAGCTGCTATAGCTAGTACGTACACCATGCATGCATATGCAATGCCCGATCGACGACAAGCGAATGACAACCACGTACGTACTAGCTGCCCAAAGCAAAAAAGCCTCGCTCTCTCATCTCCTAGGTGTCGAGTTCCCATACGCGCGTACGTACGTACTGCTACGAGAGAGAGAGAGAGAGACGACGACGAAGCTAAGGAACGATGAAGGAGAGCTAGCTAGGTTGCCCTAGTGTCTCTTTGATCGAGCTACGATCCATCGACGACCCATCCATATCATCACCTGCCAGCACGTACAATACGTACTTGCGTTTTTGTCAGCTTGCACGCACAACTTTAATTTTTTATATATTACTCCAGCTAGCTAGTACCACTGCTCGATGACAATGTATATATATGTAATGTTAGTTTCCAAAGCCCGCGCGCACACACACACACGTAGTACACACACCTGTCGCCCTGCGAGTGCATATGCCGCCGGCCGGTTAGGGTTGTTGCCTTAAACCGCGCGCGTATGTTTAACACACGTAGGAACTGACAAAGGGGGCCATGGCTTCTTTGTCGAGTGCCGGTATATATAGAAGACACTCGGCAAATAGAGAGTCTTTGTCGAGTGTCACGGTTTTTCACTTGGCAAAGTTTCCACCACCGTTACCTGGCGCCATAACGATGACTTTTCTTTGTGGAGTAGTACTCGATAAAGAAGCCGTTGTCGATATATAGTTCGTCGAGGCTAGCTGTCAATAATTCACACACTCGGCAAAGCAGCTACAGAGACATAGTTGTCTTTTTCTTCCCGAGTGGCTAGTGCTCCAACAAGAGCCGGCGATATGATGGACGCCCACAGGACATGCGCATGCTCCAGAGAATGTGGGACCCCTGCTGGATTCCCACAAACAGATCTGGGTGATGTTCCTCGACAGAAAAACCAAACAGCAGCTAGCCGTGCTTGTGGTCACTCACTCAACAGCTAGCTAGCTAGCTAGCAGATGCAGATAGATGATCCAACACACATGCGTGATGCTTGTACGTACGTATACGGGCCTGCTGCACATATTTATATATGAAGCCAAACGTCGTACATACACGTACCGTTGTCGATAGCCAATGCTGGTGGGTGGTAGCTATATATAGCTACCACAAATGATGGCGCCATATGGGACATGGTGTTCATTATATGGTCAAAAGACAATTATGATATATGAGAGTATATATATATATATATATATATATATATATATATATATATATATATATATATATATATATATATATATTAAAAGCATGTACAACCTCATTAATCAGTGGGTCTGTTGAGGAACAAACTCTTTGTGAAGCGATTCGTGGAGGTTAAAGAGTGGGGAGCAGGTTAGAAGTGGTGGGAATCATGTTTTTTTGCTCCCACTTTCTAGTACAAAGTAGAGACTGTATTCACTCCACTCCAACCATGAAGCAGTTCAGGTTTTTATCGTTTGGCTTGGTAGGAGTGATTCTCGCTGTGAGCAAAGCTGTGAGAGCTCTGTCAAACGCCCCCTTAACTACATTTATGAAGTAGAGGCTCATGGTTGTATCATATATTCTTAGTCTCTTAGCCGTCTCTTAATTATATTTAGAAAACTGATACAAGGGCTCTAGGTTGTATCACATAGTCTCTTAGTTGTCTCTTATATTTAGAAAACTAATCCAACGGCTCTAGGTTGTATCATATAGTCTCTTAGCTGTCTCTTATATTTAGAAAATTAGTCCAAGGGCTCTAAGTTGTATCATTGTGGGGGATAGATATCCCCGGGTCCTTATGTGCACTAAAACATATTATGGGCTGCCTGATGGGCTGCTTGCTGAGTCGCCCTGTGGGATGGACCGGCAGGATATAGCCAACTCAGGTGAGCCTGACCCAAGCTGATGAAGACCGAGGTCCGAGTTAAGCACCGTTGAATCCCGGATGTGTCGGACGATGCAGTTGTAAACAACCGAAGGGCTTGGCATTCGACGATAACTCGAGCAGCTAGGCCATGAAGACTCTGGATATGCAGAGACACAATTTATGACAAAGAAGGATATAAACAAATAGATAATAATCACAATTTGTAACGGGATAACCGTCTCTAGTCGCGTATATAAGGCTGAGGGGGAGCCCCCTACCCTTTTGATCTCTCATCATCCACCACTCCAGCTCATCCTCACCCACAAATCCCAGCTTGTAATCCTCATACTCCGAAGATTAATATCAAACCCCCAACAAGAAGTAGGGTATTACGCAATTCTAAGCGGACCGAACTATGTTGTGCAATGGGTAATTACAGTACAGTGCAAGTCTGCGCCTAATATAATTACACCGATATTCCTACCCACCTGAGAGCCTGGCCTGGCGAGTGGGTCCTCTTCGCCTTGCAGTCTTTGCCCCCTTTGCTGGTATTTCAGGGACTCCATCCCGACTTTTGCTCACATTCGCCATCGCCGACCTCGAGATCCGGGGTCTTCGCATATTCCTATTGGTGTGACTTGTGTGTGTGTGTGGGGTGGGGGGGAGGTGGGGGCTGACAACGACGCTTGCATTTGGGGATAACAAGCCAGACTGTTCGGGAGCCGGACCGTCCAAGCTTACACGCGGACCGTTTTGGTGTTCAACAATACCAACACAGTTTGTTCAGTGTTTACGAGCGAGATACCGTGGGGTGTGTAGAGTAAAACTGCGTACATGGATTAGACCGGAACCGTTAAAACCAAACAAGATCAGATGGCTGTAATTTTTTTATGGCGTGGATTGTGTCGTCGCTGGCCTCGAACTTGTGTTCTGAATTGAAGGACTTCATTTGGCTGTTAGTTTGAGAACGTTGATGAGAGTAGGAGTATCTAACCAGCTAGCAATGGATAAAAGATAGATTAGAGAGAGAGACGGAGAGAGTAGAGATTACAATGTAGTAATGCATATCATTACGGGGACCATCTGGATATGGACGTGGAAGGTATATATAGACGAAAGACGATGGAGATACTGATATCGCTGGCCACAGGAATTTATGCGAACTCACTAATGTGCATATATATAGTGGTCCTTGCTCTCTCTCAGCATGGAGGGTATATATCATCTCATCCTCACACCCCACCGTGCACAAGAGGGTGTATATGAAAGCAACTTGGTCCAAGAGGAAATCGTCTATCGATATTCGATACATATGTTTATATGCTAGTTTTGGTTAAGTGCACTGCATGTTGTATGTTCATCAGCAACACATATGTCATATTTCTATTTGGTTAAGCTTAATTATTTCTGTGGAGCTTTTCTCATAATCTAGCTGTAGGGAGAATCTGGCTATAAAGATAATCTAAGTAACGTAGAGATTACACGTGGAGAAAGATAAAAGAGTATAGGGTTTATTAGGATGTACAAATTGACTCTTTCCTACTATCACAACAATTCGACCGATTCTGTGTTTACGTTGATTTTATACGGTTTTGACTAAAATGATTCTCGAAATAGACTGAAAAGTTGAGCATTTGACAGAAGCTGAAAAAAAGCTAAAACAAGTAGGGCCATAACAGTAGATTCCTGCGACAGCGGTCGACAGTACGGTCAATGGTCCTGATCGACCAGCTCAGGCAACAGAGAGCTATGACAATAAAATAAACATATACTACATATTTTTTATACATAACATCTATATATAATTGTAAGTCTTTCTAGCTTTTTTGGTCTCTTAGACCCTTGTCTCTCTTCTTAATATATATCTAAAACGCAGTCCTCCTGCGTTTTTCGAGAAAAAAATGTGTTGGATTTATTTGAGTTTAGCCTGTTTTAACTAAATTGAATTTAATTAACTATAAGGATCATACATATATACTATGTGTAATAAAGTTTTACTCTCATATGAAATTAGGTAACAACGGTTGTGCAGGCAATCCTTAGTTGCAAGCGTGCAAGCGACTTTAATTTCTGGGCCTTTATTACATCATGATTCAACTAAGACTAAAAAGGGCTACAGGATGCCTTAAACTACGGTATTGGTCGGGTCACCACTAAAACTAAAAAGGGCTAGAGGACGCCTAGAATAGTCGTCAGACTCAAAGACAGATTGTTGGATCAACATAGTGTTATTCCTACCGCTGACCCTAGTATTATGTTTGCATTGATCATTGAACCTTAAGAGATGGTACGATAATGGGTGTCAAACTAGTCTGATGCTTCATATAACTCTATGGTCACTTCGGGAGTGTCGAACTCTATGCATTGATCTGATGGTTGCAAACACAATTATGTCAAAGAGGATGGGTGGACCATGTGTTGGATTTATTTGAGCTTAGACCATTTTAACTAAATTTAATTAAATTAACCATATGGATCATGTATACTATATATGTATAATAAAGTTTTACTCCTGTATAAAAATATTAATGATCGGTGCGCAGGCAAGCCTTCGATGCAAGCGTGCAAGCGAGCTTACTAGGCGTTTAGGTCATGATTCAACTAAGACTAAAAAGGGATAGAGGACATTTTAAATTATGGTGTTGCTCGGATCACCATTAAGACTAAAAAGGGCTAGAGGACACCTTAAATAGGCATCAAACTCTCACAGATAGAGCGTTGGACCATCACAGTGGCAGTCCTACCACTGACTCTAGTCCCATGTTTACATTGATCATTGAACCTTAAGAGATGATACACTGACGCTCCATATAACTCTCTAGGCATTTTTGGAAGAATGATAGACTCCATATATTGATCCAATGGTTGCAAACATAGTTGTGTCAAAGAGGACGAAAACACTATTTACATGAGTGATCCCACCACTGTCACGTGCACAAGAAACTTTATATAGGATCATTGGACCAGTCCGATGGTGCTAGATCCTTTATAGTGACTTATGTAGGGCGTCAAACCTAGGCCAATGATGGTCCAACGATCATCGTACATACAGTGTCAACACATATGACTCCATAGGTGTTGGGGTATATAGCAATGGTAACATTCAAATGACTAGTAGTCGTGGTGAGCTCTAAGGGTGTTGGATCGATGTGACATTGTATGACTGTGGATGTCAGACGATTCAACAACCATGAAGTGAAGGTACCAACAACTAGGTGCCTCTTGAGACCATATAGATGGAGCTTGTCCAGGCTTGGGATAAGTATCCTGGCTTCTAATAGGACCTAGATGGTAATAGGGGGATGAATAACTTGTACAAAATGTTCTACAAAACATACAATTATAACTAGAGCCAATATGCTTACTTGGGATAACTTGCTCACGTTCTAATTTACTTTAGACTATTTGTTAAACAAACTAGTAGCTTATAAAAGTATAGTATGATTATGACAATCTACTTACTTAGCAAAAGATAAAAGTTAATCATTAACTACACAACGAGTAGATGGTCTAATATGGAACAAGTAATTGTAATTCTAAGAATAGTTTGGAGTGGAAACCACATGGGGCAACAAATGACACAAGAGTTATCCACGAGATTTATGAGTTGCTCTTATGCTCATTCCTCACAGTAGTTTTATGAAGATTAACTATAGTGGAATCATGGCTTGTTAGAGTTCCTCTCTAGAGTGATTCTTAAAGCACCCTTATCGTGGGCTTAGATTGTGATTCTAGCTAGCGTGTGAATCACATAGTTTGGATTCTCCATGATGAGGACCTAGGTTATCGGGAAGCAACTGAAACCTTAGGGATATATATTATGTTATCTCTTGCCTCATGTGGTTTGCACTCTATACATATTCTCAAAACTACATCTACTTGTTGTACTTGATTTGTCTATTTAGACTTGTTTAGACTACAAATAAGTTTTTTTCTTGTGCTAGTGAGTGCTTGTTTTATTCAATACAATTTCTTACCAAGCTACTAAACTAGAAGATGGCATAGAGTTATTTAGAGCTAGAGCCTATATATGCTTCCATACTTATTAACTTGGCTCTAGTATTCAAATTAAATTTTATATAATAATTTTATAGGCTATTCACCTCCCTCTAGTCATATAGATCCTATCAACACAAGAAAAATCACCAAAAGTTAGGTAATATGTACTAGCACGAGACGACATGACATAATACAATTAATGTTGAAGGCCTAATGGAGTAGTGCCTAATAGTGCTAGGGCCATGCTAACATTGTGTCGACCGTTTGGACATCTATACCCCAACTCTAGGCTTTGGTGCTTATTCCTAAGATTGTATTTTCACTTTTAAAATTTAGCATGCATGCATGTTAGCATGATAAAGATTTCTGCCAATAGTATGTCAAAGAGTTCTTAAGAGTGTCTACTATTGGATTTTGAGAACACATTTAGCCAAAGTTCCACACGTTCCTAAAGGAAATGAAAAGAAATGCTCCCATTCCGAACAAAGTCCTAAAAAGAACTAGGTGGCAAACTCCCTTGGAGGATTTAACTATATATAGAATGGGAATGTATCATGTGCAAACAAATCACTTCGTGCAAATCATACAAGCAGTCATGCTAACTTTTCAAAACAATCCTCCCATTGTGAACCAGCTTTCAAAACGAACCACCAACATGTTGGTTTGCACAGTTTGCACAAAGTGGATAGGTAACACCTGATATGTTCCTATATAGAATAGATAGTTTATTATATGAGCAAACATGCATACAAATCTAAAATAAAAATATCAAGTACCGAAAGTATGATATTTTTCCTGTTCCAATAAAGCTAGAACATATAACCTTTTGTTTATTTATACAAGAATTAACATTTGCATGAAAATTTTCTCAGTGCTAGGAATTTAGGCATTTTTTAGATTCAATTTAATGCAAAAATATAGCACGATAAACATGATGACAAATATGTGCATGTGTGCATAACTACTCACAGTAGCAGTAAACAACAAAATAACATGCACAAAAATAAGAAATAGTGAGTACCCTGCGGAGGGACCAATGCTCAAGGCACCGGTGGCTCCATTCATATGAGACATCTCATGTGTAAGTTCGATGTAGTCGATCGGAATTCGATGCATGACGATGTTCACAGTGCAGTCCCACGGATATCCATCATGAAGAAGATGAACGGGTTTCTGCAAACAAGCGTTGTCGATCAAGCAGTCGCACTACCCAAAAACTTGATTAGCTATCTATCTCGAGCAGGATCTCTTACAACGACGATGGTTTCGGAGGCCTGCTTACTCCGTGTCTTGTGCGCATAAAAATACAGAGCCAGGAAAGCAGAACGTAGTGTAGCAGTGGATAACTCTGATGGTGTTACGTGTGTCCTTGGATGAGAGGTAACGTCTCTTCTTATAGGCACCAGGAACCCCCTTAGCTTCCAGATAAATGCCATGAAAGGGTCATCAAATGACGGTAACTCGAGACCACCAAGAGACATGATTTACTAGTCATGAAAGGAGGGTCATCAAGTCAGTAACTCCCAGTCATAAATAGCCAATTAACTAATTGTAACTTCCACCACTAATGTGCCTTGGGATTTATTTGATCAATTAGTCAACGGTTTTAACCCAATTAATCTAACAATCCCCACCAAATTCCAAGGCACATGTAAAATACTCTTAGTTCCACTTTTATTTGATATACCAGTGTTTCGATAGAGATTGTTAAGTTGAACATCCATCTAGGACAGAGGTGAGTAAGTATCAAAGAAATCCTCACCTTCCTTCTCTGAATAGCCTTTAATTACAAGTCTCGCCTTGTACCTCTCAACAGTACCATCAGGCTTAAGCTCTTTGTTGAACACCCATTTACTTCCAATGAGCTTACACCCATAAGGATGTTCAACAACCTCCTAAGTTCCATTAGACATAATAAAATCCATCTCACTCTTTATTGCTTCTTTCCAAAAGTCAGCATAAGGAGAGGAACATACCTCTTCAATGGTACTTGGTGTGTCATCCACAAGATACACAATGTAGTCATCACCAAAACACTTTGCAGTCCTTGGTCTCTTACTCTTTCGAGTTGCTACATTTTCATCTTCCACATGATTTTGCACATGGGATTCCTCAGTGTGTTCTATCGGAATAAAGTGCTCATGTGGTATCGTTGGTTAATGACTAGACGCATCATGTGTAATTTTCATAGGAAAATTTTCTCTTAAAAAATATAGCATCTCTGGACTCTAAAATTGTACCAACCAACATGTCTGATACTCTAGAGTTTATAATTAAGAACCTATATCCAATGTTGTGGAAAGCATACCCAAGGAAAACACAATCAATAGTTTTCAGTCCTAATTTGCGCTTCTTGTTAATTGGCTCATTCACTTTAGCCAAACAACCTTAGGTGCGCAAATAAGAGATATTTAATCTCTTTCTTTTCCATTCCTCGAATGGTGTGATTTCTTTGTTCTTTGTGGAAACTTTATTCAGTACATGACACGCAGTCAAAATCACCCCACCCCACCATTCCTTAGATAGCCTCGAAGTGTCTAACATGGCTTTAACCAAATCAGTCAGAGTATGGTTCTTTCTTTCAGCAACTCCATTGGATTGAGTGAGCATGGCGGTGTCCTCTCTGGATAATACCATGTTCCACACAAAAAAAAAACAAAAAAATCGCTCAAAAAATATTCTCCACCTTGATTAGACCTTAACTGTTTAATTTTCCTCTCAAGCTAATTTTCAGCTTTTGCTTTGTAGGTCTTAAAATAATGCAAAGCTTCGTCTTTTGATTTTAGAAGATACACAACATAATCTAGTTGAATCATCGATAAAAGTAATAAAATATTGTTTGCCAGCTTTAGTCAATATTATGTTCATCTCACATAAATCAGAATGTATTAAGTCTAATGGTGCCAATTTCCTCGCCTCCATAGCCTTATGAGGCTTGCGAGGTTACTTAGATTGCACATACCTGGCACTTAGAATCTTTAAATAAATGAAATTTTGGGATTAAATTTAAATTTGCTAGCCGCAGACACAACCAAAACTGATATGACAAAGCCATGAATGCAAAATATTCGACTCATTCGAAATAATATTGTTCGCAGACTTATTACATATATCATGCAAAGATAAGCGAAATAAGACTCCGTTGTCATAGCCTTTTCCAACAAATGTTCCATACTTAGACATTATACAATTATTAGACTCAAAGATAATTTTGTAGCCGTCTCGACACAATTGAGAGCCACTGACTAGATTCTTCTTTATGGAGAGGACATGCTGCACGCTCTTCAATATCACCGTCTTTCTCGAAGTAAACTTCAGAATGACTGTACCAACATCAAGAACACGTGCATGAGATCCACCATTACCCATCATCAAGGATGCAGTCCCTTTGCACTGATAAGAAGAAAATAAAGAAATATCAACACATGTGAATATTAATATCAGTATCAGCCCACCACTCAGGTGAGTGACACTGAAAGAACAATAGGCAAATAATTACCATACCCCGATGTTCCTTCTCCAGTCTCGCTACCAATCATGTTTGCTATTTTCTTCTCTTGAACTGGTTTATTTTCTTCCTTAAATTTGTGGTCTGGGCACGCATTTGCCCAATGATTAGTACTCTCGCAAACAAAGCAACCAACATCTTTGTTTTTCTTCTTAAACAAGGTTGTTTGCTTGGGCTTAAAGGCGTTATGTTGCTTGCTCTTCTTCTTGTTGTTACAAGATACATTAGAATTTTTCTTCTGCACCACATTGGCACTAGAAGACTCAATTCCTTTCTCACGAGTGTCTTTTGCTCTCACCCTCTCCTCAACGTCAAGAGATCTAATAAGTTAAGCCATGCTAAAGTCTTGTCTCTTATGTTTAAGAGTGGTAGAAAAATCCCTCCAAGAAGGCAGCAACTTAGCGATAATACCACCGGCCACAATCTTGTCAGGCGACACACACAAAAATTGTTCGAGTTCCTTATCCAGTGCCTGTATCTCATGAGCTTGTTCGACCACAAGACTGTTATCAACCATCTTATAGTCAAACAATTGCTCCATGATGTACAACTCGCTACCGGCATTAGAAACACCGAACTTCTTATCAAGAGCATCCCATAACTGCTTTGTAGTAGTGCACGTAATTTAAGAATCGACATACTTGTCAGCAAGAGCGCTAATCACGACGCTTCGAAACAGGTTATCGGCAACCTCGAGTGCTCTCTGCTCCTCAGGTGTGAACTGTGCAGGTTTCCCCTGTGCAACATGAAAACAGTTCATAGTTGTCAACAACAGTATCATATTACTACGACACCTCTTGAAAAACGTTTCATCAAACGGTTCATCTGGTTTCAACGTAGAAGCAAAACCACTAACAAAAAATGGCTAACACTAGGTTTTTGGATTGTTAGAAATTTAGGCATTTTCAGATACAATTTAATCCAAAAACATAGCGCGATAAATGTTATGACAGATATGTGTATGTGTGCTTAACTACTCATAGTAGGAGTAAACAACAAAATAACATGCACAAAAACAAGAAACAGTGAGTACCCTGCAGAGGGACCAATGCTCAAGGCACCAGTGGCTCCATTCACACGAGACATCTCATGTGTATGTTTGATGCAGTAGATCAAAACTCGATGCAAGACGATGTTCGCAGTGCAGTCCCGCGAACAGCCACCATGAAGAATACGAATGGGTTCTCAGGAACAAGGCGATGTCGATCAAGGAGTCACGTTGTGTGCTCCCAAAAAAATCTGATCCGACATCTATCCCGAGTAGAATCTCTTACAACGACGATGGTTTCAGAGGCCTGCTTACTCTATGTATTGTGCGCTCATGAACATAGAGCCAGGAAAGTAGAGCGCGGTGTAGCAGTGAATAAGTCTGGTGGTGTTACGTGTGTCCTTGGATGAGAGGTAGCGTCTTTTCTTATAGGCAACAGGAGCCCCCTTAGCTTTCAGGTTAATGCCATGAAAGGGTCATCAAATGACGGTAACTCTTGACCGTCAAAAGATATGTGTTGCTAGTCATGAAAGGAGGGCCATCAAAACAGTATTTCCCGTCATCAAGGGCCAATTAACTAATTGTAACTTCCATCATTAAGGTGCCTTAGGATTTATTTGATTAATTAGTCAATGGATTTTAACCTAATTCACTACCGAAATCGGGCTCTTTGCTGAGTGCTCGACGCTTTGCCGTGTGCTCGGTGCTTTGTTGAGTGCTTTTTGTCGGGCACTCAGCAAAGAAGTCTTTGCTGAGTCCCACTCTTGGCAAAGTCCTACTCAGTAACGACCACGTTTACCGAGAGCGGGACTCTCGGCACACACAGACACTCGGCGAAGGCCAACGCTCGGTAAAGGGCCGTCAACAGCCGTCTATAGCTGACGACCGTTATCTTTGTCGAGAGTCGGGAATTGACACTCGACAAGCCATGTGGGATATGGTGAGCAGCATATGTGGACACATAAGTCGGGCTTGACTCGACTCCCCTATTATGATGACCTACTCCTTCCACACAACATTGACGTGATGCACACTGAAAAGAATGTTGCCGAGGCACTTTGGGCAACAATTATGGACATTCCTGATAAGTCAAAGGATAACGTAAAGGCAAGAGTGGATCTGGCAGAGTTATGTGATAGACCAAACCAAGAGATGAAGCCGCGTAATGGTGGAAAGACATGGAGAAGGCCTAAGGCTGATTTTGTCCTAAGTAGAGCGCAAAGGAAGGAAGTATTTTAGTGGATCAAGATGTTGATGTTCCCTGATGGGTATCCAACTAACTTGAGTAGGGGGTGAACTTATCTACTCTGCGAGTCTTAGGGATGAAGAGTCATGACTTCCACACATGGATTGAACGGATTCTTCCTACGATGGTTCGAAGATATGTCCCTAAGCATGTCTAGCTAGAGCTTACAGAGTTGAGCTATTTCTTTCGCTAGCTTTATGCAAAAGAGTTATCTCAGACTATGATTATAGACTTGGAAAGATTGACACCCGTGTTACTATATAAGCTAGAGAAGATATTTCCACCCGACTTCTTCAATCCAATGTAGCATTTGATTCTTCATCTCCCCTATGAGGCACGAATGGGGGGCTCGTGCAGGGACGCTGGTGCTATCCAATCGAGAGATGTCTAAAGACTATTCGAAAGAAATGTAGAAATAAATGCAAAATCGAGGCTTCCATTGCAAAGGCAAATATTCTAGATGAGGTGTCAAACTTCACAACAACTTACTATGGTGACAAATTGCCGAGCGTCCATAATCCACCCCCTCGTTACAATGATGGCGGCAATGAATCGATCCTCAGCATATTTCAAGGTCAACTCGGAAGCGCAAGTGGTTCGACCACCAAGACCCTGACATATGAAGAGTGGCGACATATCATGCTATATGTATTGACCAACCTTGAAGAGGTGACGCCATACATGGAACAATTTCTTCATGGATTCCAGCGTCGATCAAGGGACCCAACTCCATAGGAATATGATACCCTTCTTAGAAAGGGTGCGGGAAATGGATTGATCGATTTCATTTCCTGGTTCAAACATAAGGTACATGCTTAGTTTGTCAAAGAGATTCGTCTATGAACTCAATTGAGTGTCTTTTAACTTGCGAATACTTGCAGGGCCAAAGAGATCCGTCTATGAGTGCCGACTTTGGATACTCTCATAGGGTCAAGAAATATTCTGGGTATGACGTCAATGGATACCATTTTCGCACAACAAGCTACAACCAAAGTCGGCCTAATCGAAAAACAATGTGTTCTGGAGTCTTTACGCCCAGCCTTGACGAGGTCGATTATTTTGGAGAAATCAAATAAATATATAAACTCAATTTTCATGGTTCTAAACCTCTTACACTAGTGATATTCAATTGTCATTGGTTTGACCCTCAAGTGACGAGATGGACAGATTCTAATTTTGGGGTAGTCGAAATTCGACAAGGTTCCAACAGGCCACACAAGTGTATTATCTCCCATATGCATGTCAAACGAAAGAACATCTTAAGGGTTGGGATGTTGTGTATAAGGTATCGCCGCACGGTAAATTACCTGTTCCTAACGATGAAGGTTATAACTTAGACCCGGACACATATGACGGAGAGTTCTTCCAAGATGGGCTAGAAGGGCGATTTGAGATAGACTTAACCGAAGCTATCGGAATGGAAGTAAATATTGAAATGATTGTTGATGAGGAGGATGATGAGGTGCAAAATGAGAATGACTTAGTAATACTTGAAGGCAATGACATTAACGACGAACTTGCGCCTTCAGATGGTGTTGACTATGAAATGGTTGATAGTGATGATGAGAGTTATGATCCGGCTAACCCCGACACATATGAAGATTATTTTTAATCGATGTAATGCTATATTTTTTATTTCGCACCTCTTTCTAAATACATCTTTTGTATATGTGCTTATTTGTTTACTCTTAATTGCAGGTTGTTGGACAAAGATGGTGGGCTGTCACACCCGGTTTTAGAAGGCAAACCGAATGCGAACCATGTACCTGCCAGGATCAGAAACTCACGTACATAGCGATTACATAATTAGACATCATCACACATTTCTCAAAGTAAATAGCGGAAAGGTACTTTTATTACATCAAGATGTCCAAGAGATCCACAAAGTCTATTACATAGCATAGCCATTAATATCATCAAAGTGTGGAAATATGAAATGTAGTAGATAAGGCCTTCACAAGCAGCTGACTGAGGGTTTGCCACTAAGAAAACTAGAACTCCTTGTAGTCCTAGAACTCCTCAAAGTCCTCCATGTTGTCAGCATCTCCTGCTAAGCACTGAATACAGTGGGTACAACCTGGGGTGGGGGTGGTTTGTAAAGCAAGGGTGAGTACACATAAACTTACTCAGCAAATGTCCCGTTTGGCTAAAGTGGACTAGCTGTTGTGGAGTTAAGGTTAAGCAATTGCTTTTAGTTGGTCAAGTATTTTTACTTTTAGTAAAGCCAAGTTTTAGTAATAAACCCAGTTATTACCCAGATGTACTCCCTCCAAGAAAAAATACTAGAGATCAGAATTATAACCAGCATTACTAATCATCATCTTAAAAGTATCCAAAGTTCTTCTAATCAAAGAGGATCCCAAGGCCGCTCTTAACTGTGAGCTCGACTGATATACCAGTTTCTAACACTCTGCAGAGGTTGTACACTTTATCCATGAGTCGTGATCACTTTCCAGCCTGGGTTATACAGACCCGATCTTCACTACCGAGGGGAATGGCAAGGGATACACTACGTAGCCTTTATAAAGACTACCCTGGTGCATAGCTGCTCGTTAGGTTTCGCCAGTCGTACAAACGCAGTACACCTCCCCAAGGTGGGTGACTAACAAAACCAAATCGAATAAACCTCTGCACCCCCCTTGGCAGAGCGAGCACTATGGCCCGGCCCCCATTGACGGCCCTCAGGCAAAGCCAACTACACCCCTAGGTTCATCTAATTAATTAGCAAAGGGCGTCCCATTCCACCTTCATGGTTGCACTGTTATCCCGGGTGGTCACTCAACGAACAGGTCCTTGCGGAGAGGTACTCAGGAAATAGGCCTGAGTCCCCTAAAATGTCACAAGATCATCACCGGGATAACATCATCGTATCATAAATGTTCACATCATGTTCATTGATTAAGTTAAAGCAATAGCATAAAGCTAACCATGATAACTCAAAAAGGTAAAAAAGGATAAGGTAAATGGAAAGCTAGTCAATCCTTAGGTTGATCATGGTATATGAGGCAGTGAATTATAAAGTGAATAGGACATAATAGGTCAGAGGGCACTTGCCTTCACCAGGTTGTTGCTCAGGAAGATCTTCGGCAGCACACGCAGGAACCACAAGCTGCTTGTTGTCTAAATAAAGCGATCATACATTCAATACATTTGGATAACAACAAATGAACAATACACCAAACATATGCAACCAAGTGGACACAAGTTTGATAGGACATTATAAACTCAAAAGATAAACCTAAGTGCAAGGGTGGATTAGCACACTTGGAGATTAGTGATTCCCTAATTATTATGGTATACATAATTTAATTCCACTAATGTTAGTGAGACACAAGATTATTCTAGAGATAAATTCATACATGGCATATTATTAATCTCACAAAATTAAACATCTAAGTACCATTAGGGTTTCCTTTTTATTTATTTTATTAACCAAATAAATTATTACATAAACTAACCTATAGCTTAGACATAAATTAGAGTGCACAGACTGTGAATGAACATAATTTATTTGAACAGAGAATATTCCTATGAACATTTTGCAATTTGAATCACTCAATTTGGAGTTCATATTGTCGGGGACCATAATTAGGGGTACCCCAAGACTCCTAATCTCAGCTGGTAACCCCCATCAGCACAAAGCTGCAAAGGCCTGATGGGCGCGATTAAGGTCAAGGCTCAGTTCACTCAAGGGACACGATCTCGCCTCGCCCAAGCCTAGCCTCGGGCAAAGGCAGCCGACCCCGGAGGATTCACGTCTCGCCCGAGGACCCCCTCAAGCAACGGACACACCTTCGGCTCGCCCGAGGCCCAGTATTCGCAGAGAAGCAACCTTGGCCAGATCGCCACGCCAACCGACCATATCGCAGGAGCATTTAATGCAAGGATGGCTTGACACCTTATCCGGATGCGCGCTCTTCAGTCGACAGAGCCAAAGTGACCGCAGTCACTTCGCCGCTCCACTGACCGACCTGACAGGAATACAACGCCGCCTGCCCGGCTCCGACTGTCGTGCCACTCGCCAGAGTGAGGTCGACAGTGGCTAAGTCCAGCCTCGGGCGACATAGGAAGCTCCGCCTCGCCCGACCCCAAGGCTCGGACTCAGCCTCGGCTCCGGAAGACGACGAACTCCGCCTCGCCCGACCCCAGGGCTCGGACTCAGCCTCGGCTCCGGAAGACAACGAACTCCGCCTCGCCCAACCCCAGGGCTCGGCCTCAGCCTCGGCTCCGGAAGACGACAAACTCCGCCTCGCCCGACCCTAGGGCTCGGACTCAGCCTCGGCTCCGGAAGACAACGAACTCCACCTCGCCCGACCCCAGGGCTCGGACTCAGCCTCGGCCTCGGAACACGGACTCGACCTCGGCCTCGGAGGAGCCTCCGCCTCGCCCGACCTAGGGCTTGGACCGACCACATCACAGGGGGGGCCATCATTACCCTACCCCTAGCTAGCTCAGGCTACGGGGAACAAGACCGACGTCCCATCTGGCTCGCCCCGGTAAACAAATAATGATGGCGCCCCGCGTGCTCCATGACGACGGCGGCTCTCAGCCCCTTACGGAAGCAAGGAGATGTCAGCAAGGATTCGACAGCCCCGACAGCTGTCCTTCCGCAGGGCTCCAGCTCTCCTCCGACGGCCACGACATCACATGAACAAGTTGCCAAAACCTCTCTGACTGCCACGGCGGCATGTACTTAGGGCTCTATCTCCTCTCGGCTAGACACGTTAGCACACTGCTACACCCCCCATTGTACACCTGGACCCTCTCCTTACGCCTATAAAAGGAAGGTCCAAGGCTCTCGTACGAGAAGGTTGGCCGCGCGGGAGAATGAGCCGACGCCTAAGTCTCTCTCTCCCACGCGGACGCTTGTAACCCCCTACTGCAAGCGCACCCGACCTGGGCGCAGGGCAACACGAAGGCCGCGGGTTTTCCCCTTTGCCCGTTTTCTTCCCCCCTTCGTGCTCCGTCTCGCGCCGACCCATCTGGGCTGGGGCACGCGGCGACAGTTTACTCGTCGGTCCAGGGACCCCCCGGGGTCGAAACGCCGACAGTTGGCGCGCCAGGTAGGGGCCTGCTGCGTGTTGACGAACAGCTTCCCGTCAAGCTCCATATGGGTAGTCTCCAGCAACCTTTCGAGCCCGGGACGGTGCTCCATTTTGGGAGTCTTGAGTTCATGTCCGTCGACGACAGCTACGACATGATACTCCTTCCTCCGCCGCGCGATAGCAACAATGGCGACCGTCAGCCCGCCCGCCGGCGGCGGAATCAACGACGTCTTCCCCACGTGGCGGAAGAACAACATTCGGGTTTGTCCCGTCACCTCCCCCGCCGACGGAGGAGGAGTCGGGGCAACCATGGCCAAGCAGGAGGCGGCACCTCATCGGCTGTTGAGCGAGTTGACGACATCGGCGCCCCAGCAGGGGACACGTCTGGCTTCGACCTTGCGTCTGAGACGAAGACGAGCGTCGTTTCCCCGCAACAAGCCAACTCTGAGCAGACGGACGACGCCAGCACGCTCGCGAAGGACTTGCTGGGCGTCGCCCTCGTACCTGAGACAACGGTGCAGTCCGCCCCTGACGTGACTTCGTCACCGCCCGTCGACCAAGAGGTACCGACTGATTCCCATCTCGTGCCTTTTGGATTCAGCTTCGACCCACCAAGCGACTTCGCTTCGGTGGAAGCCTTCATAGAGGCATGTACCAACCCTCCGGGGTACCATATGCGGTCACCCTGGGACAGACTGACGGTCGTCTCGACCTACGGACCCTCGGGTTCCGAGGAAGATGACGAGCCCGACTTTTGTTGGGATTTCTCTGGGCTCGGTAACCCCAGCGCCATGTGGGACTTCATGACCGCATGCGACTACTGCCTCTCTGATTGTTCCGATGGTAGCCGCAACTTCGGTGACGAGGACTGCGGCCCAAGTCGTGAATGTTTCCACGTCGATCTAGGGGGTCCCGGCGAAGGCAACCATCTTGGTATGCCGGAAAACGGCGATCCCCCTAGGCCTGCGCCTCGCGTTGACATCCTTCAGGAGCTAGCTGTGGTGCCAGTCCCTGCGGGGGGTCAGGACGCACAGCTCGAGCAAATCCGCGAGATGCAGGCCAGGCTCGACGAGGGAGCAGGAACACTTGAGCAGTTTCGGCGGAACATCGGGCAGGAATGGGCAGACCAAGCTCCGGCCGGAGAAGCGCGTCGTCTACACCAGGGCATCCAGCACCACATTGCCGACGACGTCAGGGCAAGGCTGCCGCCGGCTTCCAGTGGGGTCGGCCAGAACCTAGCTGCAGCAGCAATACTACTCCGCGCGATGCCGGAACCATCGACCACCGAAGGGCGGCGTATCCAGGGAGAGCTCAAGAATCTCCTGGAGGATGTCGCGGTCCGACGGGCCGAAAGCTCTGCCTCCCGAAGGCAGGGGTACCCCTCGGAGCATCGCACCGCGACTTCCCGATTTATGCGGGAAGCCTCGATCCACACCGGGCGCATGCGCAACACGGCGCCTGCGGCCCTGGGTCGCCTCGGCAACGAGCACCACCACCGCAACCGTCGAGCCCACCTCGACAAGAGGGTGCGCCGAGGCTACCACCCTGGGCGTGGGGGACGCTACGACAGCAGGGAGGATCGGAGTCCCTCGCCCGAACCACCCGGTCCACAGGCTTTCAGCCGGGCCATACGACAGGCGCCGTTCCCGACCCGGTTCTGAACCCCAACTACCATCACAAAGTACTCGGGGGAGACGAGGCCGAAACTGTGGCTCGCGGACTACCGGCTGACCTGCCAGCTGGGTGGAACGGACGATAACAACCTCATCATCCGCAACCTCCCCCTGTTCCTCTCCGACACCGCTCGAGCCTGGCTGGAGCATCTGCCTCCGGGGCAGATCTCCAACTGGGACGACCTGGTCCAAGCCTTCGCCGGCAACTTCCAGGGCACGTACCTACGCCCTGGGAACTCCTGGGATCTCCAAAGCTGCCGCCAGCAGCCGGGAGAGTCTCTCCGAGACTACATCCGGTGATTCTCGATGCAGCGCACCGAGCTGCCCAACGTCACCGACTCGGATGTCATCGGCGCTTTCCTTGCCGGAACCACCTGCCGCGACCTGGTGAGCAAGCTGGGTCGCAAGACCCCCACCAGGGCGAGCGAGCTGATGGACATCGCCACCAAGTTCGCCTCTGGCCAGGAGGCGGTTGAGGCCATCTTCCGGAAGGACAAGCAGCCCCAGGGTCGCCAGCCGGAAGATGTCCCCGAGGCATCCACTCAGCGCGGCACCAAGAAGAAGGGCAAAAAGAAGTCGCAAGCGAAACGCGACACCGCTGACGCGGACCTTGTCGCCGCCGTTGAGTACAAGAACCCTCGGAAACCTCCGGAGGTGCCAATCTCTTCGACAAGATGTTCAAGGAGCCGTGCCCCTATCATCAGGGGCCCGTCAAGCACACCCTTAAGGAGTGCGTCATGCTTCGACGCCACTTTCACAAGGCCGGGCCACCTGCGGAAGGTGACAGGTCCCACAACAATGACAAGGAGGATCACAAGGCAGAGGAGTTCCCCGAGGTCCACGACTGCTTAATGATCTATGGTGGGCCAGTGGCAAACGCCTCGGCTCGGCACCGCAAGCAAGAGCGTCGGGAGGTGTGCTCGGTAAAGGTGGCGGTGTCAGTCTACCTAGACTGGTCCGACAAGCCCATCACCTTCGACCAGGGCGACCACCCCGACCGCGTGCCGAGCCCGGGGAAGTATCCGCTCGTTGTTGACCCCGTCATCGGCAACGTCAGGCTCACCAAGGTCCTCATGGACGGAGGCAGCAGCCTCAACATCATCTATGTCGAGACCCTCGGGCTCCTGCAGATCGATCTGTCCTCGATCCGGGCAGGCGCGACGCCTTTTCACGAGATCATCCCCGGAAAACGCGTCCAACCCCTCGGACAACTCGATCTGCCCGTCTGCTTCGGGACTCCCTCCAACTTCCGAAGGGAAACCCTCACGTTCGAGGTGGTCGGGTTCCGAGGAACCTACCACGCAGTGCTAGGGAGGCCATGCTACGCCAAGTTCATGGCCGTCCCCAACTACACCTACCTCAAGCTCAAGATGTCGGGCCCCAACGGGGTCATCACCGTCGGCCCCATGTACTGACACGTGTACGAATGCGACGTGGAGTGCGTGGAGTACGCCGAGGCCCTCGCCGAATCCGAAGCCCTCATCGCCGACCTGGAGAGCCTCTCCAAGGAGGCACCAGACGTGAAGCGCCATGCCGGCAACTTCGAGCCAGCAGAGACGGTTAAGTCCGTCCCTCTCGACCCCAACAACGACACCTCCAAGCAGATCTGGGTCGGCTCCGAGCTCGACCCCAAATAGGAAGCAGTGCTCGTCGACTTTCTCCGCGCGAACGCCGAAGTCTTTGTGTGGAGTCCCTCGGACATGCCTGGCATACCAAGGGATGTCGCCGAGCACTCGCTGGATATCCGAGCTGGAGCCCGACCCGTGAAGCAGCCTCTGCGCCGACTCGACAAAGAAAAGCACAGAGCCATAGGCGAGGAGCTCCACAAGCTGATGGCTGCAGGGTTCATCAAAGAGGTATTCCGTCCCGAATGGCTTGCCAACCCTGTGCTTGTGAGAAAGAAAGGAGAGAAATGGCGGATGTGTGTAGACTACACTGGTCTAAACAAAGCATGTCCGAAGGTTCCCTACCCTTTGCCTCGTATCAATCAAATCGTGGATTCCACTGCTGGGTGCGAAACCCTGTCTTTCCTTGATGCCTACTCAGGGTATCACCAAATCAGGATGAAAGAGTCCGACCAGCTCGCGACTTCTTTCATCACTCCCTTTGGAATGTACTGCTACATCACTATGCCATTTGGTTTGAGGAATGCGGGTGCGACATACCAAAGGTGCATGAACCACGTGTTCGGGGAGCACATTGGTCGAACGGTCGAGGCTTACGTCGATGACATTGTAGTCAAGACGAGGAAAGCCTCCGACCTCCTCTCCGACCTTGAAACGACATTCCGGTGTCTCAAGGCGAAAGGCGTAAAACTCAATCCCGAGAAGTGCGTCTTCGGAGTCCCCCGAGGCATGCTCTTGGGGTTCATCGTCTCCAAGCGGGGCATCGAGGCCAACCCAGAGAAAATCGCGGCCATCAACAACATGGGGCCCATCAAGGACTTGAAAGGCGTACAAAGGGTCATGGGATGCCTTGCGGCTCTGAGCCGCTTCATCTCGCGCATCGGTGAAAGGGGCCTACCTCTATACCGCCTCTTAAGGAAGACCGAGTGCTTCACTTGGACCCCCAAGGCCGAGGAAGCCCTCGGGAACCTGAAGGCGCTCCTTACGAACGCACCCATCTTGGTGCCCCCCGATGCCGGAGAAGCTGTAACACCCGGCTTTAAGGAACAAAGCCAGGTGCATCTCATACATGCGCCAAGAAGACAACATATATAATAACAGAGTGTATAGAGATAAATGTTATTAACATCAGAGTATTTATTACATAGCGGAAGACTTATTACAAAATAAAGGAATAACCATAAAACGAACTAAGGATCGTTGGCGCCAATGTCGACCGAGAAACGCCACCTAGATCAGATCGAACTCCTCAGTGTTAGGCAGCTCCTCCTGAACCACCTGATCATCTCCTGTGGGGGGGGGGTGTGAGACAGCAAGGGTGAGCTCACACATGATCATAGCTCAACAAGTTGTGGGGAACCAGTGAACATAAACTCACAAAGGTGTGAGTTCATGTGATGTGTAAGGCTAATCAATGATAGGGGTTAAAGCTGAGCATTGCTTTTAAATAGTTGGTCAAAATTTTATTAGCAATTACTAAGTGTAAGTAAATACCAAACCATAAGTAAAGTAATAGAACAAAATTAATAACAAACCCATGCAATGCAAATGACAAAATTGAATTTAAGTTCCATAATTTAAACATCAGAGAGTCCTGAGCCGCTCATGACCGTGAGCTCGGCTAGTATACCAGTTTTACACTCTGCAGAGGTTGTACCCTTTACCCACAAGTCATGTTACCCATCTGCCAAGGGGTCGCGACTCCCCATATACCTCTACCTAGGAAGCACGGCAGGGCAACACTACGAGGCCTTTACAAAGTTCCACTAGCTTCCGAAAACCCGCTACAGTTTATGGGAAGATCCAGTAAAGGGTTCCTGGCTGACCGCCATCGCAGCAAAATCAACCAGGGACCTCCCCGCACTGACCTCTCCCCTACTGCCCTTGCCCCTTTCGGGTAAGGTAGTCTTCCACTAGCTTTCCTAATTAGTCAGCCAAGGGCGTCCCATTCCACCCTTGTGGTGGCACGTGGTTCTCAAGTTAAGCTCTATGTTCCAATTAACATTAATGATAACAATATGAACATAAACAGAATAACAACAAGAATTGGAACATAGAGGTAATAAATGATTATCCCAAAACCATATAAAGCAATAGCAAACTACTCAAGTGATTCAGGGGTAAACAAGGTAATGAGATAAACAAATCTAGGGTGTCCTATTGGGTCCCATCAAAATTAACCTATGCATGAGTATGTGATATTAAAGAACATTATTGGGTAAAATGTGGTCAAGGGCACAACTTGCCTTCAATGAGCTCCTGCTCAGCTACTTCAACCTGCTGCTCACCAGGATCCCCAGCAACGGGCTCTTCTACTCGCCACAATACAAACAAGCACAGTGCATATAGAGAAATTAACATTACACCAAACATATAAACAAAATGCACAGAGATATTCTACATATTAAAATAAAATCCTAGGAACTGGAATCATAATTTTCTGAGTTATAGATTTTAAGTTATGCATTTTCAAAGGTTTTATGTGTTTTAAATAGGATTAAGTGAGGAATAACTTTTCTTACTGTTTTCATGACATAACAGAGGCTCTAGGTGATAGAGAATAACATTACAAAATTTTAGGAACTGGAATGGATGAATTTGGAGTTAGTATGAATTTTCTATGAATTTATAAAGTTCTAGCAATTATTTTCCTATTAAAAATCCATTTTCTATTTCATTTATTCAATTTAAATGATCTCTGGACTGGGCCTCATTTTCCAGAAACGTCAGGGGCTTCTGCGCATAATTTTCTAAGACTCAGAATACTATGCAGTGGACGGCGGGTTGGTTATCTGATTTTAGGAGGGCTCTTATGCAAAGTCGTCGGCCGAAGGGGTATTCTCTATTATCAACCGTAGGATCTGGATCTTACGGCTCGGATTAGATTGTCCACACTACGAACCGGTATGCCATTATGCCCTTTGGATCTAAAATCAACGGTCCAGGTTCTATGCAGCCCGAGTCATCCGGAACCGTCAGATCCGCACCAACGGGCCCGATCGAATCGCCCAGGGAAAATCACCCGATTCAATCCAGCCGTTTGCCCCATATCCGACGGTGCACGACCCATCTTCCTTACGACGGCCACCCAGGCATCCCAGAACGGCGGCGCCGCCCGAACACCCGACGGGGAGCACGCCGGAGTTCCATGCTCTCGCCACACAGAGCACCAAACACCAAACCTAACGGCGTTACACGAAGCACAATGCGAAACGAAGAGAATGAATGGGTTATTACCCTCGATGGTGGTGCAGAGATCCGCGCCCACGACGAAGCAACGAAGGGGATCACCAGCGACGAATCCCCGGAGTTGCAGAGGATAGTCCTGCACGCGATGCAATGGTGGACCTTCCCCCGGGTCTGGTGAAGGCCACGGACTCCACACAAGGCGCAGACGGCGGCACTGCAGGGGATTCCAAGATGGCAGACGGGGAGGGATGTAGGACTGGGAGGAGCGCGGAACGACGAGCACACGACAGAATAATCCAGAACAGAGGCGGAGGAAGGAGGCCTTGGTTTATGCGGACGTGAGGAGGTGGCCAGGGCGCAACGGTCTAACCTCCCAGGCGACAATCGCGCCACCACGCGCGGAGTTTCTATTGCGGCGAGCTCCGATTCGGTTGTGCGCGGCCGGTCGTAACGGAGAAGGCCACACAGGCAGGGCGGTCCCACAAGGCGCGAGCTGACGGCTCGGGCCACCAGCAAGAGGGAACCGCCCAGCGCGCGAAGTGAGCGGCTGAGGTCCTGGGTTCGCGAACGGCTCCCCGCGATCCCGGCGAGGAAGACGGATGCCGGCCTGACTAGGTGCCCCACCATGCAGTGACTCGAGCGAGCAATACAGGCCGACCGGTGGGGCTAGCTCGACAGCGAGCCAAGCGTGAAGAGCGGGCGCAATGGTGGGCCGCGCGGGAGTAGGTTTAGTGGGCCGGGATTAGGGATCCGAATTCAGCCCAAACGCTGATAAGCCCCATTGGTTTTCCTTTTTTTTCTTTATTTCTATTTTCTTTGTTGTTTTCTAATTTAAATCTCCAAATTCGAATTAAAATTCAAATGCACATTTAGGAAATTCCAGTAAAACATACTTGTTCAGTTTATTTATTTATGCTAAAATGTTTTCGTTTATGAAAACCACACTTTTTCTTTTCTTTATCCACTTCTATATTCTAGAATTTCTTTTATATTCAAGTTCCTCTTTGGGATTTTAATATTTTTCTTGTCACATCCTATTTATATAGTCACAAAATGCACACAAAATAAAAATCTCAGCATGATGCAATGATTTAGTGACACATATTTTATAATTATGGGTTTTAAAATATGGTGTTCACATGTGATGGCACAAAAGTTTAAATTCCCACATAGATAAAGTGAACTTGTTTCTCCCTTTGATATTAGTTCTTGCAAATTACAAATTGGGTATTACAAATCCTACCCCCCTTAAAAATAATCTCGTCCTCGAGATTTAAGAAGATCTAGGGAAAAGGTGGGGAAAATCTATGCGAAGCTCTTCTTCTCTTTCCCAAGTTGCTTCATCTTCACTGTGGTGACTCCATTGCACTTTACACATCCTTATCACCTTATTCCTTGTAACTCGAGTCAAAGTATCCAAAATCTTGATCGGGTACTTCGCGTAAGTCAAATCACCTTGAACACTAAGCTCTTCCATTGGTAACTGTTCCTCGGGAACACGGAGACACTTCTTTAGTTGAGATACGTGGAACACATTATGCACATCCGTTAGATTGTCAGGTAGCTCGAGTTGATAGGCCATCTCAACAACTTGCCTAAAAACTCAGAGTGGTCCATTATAGTGAGGGAAGAATTTGCCCTTAACTTTAAATCTCCTCATTCCACGAAGTGGTGACACCTTGAGGTACACATGATCTCCTTCCTCAACTTCTAGTGGTCTCCCTCTATTATCAACATAGCTCTTTTGCCTGGTCTGAGCTATCCTCAAATTCTCCCGAATTATATGGACTTGTTCTTCTGCCTCTTGAATAAGTTCAGGTCCAAAGATCTGTCTTCCTCTAATCTGGTCCAAAATAGAGGAGTCCTGCATTTCCTGCCATACAGAGTCTCGAACAGTGACATCTTTTAGACTAGCCTGGTAACTATTATTATATGAGAACTCAGCATAAGGTAGACTTTTATCCCAACTTCCTCCATGCTAAAGGGCACATGCTCTCAACATATCTTCCAATACTTGGTTTGTCCTTTCAGTCTGTCCATCCGTCTGAGGGTGATAAGCTGTACTGAAATTCAACTTTGTACTCATGTTCTCATGAAAACTTTTCCAAAATTCTGGGGGTAAACTGTGATCCTCTTATCCAAAATGATCTTCTTCGGTACACCGTGTAGAGACATAATCCGAGTCATATATAACTCTACCAATGAGATCCCTTATAAGTAGTCTTGACCGGAATGAAATGAGCCACTTTGGATTAGTCCATCCACAACAACTCATACAGAATCACATCCTCTTGAGGTGCGAGGCAATCCAGTAAAGAAGTCCATACCAATCTCTTCCCACTTCCACGTGGACATCTTTGGTGGGTGTAATAGTCCAGCTAGTCTTTGGTGATTGGTCTTAACTCTTTGGCGCACATCGCACATAACCACATGTGCAGCCATATCTCTCTCCGGTCCATATCACCTGCACTTCTGCTTTAAATCCTGATACATCTTGGTACTACCAGGATGAATAGAATAATCCAAGTCATGGGCTTTCTTCAATATAGTCCCACGAAGGCTTTCAATCTCCGGAACACATACCCGATCCTTGAACCATATTGTGCCTTGCTCATCCTCCGTGAATTCCGGAACTCGATCTTCGGTAATCAGATCCTTAATCTCTTGTGTCTTAGCATCACCAATTTATCCTTTGCGGATCACTTGCTCCAAAGTAGGTCCCATATCAATAATAACTCCTTTAGTGCGAGCAACTATCCCCAGGTTAAGTCTCTTGAACTTCTCAACAATCTCACCGAGTAGCTGGGCAACAACAGCTAAATGAACATGCTCCTTTCGACTCAAGGCATCTACAACCAAATTCGCCTTGCCCGGGTGATAGTGAATTTCCAAATCGTAATCTTTAATAAGCTCCAACCAACGACGTTGCCTAAGGTTGGGATCCTTCTGAGTGAATATATACTTCAAACTCTTATGATCCGTATATACTTGGCACTTCTCGTCCCACTTAAACTCTCTTTCCTTCACCAAAAGCGAGGTCATAAGCTTAGCAATCTTAGAAAATCCTTCAATCAATCTCCAATAATGTCCTGCAAGTCCCAAGAAACTTCGGTCCTCCATAACTGTAGCGGGTATGCTCCACACCACTATCTCCTTGACTTTAGCAGGATTCACTGATATCCCTCCATTAGAAATGATATGTCCAAGAAATGGCCCCTCGCCAATCCAAAACTCGCACTTGCTAAACTTAGCGTAGAGTTGATTATCTCGCAACTTCTGCAGCACCAACCTTAGATGTTCTTCATGGTCACTCTCATTCTTAGAATAGATAAGAATATCGTCGATGAACACCACGACGAATCTGTCCAAATACTCCAAAAACATCTTATTCATCAAATCCATAAAATAAGCTGGTGCATTAATTAATCCAAACGACATAACGATGATCTCATATAATCCATATCGAGTCGAGAAAGCCGTCTTAGGAATATCTGATGGTCCAGTCTTCATCTGATGGTACCCCGATCGGAAGTCAATCTTCGAGAATACCCTGGCTCCTCTCATCCGATTAAATAAATCCTTAATGCGGGGTAACCGAAACTTGTTCTTCACAGTGACATCATTAAGGGACCTTTAATCCACGCACATCCCTTGCAATCCATCTTTCTTCTTTACAAACAAAACTGGTGCTCTCCAAGGTGAAGAATTCAGACGAATGTATCCATCCTCTTGTAATTTCGTTAATTGATTCTTAAGTTCCTTTAGTTCTTCTACGGACATTCTGTATAGCCGTTTAGAAATAGGAGCAGTCTCAGGTAAGAGATCAATGACCAACTCAACTTCAAATCTTTGTCCTTTGGAACTGGTGAGTTCTACGGTTCCTTTAGCACAGTGTATTAACTGCCTTTGCCTCTCTTAACCATGACATACCAAGGATCAAGTCTATAGTGCTCTCTTCTAACACTATAGGGGTAGTCCATCTGGGTTAGAAATACAGGGTAAGAAAGAAAGAATTGTAGACAAGGCGAGTAATTATGAGGAATGTTACTGCGGGGGACTTATTAGCTAAGTAGATTAGTGTGTCACCTACTAAAGCTAATACAGTACCTTATAGTGGTACATGCTAAAATGTCCATATATAATATCTCAATCAATCGAAGAAGCAAATCAGGCATTGATCATCAGAACAATCAACCAATATTTTTAATAGAGAAAATAGTTTTAATTTTGTCTTAGGCTTCCTATCTCTTAAAAATGCCATAGGGGTAGGGATTCCAAGGTGCGAAATCCATCTTGTCTTAGAGTAGAAAAGATAAGAGTAATCAGAGTATGACAGCAAAAGGTGAGACAGGACCAAGATAAGATAAGTATAGAATGACTCAGAGTAAGGTAAGTAGGTAAGAGTTGTCCATTTCTATCTAGGTTTCGTCCTACAGTCAACATTTCCTCTGATACCACTTCTGTAACACCCGGCTTTAAGGAACAAAGCCAGGTGCATCTCATACATGCGCCAAGAAGACAACATATATAATAACAGAGTGTATAGAGATAAATGTTATTAACATCAGAGTATTTATTACATAGCGGAAGACTTATTACAAAATAAAGGAATAACCATAAAACGAACTAAGGATCGTTGGCGCCAATGTCGACCGGGAAACGCCACCTAGATCAGATCGAACTCCTCAGTGTTAGGCAGCTCCTCCTGAACCACCTGATCATCTCCTGTGGGGGGGGGGGGTGTGAGACAGCAAGGGTGAGCTCACACATGATCATAGCTCAACAAGTTGTGGGGAACCAGTGAACATAAACTCACAAAGGTGTGAGTTCATGTGATGTGTAAGGCTAATCAATGATAGGGGTTAAAGCTGAGCATTGCTTTTAAATAGTTGGTCAAAATTTTATTAGCAATTACTAAGTGTAAGTAAATACCAAACCATAAGTAAAGTAATAGAACAAAATTAATAACAAACCCATGCAATGCAAATGACAAAATTGAATTTAAGTTCCATAATTTAAACATCAGAGAGTCCTGAGCCGCTCATGACCGTGAGCTCGGCTAGTATACCAGTTTTACACTCTGCAGAGGTTGTACCCTTTACCCACAAGTCATGTTACCCATCTGCCAAGGGGTCGCGACTCCCCATATACCTCTACCTAGGAAGCACGGCAGGGCAACACTACGAGGCCTTTACAAAGTTCCACTAGCTTCCGAAAACCCGCTACAGTTTATGGGAAGATCCAGTAAAGGGTTCCTGGCTGACCGCCATCGCAGCAAAATCAACCAGGGACCTCCCCGCACTGACCTCTCCCCTACTGCCCTTGCCCCTTTCGGGTAAGGTAGTCTTCCACTAGCTTTCCTAATTAGTCAGCCAAGGGCGTCCCATTCCACCCTTGTGGTGGCACGTGGTTCTCAAGTTAAGCTCTATGTTCCAATTAACATTAATGATAACAATATGAACATAAACAGAATAACAACAAGAATTGGAACATAGAGGTAATAAATGATTATCCCAAAACCATATAAAGCAATAGCAAACTACTCAAGTGATTCAGGGGTAAACAAGGTAATGAGATAAACAAATCTAGGGTGTCCTATTGGGTCCCATCAAAATTAACCTATGCATGAGTATGTGATATTAAAGAACATTATTGGGTAAAATGTGGTCAAGGGCACAACTTGCCTTCAATGAGCTCCTGCTCAGCTACTTCAACCTGCTGCTCACCAGGATCCCCAGCAACGGGCTCTTCTACTCGCCACAATACAAACAAGCACAGTGCATATAGAGAAATTAACATTACACCAAACATATAAACAAAATGCACAGAGATATTCTACATATTAAAATAAAATCCTAGGAACTGGAATCATAATTTTCTGAGTTATAGATTTTAAGTTATGCATTTTCAAAGGTTTTATGTGTTTTAAATAGGATTAAGTGAGGAATAACTTTTCTTACTGTTTTCATGACATAACAGAGGCTCTAGGTGATAGAGAATAACATTACAAAATTTTAGGAACTGGAATGGATGAATTTGGAGTTAGTATGAATTTTCTATGAATTTATAAAGTTCTAGCAATTATTTTCCTATTAAAAATCCATTTTCTATTTCATTTATTCAATTTAAATGATCTCTGGACTGGGCCTCATTTTCCAGAAACGTCAGGGGCTTCTGCGCATAATTTTCTAAGACTCAGAATACTATGCAGTGGACGGCGGGTTGGTTATCTGATTTTAGGAGGGCTCTTATGCAAAGTCGTCGGCCGAAGGGGTATTCTCTATTATCAACCGTAGGATCTGGATCTTACGGCTCGGATTAGATTGTCCACACTACGAACCGGTATGCCATTATGCCCTTTGGATCTAAAATCAACGGTCCAGGTTCTATGCAGCCCGAGTCATCCGGAACCGTCAGATCCGCACCAACGGGCCCGATCGAATCGCCCAGGGAAAATCACCCGATTCAATCCAGCCGTTTGCCCCATATCCGACGGTGCACGACCCATCTTCCTTACGACGGCCACCCAGGCATCCCAGAACGGCGGCGCCGCCCGAACACCCGACGGGGAGCACGCCGGAGTTCCATGCTCTCGCCACACAGAGCACCAAACACCAAACCTAACGGCGTTACACGAAGCACAATGCGAAACGAAGAGAATGAATGGGTTATTACCCTCGATGGTGGTGCAGAGATCCGCGCCCACGACGAAGCAACGAAGGGGATCACCAGCGACGAATCCCCGGAGTTGCAGAGGATAGTCCCGCACGCGATGCAATGGTGGACCTTCCCCCGGGTCTGGTGAAGGCCACGGACTCCACACAAGGCGCAGACGGCGGCACTGCAGGGGATTCCAAGATGGCGGACGGGGAGGGATGTAGGACTGGGAGGAGCGCGGAACGACGAGCACACGACAGAATAATCCAGAACAGAGGCGGAGGAAGGAGGCCTTGGTTTATGCGGACGTGAGGAGGTGGCCAGGGCGCAACGGTCTAACCTCCCAGGCGACAATCGCGCCACCACGCGCGGAGTTTCTATTGCGGCGAGCTCCGATTCGGTTGTGCGCGGCCGGTCGTAACGGAGAAGGCCACACAGGCAGGGCGGTCCCACAGGGCGCGAGCTGACGGCTCGGGCCACCAGCAAGAGGGAACCGCCCAGCGCGCGAAGTGAGCGGCTGAGGTCCTGGGTTCGCGAACGGCTCCCCGCGATCCCGGTGAGGAAGACGGATGCCGGCCTGACTAGGTGCCCCACCATGCAGTGACTCGAGCGAGCAATACAGGCCGACCGGTGGGGCTAGCTCGACAGCGAGCCAAGCGTGAAGAGCGGGCGCAATGGTGGGCCGCGCGGGAGTAGGTTTAGTGGGCCGGGATTAGGGATCCGAATTCAGCCCAAACGCTGATAAGCCCCATTGGTTTTCCTTTTTTTTCTTTATTTCTATTTTCTTTGTTGTTTTCTAATTTAAATCTCCAAATTCGAATTAAAATTCAAATGCACATTTAGGAAATTCCAGTAAAACATACTTGTTCAGTTTATTTATTTATGCTAAAATGTTTTCGTTTATGAAAACCACACTTTTTCTTTTCTTTATCCACTTCTATATTCTAGAATTTCTTTTATATTCAAGTTCCTCTTTGGGATTTTAATATTTTTCTTGTCACATCCTATTTATATAGTCACAAAATGCACACAAAATAAAAATCTCAGCATGATGCAATGATTTAGTGACACATATTTTATAATTATGGGTTTTAAAATATGGTGTTCACATGTGATGGCACAAAAGTTTAAATTCCCACATAGATAAAGTGAACTTGTTTCTCCCTTTGATATTAGTTCTTGCAAATTACAAATTGGGTATTACAGAAGCCCTCTTGATCTACGTTGCCGCTACCACTCAGGTGGTCAGCGCCGCGATCGTGGTTGAGAGACGAGAAGAAGGGCATGCATTGCCCGTCTAGAGGCCGGTCTACTTCATCAGTGAGGTACTGTCCGAGACCAAGATCCACTACCCCCAAATTCAGAAGCTGCTGTACGCGGTGATTCTGACGCGGCGGAAGTTGCGACACTACTTCGAGTCTCATACGGTGACTGTGGTGTCATCCTTCCCCCTGGGGGAGATCATCCAGTGCCGAGAGGCCTCGGGTAGGATTGCAAAGTGGGCGGTGGAAATCATGGGCGAGACAATCTCATTCGCCCCTCGGAAGGCCATCAAGTCCCAAGTCTTGGCGGACTTTGTGGCTGAATGGGTCGACACCCAGCTCTCGGTGGCTCCGATCCAGCCGGAACTCTGGACCATGTTTTTCGACGGGTCGCTGATGAAAACAGGGGCAGGCGCGGGCCTGCTTTTCATCTCGCCCCTCGGGAAGCACCTCCGTTACATGTTGCGCCTCCATTTCCCGGCGTCCAACAACGTGGCTGAGTACGAGGCTCTGGTCAATGGGTTGCGCATCGCCATCGAGCTAGGGGTCCGACGCCTCGACGCTCGCGGTGACTCGCAGCTTGTCATCGACCAAGTCATGAAGAACTCCCACTGCCGCGACCCGAAGATGGAAGCCTACTGCGACGAGGTTCGGCACCTGGAAGACAAGTTCTACGGGCTCGAGGTCAACCACGTCGCCCGGCGATACAATGAGACTGCGGATGAGCTGGCGAAGATAGCTTCGGCGCGAACAACGGTTCCCCCGGACGTCTTCTCCCGAGACCTACATCAACCCTCAGTCAAGACCGACGACACGCCCGAGCCCGAGAAGGTCTCGGCCCTGCCCGAGGCACCCTCGGCTCAGCCCGAGGCGCCCTCGGCTCAGCCCGAGGCACCCTCGGCCCTCGAGGGTGAGGCACTGCGTGTCGAGGAAGAGCGGAATGGGGTCCCGCCTAATCGAGACTAGCAGACCCTGTACCTGCAATATCTCCACCGAGGAGAGCTGCCTCTCGACCGAGCCGAAGCTCGGCGACTGGCGCGGCGCGCCAAGTCGTTCGTCTTGCTAGGGGATGGGAAGGAGCTCTACCACCGCAGCCCCTCAGCATCCTCCAGCGATGCATATCCATCGCCGAAGGCCAAGAGCTCTTACAAGAAATACACTCGGGGGCTTGCGGTCATCACGCAGCGCCTCGAGCCCTTGTTGGAAACGCTTTCCGACAAGGTTTCTACTGGCCGACTGCGGTGGCCAACGCCACTAGAATTGTCCGCACCTGCCAAGGGTGTCAATTCTACGCAAGGCAGACACACCTGCCCGCTAAGGCTCTACAAACAATACCCATCACCTGGCCGTTTGCTGTGTGGGGTCTGGACCTCGTCGGTCCCTTGCAGAAGGCACCCGGGGGCTACACGCACCTGCTGGTCGCCATCGACAAATTCTCAAAGTGGATCGAGGTCAGACCCCTAAAAAGCATCAGGTCCGAGCAGGCGGTGGCGTTCTTCACCAACATCATCCATCGCTTCGGGGTCCCAAACTCCATCATCACCGACAACGGCACCTAGTTCACCAGCAGAAAGTTCCTGGACTTCTGCGAGGATCACCACATCCGGGTGGACTGGGCCGCCGTGGCTCACCCCATGACAAATGGGCAAGTAGAGCGTGCCAACGGCAAGATTCTACAAGGACTCAAGCCGAGGATCTACAACGACCTCCACAAGTTCGGCAGGCGATGGATGAAGGAACTCCCCTCGGTGGTCTGGAGTCCGAGGACAACGCCGAGTCGAGCCACATGCTTTACACCGTTCTTTCTAGTCTATGGGGCCGAAGCCATCTTGCCCACAGACTTAGAATACGGTTCCCCGAGGACACGGGCCTATGACGACCGAAGCAATCGAACCAACCGAGAAGACTCACTGGACCAGCTGGAAGAGGCTCGGGACATGGCCTTACTACACTCGGCGCGGTATCAGCAGTCCCTGCGACGCTACCACGCCCGAGGGGTTCGGTCCCGAGACCTCCAGGTGGGCGACTTGGTGCTTCGACTACGACAAGACGCCCGAGGGCGGCACAAGCTCACACCTCCATGGGAAGGGCCATTCATCATCGCCAAGATTTTGAAGCCCGGAACATACAAGCTGGCCAACAGTCAAGTCGAGGTCTACATCAACGCTTGGAACATCCGACAGCTACGTCGCTTCTACCCTTAAGATGCTTTCAAGTCGTTCGTACGCCTCGTTTACATACAAAGTCTAACCATCAAGGAAGGGTCAGCCTTGCCTCGGTAAAGCCCGACCCTCCCTCGGGGGCTAGAAGGGGGGCACCCCCTCTGCATCAAAATTTTCCTCGGAAAAAGTCTTTCTGCCAGAACGTCTTTCGTGCTTTTTGACTACTTCGAAAGTGGGATCCTGAAAACGACGGAGTACACGTAAGCAGCCAAGGCCGACCGAGCCGAGGGACTCCTACACCTCCGGGATACGGATACCTCACTCATCACCTTCTACGATAAGTAACTCACGCTCGGATAAGTGATTCCGCTGACCGAACAAGTCTTAATGCTCGGAAACTCTTCTGCCGAAACGATTTTTCGTGCCTTCTCGCCTATATCGAAAACGGAATCCTACGGACGAGTAAGAGTACACGTAAGCGGCAAGGTCGACCGAGCCGAGGGACTCCTACGCCTCCGGGATACAGATACCTCACTCATCACCTTCCGTGAAAAGTAACTCTCGCTCGGACAAGCAATTCTGTTACCGACAAATAAGTCCAGATACTCGAAACAAGAGGAAAAGAAATGCAGCTTTACAACGCGACGACAGTATGTTTGGGCCTCGGCGGCCGCAAAAAACATATGCATACTACAGGCAAACCGATCCTGCAGGCTCAGACGTCGATGGAGGGGGAGCAGCAGCACCCTCGACGTCAACTCCACCTTCGGTGAAGTTCGACCGAGCCTCGGACGACAACACGAGCGAAGGATCTCCGCTCCGAAGAACGACGTCAGCACCGCGCCCGGGCCATCGCCGCCAGGGTCTCCTCCAAGAACCCGGCCCGAGCAGACGGCTCGGCTGGCCGCCCCGAAGCCTCAGCTAGCTGTCCCCCGAGGACACCGGCCCGGCTCATGGCCTCGGCAATCCGACTCCGGCGTTGGTCCCGCCAGTGGACGGCCCGGCCAGGCTCCGGCCGACGAAGCTTCTTTTCGAGCCAACTCTGCCTCTGTTCATGCTGACACTGCTGCCCTCGGCTCCGGCTCATCGCAGAGCGGCCGAGGGTTCCTTTAACTAAGCAAGAGAAGCCTCGGGCGGCAAGGCCGATCGAGCCAAGGGACTCCTACGCCTTCGGGATATGGATACCTCACTCGTCACCTTCGCACGAGGCAACTCACACTTGGTTAAGCGGTTCAGTTAGCCGACATGCGAGTTCCAGTGCTCGAAAATGAGGAAACGACATGGTATTACACCCAAAAATACCTACATGTTCAGGCCCCGACAGCCACAATGAACAGACACCGGCATTCAAGGTGCCATTACAAACGGAACTCTAGTTCCGCCCCCGCGGGTATGAACAACCTCCACACCGGAGAGCCTGCGGGGCGACAAGCTCCGGGCGACTCGCCGGCGACCTCTGCAGCAGCAGCGATGGTCCCAGGATGGACGCTGCAGCTGGAAGGCTCTCGTTCGTGTCCCCACTCAAGGGACGCGAACTAGACATTAAAGCCAAAGAGCCGGAGGTCGGTCCGTGGGTAGCGCTGACGGGCTTGTCGGCGGAGAAGCTTTCTCCAGCTGCCACCATGTCAGCACCGACGACAGCGTCCACCTGTCCACCAGCGCCGCACCAGCGAGCGCCGGCCGCCCCAAAGCGCACCGGCAGGTCCTCACTCCCGTCCTCGCCACGAAAGCGAGGACAGAGGACGGAATGTTGCATCCTAGCTGGGCAACAACAGTTCGCGTTCCCCGGCATGGCTGGAGGATGCCTCCTCTGCAGAGCTGGAGGATGGTTTCCACCCCTAGAAGCCGGAAGAAGAGGTGGCCAGCCGACCCGTGCGGGAGGTAGAGCTCCGGCTCACCTCGCTCTCCGCCCCAGCAAGGATGATGAAGATCCTTGAAGCTAAGGGAGGGGCAGAGGCCGCAGCCCGGCTTGCTTCTCCCCACCCTGGAACTAGTGGTCACCGTCTTGGGTGACCACCGGCGAGGGGATGCAGCCGGGCTGCCTGATGAAAATCCTTGAAGCCGAGCGATGGCTGAAAGGTACCATCTTCCGCGAAGTTGCGTTCCTCCAACGATAGCAAGACGAAAGCGACGCGAGTGCTCCCCATCCGGGGGCTCGGAAGGTGGAAGGATGCGATGCATGAAGGGAGTGCGAAGACATGGTTGCCATCCAAGGGGGTCACCCTCCTTTTAAAGGCGACTCTCCCCACTTGCGTCCTCAGCCGTCGCGGACTGAGTCTTCTCCAACACGCTCCAAGATCCTCCCCCTACGACACGGGGGCTGGGTCCCACGCGTCATGCAAGCTGGCCCAGGACAGAAGGAGCCAAAACCGCCGCGCGCGGTGTGCGCAACTGCCCAGCAGTTACAAGCATTCCTCCACTATCGCCCGGACCAGCGGGGGAAAGGGCGGACCGCCATGCAGGCGGCATGCAACCGCACCAAGGGACTTCGACGCGTCCAGCGTGGAGGCCCAGGCCCACACGTCATATAACCGGTGCGCCGGTTACTACGTGCGAGAAACTGCACCGCCACTCGCGCCAGTACCGCGCCTTCTCGACTGTGGAACCGGTGCCGCGACTCGAGGCAACCCTGAGCATGACCCGACAGTGCCAACCGAGCACATCGGTCATGGGTCAGTCAGCCGCGGAAGAAGGCGCGACGATCGATACGGCCAGAAATGGGCTGGTAGTAATGGCGGTGGCAGGCGGGCGGAAGCAGCAGTCAAGTCGTCAGCAAGCTCACGTCCCCTCTTGGGACAGCAAGAGAGCCATCTCCCACGGAGTGAAGACGACGCGCCCGTGTTCCGTTCCTCGAACGGCTCGTGCACGCACAACGGCTGCCCCGCGAACCACTCGTCCCGTCGCATTAACTCTGTGGCAGGACAGGCGGCACCTTTGGCAGGCGAAGCAGGCGACACTTCACCTCCGCCATGATGACCGCGTCAAAAAAGGTGCGCCACGTCATTCGATTTCGTATCCTTTTCCACTTCCTCTTTCTGTCTCTTGCCACAGGGACCGAGAAAGGGGATACTCCGAAAGGGATCCTTCTCCGCGAAGGAAGCGGGCCCCAAGCCCCCCTACTGATCAGAGGTTCGAAGGCTGGCCCCTCGGAAGGGTTCAACAGCCGCCTCAGAGCACTCGGGCTCCACGCCCACTACTGGTCAGAGGTTCGAAGGCTGGCCCCTCGGAAGGGTTCAACGGCCGCCTCAGGCCACTCGGACTCCGCGCCCACTACTGATCAGGGGTTTGTAGGCTGGCCCCGAAGGGTTCTGACAGCCGCCTTAGAGCACGCAGAGCGAGGGATGACCCTGGGTACGTTCGATACATAACCAAGGCTCGGGCTACGCTCCCGAGGTACCCTAGGACATTTCTGAGACCAACAGGAACGATTTTGTAACAGAATCCCACCAGAGGGAGGCATCGAGCCCTCGGACCCCGTCAAAAGGGGACTGGGTCCGGCGAATCACCCGCAGGTACTTTTGGAGCGCGCCTCCAGGCCACTAGCCGACCCCTAACGAATGGGGCACGGGCGTCCACTCGGATTACCCATTAGCAACTCACTAGAGACACCATGTTCGGCGCCCTCCGAGGGCAACATGGCGCTTTCCCCCCTCCTCCTTGCGGAAAGGCGACACAGGGGCGTATGTAAAAAGCCGAGTCTGTCCTTGACCGTCCTCTCGCTCTGTGCGGAGGCTCGGGGGCTGCTCTCGCAAACCCGGCTCCGGCCAAACCGTTGACAGCGTCAACATACCAGCCCGAGAACTTGGGACTCGACTGTGCACCCGGGCTATGACCAGTTTGCATGAGGGAACAACCAGACCAGCCGAAGCATCACGAAACGCACTAAGACCTCAAAGGAATCAAACCACTCCTCCGAGGCCTCGGGGGCTACACCCGGCGGGTGCGCTTGCGCGCACCCACCGGAACGAAACGCAACCGAGAAAGGCCGGTCCCCTTGCAAAAAAGTGCGACAAAAGCCTCCAAGCGAGTATCAACACTCCCTTCGAGGCTCGGGGCTACTGTCGGGGACCATAATTAGGGGTACTCCCTAGACTCCTAATCTCAGCTGGTAACCCCCATCAGCACAAAGCTGCAAAGGCCTGATGGGCGCGATTAAGGTCAAGGCTCAGTCCACTCAAGGGACACGATCTTGCCTCGCCCAAGCCTAGCCTCGGGCAAAGGCAGCCGACCCCGGAGGATTCACGTCTCGCCCGAGGGCCCCCTCAAGCAACGGACACACCTTCGGCTCGCCCGAGGCCCAGTCTTCGCAGAGAAGCAACCTTGGCCAGATCGCCACGCCAACCGACCATATCGCGGGAGCATTTAATGCAAGGATGGCCTGACACCTTATCCTGACGCGTGCTCTTCAGTCGACAGAGCCGAAGTGACCGCAGTCACTTCGCCGCTCCACTGACCGACCTGACAGGAATACAGCGCCGCCTGCCCGGCTCCGACTGCCGTGCCACTCGCCAGAGTGAGGTCGACAACGGCTAAGTCCAGCCTCGGGCGACATAGGAAGCTCCGCCTCGCCCGACCCCAGGGCTCGGACTCAGCCTCGGCTCCGGAAGACGACGAACTCCGCCTCGCCCGACCCCAGGGATCGAACTCAGCCTCAGCTCCGGAAGACGACGAACTCCGCCTCGCCCGACCCTAGGGCTCGGACTCAGCCTCGGCTCCGGAAGACGACGAACTCCGCCTCGCCCGACCCCAGGGCTCGGACTCAGCCTCGGCTCTGGAAGACGACAAAATCCGCCTTGCCCGACCCCAGGGCTCGGACTCAGCCTCGGCCTCAGAAGACGGACTCGACCTCGGCCTTAGAGGAGCCTCCGCCTCGCCCGATCTAGGGCTCGGACCGACCACGTCACAGGGGGGGCCATCATTACCCTACCCCTAGCTAGCTCAGGCTACGAGGAACAAGACCGGCATCCCATCTGGCTCGCCCCGGTAAACAAATAATGATGGCGCCCCGCGTGATCCATGACGATGGCGGCTCTCAGCCCCTTACGGAAGCAAGGAGACATCAGCAAGGATTCGACAGCTCCGACAGCTATCCTTCCGCAGGGCTCCAGCTCTCCTCCGACGACCACGACATCACATGAACAGGGTGCCAAAACATCTCCGACTGCCAGGACGGAAGGTACTTAGGGCTCTAGCTCCTCCCTGCTAGACATGTTAGCACACTGCTACACCCCCCATTGTACACCTGGACCCTCTCCTTACGCCTATAAAAGGAAGGTCCAGGGCTCTCGTACGAGAAGGTTGGCCGCGCGGGAGAACGGGCCGACGCCTAAGTCTCTCGCTCTCTCCCACGCGGACGCTTGTAACCCTCTACTGCAAGCGCACCCGACCTGGGCGCAGGGCAACACGAAGGCCGCAGGTTTCCCCCTTTGCCCGTTTTCTTCCCCCCTTCGTGCTCCGTCTCGCGCCGACCCATCAGGGCTGGGGCACGCGGCGACAGTTTACTCGTCGGTCCAGGGACCCCCCGGGGTCGAAACGCCGACACATATGAAAAGATATAAAATAAACAAGTTTTGAAGTTTGAAATACAAAATTAAGTCCAAATCTATGATTATCTAAAAGGCCAGGGGTCTGTTTATAAGAGTATAGGGGCATGCGCGCGAGTTTTCAAGACGGCGAGTTAATTACAACAAAGACGAGGGTTTCATTAAAAAATTTACATGCGAAGGGGTATCGGGCCTGCTCAGCCGCTAGATCTTAAATCAAGGTCCAAGATCAGATTCTGCGGACGAGCGCTGACAGGTGGGCTCGGGGTTTCAGCGACTGGAGGTAGGTCTGACGGGCTAGGCCCAGCGGCAGAGCGCGGGTGAGGGGAGCGGATCTGAGTGACTGGGTTTGCATCGGACGGTAGAGGTTAGATCGGTTCTAATTAAATCCTGACCGCCAGATCTTGGATGGACGTCCGAGATCCAACGGCTAGCACGGTTGCGGTGGCCGGTCCTAAGTGAGGCGGCGCCGCTCGACCTCACGACGAGATCTCGCCGGGGACGAGGGGAACGACCACGGCAGGGCTCTAGGGACTTGGGGAAGGACTCGAGCGCGTTCAGGGCGACATGGCAAACACAACCGTTGGCACAACACCGGCGCGGGGGCACCAGAGGGTGCAGAACACGGCGTGGTGGCCCAACGGCGGCGTAGATCTACTTCAGCGAGCAATTGCGCGAAGACCAGGGCAATAAACAGAGAAATAGGGGCGCAGGGAGGTTGCTCACCTTGAGGGAAACACCTGAGCACTGGAACAACATGGAGACGAAGGGACGCCTCGGATCGATGGTGGCAGAGCTTCGACTGCACGGGGAGAACTCCGATGTGCGTAGACTGGGCGAACCGAGGGGTGTCCGGGGCTGCTGACGATGAGGCGGAGCTCACCGAGGCAGCAGACATAGCAGGGGCTTAACGGCGACCACAAAACGGGCGCGAGACCATGGAGAGCGACGGTGGAACTTCCTGGGTGCGCGCTGAGCGAGAGAGAGTGGGCGTGGGCTGCAAAAAAGGGCTCAGGCGCGGGGGTCATGGCCGGGAAACGCGTGGTCGTGGGCGCGTCAACGACGGAGGGCACGAGCGGGAGGTTAGGGAAGAGGAGGGGACTGACGAGTGGGGTCCGCGGGCAGAGAGAGAGAACTCGCGAACGGGCGGTCAGCGCTGATAGGAGAGGTCCATTGGGCAGCGGGAGAGAACGGGCGCGGACGGATCATGGCCGACAGGTCGGCCCCACTGGGCAGCGAGAGAGAGAGAGAAGGAAGAGAGTGTGGGCTGGATCAGACAGGCGGGGTCTGCCTGTCAGGGGCACGGGCGCGCGCGCGTGGCTGGGCCAGTTGGGCTGGTTTGGGCCGAAATGAGGTTTTCGATTTTTCTGGAATTTCTAATACCTTCTCAATTTTATTTTCTCTAGGGTTTTCAATTCAAATTCAAACCAAATCAAACATGTGCACAAATTCAAAGAATATCTTATACTCAGCATGATGTAACATTTCATGACTTACATTGTTTTGACAAAATAAATAATTAACCCTTCTCCTAATTAACTTAATTCTACTCAAAAAGAAAAGAGAGAGAGACAAGAGTAACACCTGAATTTGGTAGATTGTTAGAAAGAAATTTTATACCCCCAAATTCAGGGTGTTACATCGGCCGTGGGATGAGGACGAGGAGGAGGAGGTGGAGCACCCGTAGTACGACAGAGGAGGCACAACAGGACGACAACATCCAACAGCAGGTGGAGCAGCAGGCCACTGTCGATGCGGCGCAGCAGGACAACGACGATGCTCAGCAGGACGCCTCGGGTTCGAGGAACGTCTACCTGCGAGGTCCCGCAAGTCTCCCTTAGCGTCCCATACTTAGAGACAGACGATTACAGATTTGGGCTGATGGGGAGAGACATGTAACTTTATGTTCTCCCTACTTGTTCATATTACGCTGTCAAATTCATAATATAAACTAATACTTTTTATTTATCACTTAGACAGGTCTTGAAAGGTTGTGGAGTATGCTGGGGGGTCATGGCCGCAACCCTAATGGCATCCTCGGCCAGCTGTGCAGGGAACACTTCCCTGCACTGGTTGAGTACGCTGGAGTGACAGGCCCATCCTACACCTTCGACCACTACATCGTCGCCCCTGATGCAGTAGACTGGGACGGTAGGGAATTCAACAACAAGGCGAAGTGGGTGAAGCAAAAGCTATGGGTAAGTCTTACTATAATGTAAAATATGTCGCATTCGTTGCACATTCTTGAAATAATGTATGGATACATCGTCTTTGTATGCAGAATTTCTTCAGATGCGAGGCTGGATACGAGGCTAGGGCGGATGTGGTGGCCACTACGAGCTGTAAGAAGCTCATCATGGACATGCACTGCGAGGCACGAATCCAGGCCATCGTCAGCTACCACGACACCGTCCTAAGGGAGAAGGTGCCCAAGCAGGAAAACCCGAACCATGTCATTGACCAGGGACCAGTACTTGCAGGTAAATACAACACTTTAATATCCGTGACAATTTTTTCCTTAATTTTATCTTCTGATATGCAGTGTACTTGTTTTATTTTGTAGATGATTCCTTATTGGTGTGCCGCACATTCTTAGTGCTGGGAGCAGATGGTGGATAGGTGGTGCTCGCCTGAGTGGGACAAGGCGTACAACGCTAGCCAGGAACGACGTCTGATGATGCAAGGTCCCTCCTACCACCAATGCAGCCGCAACCTAGGCAAATATGCAGAAGCATGGGTATGCCCTCTTTTTTATTTAGGTATATAACACTGGATTAGATATTATTTCTAACTATCTTGTTGGTTTTCTTGTAGTCGGCGTCACATGGTGGCCAGACTTGCTCCATCTTCTCGGCTTATGCTATGGCCCACAAGGGCAAGGCGACATCCGACTTCACCTACAACCGGATGACGGACCCGAGGCGTATAGCAACCACGCCGTCTACAACCGCCTGCACGAGTACACTGCCATGGCATAGGAGGTCCATGGGCCAGATTATGATCTGAGGACCGAGGACATCGACAGAGATGTCCTCATGAGGGTTGGAGGAGGCAAGAGACATGGGTGGTACTGGATTGCCGACGGGGCAATCGACTCGTCGTCCACTCCCAATCTGTCTCAGGTGCGAGCAAGGAGCACGAGCTCGAGTCCAGCCATACGACCTCGGCAGGACAACTCACATAATCAGATACAACAACTCTAGGTTAGTGCTTCTGTAACTCGTCATTCCTTGAGTTATATACCTTCTCTTTGAGTTACTATAACATTTGGTTGGAATATTACAGGCCCCTCTAGAAGAAGAGAGGAGGGAACGATAAGATATGGAGGCGAGGATGGCAGAGATGTTCCAGTACATGGAGAGCCTTGGCGCCGCACAGGGTTTTGCTCCACCACCTTTGTTGTTCCCTATAGTTGACCCTGCTCAGTTTCATACTCCTGTGAGCATCAAAATTCTAGTCTTGCATGATATATATTTATCTGGTATAACACATGCAATCTCTTCTCTATGCAGGGACAATCTAGGGCGGCATCTAACAACCCTCATGGATCACCCAGCCCATCGCCGCACCAGTCCAGTCACCCACCTCGCTAATGATCTCTTAGCTTAGTTGTGATTGTGAGACTTGTGTGATAAACTTGTCCTGAACTTATGTTTGAGAGTTGGGAATACTTATGTTGGTGAAACTTGGTATGAACAGAGACATGTTTGTGAAAAACTTGTTAGATTTGTGAAATATATGGTCTCTATTATGTATGTGATGATTATGTGATATCTGCGATGTATATATGATATATCTTTTTGTTTGTTTGGATGAAATAGCAAAAACAAATTAAAAATGGGTATACTAGTCACTTTGCCGAGTGTAACACTCGGCAAAGAGGTGCTTTGCCGAGTGTCCAGGTCATAGCACTTGGCAAAGATGGTACACCTGTTCACTGGTAAAGATTCTTTGCCGAGTGCTATGACCTCGACACTCGACAAAGGTGCTGACAAAGGGGCCCGCTGGCGACCTCGTTGCCGAGTGCTAGTTCGGCGGACACTCGGTAAAGAGGGAACTCTTTGCCGAGTGTCATCTAATACGCTCGGCAAAGGGATAATCTTTGCTGAGTGTCACCTAGTACACTCGGTAAAGGCTCCGTCGTCGTTACCTGCTCCCGTGACGGCGATTTTTCTTTGCCGAGTACCTGGTGACACTCGGCAAAGTCTTTGCCGATGGCCGATAAAAAATATTTGATACAGAAGCCGTTGCCGATGTATGGTTCGCCGAGCTTTCTTTGCCGAGTGTCACACTCGGCAAAACATTCGCCGAGTATTTTAGAGGCTTTACCGAGTGTTTTAGACACTCGACAAAGCAGCTGATTTCAGTAGTGATTAATCTAACACTAAGGGCTAGTTTGGAAACTCCATTGTTCTGAGTGATTTATATTTTCCGAAAGAAAAATAAACTAATTTCTATCGGGAAAATAGGAATCTCTTGAAAATATGGGGTTTCCAAACTAGGTCTAAGACATATTTGTGTTGTGGCAAAATTTGTGTTGCCCAAATAGCATCCCCATGCCCGAAAAAAAAGTGTTGCCCACGACCTACCAACTAATTATGTTAGGGCTGGCTTTGACTGTACGTGCCCTGCCTCTAAAGATTGCCTGGCTAACGTGTCACAACATCATCGTGACATAGGTACCCCGGGCCCATAATCTTGTTTTAGTTTGTTTAGCTATTTAAGAAGAAGAAAAAACCAGAAAAAGCCAATATGTGATTCTCTGTGGTCATGCAGCTTGCGATGGGGTGGCGGTCAAAAAAGGAAACTCTAAAGTTAGATGAGTGCATGCATGTACACAGTACACGTGTAAAAGAGAATTGTTGTGGTCCTGCATTAATTAGCATATACCGGAAAAATCATGGAAAAAGGAATCCTCCAGCTTTGCATTGGGGGTAGACATAGAGAGGGTAGAGATTCCTATAGTCAATTTTGTCGTAACTAGAAAAAGGCAAGAGGATGGAAAAATATGTTTTTTTAACGTAACGGTAGGAGCTCTGGCTTTTCATTAAGAAGATTAAAATTGATCTAATTTTAAGAAAATAAGGCACGAAACCCGACACAGAGTGACCAAACAACACAAGTAGTGACAACCTCACACACAAAGTCTATCCAGAGTCATTGTTACCGAGCTCAACACAAGGTACGCAGCAGCTCCGACTTCGCCAGACGGGCCGCACACTGCCAAAAGAAACACGACGACGCCTACACCTAAACCCTGTCACAGAAGGAAGAAGACTGCGACACGCCAACGTTGTCAAGCCTCAACACACCCCACTCAAAGGCAGCTACGATTCTTCACCAACGATCTTGATCCATCACCTACCTCCGATTTTTTTGTCCGACCTCCAAAACAATCCGGACCACAAGGAAGGGGGTTCGCCTCATGTCATTGTTGTCGAGCCACATCTTCTAATGTGGCAGCATCGACTTCACGTTAAAAAAAACCCCACCTCCACCCGCAATCGAGACGTCGAGAAGCGAAAGCATCAACCAAAGGCAATATCGAGGTCGAGACAACTCAAACGTGACACCTGCAGGAAGGGAATGATATCTAGGACGCCGCCATCACATGTCCAAGATGGACCGGGCTTTCGTCCATAGAAGACAGAGCAATGCAACGCCCTCAACATGGAGAAGAGGTGCCCACGGGCGTTACCGTCACCAAGGCTTTCGCCTAAAATGCCCTCCAGCACATCGCTAGACTAGGACCTTAAGTCAAAACATGCAGCTTTCGCCGTCGCCACCACCATGTCCTCCGCGCAAACCGCCTCGAGAGAGGCACCGATGCGCCAATTGCCGCAACAGCCGCAAAGCTGCGATCCTCTCCGGTTGGGCACATGGAACTAGGAAACATCATGCTGTACGCGCCACACTGTCGCCGACCTGCTACCGCCACTGGCCCTAGCTGCCGTCGTCGGACGCACCGCCGCCGTTGCGCACCAACACCCAAGGCCTTCTCCTATATGATTCTCTAGAAGCATGAATAGTTGAATATGGTGGCACAAAATATGCATCAGCGACGCCATCAGCTAGCGACAGCGTTTGGATGGAATTTAATTGGCATTTCTTCCAATCCATGGGCAGGTCTCGATCGACTCGAGGATAAAATTTATGGGCTCTCGCTAGCAGGTAGCTAAGCTAGTGATGGATGGAATCAACTGCTCTGCTGCGGGGCATTGGCATGGCATGCTGATCTGAGGTCCCCCCAAATCCAAAGGAAACGTCAAAAAACACAGAGCAAAACGCCAAAATAGAAATACGCCCATCGTACTACAAATGGTATTTAATACTACTTGCCTACCAGCTAATAAATTAATTAATAATAATAGGATACAACTATTACTTGCTATTTTATTATTATTATTATTATACTATATAAATTTGGTTGAGAAAATTGGGGACCAGATCAGCTCCTTCCCTAAATGGATCATCAGCCAACCTTAATTAACCTACTCTGCTTAATTTGGCTTTGTTTGCTTACATCCACCATCTTCCATACCCAAATACCATGCCTACTTCTTCTCCAGCAGGTGCTGTCCGCCATTGGTGGTGAGCCAGTTGGAGAAGGCCTCGAGCGTCCTCATGTCCGACCTGTAGTGCCTCATGGTGAAGTCCAGCAGCGTCCTCCACGTGAAGTCCGGGTACGCCCTCGGGTTGGCGTCGTCCACCAGCTCCTTGGGCGGCCTGACCACCTTGTCCATCTCCGGGCACAGGAAGAAGGCGAGCGAGCGGCGTGCCACCCGGCTGTTGACGACGGCGCGGTGGAGGCAGCTCCTGTAGCGCCCGTTGGAGAGCGCCATGAAGGTGTCGCCGATGTTGACGACGAAGGCGCCCGGGCGGGGCCTGATGGAGCGCCACGCGAGCGTGGCGGCGTCGAACACCTGGAGTCCGCCCACGTCGTCCTGGTGCAGGATGGTGAGCGACGTGGGGTCGCAATGCGGCCCCGTGCCCAGCGTGTCGTAGGGCCGCTGGCACGGCGGGTAGTAGTTGAGGCGCATGATGGAGTCGTTCCCCTGGAAGAAGCGGCGGAAGTGGCGGCGGCCCACGCCCAGGCTCTCGCCTAGCACCTCCATGAGCTCCAGCGACAGACGGCTCATCTCAGAGCAGTAGCGCCCGTACACCTCCCCGTGGTGCCGGTACCCCTCGCCCAGCTTGTCCACGAAGTAGGACGCCACGACGTCCTTGGACTTGTCGCCGTCGTCGTCGTCGGTGTAGCGGAACGACAGCGTCTCCTTCCAGGGCAGCTTGGACGCGAACCGGCCCGTGAAGCTGCTGGCGTAGCCGCAGCTGTCCCCCTGGCGGCGCTGCGCGCGCTGCTTGTCCGGGAGCGGCAGCGTGAAGAAGGCGTCCATGCAGCGGTGGGCCTCCGCAGTCAGCGCCGCGTCGATGCCGTGCCCCACCACCTGGAAGAAGCCGTGCAGGTCGCAGGCGCGCCGGACCTGCCGGACCACCTCGGCGGCGTCCCCGGAGAGGTCGATGAGCGGCACGGCCAGCTCCTCGGCGGCGTCCGGGGTGGGGCTCTCGTCCGCCGGCCAGATGAACTGCTGCGGGATGTCGGAGAGGCCGCTAAGGCGAGCAGCGTCGAACACAAGGGGAGGGGGATCGTGCGCAGCCAGCACCATGGTGAGGAGGAGGAGGAGGAGGGAGGAAGCAGAGGAGGGGCCGCTGCAGCTGCAACTGCAACTGCTTGCTTGCTCGTCCCCGCTCTGCCTGCCTGCCTGCCTGCCTTTTTATACGGGGGGAACGGGCGGCCAGGACGGACTGATCTAGTGGCATGGCATGGCATGGCATGGCAGGCCGATCGATCGAGACCAGTGGGCAGCCATGCTTGTCGATCTGCTTCAATTCACCACCGCCACCCGGAAGCAACAAACAAGCAAACGGCCATCCCATGTGACGAAGAATAAACTTTAGATGAAAACTACCGTCGATCTCAAACAAATAAACACGATATCTATCCAATCCAATCCAATCCAATCCAGCTCCTTTCCCTTTCATCTCCTTCTCCTTCTCCTTCATCAGGGGACGGAAGCTGCCAAGGGCCGCGTGGTGGGCTCTTAGTAGGCCGCCGAACGCCACAGGGCTGCTTCAGAACCACGGCCTTGTCGTGCTTCCAGTCGACCGGACAAACAAACGTGTTTCATTCGTGCGTGTCGGCCATCGTGCCCCAGCTAGACTGCATGCTTATTTATACTCACAGCAACAACAAGTAAGCTAACTTTCGACTTTCGATTGAAGAAAACATACATAAGTTAGTTTGGCCTCTTTGGCATGCATGGTTTCAGTTCAGATTCATCGTGAAGCTCTAACAAACGGCAATTCGACGTTTTATTGCTAGAAGCCAGAGCATAAAAAACGCGACTAGACTTCTTATTACGCACCTATAACTAATAAAATAGGCGATCGATCAAGATCATCGACAGTTGTGAGATAAAGAGTAGTTTGGATGGATGATGTGGTGCATGCAACTAAACTTCTTTGGGCCCTCTACCCTGATAGCAGACCAGTCATCCTCCGGTCACCTAAGGTACCAACATTATCCCACTCTTAACTTTACAGTTGCATGGCCATCCACACCTTCTTTCCTTTATATGAGTACAGAAGATATTATTATGTTCTAGTATCATAAAAATAGGTAATATTAAATTAATAAAAATAATTGTTGTACAATCAAACTTTATATGTAATTGTCATATAATTAAACTACTAAAAGTTATAAAAAATAAAATGTTTTTCAATAAGTTATCCTATCAGAGAAATGTCTGGCGGTCGGGCGGTCGCGGCCTCTCGCGGTGCCGCCTTCCCTGGCGGCGGGGCCTCCGCTCCTTCTCCCGGCGCCGCCAACTCTCCGGTCTCCTCAGATCTGGCATGGGCTGGCCCTACTCGTCTGCAGCCTTCGTCTCCTGCCTTCCGCGTTCGTCTCCCCGTGGAGCAGGACATTGGCTTTTTCGAACATCCGGTAGGGCCGCTCCGGCAGCAATCTCCAGCGGCGGTAAGTTCTTGGGGGTCTGTTCCTTGCCGTCCGCACCGCTCCGAGCCGGCAATTCGCAAACCTTGTCAAGATTTCCAGACTTGTGGGGATGGTTTTTCGTCTATTCTGAGGGGCCTGCTGGGATTCGATGTCTCCAGATCTGCCATCGGTGACGGGATTTGCTCTTCTCAGTCTTTATTACCAGATCCTTTACAGCGGATTCCTTGCTCAGAGAAGATGAAATGGTCGGCAGACGGCCCGTCGAGTCTGCATCAGAAATTCAACTCCTCTACCGCAGTGAATGCAAAAAGTGGCCTATTCCATCCGCCTGCGATGGGCGGCGCCGATTCTGGGCCGTCTGGTCAGCTCCAATTCAATGGTCGCGAGTCTGCCTCGATGCGACTGGACGATGCTGGTTGGTATGTAGTAAAACCAAAGTACTGGTGGCGTATAAACTTTGCAGATCCTGGGAGATCCTCACAGATTTTGGATGACAAGGCATCCAGCCTCTTCAAACTGAAGCTTCAAGATAAATGCTACAACTGTCTCTCTCCTGGCCATCTTGCCTTTCGCTGCTCGGCTCCGTCGCGTTGTTGGTTCTGCCTGTTACCTGGGCACCGGGCTAGGTCTTGCCCTCGTAGAGGCGCTCAGAGGAAGTTGAAATCACCTTGTGCCAGTATAGAACCAGAGGGGCTATCTTTGCAGGGTACTGGCAGTTTTAATTGTCCGCAGCAGCAGCAGCACAACTCCTGTACCGAGCTTCGTCTACAAAAGCAGGAGAAGCAGTCGGCTTCCATTCTCAGACTTCCTCCTCGCTCCCTCAAGAAATCCTATCTGCAAGCTTTGCAAGAGAGCCCTAGTATGGAAGCCCGTTACCCAGGTGATCCTCGGGGGAGGCCAGCTCGTGCGGCCTTCGCCATCTCGGCGACTGGACCAATTCGACGACGCAGGGACGATTTGATCAGCAAGACGGTGGTTTGTTCCTTCGATGGTAACAGTCATGAGGTTGACTCTCTGTTCGCTGGGGATATGCTGCGCAAAAAATTCAACCTTCAGCATGGTCAGTACCAGCTTATCAAACACTTTCCTGAGCAGTTTCTGATTATTTTCTCTGATCCAAGATCCAAGCAGTGGGCTCTCGACCGGAGGACTGTTTCTTATCGCGGTCGGGTCTTTTATTTTGGTGACTAGTCAGAGAATAGCTACGCTAGAGAAACTAGTTTCGAGTTCAGAGTCAAAGTTAGGGTAGAAGGGATCCCTATCCACTGTTGGGGTGAGGATGTTGCAGCAAGAGCATTGGGTAGAAGTTGTGCTATTCACTTTGTTCAGGAGAGCTCCAGACGTAGAGAGCGCACTAGGTCCTTTGATCTGTGGGCCTGGTGCTCTGATCCCTGTGATATTCCTAAGGAAGTGTGGCTATCTGTCACCGAGCCAGATAGAGACTTGCCTTCTGTGGACATTCCTTTAACTCTGGCTGGTTCCCATCATGAGGGCCCGTCAGATCTGAAAAGGGGTCATGTGTACACGCTGCGCAACCATATTGAGGTAGTTGAAGATCTCACTTTCATTTGTGGTAGGGGCAGCAGGGGGATCCTCCCAACCGTTTGCCTCGGCGTGAGTTTGTATGGAGTTATGGTGCCCCAGATTCTGTTGGCGAGAAAAAGGAGTATCAAATTAATCACCATGGCAGGGATTCTGTCCGTCGTGACCGGGAGCATGATGATGACGACGACCCTCAGAATGGTCGTCACCTGGGCACCCGTCGCCGGCGCAGTCTGTCCGGTTGGGCACGGGTGTCTCGCTGCCGTGGAGGCCTTGCTGACTGTTACAGTTCTAATGGAAGGCACAGATCGTCCACCCCCTTCCGTCGTCATGGGCAGGAGTTGTCAGTCTCTAAATCTTGGGTCCCTATGGTGAAAGCTAAGAAGGTTTCCTTTGCTAACCCCCTGATCTCGGCTATGTGGCCGTCGGGCGTGGGCGAAGGGTCGGCAGTTGCTGAATGTTCTAGGCTGACCAATGTTCACCTCCCTGACAACAAGACTCCTCTGGCTGTTGAGGGGAATTCCAGACCGATTGACGACAACAGCCGCGATAACAGCATTGATTCGCTCCTGTCCCAGGCATCTGCATCTCCCAAGGTACCTCCTCAGGCTTCCCCACTTTCTGTTGATGTTCATCGTCCTTCCAGTGTAGAAAGGGGAACTGAATCTAATTATAACCCAAGCCAGAATTTTAGTATGTTGTCCAGTTACCCATTGATTCAAGAAGCACTAAGGTCAACCCAATCACAAAGGCCAACTCATGGGGTAGCAAGTGTCGATCCTATCCTGGATGGCTGCGTATTAGCCACAGAACAACGCTATAATCAACATAATCAGGATGGTCCCACTTCTTACGCAGTTCATATCAATGAATCACTCCTAGTCGGTCAGCCATCCGCGCACAAGCAGGGGGACTGCTCTGATGCGCAGCTACAAGAATTTGTTGCTCATATTGCTTTACCAAAAGAAAAACCGCTAATCCATCCACCTCCAATTGATACCCCAGACAGTTTTAGCGCATTAATGGGACGATCCACTGAATCTCCTGCTGTATTGTATAATCAGACTCCTACCTTCACAAAGAGATCCAGTATTAGACTAGCTGCCAAGAAAAAGATTATGATGGGGCGTTCCAGGGATGCAATATCCAAAGCTCAGGACATCCTGATAGCTAAGCTCAATAATACTGCAACAAATTAAAAACAAAACCAAAACTCTACTGCTTCATGTTCCTCTAACCAAGACAATTCTTTTGAACAGATTGCTCGCCTTTTCTCAAGGCCACTAACCAAAGAGCAGATGGAGGCAATCATGGAATTGGTCAATCAAGGGATAAAGAAGACAGGGCATAAGAGGAGGGGACGCAAGGTGGCTCCCATTGCTTCCCCAACCATCAGGGTTGTGGGGGATGCCTGAGATCTCTTCGCGGTGGCAGTTTTCTTCTTATGATGCATGCGATCTGGTGTTCCTGGTTCCCTCAGTGGGGTTATTTAGTTCTGTCTGAAGTTGTTCCAATTGAAGTGGCGTGGTCATGGCTGTTTTGGCCTTGGCGTCCTGTGCTTTTGTGTCGGCTATCCCCCAATCTATTTGTGTGGGGAATGCTATATGTCTGTAATCTGTGTTGTCTGTATTGGGAGTTGTTAGGTGTTTGGTTGCAGTTCGTGTCTGTCTGCGGTTTTGTCCCTGGTACTTCTAGTCTATCAAGTGGAAGTGGTAATTCCAGTTAAATGTGTTCCAACTGCACTATTTTCTCTTGGAATGTGAGGGGTTTAAATGATCCGGCCAAACGTGCAAGTGTGAAACAAACAATTCTATCCTCAGGCGCAACCATAGTTTGTCTCCAAGAGACAAAAATCATGAACTGGACCAATGACTTACTAAAAGAAACCGTGGGATGCAAGCTGGCTTGCCAGACAGTTCAGCTCCCTTCGCAGGGTGCCTCTAGTGGAATTCTTTTGGCCTCTAACGCAGATTTGTTCGAGATGGATCTCATTCCATGCGATTCAACCTACTCGATCTCGGTTAGGATTAGCTCGAGAGTGGAGGACGAGGTCTGGGACCTCACGGGGGTTTACGGCCCCCAGCCAGAAACTGAAAAAATGAACTTTCTGTCAGAGCTCCGAAACATCCAAAATGTGATGCGTCCGGAATGGGCGATCCTGGGAGACTTCAACATGATAAGGAGAGCAAGAGAAAAAAAATAAAGGATCAATCAATAGAAGAATTATGAGTCAGTTCAACAATGCAATTGATGATTTGCATCTGTTAGAGCTTGAGCTCAATGATAGAGCCTTTACTTGGTCAAATGAACAAGTGGACCCTACAATGACCAGGATAGATAGATTCTTTGCGACAACTCAATGGCATTGGCTCTTCCAATCGGCAGATCTGCTGTCCCTTTGCACTATGACTTCAGACCACTGCCCAATTATTATGCAAGGCCGTTCACAATTTCGTTTCTTCAAAGGCTTCAGATTTGAATCGTTCTAGACAAAGCTGGACGATTTCAAGGAGGTGGTTAATCGAGCTTGGTCTACTGATGTTAACTCTGAAGATGCCATTCTGAGGCTGCATGTCAAGATGTCACGCACAGCTAAGGCCCTTAGTATGTGGAGACGCAAAACAGTAGGGAGCGTCAAGATCCGCCTGGCAATTATCCAGATTACTCTTACTCACCTAGAGAAGGCGCAAGAAAATAGACAACTCTCCAACGATGAATTGGAGTTCAGGAGAAGACTGAAAATCAAAATTCTTGGTCTTGCTTCCATTCAAAAAGCAACTGCGAGACAAAACTCCAGACAGTTATGGATGCGTATGGGAGATGCCAACACGAAATTCTTTCACCTGGTAGCCAACAATAGGAGAAAGAAGAACTATATCAGATCTCTCCATCGGAATGGTAATTTATTGTCTAGCCAACAAGACAAACTGCAAGAGGCTCACCAACATTTCAAAGAGATTCTTGGAGAGACAGGAATGAGACATAAGGTAGTTCAGTGGGCCGCTCTAGATTATTCCCCCTTTTTGTTAGGTGAGCTCAACATCGTGATGCAAGAGTCGGAGATCAAGAATGTGGTCATGAGTTTACATTCAGAAAAAGCTCTTGGCCCGGATGGTTTCATTGGCCTTTTCTATAAATGTTGTTGGACCTTGGTTAAAGAAGACCTCACTGCTGCAATTAACGATTTCTACAGTTTTAGATGTAAAAACCTCCACCTAGTTAATGAAGCAAGTGTTGTTCTACTCCCAAAAAAAGAGGTCTCGGATAGCATCGATAAGTTTAGACTTATCAGTCTAATAAACAGCTTTATGAAGATCGTCACCAAAATTTTGGCAAACAGACTGGCACCGCGCATGAATGAAATTGTATCTGTTGCCCAAAATGCCTTCATCCAAAGGCGATCAATTCATGATAACTTCTTATACGTTCAAAGGGTGATTATGAAGATGCACAAGAGGGGTCAGCCTGCGCTCTTCATCAAGCTTGACATCTCCAAAGCCTTCGACTCCATAAATTGGGCTTATCTCCTTGATGTGTTAAAGGCTCTTGGTTTCTCCCAAAGGTGGTGTGACTGGATCGCTCTAATTATGGGCTCATCTTCTTCCAAAATAATAATAAATGGAGAGCCGACAAACAGAATTAATCATAGGCGTGGTGTACGACAAGGGGACCCCCTTTCTCCATTTCTTTTCATTTTAGCAATGGACCCTCTCCAGCGAATGATCGATAAGGCGGCTCAGGCTGGGCTACTGGGAAGAGTCTAAAGGGGCAAAGCTTCGTTGTTCCCTGTATGCAGATGATGCTGGGTGTTTGTGAGAGCAGACAAGTCGGACCTCAAAGTTCTCAAAACGATTCTGGAAGTCTTTGAAGGTTGTTCAGGGCTAAAGATAAATTTTGATAAAACAGAAATCTTTCCAATTCGTTATCCTGAGTCGCTTTGGTCAAATCTTGCCGAAGTGTTCCCGGGTAAATATGCTAACTTGCCTAGAAAATATCTTGGTCTTCCCCTCCACTTTAGGAAGATTAAATGGATCTCCTTGCAACCGCTACTGGAAAAAATCAACAACAGACTGGCCGGTTGGAAAGGCAGACTCCTCTCTAAAGCAGGCAGAGAAACATTGGTTAAATCAGTATTAACAACCCAACCGATTTATCATCTTACGGGTTTTCCAGTTCAAAAATGGCTGCTAAAGAAAATTGATAAGATAAGAAGAGGCTTTCTTTGGAAAGGAAACAACCATGAAGCTTGCAGTGGAGGTCACTGTTTGATCAACTGGTCTACAACATGTCAGCCAAAGAACAAGGGGGGGTCTGGGCATTCTTAACCTAGAACGCTTCACAAGGGCTTTAAGAATCAGGTGGCTGTGGATGCGTTGGAAGGACATGGATAAGGCATGGATTGGTTTGCAATCGCCATGCGACAAAATAGATGAAGAACTTTTCAATGCATCCACGATGGTCAACGTTGGTAATGGGAGAACAACAAGTTTTTGGAAATCTAGTTGGATTCATGGTCAGGCGCCTAAGAATATAGCACCAATTCTGTTCAAGAAAGCAAGGAAGAAGAACATCTTAGTTTTTCATGCTCTTAGAGCCAATAGCTGGATTTAGCTATGTCTGCCATGCATACGAGAAGACGAAATAAAAGATTTTGTAACCCTTTGGCAGACTATCAATAGCATGCACGAACTTAATAACTTGGAGGATTCCATCTCTTGGAGATGGACGACTGATGGTCAGTACAGTGCAAGTAGCACATATAACATACAGTTCTCAACAAACTTCTGCACAATGAAAATCTGTTCCATTTGGAAAGCAAAAACTGAACCCAAGTGTCGCTTCTTCGCTTGGACTCTTTTACACAACAAAGTGTTGACAACAGAGAACCTTCAGAAAAGGGGATGGCCTCACAATCCTTCTTGTTGTCTCTGTAATTCGACCTTTGAAACGACGGTTCATCTCTGCAAGGATTGCCCCTTCAGCAGGGAGGTGTGGGACAGAATCTTGTCTTGGGTGAATCTTTCGTCCTTTAAGGGGATCTATGGCTCTGAATCCTTGTACGATTGGTGGAGAAATTTGAGAAGTAGGTGCAACAAGCCTTCGAGAAGATCCTTTGATGGCCTTATCATTTATTTTTGCTGGAGCATTTGGTTAGAGAGGAACAATAGAATCTTTCATAGTCAGCTTAGATCAGTGGAGCAGGTCGCGCTAGTGGTCAAAGAGTTAGTTGGTTGTTTCCATGGCCCGGCTGGCTAGTAGGTCCGCTTAGTAGATTTGTTTAGGAGTTTGCTTCTAGTCTTGTAAGTCGTTTTGGTTTCTTGTAATTTCCTGTTATTTCTAATCCTTCTAATATATTGGAGCGGCAAGTCTTTTGCCTCTCCCTTTCAAAAAAAATAGATATACTTACCAAATTTCAAACTTTAAGTTAGCTTATGTAAATAATTTTAGTTGTTACGTAACCTACAGTTATATTTTTTAGGGACAGAATGACAGGTCCATAAAATTACGGAGCAGTAAAATAGCAACAAGCAATGTGGCTTGAAACATTGGTCTGCTCTGCTCTTGGAGCATCATGGTTTCCCCTCCCTTCCCTCGACGGCTTCGTCGGTTCACTGTTCTGCCCATCCCTCCCCTATTTCTTTAAACGTAATGATGATATCGCACCCCAGGATTCGGCCCATAGGGAGGTCGGAGGGCAAACTGGCCGATTTTTTTGTAATTTATCATTTCTTTCGAAAAAATCACGTTTGACACCCTAGACAAAGTATTCTATGTTTTGGAGCTCTGCTTGGCGTCGGTGTCATGGCCCATGACGCCGAGGTAACACGTCTCACCGCCATAGATCATGACATCGAGGTCCTAACTGCACTGGCGTCCACGTGCACTGCTGGCTGCTGACATGGCCTACCTCAGCGTCACAGATCTTGGCGTCGAGGTTTGCAATAAGGGCCCGCGTCCTTTCTCTCGTACGAGCTCATTCAGTTACTTCCCTAGCCGATCTCTCACCGCCGTCACGCTCGCCGCTTCTCTCACCACTATCGTCGCACGCCGCTGTGCTTGCGCCCCGCTCACCACGCCCCCGGTCACCATGCCCATTGTCCTAGCCCCGAGCTCGCCTATCACCGTGTCGGGAACCTGAGCTTGCCAAGGTATGTAGCTTAGTTAGTTCGTATATAGTTTGATTTAGTTAGTATATAGTTTAGTATAGTTTAGTTTAGTTAATTAGTTTATTATATAGTTAAGTTTAGTTAGTTCGTATATTGTTTAGTTTAGTTTGTTAGTTTATAATTTACTTAGCAAATTTTGTAGTTAGTTTGCAATTTAGTTAGCAAACTTGCTATTTAGGTTACACCTTTAGTTAGTAATTTAGTTACAAAAGTTGCTACTTAGTTTGCAAACTTGTTTGTTAGTTTGTAATTTTGTTATTTAGTTTGGTTTGTGATGTAGCTAATTATTTATTTGTTTGTTAGCATATAGTTTGTTAAATACCATCTTAGTTTGTTATTGGATGCACATGTCAGCCAACGTGTTGTTTGTTTATTTGCAGGTTTTCGAAACCTCACTGTACATGCGAGGTGTTGTCAAAATTTATACTAAGAGTATTATGCTCGTTGTTTTGTAGAGAGGAGACCGTCTGACTCCACCACCATCGCCACGACTAGCTTGACTCCACCGCGACCTAAGGTATAACCCATTTTTCGTATCATAGTCATAGATCACGTAAATCTGTTGGTTGGGGTTAGTAATTAGTTAGTATATAGTTATTAGTTAGTAATTAGCTAGTAAATATATAATAATTAGTAATTAGTAAAGCATTAGTAGATTAGTAGATGTGGTTAGTAATTAGTTAGTATATAATTATTAGTTAGTAATTAGCTAGTAAATATATATTAATTAGTAATTAGTGAGGCATTAGTAGTTTAGTAGGGGGGTTAGTAATTAGTTGGTAATTAGTTAGGCATTGGTAGATAGGGTTAGTCACATACCACTTAATTGGTTATTAAGTATTGAATTTGTGTTTTAAATAGATGGACAACATAGTCACCCTATATAATGGAGGAAATGGGGAGGAAGGTGTTTATGAGAATGTTAGTTTTGATGGAACAAAGAAGGTGGCAGTGATATTCGATGATAGACCGTCGTTTTGTGAGGTTTTCGCTAGGGCTTGTGATGGCCTTCATTGCAATTCAAATGACCCTGGCATCTCAGTTGAGGGGTTACTGCACTATGGTAGATTTGGAAAAATATTCCGGCGGTTGATCTCCATTGGCTCTCAATATGTGTGGGAGAAGTTTGTCAAAACTGTGAGGAAGAATGAGTTTCAGTGTTTGGATTTGGTCGTATGGAAGTTGTCCATTGATCTAGGACAACATGGGTATTCACCCCCATAGGGTTTTCTCCAGAACTGCCCAATGCATGTCCTTATGACGGTCCTTTGCTCGACCATCGAGAAGATGTAGTTGAGGTGGCTGATGCTCAATCGGACCCGAATGAAGTCGGAATTTCTCATCCAGTCTGTGCCGATTGTGGGGCCTACAATCCTATGGTTACCTAGGAGATCCCTTTGACCTAGGGTCATCCTAGTAAGTGTCCTTGTTACACTATACCTTACATCGTTAATTCCTTTGTTGAGACTCTATTGTAATATTTGCTTCTTGGATGCAATGCAGGAGGCCTACTGCTAGATAATGTTGCTTATCTGTCCATGCCCCTATCATCAAATTTGGACCACATTTGCAGGGTCTCTAATAGTGTTGATGTTTAGATTAAGGATGAGGAGGAGCCATATGAGACTGGAAGGGTCGTAGATTCTAATGGTGACCGTCCGGTTCAAGAATTGATCGAGCAAGAAATGGAACTCGTCAGACGTTTGTGTCCTGACCACGACCCTGTAGTTCATGAATTTAGCAACCTTAGTCATTTCCATGGTACTTATTCACAAGGAAGAGATGAAGAGCTGCTAGAGGCTCCTAATAACGGTGACAACATTGACATTAAGAAGGGATTGATCTTCAAGGACTTGTCTACATTGAGAAGATGGCTATAGAAATATTTAGTGAAGCGTAAAAGACCATTCAAGGTGAGATATTCATATGCAGAGCGATGTTACGTAGTTGTGTGTGAGATGTCGAATTGCAATTGTAGGGTTTGTGCCCGCAAAAAATGGAAGTGAAAAACTACTTAAATTAAAACTATTGTATGTGTAAAAGCACCAAGCAGCCATGTCTGGATGTCTTAATTGAAATACTAGGGCCAGTCTGCCACCGTCACATTTAGGTACAGGAAGATCAGGAGGAACAGGGGTATCCTTACTAGATGCATCAGGATATAACTCTACAGGATGACCTCTCTTCGCCACAACTTTTCTTGATACGTGTTTTCCATCTACGAAACGATTTTATATTAACACCACTATAGAATTACCGGAAAAGATTTAACTTATAAATAACATGGTACACACAATTTCAATACCCTATCAATTTTTTAAACCAAGATTCAAAACTTATCTAACAAACCTTAATATGAACCACGTATCTTAGAAATCGTAACTAATAGCCATATGTCCACCAATCAAACCTAATTAATCTAAATTCTAAGGAACCATACTACACATTATATATACCGAATGAATACATAACAAATGAATCCGTGAGACGCCATATGTTGCTCTTCAAGTTGTATGGATCGAATCAAAGCTTCTAGACTCGAAAACAAAGATTGGAGTCCGTTGGGCAGTATGGAAAATGAAGGAAACAAGGGAGAAGAAGAATGGCTAGGAGTAGCTCTTGGCCAGGGAAGGGTACAACTTATCAGATTGCCTAGCTCGGTGTGATATATGGCGCCGAGGTTGGCGCTAATATCTATGGCACCGAGCTAGGCCACGTAGGTGCCAGCACAGATTTTTTTGTTTTTTAGCCCCTTTTGTGACAAAAATTTACGTTTGGACCCCCAGAAATTTTATTTGCAAGTTTGGACCCGATGCTCGGCGCCATAGGCTGTGGCGCCAAGGTAACACAACTCGGCGCCACAGCCTATGGCGCCGAGGTCTGACGTGGCAGCAACGGCTACCTTCGCCTAGGGCTGACCTGGCATCGACGTGGTGGCGACGCGGCCTCGTAGCTCGGCGCCACAGATCTTGGCGCCGAGCTACGGATGCCTATAAAAACGGCCGCGCGGCTGGCCAAAAGCAGCACATTTCCTCTCATTTCCAAACTTCGTCAAAATTTGCTGGATTCAAAGATTTGAGTTGGTTCACTTCGTAGACCAAGGTATGGTGCCCGACTGATTCGTTTTGTATATTGGGTTGTTAGTTTCATAGTTGCTCATAGTTTCATAGTTTAATAGTTTGTATAAACCTATTATATTATCATTTCGATTATTAGTTTGTGTAAACATATTATAAAGCATATTAGGTACAAGTGATAATTATAATCGTTTATTAGATGAAAGACATGTATCGAGAGGCGTTGTGGCAGAAGAGAGGTCGTCCTCGGGAGTTATATCCGGACGTATCTAGTAAGGATGCTCCTGTTCCTCCTGAACTCCCCGTGCCTAACTGTGACTGTGGCAGACTGGCTTGGGTACATCAATCACAACATCCAGACACGGCTGCTCGCTGCTACTACCTTTGTGGCAGTTTGGACGTACGTAGCTTATGACTTGTCACTTAATTTTGTTTGCATTCATTATTTTGTAGATGTGTAATAGTGCTTCCTTTCCATAATTTTAGGGGCATCAGAGGTGTTTCTTTTTCCAATGGATCGACGGTCCTGATAAATTTGACCCTCGATATCTTCTTTTCGTTAATTGGTTGAGTGGAAGGACTAGTCATGAGCGTTTTAAGCGTTGGGTACCTCCTCCCCCGAATCCTCCACCAATGACGGATGCGGAGAAGGAGGTAGCAACAGAAAGACGGATGGACTCACCGCCTCGATGCGATTGTGGAGACCGTGCTGTCATCGATGAAGACTATGAGAAGCAGTTCTGTTGTCCGAAATTGATTATGTGAGCCCATCGATACGCTAAATGTATGAACTAGTTATTATTTACAATAAATTACTAATTTTTTCTCCTGCAGCCATACGGGTGGCGTAAGTGTCGTTTCAGAGAGTGGTTATATGGTCCTTTGTCCCATTGGCCAGAGCCAGAGGTAAAGGAAAAGAGATACAATCAGTGGGCGGAAGAAGAGGTGAAATTTGATCCAGTACTCTGCAAATGTGGTATTGAAGCTAAGTATGGATTAGTTCCTTCCGAGCTTGGTGTTGGATATTTTTGTGGACATATGGTCGATTACGATGAGGTTGGTATTTTTTTTGCACCAGCTGTAATGTTATAGCGGTACTTACTATTTTTTGTAGGAAACGAGGAAATGCAGTTGGGAGAGTTACGACGACAAAGGAGAGGTGATGCGCATAATAGAGTCCAAGAGAATAATGGGACAGAAGATGCGTTGTGGATCTCGGCTCGTCGATTCGTACATTAACGATCGCATACGCGACATGCGTAGGGAAGCAAAATCTGCCTTTTATGATAGCCCGAAGCGTGCAGAGTATAGGAGGTTGAAGGCAGCAGATGAGAAGAGAGCACAGGATGCAAGGGAATGGGAAGCGGCTCAAGCCGAGAAACAGATGTTGGATAATCTTGCTGATCGCCTCAAGGGAAGTGAGTGAGATAAATGATATTATAATTATGTTAGTACAATTTATTTATCTTGACTTTGCTAACTTATTTTGCTCATTATATTTGCAGAGATTGGATGTGGCGTAAACTATTTGGCCGATGAGGCGCATGCAAGATATGTTCAGGATAAAATGGCGACGGATGAGCTGATGGAGGAGGAGGAGGAGGACGACACATCTAGATTGAGTGAGCTTATCGCTCTCGCAGAGGCGGGATTACATGAAGAAGAGGAGGACGACACATCAAGGTTGAGTGAGCTCATCGCACTAGCTGAGGCAGGATTACGTGCTCAAGAGGAAGAGGATGAGTTTATGTCTCAGGCCGCCGAAGAGGTAGAGGCGGCTTATTACAAGAAGAAGTTTGATGAGGCTGAGGCTGAGGATGAGCTATTCTCCCAAGCTGCAGATGAAGCAGAAGCCAATTATTACAAGAGAACTGGTGACAAGTGTGATGCAGGACAATGCAGCAAGTGGAATGAGGTTGTCGTTGAGGATTGCGCGATGGATGACTCCGAAGATGAGTTACTCATAGATTGTGATTCAGACTGAAGAAACTTGTAGCATGTTATGTAGTATTTTCGTATCAAAAATAATTTAGAACTCTACTTGAATATCTAAACTATTTTAGAACTCTAAAGATGCATTACTTATTGCTTGTTATGTTTTTTACAATTCACAAAAAAATTTGCAAGAGTTCCCCTTGTTTTATTAACAACCACAGTTCAAATAATCACATATTATAAGACATGACCACATTTCAACATATAATACATCACAAAATAACATTGAATATTAAAACATCCATAGAACATAGTTCTTCATACAATGTCCACAAAGTCCAAAATACAATGTCCACAAAACATAGTCCAAAACACATAACATAGTTCACATTACAACGTCCTTTAGCATATGCACGGGTGGAATGACTTAGACTGCTAAATTCATGTACCGCAGGGTCACGCTCCGGACACAAACGTCTTATGAGTTCAATTTCTTGCTCGGTCATTTCTTGAACCGGACGGTCATCATCAGAATCTAAGGCCCGTGCAACCTCATATGGCTCCTCCTCATCCTCAATCTGAACATCAACACTATTGGATGCCCTGCATATGTTGTCCATATTATATAACACAGGCACATCAAGATAAGCACCATTATTGATTTGTGGAGATCCTGCATCGGATGGAAGCAAGAAATACCACATTAAAAAGTCTAATGAAATGAAATAACGATGGATATGAACAACGTGTCAAAGACACTTACTAGGATGATCCTGAACTGGATCCTGGGTCAATGGGATCTCTTGGGGGGTACCACCGGATTAGAAGCCCCACAAACGCCAGGAAGAGGACGAGAAATCCCATACTCGTGCGGCCCCGATTGAGCATCGGGCACAACAACCACTTCTTCCGGAAGCTCTACCAAAGGAGCTTCAATACGAGATGCATTGGGAATTTGTGGAGTCAACCCGACTGGAGCATCAAGATGAGTAATAGATAACGGCTGAACAACCACATCCAAACATGGTAGAAGCATGGTCTTCACGATTCTTACATATCTCACCCAATCATCTTCTGAGGCAATGGAGATCAACCGTCGGACAACTGTTCCATATGTAATATGGGACAACAAACCCTGAATTGATATTCTAGGGTCGTTTATGTCGCAACTAATCTCCTCACAAGCTCGAGCGAAAATCTTGTCAAAAGATGGTCTTTCATCGAACAACATGGTCACGATCTTCATACCATCAAAAGTAACACTCCCATACGCATCTATCCCCACGCTTCCTCCATGGTATAGTGTCACTAGGGTGTCCATCTATTGCAAAAATGGATTACTAACTTAATATTGGCTACGTACTTAAGCCTAAAAACTTACTAAATAATAAATAAATAGTAACTACTTATTAACTAATAACTATATAGTAAATATTAAATGACCACATCAAACGAAATTACATAATATATGAATAATGTACGAAAACAAATTATACCTGAGATCTCGTACGAGTCCAGCAAACGATGGAGAAGGTCAAGTCGGAACAACACCTACGTACAAAAAAAACTATTGTCAATAAAAAATTTGGCAGCACCTCCCCTGTAAAGTGATGTTTATAGAACCTGCAAATAAACGACAACACGATGGTTGCTAACACAGAAAACATGTAATATCAATGCGCTAAACAAAATGCTAACTATATAATCACTAAGAATTTACTAAACACTAACAATATGCTAAGCAAGAAACTAGCTAACTATTTTACTAAACACATGAAAATATCTAACTATTTACTAAACATTAAACAAGTGGATAGCTAACTAATTACTAAACACTAACAATAGCTAACAATATGCTAACAATTTAGTAACTAAGAAACTAACAAAAATAAAAAAAAAATACCTACTGACGAAGCTGGCGGGGCAGCCGCGCTGACCGGTGCCGGAGCGGGGCGGGCGCGGTGGAGCTCGGGCGGCGCGGAGGAGCTCGGACGGCGGCGCGGCGGGTTGCGCGCGCGGGGCAGCGGCGGCGGGCGCGCGCGGCGGTGGAGCGGCGGCGGTCTGGGCAAGCGGCGCACGCGCAACAGAGAACAGACGCGTGGAGAAGGAACCGCACGCGCGGTTAAGTCCTAGCTCGGCGCCAAGATCTGTGGCGCCGAGCTAGGTGCCACGCCCGCAGCCACGTCAGCGCCGGCAGCCATGGCCACGTCACACCTCGGCGCCACAGGTTGTGGCACCGAGCTGTGTTACCTCGGCGCCACAGTCTATGGCGCCGAGCATCGGGTCCAAACTTGCAAATAAAATTTCTAGGGGTCCAAACGTAAATATTTTTCTAAAGTAGGGTTAAAATACAAAAAATTCGGGTGCCAACACAGCACGCGAACAACAGCACAGACAGGACCATGGTGCCATGGCCTATGGTGTCAAACTGGGTTACCTTGGCGCAATGGCTTATGGCGCCGAGTAGAGGGCCCAGAAATGGGAATACTTCATTTAGGGGGCCTAACATTATTTTTTTCAAAAAAAGGACTGAATTGCAAAAAAAAAATCGGGCAACATGAGACGACCCTCCGTAGATCCGTGATTTTTTTTCAAAAAAGGGTGTGATGCCGGTGCGTTCTTTAGCAAGGTGAAGGCTGAGGCTGTCTTGATAATTGGGAAGTACTCAACAAAGACTGAGTTACCCAAGAGCTAGGAAATCCAGAATTCCAACATTCAGTCGAACCGAGTCTTCGAGCTGAATGAGCTGCTCTATGGGCTATATCTAGAAGATGCATCTAAAGAAGTCAAAGAGGCTATAGGGGCAAGAAGAAATGCCTTGCTAAGGGTGTGACGGTAGACGATAGGACCGCTAAGAGGAAGGTGTCGCCGCTAGGATCGAAGAGGAAAATAAGAAGCTTTAGGTAGCGCCTATTGATCCAGTCGATGCCCAGGGAATGAAGGGTCGGGCACGGTGATGGGGCAGCTAGCTTCTAAACACCTAACTACGACATGTGCGAAGCCTGGAGAAGTCATGACCACGCCAACGCTAAAAGAGGCATCAACACTGATGATGAAGGTTACCAGGATTGAGTGGCCTAGAGGTGTACGTATTCCTCGGGTTGCTGCCGAAGACTTTTTTACGTCTAGGCTAGCATGGTCCTTTAAAGTGTTTCCTTACGGGCATAACATTGGAAGTGTTGTGTCAGATACTATGGAGAAGGCCTGACATGATTCAAAGAAGAGGGGGCCTTCATGTCTGGCTAACCCCCAGAAGGTGGTACGAGCCTTACTAGGGTCGTCGATAGCCCCCACAAAGTATGTGGATCCTTAGAGAATGGTGGTACTAGCACCAACTCATCCGGTGTCCAGGGGCAACTGTGGAGGCAACATAGGCATCCATCCTGGAGGTGTAGTTGGTTGCTGGTGCGGCGGTCGACGTGTCCGTGGATGACTACCCTATGGACATTGTTTTTGTTGGGGCTGGTGAGAAGGCTTCGATGGTTGGTGGACTCGGTAAGTTTGTCAAAGTGTGCTTTGTTTTGATCGTCTTTGCTTTTGTCTAATTGTGTGGTTCTCAGCACCAGGTGGAGTCAAGGTCTTCAGATATTGAGGAGCATTTGGCTAAGTTTGAAGCTTTGGATTATGATTCATTTGAAGATGACTTGAATTTTTTCATGGCTATGGATGTGGCACAGTGGAGGCCCTCCTCGGCTTCCTAGGGGGCAACGTCCTAGGGTGCTCAAGGAAGAGGTCGGGGGAGTCGATGAGGAGGGGAGGTGATCCTGTGCTTGGTCCGTCGAAGACAAAGCAAACACAATCTTGGAGAGCAAGGTCTTTAGAATCAAAGATAGGTGGCTCTTTGCGTCATGGCCATAGAGGTAGGGTGACTTCGATAGTTGTCCCTTTGGTGGGAACCATGTTGATAAGCAAGAAATTGGTTGCCGGGACTAGTGCTATTGAAACCTTGGAAAGGCCCCGGTAGTTGGACTGGCCTAAAGGGTGAATTAGTGTCTTGGTGGTAGGCCATCTTAGGTGAATGTTGTCGGGAGTGGGGCCTCTGTACTGCAAGTCTGCGATATCTTGCTACAATGTGCTTGACCTTTCCTACTCTTCTTGGATCAGTTTCTTGATCCTAGACTAGGCTTCGGTCCTATGCCTCTTGTTTACGAGGGCTTCCTTTTGTTTTTGCAGATGATTGTTTCTCATGCGAAGGCTTTTTAGCAACAGGTGGTCCTTCCAAGGTCCTCGACCTCAATGATGTCATCTTCGATGTTAACTGCCATCGGAGGGGGAGAGCTTGTTGCCCTCTAGAGCCATGAGGAGGTGGGGTGGGTTGGAGCTAGAGGGTAGACTTTGGAGAGGTCGGGCAAGGTATTAGCTTGGTACGAGTGACTTTTGTGGTTGAAGGGTGAGTGGTTGGGGGCCTTCGAGTTGCAGGTGCGGAGACTACCCTCGAGGGTTGGTGGGTCTTAGTGGGGGAGTGAGTTGTTGGTGTCGGTGGGTTCAGCGAAGGTGACTTTTCCCTTCCTGCTGGCACCGGCGAGGGTGGCCTTCTCGGCCTCGTTAGCCTGGGGGTTGGTTATGGGTTCTTCTTGGTAGCCATTGTGGATTTGTCTTCAAAGCGAGCACGGTGGGCGCCAAATGTTGGGACTGAGAACAATGGGCTCAAGCACTTGGAAACTAGGATTATAGGTGGCATGGCAAAACGGATGGCTAAGAGCTCAAATGTCTTATCAAGCATCTCCCGTCCAACTACAGGATAGGGACATTCATAGGGTTAGCAAGGGCTAGAAGCCTAAGTACAATTATGTTCTCAGTTACCTACTACATTCTAGGGTTGGCGTGTTACTACTAGCACTAGAGACAGAAAAGGTTGGACGTGGAGGAGCTTCTTGAGGTGGGACATCGAAACGAACATGATGAGGGGGCAGTGGGAGCGACAAGGGGATGATTGGAGCTTCATCGTTAGACATGGTTTGTCAAAGGCGAGAAAGAGGATAGTCTGAACTACGATGGCACAGACCACGACAATGACTACACTTCATAGGATCACGACAGGAGGAAACAAGATGATCAGTGGTAAGGCATCTGAAGGAGGCTTTCTTTTAAGACTGCCCTTTCTTTATATCCTTAAGTGAGGGGAGGCGGTGGAGGGAGACATAGAGGCGTAAGAATCAGCTGGCTGAGAGGTATCAGGAATAGGGGGAGTGGGGGACTTCATAGCAGAAGGGGATGGGAACACAATCTTGAGGCAGCATACTTAGTTAGTACTCCGATCACCATCTACCGCATTAACATTCTCCACTACGGTAGAAGAGGAATCTTTGCATAGTTCAGGGATGGATAACACAGAACTAGCTGGGGTAGTTGGGAAGCATTGAGTGTACCGCGTGAAGTTACCCCTATTGTTACGGGCAATACACATCGAGTTGGGAAGGGGTAACAGCACAGGGGCAGGCAATGAGGCGGCCCACGGGGGAGAACAACTAAGGCAAGATCGGCAGAGAGGTGATCGGTAGAGGGGCGAGCGTCAATGGGGCGTGCAGACCCCATGGAAAGAAGATGCGAGGCAGCAAGGTAGCTGCCCGCCACCTGAAAGATTATTCCATCCATGACAAAAACCTAATTTTTATTAGAAGTGACTGAACAGACTGAGAGGAGACATCAGAGGAGAAGAGGTTGTCTCTATGCTGGAGGGCGTAGAACCGCTCAGGAGGAGCACAGAAGTGGAAATCCAGGTCAGATTGAACGAGCTGAACAAAGCAGAAGAGCCTTGACGATTGAGCAATCCAGACCCTAAATCTAGTACTCACAGCAGGAACAAGGGGCCTAACCACCGGACAGTAAAAATTCTTCAGAACATAATCTTGAAAGCGCTTACCAGGGGTCCAGAAGCGAGGAGGGAGGGCTTCGAGAAGATAGGATGTGTCAGGCACTGATGTTGGTGAGGCAGGGCGACGACGTCGCACTACAGACAGGCAGGCCGCTGCCATAGGAATCCTTCAAGCGATAACAGGGCAGCGGAGACGTCGCCGCAAGCCCCATGATGAGGCCGCTATCACAGGGTCCCACCAATTGAGAATAGGTCGGAGAAGCAACATCGAGGGAGCTGGCGGACGACGAGTCAAGCGGGACAGAGGACATGGAGCATGAAGAGGATGATGGTGTCAGCCGAAGATTCTCCACACCACCAGTTGTGAGCCCCTGAGGCAGAGGGGAGCCGAGGGTACCAGAGCTGACGTGGCGGAGGGCAGGCACAACATCCAGAATGGGCGCCTAGGCCCCCGAGACCACCGAAGCGTCGACGTGTACTGGCCGCCAGGGCATGGGAGCGACAACGGCTACATCCGAAAAGGAGCAGAGGAGATCCGCCGGCATGGAGCCTAAGCGAATGGAGCGGACATCCAGGGAGGGGGGGAGGGGAGGGCGAAGTGCATGGGGAGCAGGAAGCGATCCCGACAGCTGTCGAGCGGGAAGAGGGATCTGATTTGGCCGGATTTGGAGATGGGGGCTGCAGGGGAAGAGGGGTGACAGCGGGATTAGGGTTGGAGGGGAGAGCCGGGGGGACACGACATCCAGGTTGATTACTGGTTATGGAGCGCGATCTAGGGCACCGCTTGGCGCTCGTCCCAACAACATGTGTGTGGTACATGATTACTTAGTTTAATCGCTAGAGCACACAAGCGAGCAATGTGAATCTTGTGATCTCTCTTGCCTAAAGATCGATTAAGAGGAGTGCAGTATAACACAACCTAGCTACGTATACTGTTCAAATCTATGCATGATTCTTCGGCGCCACTCTAGGTCGTTCGTAGGGGTGGTAATGGATCGTGATCCAAATGCTTCTTCGTAAAATGATAGGACCCTAAATAAATGTTAGTTCAAAAATGAATCGAAATATTGCCCGATTCTAACCAATTCGATTCTTAAATTTTATACTGTAAAATTTAGAGTTTATTGTCATCGTCGTCCTTGGCTTACATGCAAACAAGACATAGGGATGCCATCGATGGCGCCATGCATCATGCATGATCCATATATCTGTTCAGCTAGAATGTATGTATGTATGTATACCCATTGAAAGCTACCCTGGCCCGCATCGGCACCAAGCATATATACAAACATCTTCTTCTGTAAACAATGCAATGCAATGCAAGATACCTGCCTCATCTCCATCAATCTGTTCTTAATTAGGGACTATCGCTATGTCGTCTTCCGTATAAAGAAAATTAGCTACCTGATCCTCTGTCACAAACGTCTAAATCTACACTGCTAGCTAGCAACAATCACGCATGTATAATTTATATATGTAGGAAATAATGAAAAGAGACAGAACGTACGGATAACATTCGGTCGATCGGTTGCACACTAGCAGAACAGGACAAGAAACCGATATAGATATGCTAGCTAATGATGGCTACACTACCGGAATCGCGTTCTTTGCCGAGTGTCTAAGACACTCGGCAAAGGCTATTTTACACTCGGCAAAGGCTTTGCCGAGTGTAACACTCGGCAAAGAACACTCGGCAAAGATTTCATCGGCAAAGGGTTCTTTGCCGAGTGTTTTTTTTCGGACACTCGGCAAAGACTTTGCCGAGTGTCAAAAAGCACTCGGCAAAGAAAAACACTCGGCAAATTAAGAATCGAAAAAATTTAAAAAAAAACAACAAAACATTTTTTAAATTCTAGGAACAACTCTCCAACCCTACCCTATTACCTTACCTGTTGCCCTATCATTTTTCACTATTATTTTGAATCAAACTTATATGTTTTGTAAATGGTGAGATTCGAACTCGCAACCTCTCTCTCGCGCATACCCTCCTATACCACTACACTACTACACCAATTATGTTTATATTACGTTTCCATTCCCCATGTACTATAACAAATCGAGAGTAATTTGATTATTTAAGGCACTAAATGAGTTCATTTGAAAATGTGACCAACTACAAAGTTGCATAACTTTTTGAGATCTAAAAGTTTTATTTTAATAGTTTCTACATCCGAGACCAGCAGTGTATGTTAACCACACTAACTAGCAGCTAGATTACCACTTGCATTGCTTATAAATATTAATTACTGTTGACGAGTATATTAACTGTATCACACTTTACCTAAGAATAGACGTCTGAATTAAAGAACTAACCTTAAGGGCTAGTTTGGGAGCTGCAAAACCAAAGAGTATTGGAGGGGCTAGAATACCCTTCTTATTTAAAATTAAATAAGAAGGTCATTCTAGTCCCTCTAATCTTCTCTGGTTTGGAGACTCCCAAACTAGCCCTAACCGGAAAGTTAGGTGACACTTTGCCTAACCTTTTGGTTGTCCGAATTATAGAACTAAACTTAGATAGAAAATTAAGTTAGGTAAAGCATGTCTAGTTAGACAACTAGTTAGATAGCGAACCAAAGAAGCTCACCATATATAGAAGATCTAAGCAACACAACTAATTAAGATATATATATATTTATAAATATATGCTCAACACATAATGATATCTGTACTAGTATTGTTTCGCTACAGAGCGAGAAGCAGCTAACAACGAATTAAAGTACCGTGTCTCTCATCTTGCTTCTCGCTAGGTAGCTACCTACGTATGCCGACAAATGTATACTAACCAATCTAGGATTTGCCACAACATTTTCTGAGGACGATGAACATGCATCATACGTTAGCCAACGCTAAGGCCTCGTATAGAGATTGCTCTACCGACCAAAATATATATGGTTGTTGGCACGCCAAGCACGCCTTGCTTTGTTTATGTGTGTACTTACTCTTATGTTCCAAATTACAAGATATTGTTAACACATGAAAATATCTCGTCTGTTCCCAAATTATAAGACATTGTTGATACATTAAAATATCTCGAACGAAACATAGGAGGAGGCGGTGACGCTGCTAGCAGAAGCCGGCCTAGCCACCCTCCTAAGTTGGCCAAGCCGAGTGATCAAAGCCACCTAGGCCAGGTCGGTGCCCTGTTGTTGGGTTGGTCACAGTGCTGAGTCCCTATGAAAGGTTTGGAGGTAAAACTAGTCCACTCAGCATAGTCGGAGCATTAGACATATCCGGTGTTCATGAACCCACTTCACTATACATATCGGTGGCTTCCTATTTCCCAATGGCTAGTCTTTGAAACTAGCCATTATTGTATGTGCTATATGGTGCCACACTTCAGTAGTGGTTGTTCTTCATTGTTCACCTTGAGGTCCTCCTCCTCCAGGTAACTTATGAGATCCTCCTCGATGCTAGGATGAGATCCTCTAGGTAACTTATGAGATCCTTCATTGTTCACACTTCAATAATAGTTGTTCTTCAGTGTTCACCTTGTTCCCAATGGCTAGTCTTGGACTAAAGTCATTGATCTAGGGAACAAAGATGTCAATTGGTCCTTCAATGGGTGGGGGTTGGATGGTTGGCCTATGGATAAATCGGGCCAGTGTTTGGCTTTGTAGGGGTGGCTCTAGGGTTGAACGGAGTGCATTGAGGGGTATCTGAGCTATTTTGGGGGACACTCCCTTCGAAAATTTGATTGATGGATGACCTCTTGTGGTGGGGGTAGGAGGACCTCACTCTTGTTGGTCCGATGACGATGATGGGGGTTGTCTTTACATGGGCTAGTGGAGTTTGATCTATAAAGGGGACTTTAGCTTTTTTGTGTTGTCAGCAAAGACTACCTTCATCGTCATAGACCTAGGGGCAAGCTACAATCTGGCATTTATATTTTTGTGAGGAATTGTGGGCTTACTTTTTGGAGCGGGCATAGTGGACACCAAATGTTGTGTTCTAATAGGTGGGGAACCAAACAACTGGGAGCGATTACGGCAAAACAACGAGACAAACTAGAAACAATAGCTCTTAATATGTCCTATAAAGTGTGTCCTGTCCCCATAGGGTCAGGGGTATTTAAAGGGTGGCTAAGGGGCAGGGCCCTAAAATACGTGCCTACCCTTGGTTACCCGTCACATTCCTAGAATGTATTGTACAAGGTGTAAATAGATAATAATGTGACCCAAATTCTTATTATACCCTCATCTAGGATAACCGTGTGCTCAGGAGTGACAGGTGGGCCTGCCACGTTCGATGGAAGGCCCACCATGTCCTTGCTACCAAGACTTGGCTCTTCGACCCCATGTGCTAAAGGTCTTTGCTCCGGGGTTTCTACCGGGGTCTCTTCAGCTAGCCCTCCAGTCTTGCACCATATGTTAGTCGTGGACTTGGCCCGTGATGGGGCCTTAATTCGTCTGGACTAGAATTCTAGATTACTTAACTAGAATTGTCGGCAATTACGGTAAGATTTGTCTAGCTAGATATGAACTTGATAGCTAGAGTTAAGCTTACATTCTAAGGTAGTCTCATGATTGATCTCGGGACCATTTCCAACATTGACTATGGAACGGATATTAATACATGCTCTGTTGTTGCTTTAACTTTAACATATATAGTTGTACGTGATGGTAGTCGATAATAACAAAAGCCAAAGAGAGGAAAGAAAACAGCACAAGCAGATGAGCGAGAGGGAACAAATTAAAAGGCCCTGCCTATATAAACTCCAAAGCATTTGCTTGATTCTGACCTACCTAACGTCCGATCGAAAGCCCTAAACTCCAAAGCATTTGCTAGTTGTCACACGACAAGCATTAATTGTTGCAAGCATGTTGTATAAATAATTAATATAAGAGCGTGAGTTTTTTTTTTTTGGGGTGCTCGATCTCTGCGTAATGTGTCCTAGCTCATTTGAAAGCAGTAGTTCTTCAGACAAAATTATACTAAATCCAAAAGGTTGAAGTAGTATATATACTAGGACAAATTGAAGTAACGTCATGATGACATATGCATGACAGATTATTGTATTGATTAAAAAAAGTTGTGTATATGACAGATCGTCAACACATGAATGAATGAATGAATGGTGCGCAGTACATATTATTAAGTTGCATGTACCAACAAAAGCTTAAGCTGATAGAAAGAGAAGGACAATTTACTTCGAACATATATATATTTTGTTCATTAGTTAAGCTAAGCACGAATGTTATTGATTCATCAAATGAACAATCAGTCAGCAGTACGTAGGAGCTAATTATATATTATATTGGACGCTTTCCGACAGATGACAGCATATGCATGCAATTGAGATAATTAAGAGATCGATCGAGGTTACCATGCATATATTTAGTAGGTAATCCGATATCGATCCTAGCTAGCAGGCATAATAATACATATACTACTCCCGTATATATACCTACACAATGATCCAATGCATCAGCAGCAGGCTGTCCATATATCTCTCCAGGTCGTCACTGCACGTACGTACGGTGGACGTGTTGTGTCGTGTATATATATATATGCATGTTCCTGATGTTCACTTGATGCATGATGCACACTCTATACGTACTAATTAATCCACCACTACTAGCTAGCTATTTGTCGGTTGTTAGTTCATTTTTGAACTAAAGCCCGACAAATAAAAAAGAATGGTGGAAGTATATAGTACGGCAATCATATATGATATAACGATCCAGTCCAGACACAATTAATTTGTCTCAATCTCTCCCTATATATAGAATATATTATATATATGCATGCAATACCCTAGCTAGCTAGCTGTGTGGCTGGCTAGCTCTTGGCTCCCTTGATGAGAAACTAGCTAATAACCCTAGCTAGCTAGCTAGCTAGCTTCTTCATTCATTCAATTCTTTACTCTATCTCTCCCTCAACACCATCTGAGCTCTAGCCAAGGCTAGTTGCTAGTATAAAATCGATCGATAGATGGAGAAGAAGCCATGCATGCATGCAAGACAACGTCGAATAAGACAAAGGATACTCGAAGAATCCATCCACTCCAGTACGTACAAGCTATAGTTGTTTAGCTTATTAGCAGCATATGAGGCCACCAGCAACTAGCTATAGCTAATATATACATAAAATAAATACAGTGCAGCAGGAGTTTGTTTTGATGCATATATAGAGTTCCATGCATCTCATCTTCTACTGGACTCTGTTGGATCTTCCCCTAGCCTCTGCTAATAATTGCAAGGATGGGACAAACAAGCAGATGCATCATCGATCTTATGTTTGTTTGGAGCTCCACATGCTGACGCGTACGTACGTGTAGGTCTAGTTGTTTGCTTCTAGCTTGCCCATCCATCCATGTGCCTACCCTCTCTGATCTCCCCCCCCCCCCCCCCCCCCCTGTTGTGTACGATCGAGTAGTACCATATATATATATTTCCAATGTTATATCGCTGAGTGCTACATTATATTATTGAGAATGCAAAAGTTGGCTCCCGGCCTTTGGGAATTTAAGTCTTAAAGAGATCTATATATTCAATATAATATATAGATATATAGAACGATGGTGACTTAAATCCTCGTGGTTTCACTACTAGAAATATGCTTATTTAAGACATACATCTTAAGACAAATATCAGTGCATTTTATAGAAGCGCCTTTTATCATATGGTGCGCTGAGTAAGGTAATACGGTTTGTTGGACACATCCGTCTTTAATGAAGAAGGTTTCTGAGACAGATATATGGTTCGAAATGTCTTATATTGATTTAATACAGTTTGATTTTGAAAACCGTCTCAAATAAATATACCTTTTGAGGCATTAAGTTTACAAGAATGTCTTTTATTTTGGTTAGTATATTAGACACTTCTGTATATGAAACCATCTCAAATAAAGATATTATTAGAGTCATCTAGACTATACAAAATTGTCTTAGATGTTAGTGAGTATACTAGAAACTTGTAACATAAAACCGTCTCGTATGATATTTCTGATAAGACATATTGTGAAAAAACGTAGTCAATAGTAAATTCTGATTAGATTGAACTAAATATTTTTTGGAATTTAAAATGAACTAGTTAGCTGACTGTATGTTCGTACGGTTTCTATATATCATTTAGGTAAAAAATCTTGCTTAAATAAGAAACTTCTTCAAATAAAATTATACATTTGAAATATGATTATTTTTTATTTTCTCATTAACATTATATTTATAGTTATAATATCATCTCTTTGTACGGTATAAGCAACCTGATAAGCGGTGGTTAATGCCACGGATATTTCTCTTTATATCCGTATTACACATATATACAATACGTTTTATTAATATAGCGGTGGTTAATGCCATCTCCTACGTCCGACGCCCATCGCCGAGGCTGAGAGGCAAGATCCGTCGTCTTCAGTGCACTCAGCGCGGCGCCCTAAACTCCCATGCTATGCTTTTGTTTATGTTTTATTGTCATTTCATGATTTATGACATGGCAGGCTCTAGGCTATGCTTTAGACATTTAATCAGTATATTCAGCTCAAACGAAACGGGATCTAAACCAGAGGGTTAAGTCTCATATCATACTATATTTAAAGCACCAGTTTCAACGGTCGTCCCGCGTCATTTTTTTACAAATAACCCCTCACCGCTATTTCAAATTAATCCGTTGCACGCCTATAGATGGTTGTTCACCAAAGAGTTGGGCTAATCTTACAGCTCATCTCCAAGCGGGGAATTTGCTATTTTGTCACTCTCAGTTGTGGACTTCTCTATTTTACCACCAAACCCACAAATCATAGACACAAATGGTCCCACAAGTTATAGACAGAGTGTCACATAATAGCAGTGAGCCCACGTTAAAAGGGCTAAAATAGCAAATTTTTCTCTCCAAGCCCACACCTGCTGGCACCGCGAAACTCTCGAGGGGGCATGCTTCCAATTTTCTGCAAGTCGAGACCGCCATCGAAGCACTGGCGCCAATGAAGACTTGAAGAGGGCTAAAACGAAAAAGATGCCAGGATGACAAAAATTTCCCACTCCACTCGAATTAAAACCCTAGCGGCAAAACCTTCGCTCTGCGCCGCCGTCGCCTGCTCCCGTCCCGCCACCACATCCACCCAGGAGCTCGCCGTCGGGGAGGCTGCTCGAGGAGCCGCGCTGCCTTAAGAACTGAAAATTAACCGTGTCATATAACATGTTTTGTAGTAGTGTTTGGAATATATCTGTCGGTACATCATCGAAGTGACTCACATACATAGGGCCTGTTTGGTTTGTGGCTAAATGTGCCACACTTTATCTAAGGTTAGTCGTCCGAATTGACTAACTAGCCTTGGATAGAAAAGTTAGGCAAAGTATGGCAACTTAGATAGTGAACCAAACATGTCTATAATATCCGCAAACTAGTGTGGTAGGCGGTTGCTTAATTGGAACAATGAAAATCATAACCGACTCTCAACTCCTTGACGTTGTCCCTATGTTTCCCTTGTAGTAGGCTGGTGATGTGGTATTTTTAAACGTTGTATTCAAGTAAACAAAATATTAATATAAGCATGAAGATCGATGTAGTAGAAAATGGACAATTTATAAGACGTAGTGTACATACTACTAAAATATCGTTGGCAAAACAAAAAAAACTTTTTTTTCTTAGAACTAAGCAATATATAGTACGTGATGTGATTGGAACCAGTGTTGCATTAGGATGAAAAGGTGGCAGGATATGTGAAAATGGGCACATGGGATGCGTGGGGCAAACAAACGCATGCGCGCGGCAGGTCGGCAACTGGACACATCGTGTACACGTGTCGACAGCTTTGTGGTTATTATCGGCCGGTGATCGATATATATATGTGACTGACGTACACGCTTCCTTATTTTCCGGAGAAGGAAAGAACCATGACATTACAATATGCAAAATTAAAGTTCACCATTCATGTTACCTGTTTTGTTTGTTTCAAGCACATATGCAAGCAAATGTTAGGCTGTTTTCCTGTTTCAAGCACATGCGAAAGCAGTAGCTAGTTGTGATGCATGCACCTCATGTATATAACCTAACACATCGCTAACACATAACAGATCTTCGGTTCAGCATATTAGGTGTTGTTTGGTTCACGAAATGTAACGTAAAGGGTAATGGTCACTACCGGAATCCGAGGCTTTGCCGAGTGTCGGCCTCTTTGCCGATGTTGGAACCAGAAAAGAGCGGGCGGACGGTCCGGCCCTGAGGCCGGACGGTCCGCGGTCCGGACAGTCCGCGCCTGTGGGCCGGACGGTCCGCGCGTGCGCAGAACAGATTAGGGTTCCGAGTTTTGTGCTACGGTTGTTAGCTAGATTCGCGGAATTAGCTCGGAATCAGTTGTGTAAAGGGTCCAGCCCCCCTCCTCTATAAATAGAGAGGTCTACGGCCGATTTGTAATCATCAACAATCGAATCAATACAACTTCTATTTCGCATTTTATCTTAGGAGTAGTTCTAGTCTAGTTTAGGTTTAGCTATCCAATCCCCAAATTCTTCGTCTCTCTTCGGCTCTACGTCGATTAGAGGAGTCTAGGTCGGCCAGCCCGAGCCTAGACACCACCTAGGATCTCTACTCCCCGACGGGGTCCCTCCCGGGAGCGAGATCCAGGCGCCGTCGGCGATCTTCCGCCGTCCCTGCGTACGCGCGGACCGTCCGGCCCTAGGGCGCGGACCGTCCGGCCGTCAGGCAGGAAGCCCTAGCCGCGCACCAGGCCGCGGACCGTCCGGCCCCAGGCCGCGGACAGTCCGCCCTTGCGCAGAGAGCACTACCGCGCCTCGCATCAGGCCGCGGACCGTCCGGCCCCTGTGCAGAGGGCACCGCCACGGTTCTTGTTGAGTGTTTGGCGCTCCAAAAAGGCGTCAACATACTTTTTGGCGACTCCGCTGGGGAAAACACATCTAAGCTCATCAGATCGGCCCTCGATGGCCGGTTCAAAGGATAGCTCTGATATTTCTCTGAACAACATCATAGAGCCGACTTGGGAAACCTTGCCGGCTGACGAGCAGCTCCAGTTTGAGGAGCATAAGGAGCGGATGATCCAGGAGGCGAAAGCAAAGTTCTTGGCCAACTTCAAAGTGGACAGGAACAACAAGGTCGTCCGACATCGGGCGACGGATCCGGCTTCGCTCCAACCCACGCCAGATATCCCCAATGTAAGTAATGCCAACGATCTGCAATCTCTTAGAAATTATGTAGAAGATCAGCGTGAACAAATGCAGAACATCATAGGGGGTATGCAAAGCGATCTTAAGAGACTAGTACGTGCATTCGATAAATCTAGTACCACAAATTTTCCTTCGCACGAGGTTGAGTTAGGAGATAACGCGCGTAACACATCGGCTATAGGTTGTCACGACCAGTCACAACCCCTTTATGGGATGCCGATGAACACATACCCTAAGCAATCGCAAATCGGCAGCAAACCAGCCGATCTGCACATGCCCGGACCTTCCACACGTGAGCGCGGACCGTCCGGGCCAACAACAGTCGGGCCTATTTTTAATGAGTTACCTAAATATGCGCCCGAGCCACCACATATGACACAGAACCCAAACTACCCAGCCGGACGGTCCGCATACAATGACGGACGGTCCGCATATGACCACGGACGGTCCGGGTACGTATCCGGACAGTCCGCGCATAAGTCTTTTGAGGAGGATTATTACATGAATCCTCGCCCGTCCCAGCAACACTTCCCATCACACTATGCAATGCACCAGCCCACTAATTCAGGATCCAAAGCCCAGGAAAGCTTTCCGGCCCCACCTGGAAGGCCAGAAAGAAACGATCAAACGTATGAGCCATATAGAAATGCACCACGTAACTCAAACCAATGGGGGGAAAGACAACATGCTAATATCCAGCCAACCCCACCTATGTTTGACCAGAGAGCCGGTGGTCTCGCACCGGCTGCCATTGATATAGTAAGGGAAGAAATAGCCGGGGCGTTCCGAGATAAGCTCGGAGTAAGCATGGTCCCTGGGGGGCAATCATATCGGAAACCTTATGACAGCCGATTTGATCACCACCCATACCCACAGGGAACCAGGATACCCGAATTCACAAAATTTTCGGGTGATCAAGGAAAGAACACACGTGAACACATAGGCCAATTTTTAGCACAATTAGGAGAGTTGGCCGACATAGAGGCATTTCACATACGTTTGTTTTCATTATCTTTAACAGGAACTGCGTTTGCATGGTACGCCACTTTACCTCCTAATTCCATTTCATCATGGGGGGATTTAGAACAAAAATTTCATGATCATTTTTTCTCCGGTGACTATGAATTGGATTTGGTAGATTTAGCGTCGTTGCGACAGACAAAAGATGAATCGGTTAATGATTACATCCGGAGATTCCGAGATACAAGAAACCGATGCTTTCAAATTCATTTAGCAGAGAAACAGCTAGTAGGATTAGCTTTTAATGGTCTGCGATATTATTTAAAAGAAAGATTAGAAGGCATCCAATTCTTTACACTAGCACAATTACACCAGAGAGCTTCGGCTTGCGAAAGCCGGAGCAAAGAAACTGCTAAAACAATGCGTCACAACGTACATATAGTAGAATACGACCAAAGTAGCTCAGATGACGAATCAGCAGAAGTGTATGCTGCTGAAATGGTTTGGCCAAAACAGGCCAAATCTTCGGTTTGTTCCTCCTTGCAGCCGGTTCAAAAGAAACGGCAAGAGGAGGTTAAGTTTACATTTAATGTTGGTAAATGTGATAAAATATTTGACGAACTACTCAAAAATGGCAATATTAAAATAAATCACACTGTTCCAGCCGCCGATGAGCTAAAACGTCGTGCATACTGCAAGTGGCATAACTCATTTTCTCATGCCACTAATGATTGTAATGTATTCCGACGACAGATTCAATCGGCCATTAACGAGGGACGATTGAAATTTCAGGAAATGCAGGTGGATACAGAGCCCTTTCCAATGAACGTGATAGACTTTGAGGGCAAGAGAGTCCTGGTTCGGCCAAACACGGCCGATAAAGGCAAAGGCAAAGAGGCAATCATCGGCAATTCTAAAGAGGCCGATGAGGATCATAAAGTTTCTTGCAGGAAAGTGGTAGCCGAGAAGACTCCCAATGGAGGGGAGACCCTAAAGGTGACCATCACAACCTCCAGTACTAGGGGGCAAGCGCAGACAGGGAGACAGATACAGGAACCCGTGCTGCGTATCCCGGACGGTCCGGCTCGTAGGAGCGGACGGTCCGGGACCCCACCGGACAGTCCGGAGAGCTCTGGCGGACGGTCCGGCCATGCTCAGAACTCGCAGCGACCACATACCTTCAAACCACGACGACCAGAGATAGGTACGTGGAAAACAAATACATTTAAAGCAGCTGGTCGACTGATCAAGCCTGGCCCGACTTTCGATCAATTATTGTCTAAATATGTGAAAAAGAAGGCTGGCCCCGGTGACCGGCCACCGAAGCGACCCCGCTCACCCATTCATGAGCAACATCAGGTCAGGCCGATTGGACCACATCACCAATCGGAAGAAATGAAAGGTCCTATTGTACAATTGAGACCTAACATACCGACATGGACCCCTCCACCTCCTTATCCATCTATGCCATATCCATACACATACTTACCTCCACCATATGTCCCAAATCAAATGTGGGGCATGCCACCATATCCATTTGGGATGCCACAGTACCCCGCCTGGGGGGCACCCCAAACATCCGTTTTTGATAGGTTGGCACCGCCAGTGCAAGACCGATTGAGCACTGCTGAATCCGGTCACCAGGCACAGGCCCAACAAGGTTGCCGGACTACTCGGCCTCCTAGGCCGACCAATCCGGCAGGGGGGCATATGCCTGTAGCAACTCAAAGAACAAAAAAGGACATCATCAAAATAGGCACTGCGGATGTCGTCATACAGGGAGACAATAAAGGGCCGATGATTTTCGGCGAATCGGCCAACACAACCGAAAAGGATACGGCTACCATCAAAACAGCCGATCCAAAATACTCCATGCCTCGATGGTGCCCAGCGGGATTGACACGGTCACAAAAGAGAAAATTACAGCGCCTAAGAGCAAAGGAGAGCCAGGAGAAGGAGGCGGAAAAGACATTTAATGACACACATCCACTATACCCGCTACCACAAAAGAAATGGAGACCGAAGGCCGTTGAGGAAAAACAAACGGCCATAGAAATAGAAAGTCAACCTGCACCAGGCGCGGACCGTCCGGCCCCTGCGTGCGGACCGTCCGCCGTTCGCCAGGAAGGCTCTGGCCAACCTGCACCAGGCGCGGACCGTCCGGCCCCTGCATGCGGACCGTCCGCCGTTCATCAGGAAGCCTCCAACAACACGACAACATCCATGGAAGAGGACGACCTGCTGGGAGAAGACCTGGTCGACTACGAGGCTTCTCCAGAACGCCCAGGTATGGATGTAAATATTATTACATTTTCTTCCGATTGCACTATCATTGGCGACGATGAACCTGTTGCTGCCCAGTTCGATTTTGGTCCTAAAGAAGCCACCTTTACTAAACCAAAGGAATCGGTAAATCATTTAAAGCCGCTCTTTGTGCGCGGTCACATTGATGGAATACCGATTGCTAAGATGTTGGTGGATGGAGGGGCGGCTGTAAATCTAATGCCTTATTCATTATACAGAAAATTAGGTAAACAAGATGACGAACTTGTCAAAACCAACATGACCCTCAGTGGTGTTGGGGATAGTTCGATTAAAGCCAGGGGAGTCACGTCCGTTGAATTAACCATCGGGACTAAGACCCTTGCTGCTGCATTCTTCGTCGCTGATGTAGAAGGGAATTACAGTTTAATTCTAGGCAGAGATTGGATCCATGCCAATCAATGTATACCTTCTACATTACATCAAATGCTAATACAATGGGTAGGCGATGAGGTAGAACAAGTACATGCTGATGTATCGGCCTGCATCGCTGTGGCCGATGCCCCTGTACTCTGGACTTATGAGACTGCTACATGTCTCACAGGAGTAGATTTTTCTGATTATCAGTTCATAAGTATAGATAAGAAAGGTTTCATTCCTGTAATGCTAGAGCCGATGGAGAATCGGCTAAATCCTAAATAAAGTTTAAATGATGAATACACATGAAGTTCATGAGTCGTTGATCACGGACAATTCGGCTCTCAAAGCCGGATGGTCTGGTCTTTCACAAAACAATTCAGGCTTTAAGACCGAACATCTACCACAGCGAAAAGACAGTATTACGGATGATCCGGTCCCCGAGACCGGAAAGTCCGCCATCACGCAAAGATCATCTAATTCCTCTGTGGGGGACATGATAGAGGAATTCAGAGATCTTGATAAACTAGGACAGGGGTTTACATCGGCCGATCCATTGGAGGAGATTGACATAGGAGATGGTAAAACTCCAAGGCCAACTTTTGTAAACAAGACCCTGGAGGCCGATCCTATAGATGAGATGATCGGTCTATTGAAGGAGTATTCAGATTGTTTTGCTTGGAATTACACTGAAATGCCTGGACTAAGCCGAGAGATTGTCGAACATCGGCTGCCCATTAAGTCTGGTTTCAGACCTTTCAAGCAGAAAGCCAGAACGTTTCGTCCAGATCTTCTCCCACGAATCAAGGACGAAATCCACCGGCTGCTAGAAGCTAATTTTATTAGACCTTGTAGATACGCAGAGTGGGTCTCCAATATTGTGCCGGTGGAGAAGAAGGAGTCAGGTAAACTTAGAGTATGCATTGATTTTCGTAATTTAAATAAAGCAACTCCTAAAGACGAATATCCCATGCCCATAGCCGACACATTAATCAATAATGCATCAGGGAATAGAATTATTAGCTTTCTTGATGGTAATGCCGGATATAATCAGATTTTCATGGCCGAAGAAGATGCGTCTAAAACGGCCTTTATATGTCCAGGCTTCATTGGTTTATTTGAATGGGTTGTCATGACATTCGGTCTTAAAAATGCTGGTGCTACTTATCAGAGGGCTATGAATCTGATCTTCCATGAGTTGTTAGGAAACACTGTGGAAGTCTACATTGATGATATTGTAGTCAAATCGGCTAAGTTTAGTTCTCATATAGCTGATTTGCGCAAAGCCTTTGATAAAATGCGTCGGTATGGTTTAAAAATGAACCCACGTAAATGTGCTTTTGGGGTGTCGGCTGGTAAGTTTTTAGGATTTGTCATCCATGAACATGGTATAGAAATAGACCCTGACCGAATCAAGTCTATTCGGAATGTGGGGCCTCCGACTTGTAAGGTCGAAGTGCAGAGGTTTCTCGGCAAGGTGAATTATTTACGAAGGTTTATTTCTAACCTAGCCGGGAAGATTGATGCCTTCACCCCTATCCTTCGGCTTAAGAATGATGCTGAATTCACTTGGGGGGCAGAGCAGCAGGAAGCATTTGATCTCATTAAAAAATACTTGTCTTCGGCTCCCGTGTTAAAAGCACCACAAGTAGGAGCACCATTCAGATTATACATTGCAGCTGAAGACAAGGTTATTGGGGCTGTTCTAACGCAAGAAACTGAGGGGAAGGAGCATGTGGTGGCATATCTAAGCCGAAGGTTGGTGGATGCTGAAACAAGGTACACTTTTATTGAAAAGTTATGCTTATGCTTGTTTTATGCATGCACCAAATGTAGATGTTATTTACTGTCTAGTCATTGCACTGTTTCTGGTCAAGCCGATGTAATCAAATACATGTTGCATAACCCAATTATGAGTGGTAGAATTGGTAAGTGGGCTTATGCACTCATAGAATATGACTTGGCCTATGAACCATTGAAATCTATGAAAGGCCAAGTCGTAGCGGATTTTATTGTAGAACATCGGGTTAATGATATTCATGAACTAGACATGTCATACCTCACTATTACTCCTTGGACTTTATATTTTGATGGATCGGTTTGCAATGAAGGGCAAGGAATTGGCATTGTACTTGTTTCACCAAGTAATGTCTCCTTTGACTTCTCTAGCCGATTAAAAACTTATTGCACTAATAATCAAGCTGAATATGAGGCCCTCTTATTCGGTTTAGAACTTTTAAATAGTATGAGAGTAAAACATGTGAAGGTATTTTGTGATTCTCAGCTGGTTGTCCAACAAGTGTTAGAGGAATATCAATGTTTTGATGGTACTCTAAATAGTTATCTTGAGAAATGTTGGAGCATAATCCATTCTTTTGACGAATTCAGTATTCGGCATGTCTCTAGAGTTGAGAATCATAGAGCTAACGATTTGGCACAAGATGCATCAGGTTATCGGATAAAGAGAGGGAAATTTCACAAAACTGAAAATCTGATAACCAGTGCAGAGCCAAATTCCCAGGTCGCGGACCGTCCGCGTAACGACGCCGGACCGTCCGGGGTTACCAGAAACGTCCTCTTAATTGATTCGGCTGACAATGAAGCCGATGCAAGTGATTGGAGGACACCTATACTTAATTATTTACGAAATCCCAATAACAGGACAGATAAAAACATTCGACGAACAGCTTTCAAGTATGTTTTGATGAGTGATGAACTCTACCGCCGAACAGTCAATGATGTCTTGCTTAAGTGCTTGGGCCCAGATGATGCTATATTGGCCATGGCCGAAGTACATGAAGGAATTTGTGGTACCCACCAATCGGCTCCAAAGATGAAATGGTTGTTGCGAAGGTCTGGTTTTTATTGGCCTAACATGGTAGCTGATTGTTTCAAGTACTACAAGGGTTGCCAGGTATGTCAAAAATTCAGCGACCTACAGTTGGTCCCTGCAGCCGAATTGCATCCTATCATCAAACCTTGGCCTTTCAGAGGATGGGGATTAGACTTTATTGGAGAAATTCATCCTTCATCATCAAAAGGGCATCGGTTCGTGTTAGTTGCCACTGACTACTTTACCAAATGGACTGAAGCCGTTGCTCTGAAGAATATGACACACAAGGAGGTAATTGAGTTCATAACTGAGCATATTATTCATAGATTCGGCATTCCCCAGACCTTGACTACAGATCAAGGGACTTCTTTTATGTCTAAGGAGGTACGTGAATTTGCTGAATTATATAGAATTAAGTTGCTTAATTCATCTCCATACTATGCTCAGGCCAATGGGCAGGCCGAGTCTAGTAATAGGACATTGATCAACTTGATAAAAAAGAAGATATCTGATAATCCTAAGTATTGGCATAAGATTTTGTCTGAAGCTTTATGGGCTCATAGAATATCTAAACATAGTGCTACTAAAGTGTCTCCTTTTGAGCTGGTCTATGGGCAGGAAGCAGTGTTGCCTGTGGAGATAAGTTTGAATGCTGTTAGGTTCGCCAGACAAAATGATCTAACCGTCATGGATTATTATAATTCAATGATGGATAATATTGATGAGGTGACCGACAAGAGGGTGATAGCTTTGGGAGCAATAGAAAAAGACAAGATTAAAGTGGCCAGGGCCTACAACAAGAAGGTCAAAGCAAAGTCATTTCAAGTAGGGGATCTGGTGTGGAAGACCATCTTGCCTTTAAGGAATAAAGACCGTAAGTTTGGAAAATGGTCGCCAAGCTGGGAGGGTCCTTATAAAGTAAAACAGGTAATGTCTGGTAACGCCTATTTGCTACAAACATTACAAGGCAAGGATTTACCAAAGGCTTTGAATGGGCGTTTCCTCAAACAGTACCATCCTAGTATGTGGCAAGATGCCTAAGAGAACCGATGTGATTACATCGAGTTAGTTGCTTTTGGTTCGCCCAGCTCCACCAAAAGGCAGGGGGGCATATGTTGGAACCAGAAAAGAGCGGGCGGACGGTCCGGCCCTGAGGCCGGACGGTCCGCGGTCCGGACAGTCCGCGCCTGTGGGCCGGACGGTCCGCGCGTGCGCAGAACAGATTAGGGTTCCGAGTTTTGTGCTACGGTTGTTAGCTAGATTCGCGGAATTAGCTCGGAATCAGTTGTGTAAAGGGTCCAGCCCCCCTCCTCTATAAATAGAGAGGTCTACGGCCGATTTGTAATCATCAACAATCGAATCAATACAACTTCTATTTCGCATTTTATCTTAGGAGTAGTTCTAGTCTAGTTTAGGTTTAGCTATCCAATCCCCAAATTCTTCGTCTCTCTTCGGCTCTACGTCGATTAGAGGAGTCTAGGTCGGCCAGCCCGAGCCTAGACACCACCTAGGATCTCTACTCCCCGACGGGGTCCCTCCTGGGAGCGAGATCCAGGCGCCGTCGGCGATCTTCCGCCGTCCCTGCGTACGCGCGGACCGTCCGGCCCCAGGGCGCGGACCGTCCGGCCGTCAGGCAGGAAGCCCTAGCCGCGCACCAGGCCGCGGACCGTCCGGCCCCAGGCCGCGGACAGTCCGCCCTTGCGCAGAGAGCACTACCGCGCCTCGCATCAGGCCGCGGACCGTCCGGCCCCTGCGTGCGGACCGTCCGCCCCTGTGCAGAGGGCACCGCCACGGTTCTTGTTGAGTGTTTGGCGCTCCAAAAAGGCGTCAACAGCCGAGTGCCTTTTGTCGGGCACTCGGAGAGCCGCACTCGGTAAAGTTAGGCACTCGGCAACGAGCCTCTTTACCGAGTGCTGGACACTCGGCACAGGGCCCCACTCGACAAAGACGCGTTTGCCGAGTGTGAAACACTCGGCAAAGGTGGCGCTCGGCAAAGGGCCGTCAGCGGCCGTCCTAAAGCTGACAGCCGTCAGTCTTTGCCGAGAGCCGGGGGTTGGCACTCGGTAAAGAGTCTTCTTTGCCGAGTGCCAAATATTGGGCACTCGGCAAAGTACTCTTTGCCGAGTGCCTTCCCTAGACACTCGGCAAAGTATATTTTTATTTTTTTATTTTGTCTCCCAAACTTTTTGTGGTATGTTCCTACACTATGTAGACCTACATGTATCATTTGTGGACAATTATAACAGAGTTTTCAATCGTTAGTAGATTTAGTTCGTTTATTTGAATTTCTTTGGAAAATTTAGATTTGAACTGCAGGTCACTCGAAACTTGGAAAACCGTGCATGCAAAAATGATATTCATGTTACTTAGCATAAGTTACGACCGATTTCAGGAGCGGACCGGAAACTTCGAGCAACATGCTCACTAAACATGGCCGTGAACTTGCCATCCACATGTTTAAAAATTGTATAAAACACAAACAAAGTCAGAAAATTATGAAACTTGTCAACGTGTCATGATATCATATGTACAAGCTGTGATAAAAATTTTAGAATGTTTGGAGAAAGTTGTAAGACACTATGTGTAGAAACCTAAGAGATCCGCATTGAAACTCTATGATTTCATGTGTAGTTCTCTTAGGTTTCTACATAGTGTCTCACAACTTTCTCCAAACATTCTAAAATTTTTATCACAGCCTGTACATATGATATCATGACACGTGGACAAGTTTCATGATTTTCTGACTTTGTTTTTGTTTTATACAATTTTTAAACAGTTGATGGCAAGTTCACGGCCATGTTTAGTGAGCATGTTGCTCGAAGTTTCTGGTCCGCTCCTGGAATCGGTCGTAACTTATGCTAAGTAACATGAATATCATTTTTGCATGCACGGTTTTCCAAGTTTCGAGTGACCTGCAGTTCAAATCTGAATTTTCCGAAGAAATTCAAATAAACGAACTAAATCTACTAGATATTGCAAACACAGTTATAATTGTCCCCAAATGGTACATGTAGGTCTAGATAGTGTAGAAACAAACCACAAAAAGTTTGGTGGCCAAAACAAAAATAAAATACAAATATACTTTGCCGAGTGTCAGCTGGTTGACACTCAGCAAAGTATGCTTTGCCGAGTGCCTACTGGGTGACACTCGGCAAAGAAGTGTAAATTAATCTTTGCCGAGTGTCCCCTGGTCGACACTCGGCAAAGGAGCCTTTGCCGAGTGTCGCCGATCTGGCACTTGGCAAAGCTTATTTTAAAAATAAAAAAAATCTTTGCCGAGTGCCAGATCACAGGCACTCGGCAAAGAAGGAAAATAAACTTCGCCCGAGACCTTCTTTCTCCTTTCTCTCCTCTCACTCTCTCTGTCTGTCACCGTCGCGCCGCCGCCTCCCTGAGCCGGCGGCGCAGCCGCGCGCCGCCCCACCTCCGTCCTGCCGCCCTCCCCGAGCCGCAGCCTCCCCGGGCCACCGTCTCCTCCCCGCGCCACCGTCTCCCCCGCCCGCCACCGTCTTAAGGTATAAAATTATAAAATTATGTATTAATGTTTATATTAATGTATTGATGTTTTATAGATTAATGTATTGATGTTTCATAGATTATGTATTTGAATAAACACATGTTTATATTAATGTGTTGATCACTTAGTATATGTCTCCCATCCAATCCACCACCGCACGCCGCCACTCGCACCGACCCTCACACAACACACTACCCCATCCTATCCGCCACCGCACCGACCCTCACCACGCCAACGTCTACAATTCCTCGTCGTCGTGCCGTTGTATATATATATATATATATATATATATATATATATATATATATATATATATATATATATATATATATATATGTGTGTGTGTGTGTGTGTGTGTGTGTGTGTGTGTGTGTGTGTGTGTGTGTGTGTGTGTGTGTGATTGCCGGCCATCGTGCCATTGAATTATTAGTGGAAGACAGCCATCGTGCTGATACTTTTATTTGTAGGATTTCGAAACCTCCCCGTGCAGGGGAGGTGCTGCCAAAATTTTCTGTTGCTAGGCTTCTGTTAGAGGATGGAGAACCATGAGTGGATGTACACGGGCCGTAGAGGAAGGAACGATGTCACCACTGAATGGATTAGAAAGACCGATGATTTCGTGGAACGGGCATATGACGAAGCTGCTAAAGGAGCAAGTCTAGTCCCATGCCCGTGCAGCAAATGTGCCAACCGGAAAAGAAAACCAAAGAAGGCCATGGTAGAACATATTTGGAAGAATGGATTTACGCCGGGCTATACTCGGTGGATATTTCATGGTGAAGCGCATCGTACGAGAGAGGAGGTGCTGAGACAACGTGTCGAGGATTATGATGCAGATGCGGGGGTAGCAGATATGTTGAACGACCATCAGGAGGCATAGTACACGGGATGATGTATGGATGACGAGCCAGAGCCGACTGCAAAGGCGTTCTACGACATGTTTGACGCGGCACAGAAGCCCCTTCATGGCTAGACAAAGGTTTCTCAACTGGATGCCATTGGGCGTGTAATGGCGTTCAAGTCGCAGTACAACATGAGTAGAGACGCATTCGATGGCTTGTTGACGGTTATTGGGAGCCTGCTTCTGGATGATCATGTTCTGCCAAAGAGCATATACGAGGCATAGAAACTCCTTCGTGCACTCAAGATGACGTATGAGCAGATTCATGCTTGTCCGAAGGGCTGCGTGCTATTTAGGAAAGAATACGCGGAGACAAAGTACTATCCCAAGTGTGTTGGCCCGTGTTTGTTATCCCAATCAATCTCCCCCCTGGTGTGTGCTTTCAAAGGCAGAATATATTCGTGTCGTTGATAATTCCCGGACACCCGAGGAATAAAATGGGCGTGTACATGGAGCCTTTGATCGATGAATTGGTACGTGCCTGGGAGGAAGGGGTATGGACGTATGACCGAGCTACGAAGACAAACTTTAGAATGCATGTTTGGTACCAGTACTCCATGCATGACTTACCGGCGTATGGGCTATTCTGCGCCTGGTGTGTTCACGGTAAGTTCCCGTGCCCAGTTTGCAAGGAAGCTCTCAGGTTCATTTGGTTGAAAAAGGGTGGCAAATATTCGTCCTTCGATAAACATCAACAATTTCTCCCTGCTGACCATCCATTCCGCATAGACATCAAGAACTTTACGAAAGGTGTCGTAGTGACAGACCGCCCACCAGCAACGATGACTGGTGCCAAAATTCGTCAATAGATAGATGGGCTTGTGGCCAATACAGAAGGTGGTTTTGTGGGATATGGTGAGCAGCATATGTGGACACATAAGTCTGGCTTGACTCGGCTCCCTTATTATGACGACCTGCTCCTTCCACACAACATTGACGTGATGCACACTGAAAAGAATGTTGTCGAGGCACTGTGGGCAACAATTATGGACATTCCTGATAAGTCAAAGGATAACGTGAAGGCAAGAGTGGATCTGGCAGCGTTATGTGATAGACCAAACCTAGAGATGAAGCCGCCAAGTGGCGGAAAGACGTGGAGAAGGCCTAAGGCCGATTTCGTCCTAAGCAGGGCCCAGAGGAAGGAAGTACTTCAGTGGATCAAGATGTTGATGTTCCCTGATGGGTATGCAGCTAACCTGAGTAGGGGGCTGAACTTATCTACTATGCGAGTCTTAGGGATGAAGAGTCATGACTTCCACATATGGATTGAACGGATTCTTCCTGCGATGGTTCGAGGCTATGTCCCTGAGCATGTCTGGCTAGCGCTTTCAGAGTTGAGTTATTTCTTCCGTCAGCTTTGTGCAAAAGAGTTATCTCGGACCGTGGTTGCAGACTTGGAAAGATTGGCACCCGTGTTACTGTGTAAGCTTGAGAAGATATTTCCACCCGGCTTCTTCAATCCAATGCAGCATTTGATTCTTCATCTCCCCTATGAGGCACGAATGGGGGGGCCCGTGCAGGGACGTTGGTGCTATCCAATCGAGAGATGTCTAAAGACTATTCGAAAGAAATGTAGAAATAAATGCAAAATCGAGGCTTCCATTGCAGAGGCATACATTCTAGAGGAGGTCTCAAACTTCACAACAACTTATTATGGTGACAAACTACCGAGCGTGCATAATCCACCCCCTCGTTATAATGATGGCGACAATGAATCGAACCTTAGCATATTTCGAGGCCAACTCGGAAGCGCAAGTGGCTCGACCACGAAGACCCTGACACATGAAGAGTGGCGGCATATCATGCTATACGTATTGACCAACCTTGAAGAGGTGACGCCATACATGGAACGATTTCTTCATGAATTCTGGCGTCGATCAAGGGACCCCACTCCATAGGAATATGACGCTCTTCTTAGAAAGGGTGCGAGAAATGGGTTGCCCAATTTCATTTCCTGGTTCAAACTTAAGGTACGTGCTTAATTTGTAAAATAGATACGTCTTTGAACTCAATTTAGCGTGTTTTAACTTGCGAATACTTGCAGGGCCAAAGAGATCCGTCTATGAGTGCCGAGTTGAGACAAGTAGCCAACGGCTTTGCAGGGCCACCAGCAGCAGGACGACGACGACCAGCAGCAGGACGCCTCAGGTTCAGGCGGCTCAAGTTCGAGGAGCATCTACCTGCGAGGCCCCGCGAGTCTCCCTCAGCGTCCCATACTTCGGGACATGCGGCCGCTGATTCAGCTAGAAGGGGAGAGGTATGTAACTTTATGTTCTTCATTCTTGTTCATATTATGTGTTCAAAATCATAATATAAACTAATACTTTTATTTATCACTTGGGCAGGTCTTGGACGGTTTTGGATTATGCTGGGGGTCATCGTCGCCCCCCCAATGGCATCCTCGGCCTGCTGTGCAAGGAACACTTCCCTGGACTTGTGGAGTACGCCGGAGTGATGGGCCCAGCCTTCACCTTCGACCACTACGCCGTCGCCCCCGATGCAGTAGACCGGGACGGCCGGGAATTCAATAACAAGGCGGAGCGGGTGAAGCAAGAGTTGTAGACTAGCCGGGAACGGCGTTTGATGATGCAAGGCCCCTCCCACCACCAAGGCAGCCGGAGCCTGGGCCAATATGCCGAAGCATGGGTACGCCCTCTTTTTTATTTAGATATATAGCACTGAATTAGATATTATTTCTAAATATCTCGTTGGTTTTCTTTGCAGTCGGCGTCACATGGTGGCCGGCCTTGCTCCACCTTCTCGGCCTATGCTATGGTCCATAAGGGTAAGGTGACGTCTGACGTCACCTACAACCCGGATGACGGGCCCGAGGCCTACACCAACCCCGCCGTCTACAGCCGCCTCCATGACTACACCGCCATGGCGCAGGAGGTCCATGGCCCAGACTATGATCCGAGCACTGAGCCGATCGACCCCGATGTGCTCATGAGGGTCGGAGGAGGCAAGAGACATGGGCGGTACTGGATTGCCGACGGGTCAATCGACTCGTCCTCCACTCCCACTCTGTCTCAGGTGAGAGCAAGGAGCACGGGCTCGAGTCCAGCCATACGACCTTGGCACGACAGCTCACAGCATCGCATATAGCAACTCGAGGTTAGTGCTTCTATAACTCGTCCTTCCTTGAGTTATATACCTTCTCTTTGAGTTACTATAACGTTGGCTTGTAATATTACAGACCCAACTAGAAGAAGAGAGGAGGAAACGTCACAAGATGGAGGCGAGGATGATGGCGGAGCGGGAGGCGGAGCGCCGGGCAGATCATCAAAGGATGGCGGAGATGTTCCAGTACATGCAGAGCCTTGGTGCCGCACAGGGCATCGCTCCGCCACCTCCATTGTTCCCTCCAGTTGACCCTGCTCTCTTCCACACTCCTGTGAGTATCAAAGTTGTAGTTAGATGTTTGTAATGCATCTGGTATAACACATGCAATCTCTTCTCTGTGCAGGGCCAATCTGGGGCGGCATCCAACAACCCTCCGGAAGGGTTCAGCCCAACGCAGCCCCGGTCAAACCGCCCACCTCCATGAGTGTTGTGTTTTCATTGTTTTAGACTTCAGAACTTGTGTATAATACTTATGTTTGTGTTTCATACTTATGTGAGAGCTTGAGACGTTTGAGACTTATGTTTGTGTTTGATACTTGTGTTGAACACTTATGTTTGTGATGGATATTTATGTTTGTGGTGACGGTTTTATGTTTGTGTTGGCTATTTATGTTTGTGATGATATCTGTGATGTATATATGTGATATATTTTGTTTGTGTGGATGGAATACAAAAAACAAATAAAAAAGGTATATACTGGTCACTTTGCCGAGTGTAACACTCGGCAAAGAGGTGCTTTGCTGAGTGTCAGGGTCATAACACTCGGCAAAGAGCAAAGATCTGGGCACCGGTTTAGGGACTTTGCCGAGTGTTATGTCGCTGGCACTCGGTAAAGAGGCACGCTTTGCCGAGTGCTGCACAGAGCACTCGGCAAAGAACCTGACATGGGGACCCTCCATGGCGGGCTCTTTGCCGAGTGTCCCAGGGGGCACTCGGCAAAGGTTGAATCTTTACCGAGTGCTACTGGGCAGACACTCGGCAAAGTTAACTCCTTTGCCGAGTGTCATCCTTGACACTCGGTAAAGAAGCCATCTCCGTCACCCTGTCGCCGTAACGACCGCTTTTCTTTGCCGAGTGCTCCCTGGCACTCGGCAAACCTCTTTACCGAGTGCCCGAGAAAAAGTACTCGACAAAGAAGGCTTTGCCGATGCACTGTTTGCCGAGCCTTCTTTGCCGAGTGTGACACTCGGCAAAGCCTTTGCCGAGTGTTTTTACGGCTTTGCCGAGTGCTTCGGGCACTCGACAAAGCGCCCATTTCCGGTAGTGGGTAATGGTTTACATTCGATTACTGTCGGTAACAAGTTTGAATAGTCAGGTATCAATTTTTAGTATGGTATCTAATTACGGTTGGACTAAAACAAACATGATTTAACATTATCACTTACCCATTACGTTACAAATATGTGAACCAAACGGTACCTTAGCCTTTCTTGTTGCAGTTACCAACCGACCGAAAATGGGCACCCGGTTCATGGCCGGGTGTTGACCACTAGATTTGGCACCTGAACGTTCCTGACGGTCCGATCATATGGCTCGGCTAGTCCGTGTTCCGGACGGTCCACAGAATAGCTTGGACGGTTCACGATTAGATTGATTTAGGTTGGAATCCTTATTCCTTGCATGATTATCTTAACAAATCTCGTGGGAAACTGTTGGAGGGCCTAACAATGGGTCTAGACCTCCTATACATATGAAGGGTACGAATAATTGAAACACACAACAATTGATCTATCATAAATCTAACTTATGCATTAGAAGTAGAAGTAACTTAGCTTCCCAACCTCAATCTTCACCTCTTTTCGGCTCGACGTCATCTAGAGGCGTCTTGATTGGCCTGTCGAACCTAGACAACCCTAGGATCTTTCCTCCTCAACGGGGTCCCTCTCGAGAGACAAGATATAGGTTCTGCATGAGATTCACCAAGCCCTCTATGCCCTCGCTACAACACCCCGGCCACTCCCGGACCAGCGGTACTTACTCCTGGCTCTCTAGAGTCATAGACTATCCCCACATACCAACACGAGTCTTTTACGCTCACTTTGTCCTCAATCATGTGCACCCGAGAAGACTTCCTTGTCGGTCACATCCCAAGATTACTCTAGGCCAATCACGCTTAACCGAGAGGTTCGTTCGAGAAATGCTTCCAAAAAAAGATGCACCTTGTTGGTATGAGTATTCTATGAATTCTGTTAAGCATTGGGCCAGGATATCACAATCCACCTAGGTTAGGATGTCACAATCGACCCCCTTAGAAGGCCGACGTTCTCATCGGTCAACCTCAAGTCGCCATGCCATGTGACTATTCAGAGCCCACATACGCAATATACCCGAACCCATTGCCCACACACGCCTGTGAAACCGCGAGGGTCGGTTTTGATACATTTGTAACACCTCGTCCACTCTCGGACCGGCGATACTTACTCCTAGTAGCCCTTTTGGATCATAGACCATCCCCGCAGACCAACATGAGTCTTTTGCGCGCACTTTGTCCTCACCCATGTGCATCCAAGAAGACTTTTCGATCGGTCACCCATCCCAAGATTGCTCTAAACCAAGCACACTTAGCTCAAAGGTTCTTTCGAGGTAGGCTTCCGAAAAAGAAGATGCACCTTGTTTACAACTAGTTCCATATGGTTTTAGGGCCGAGTAACTTAATCAAGTTTGTACACCAAGTGTAGCTCTACAGCTTTGCTACAGTGACCATTTTCAAACTGTCTATAAATCAAAAGTTACAAAGGTCCCAAGATAGCTAGTTGTTACTGTTTTCATAATTCCAAACTCTAGGTCAAAACTTAATTTTAAGTTTTTCTCCATGTTTTCCTATAAAACTTGGAAATCTCTACACACAAAGTTGTTTGGTTTGGAAAACTCTATGACTTTGGTATTTTCACTTTTGGCCAAATATTGTGAGATCACAAATTCCACTTTTGGGGTCAAAACTGGAGTTTTCAAACTACATTTTTCTACTCTATGCTAATCACAACATAACACTCAGAGTTTTCTTGGTCCTAGTGAATGCATCCTAAGTGTATTACAACACAAAGATGCCAATACATATGATGCCAAGCCAAATTTTAGTTTTAGTAACACCAGAAGTGTTACAGTTACTCCCTAGCCTTTATATTTTGATGGATCGGTTTGTAATAAAGGACAAGGAACTGACATCGCGCTTGTTTCACCACAAGGGGTGCCACTTTTGACTTCTCTAGCCAATTGAAAGCTCATTGCACTAATAATCAAGACGAATATGAATCTCTCTTGTTCGACTTAAGCTCTTAGGATATATGGGAGTAAAAGATATAAAAGTTTTTTGTGATTCTTAGTTAGTTGTCCAGCAAATTTCAGGAGAACATCAATGCTTAGATGGTACTTTGAATAATTATCTCAAAAGGTGTTGGGACATAATACATTCTTTTGATAAATTTAACATTCGACATAATATCTAGGACTGAGAATTCTAGAAATAATGGCATGGCACAAGAGGCTTCAAGGTTCGGATAAACAAAGGAAGATTCCATATTTCCGAGAATTCGATAGTCAGTGTTGTAAGGCCAAGATCACAGGTTCCAAACCATCCAGGCATGGTCACCAGACCGTCCACTGTTTGGGAACCAAACCGTCTAGGTGAGGTCGTCGAACTGTCCGTCGTAGACAGAAACATCGTAGTGATGGCTTTAGGCAACTCGATCGATGATATGCCCGATATGGTTGATTGGAGGATACCCCTTACTACTTATTTACGAGACCCTAGTGTTAGAACAGATAGGAGTATTCGGTGGACAACTTTTAAGTATGTTCTCATTAATGATGAACTTTATCGTCGAAACCCTAGCAATGTTATGCTTAAATGCTTCGGCCCTAATGATGTTGTATTAGCCATGGCCGGAATACATGGAGGCATTTGTGGTACTCACCAATCGACTCCAAAGATGAAATGGCTTTTGAGAAGGGTTGGATTCTATTGGCCTGATATGATTATCCATTGCTATAAAGGATGTCAAGTGTGTTAAAAAATCGGTGATACATAGATGATTTTCCTAACGCCGAATTGCATACCATCATCAAGCCTAGTCCCTTTAGAGGATGAGGTTTAGACTTTATGAACGAGATTCATCCTTCGTCGTCTAAGGGGCATAGATTTGTATTAGTCGCGACAGACTATTTCACCAAAATGGGCTGAAGCTGTTTCCTTGAAGAACATGACACGTAAGGAAGTAATTGAGTTTGTAACTGAGCATATTATCAATAGATTCGGGATTCCTCAAACTTTGACTACAAAATAAGGGACTTATTTTATGTCTAAAGAGGTTCATGAATTTGCTAAATCAAATAAGATTAAGTTGCTTAATTCATCTCCATACTATGCTTAGGTCAATGGTCAGACTTAGTCAAGTGATGGGACATTGATTGTTAAGAAGAAAATATATGATAATCCTAGGCATTGGCACAAAGTTTTATCTGAGGCCTTATGGGCTCAGAATATCTAAGCATCGCGCTACTAAGGTTACTCCTTTTGAGTTTGGGTCGTGGTCCGGGCTTGAGGTCATCAGTCAGCCTGGCCGTGGCCGTGGCCGTTCAATAGACTTGGGCCTTACAAACATAATTGTACAAAAACAGTGTACAGTAGATAGCTTGTTCATTCATTGCCAAAAATCATTGCTTAAAATCAAAGCCCAGACTTGAGATGGTCGCATACCAACGTACTGGACTGACTGCACAATCGGCAGGCGGCAGCTTTTCCTTCCTACACACACAGCACAGTACTCTGCAATTCATCCACACCATGGATCATGCTCTGCTACACATTCCCAACTGAGCCTGCTACAGACCAAACTCTAGTAGTTGCAGGCTTCGCAGTTTGCTATACTGTGGACAGCCACCTTTATTCTATAGAATTCACAAGCTCTGGAGCTCCCTGTTCCTGAAAAGAAGAAATCAAAATAAAAATGATAGATTTTTATATCGTCAGACTGCACAAAGTACATCTTGCATGCGCTTGACCACATTTTAATTTTATATCATTAGATCAGAAGTTCGCTTCAACATAGGTGGGCTCTTTAACACCATAGTATATAACAGACACTTCATTGTAATTGCTTTGGTGTTATATGTCCCAACTGAAATGCAGTCTATGTATCATACATTTTAGGAACAACAAATTAACAGGTAACTCTATTTGTACATGCCCACAGCCTATTTACTGGATTGACTACAAAGCAACAGCTAAACATCAATGGTATAAGATTGTGCATTTTTTTCATACCCAGCTGCAAACAGAGAGACCAGAGTGTGGGCCAAATCTTTTTGAGGGGTGTTCATACTAATTTGCAGAGCAGGCAGTACAAATAGTTTCACTCATTTATCTGCTACATATGCTGCAGAGTGTTCACAATGGAGACGGGCAATACTTCAAAGATGGTGTGATGTCTCCCACATTTGGAATATAGACCAAAGAGCATCCATTTATAGTTACTGGCGTAAATGTAGAGTCACCTGTGATAAGTCAACAAAGAAAGTGTTCGATGGAATCATAATCTATTTCTGGTGGCATATTTGGAAGCAGCGTAATAGAAGAACCTTCCAACAAAAGACTAGACGCCCAAGTGAAGCCGCAAGTTTATGTAAATGTGACATCACCCAATACAATTTGGCTATGCAACCTGGCACAGCTACAGATTAGTCGGTTTTGGTTTCAGCTTCTAATGTCATCACTAGTTCGGCTGCTGGTACGGGCGGTTTGTGGAGTGCGCTTCAGCCAGTTTCTTTTTTGGCTGGGGGTGGTTTGTGGTTTCCTATCTTTTGGCGTTCCGGGTCACCATTGCTGAAGCGCTTTGATTTCTTTTTGTTGAGTAGTGTCGGTTGAATTGAAGGGCGGGCCTGGTGCAGCGGTAGAGCCTACCGTCTGTAACCGGAAGGTCCCGGGTTCGAGCCCCAACCTCTGCATATTATGCGGGTAAGGCTTGGCGCTTAAAGATACCCTTCCCCAGACCCCGCACAGTGCGGGAAGCCTACGGCACTAGGTACGCCCTTTTAGTGTCTGTATTATAAACTGCTTGATTGATATTGCATAGAGGTGGTGGTTACACATATAGACACATAACCCTAACCCTAATGGGACGACAGCCCAACAATGGTGCCGGCCCCCACACACACATAGTCTAACATCCCCCGTAATCGCAACGGGGCACCACACACTATGAGACTGGAGTAGAAGCCGAAGGTAGGAGCCAACGGGTTGATATCCCCTCGCAGTCGCAGCGTCATGAGGGTGCGAATGTTGCGGCTGGTGTAGAGACCAGTGTGGACTCCAAGAAGACGATAGCCCCTGTATGCCGAGGTAGCCGAAGTCGAGGTGACCGTCAACGGGAGGGGTCGACGTTCGAGCGTCAACGGTCGGCGGGGCGACACAACAAAAGAGTACCAACGGGCCGACCTTCTTGCTTCTTCGATCGTCCGGACGTCGAGGAGCCTTGCCAGGGAGGCCGACGACATCGCACACGACTGCGCCGGTCATGGTGGTCGCGTCCACGGCAGAATAGAAGGGGTAATGACGCATCCGGCCGGGAAGGCCACGACACCGACGAATCCAGCCAGGAAGACAGCGATCGGCCAAAGGGACTGCGGATCTAGCCAGGAAGGTCGCAGCAATGATGAATCCGACTGGGAAGGCCGCGGCAGTGATGGATCCAACGAAAGCAATGAAGGGGAGGGCGACAGGACGGGTCCAGTCGAGCAGGGGCCTGCGCCGGACCTGGCAAGGGGTGATGACGCCGACGACGGAGGAAGCTTGAAGGAGAGGAGGCACTGTTGGGCGTCTCAGGCGAGGGCAAACAGCAGCCTACACGCCGAAGCAAGAACATGGCGGTGTCTGTGGCCGGGCGTGGGCCACGGTGCAGGGGCGAGGTGGCGGTGGCGTCGACCCTAGATCTGGCCAGCCAAGGGGGAGCACGACGGCAACTCGGCCACCATGGGCGCTAGCCGACCAGGGGGCACTCCAGCTGGAGCCGCTGCTCGTCAGTCTACCACTGGACCACAAAGCTAGGGGTGAGCAGACCATGCAGGGTACCGATAGAGCCGGCGCTGGCTACTCGCGCGAGAGGGAGGGAGGAGGGCCGACGCCTAGGTGCTGCCGACGCGGAGAGGGTGCCCAAAGGCAGAGGAGGGGGGTCGGCGGCCTTGGGATGGGCGGCGGCCGGAGCTTGGGGAAGAGAGGGCTGTCGCGCGACTCCGTGGTCGGCACTGTCATGGGAAGAGGGCCCGTGCCAGAGTGCGCCAGCGCGGAGGGGGCGCACTAGGGGCGGCGGCGTGAAGTAGGGGGCGCGCCAGGGGCAGGATGGGCCTACAGATGCACGCGCTCGCCATGGCCGGCTTCGGCTGCGTGCGCGAGAGGGAGGGTTGCGCGGCGCTAGGGCCGGCGGCGCAGCCGCCGAAGAAGCGACGGTCAGCGGCTTCATGGGCGGTGGAGAGGGTCGAGGTCCTAGGGTGGAGGCCTGACGATAGCAGGAGGGTGAAGTGCACTAGTAGAGCCGGCGGTGGCTGCTCGCGCGGGATGGAGGAGGAGGGCCTACGCCTGGGTGCTGCCGACGCGAAGAGGATGCCCAAAGGCAAAGGAGGGGGTTGGCAGCCTTGGGATGGCCGGCGGCTGGGGCTTGCGGAAGAAAGGGCCGCCGCACGGCTCCGTGGTTAGCGTTGTCGTGGGAAGAGGGCCCGCGCCAGAGTGTGCCAGCGCGGAGGGGGCACACCAGGGGCGGCAGCGCGGAGGAGGGGGCGCGCTAGGGGTAGGATGGGCCCACGGATGCACGCGCTCGCCATGGTCGACTTCGGCTGCATGCACGAGAGGGAGGGTTGCGGGGTGCTAGGGCCGGTGGCGCGGCTGCCGAAGAAGCGGCGGTCAGCGGCCTCATGGGCGGTGGAGACGGCCTACGTCCATGGGTGGAGGCCCGACGGCGACAGGAGGGTGGGGGCCGCCCCCCGGGAGCGAAGGAAGAGGCTCCCAGGGGCAACAGCGCGGGAGATGGTGAGCGGCGGCCTGCACAGAGGTGGGTGGCAGCTGTAGAGTGGGAGGGAGGAAACCCTAATCTGATAACATGTTGGATTGTAAACTGCTTGATTGATATTACATAGAGGTGGTGGTTACATATATAGACACAGAACCCTAACCTTAATGGGCCAGCAGCCCAACAGTGGTGTCGGCCCCCGCACACACACATAATCTAACAGTGTTTGTACCACCTTTTTTTATTTTTCTTCATCTAATAAAGATTATGGCAAAACTCTTGTAGTCCTTTCCAATATATATATGCTGCAAACTGTAGACTCGTACCTATGTTTATGCATTTGATGCTTCTGGAAGTGTGATCACCCGAGATTTTGAGTCATATTCCAGCTCGGTACTGCAACTGGAAATAGAACATTGCAATCGTGTGCTTCTTAGAAATAAGCACATGAAGAATGTAGACACGAATCTAGATAACACGATCTATGATAAAGGGGCATACTTTGCACATTTCACTTTGTTTGTTGTACCGCCACTGGAGACTGACAGTATAGTCCCAAAGAAGGAAAGGTTTTCAGTACCACAATTAGGACATGGCCCCTGATCCCCAGAAAAATAAAATCATCAGTTTCCCTTCTACTTCAATATACACTCTCTGATATAAAGAACAATGGATGGCACGACCGACACATACCTTAAGGATTAAAAAATCCTGGACTATAGCCTTAGTCAATGACTGCGCTAAGAACAATATTAGGGGAAAAGCAGCAAACCATGTGAAAATGAATCCGAAAGGCTCTGGCAGCTGCATTATTGAAGAAGAATGCAGAGTTAGCAGAAGAAGAATGTGGATCTTGACCAATGACTTAAGCATGGATAATTTTTTTTTATCCAGAAACCAGCAGAGAGCAAAGAATGCATATTAATAAGCAAATTGTGGTCATTCTTGCTAAGGTACTCCCTTACCTCATAGTTGGTAATATCTCAAATAAATTTTGGCCCTTCATTTTTGAAGTGCTTGCAATAACTAAGTAATTAGTGATTAATTAAAATATTTAGGAAAAAGAAAAGGCAACAAACTAAACAAATGTATACAAGATATCTACTATCCAAGAATAATTGTCATTTTTAAAAAAAAATTAGATTGTCGTTGCCATAAAAACTAATGGAGTGCACCACCTGTACAGCATGTTGCTGTTGCATGCCAGTGTAGCACGCAAAGGGGTGTCTAGAACCTGTGCCGGGTTCAAGACGTTCACGTTCAGAACAAAGTTGTAAAAATGCCTCTGTTTATATTAGGTGCTACTATTGTTTCTACATTGCCTCCGTTTATATTAATCAATGCACACTTTGCCTCGTTTATAGGGCGACAGAATTGGACAGAACATAAAAGGGAGAGTTGTAACGACTACCGTTGCGGTACTTATAGACATTACAGATAAATACTAACATGTTCAAAAACAATGTTCATCCTTGCCAACACGTTCACATTTGATTTACTTGTCACATTCAAGAACAAAATGCGACTCAAGTTTAGATACCATGGGATAAATTACATCTCTATATAAATCAAGTATGATTAAAAAAACATTACATGTTATGTTGGGAAACTACCCATATACATTTGCATGTTTGCATACATGTTAGATCTAATTTATTGATATTTTATCTAAAGTTATGTTTTATCTTCAGGGATGATCAGGATGTATCGCATATTTGGTCATAGCTTAGTATGAAATTGGATAAGAAATACGGTACTTGAATCAGGTAGACACTGACCTGGAACACATTGATCTCAAAACCAGTCAATTCATCAATGAAAAAGAACCTAAATGTAAGGAAAGTAATGTTAGATATTCGTCAAGAGGGTGAACAGACACAACAAATTGAAGCCTACTAGTACTAGCTTAAGTAAGTGAAAGAATAACTGGAACAGTAACAGATATATAATAAAAGAAGATTTAAGTATAAGGATGAAGGATCCAAGAATGAGGATGAACTCACAGTCCCAGAGCTACTGTGGTGGCTGGAACATTTAGGAGGAACATCTTTAGGTAGTCAACATTCAAGTCACTGTACACCTATACGATATAGGACGCATATCAGAATACTTGCACAGAGTAAAAGGTAACCAGCCGTTGGAACACATAACTCCAGTTCTAATAGATTTAAAACACTAATTTACCTTATGAGTCCTTAGACTGCACCTGGGACCCTCCTTCGCAATGACACTGCCGTCTGTCTAAAGAAGGTGACCAAACAGAGTAGCAGAGAACTTGATCAGAGAACATGGACATGAAGCGTGTATATATCCTTGTCAGTACATACAGAGGATGGAAGGAGAGGCCAAACCTTTAATTTAAGTTTCAGTTCGTCGAACTCAGCATCAGACATGATTGGGTTGCCGGAGGTATAGGCCAAGGAAGCTTCCAAAAGCTTTTGCTCATCTTCGTCTGGAAACAACACACAGGAACGTAGTTTGTATCGACGCCACACCTTGGGGGTTAGCATTAAATTTTTTTTCAAGGACTTGAGAGCAGGCAGTTAGTGGTGGAGCAAATTAACTAAAAATGCTTACTTAGCATGACGACGCTGCTCCCCTCCCACATGAGCTCCTCCTTGAGGTTGTCGAACTCCTCGTTGGACATGATGGCCTTCTGGTCATAGTAGAAGGCCTGGTCCATTGGAGGGGGGGCGATCAATGATGAGACGTGAAGCGAAATCATATCAAAGAAGCTGAAAAACATGTCCTTGTTGTAGGGTACCTGGAGGGCTTGCAGGAACTCCTGCTCCATCTCTCCCAGCGTCTTCTTCTGCTTCCTGTCGATGCTGCAGTAGGGGAGGATGTTCCTGTCCACCACCTCGTCATCTTGCTCCTGAACCTGGCCTGCCGGATCAAAGCCACAAGTTATGAGTGTTGTACTATGCTATGCTATGCTTTGGTAGACTAGATGGCCTAAGTTGTGCGTAATTAAGTCGAACAGGTGGAGTGCACCCGGTGGAAGACCTTGCTGCTCGGTGGCGCGAAGTCGGCGGCGGCGACGGACACGCAGCACAGGCAGGGCGCGGGCAGGGCGGGGACAGGGAGAGAGCAAAGAGGCGGTTGTGGTGGCAGGCTTGGAGCGTAAGCGAGGTGGTGCGTTGGAGAGGGATGGGAGGCGAGACGCCGGCGATAGCCACACCTCGGACGCCATGCCAAGCGCGTTGCGATCGAGCTGAGGCGGTGGGTGGCAAGCAACAGCGAGCTTGCTGGACGATAGTGTGTGTGCGTGCGTGTGGTGAGAATTGAGATGTGGAGCAGATGGGCGGAATCGCGGATGGAGATATGATGGGTAGGAAGTGGGAAGGACGAGGCTTTTTTTTGGACGTGTGGAGGAGGGGAAGAAGAATGGAGAGCGTCCCCGTTGTCCATTCCTGCTCCTGCGGCTTTCTCGACGCTTGTCATGTGGTGGGAGATCACTGCTATATCCTATGGATTTTTCTTTGACGAAATTGGTTCGAATTGCGAGCAATATTTAGAGATGCATGAGCCTCGTCGTCGTCTAGTTTTCTTTCTTTAGTGTTGGTTGATCATACCTTCGATGTCCAGGTGAATGGCGACGGTCGACGTCACGATGGTGTCAAAAACTTGAGTGCAGCCGTTTTGTCTCGTCTCTCCTCCTCCTTATAACTTTATACCATATGGATTGAAAAAAAATTAAGATCTCGTTATTTCCACAACACATGGATTAAATGAGATTTATAAAGGAGACTTGTTTTCTATTGACGATCGGGTGATCTGTTGCCCCGGGTTGATGTGGTGTCCCAGACGTCACGTACTCCTGGTATGATGCACTGCTCCGCTCGTCCGTCATAGAGTTCTCTGTAGTGGTGCTGACACCCTCGTAGTGGTGCATGGCGGGCCCCAAGGGACGGTCTCACAGCGCTGTCACGCGTTGCGCAACCTCGTATGTCGTCATGATCCCGACATCACTCACTGTCGTGCGTAGGCATACACCCGATATAGTGTTTTATCTCGTCCTTCCTGATATGCGAGTCACTATAGAGACTCTGGTGCTTGCACCCCATGACTGGGGTTGACTAGCCCCATGAGGCAGTCGGGTTACGCTAGAGACCATACACTGTGACGTGTCGTCGTGGTGATAGGGACCTCTTGGTGCCCCTTCGGTATGCCACGACCATGTTTTGAATGTGGTTTGGTGGTGACACGTCTTGTCATGCCGACGTGGGTCACTAGTGCTGGATCGGCCCCTCCGCCTCGCTGGGTTGCTTAGAAGAGACTTGTTCATACGCTCTGTCTCGCAGAGTTGCTCGGTAGAGGCTTGGTCGGGGTGCTTTGCCTCATAGGGTTGCTTGGCAAAGTTTTGGTCGTACGTTCCACCTCGCAAGGTTGCTCGGCAGAGGGTTGGTCGGTTGCCCCGCCTTGCAGGGTTGCTCGGAAGAGAGCCTGATCGGCAAGTGAGTCGTTAAGAGGCCTTGGGCCTACTTCGGGCACTCGGCTCCTGGGTACCCGACAAATAGACTTGAAAGCACATTAGTCTTAGCATTGGCACAAAAAGAATAAGAGATATGCATTTGTACCAAATGAAAGAGACAATGATCAAAAGTAGAAAATTAGCAATTTGTGCAATATTTCAATCAAGGTTCCGAGAATCAAGTACATTTAGCTCACTCCTAAGCTCATAGAACCTCTTTTCATCCAGGGGCTTGGTGAAGATATTGGCCAACTGTTTGTGTGGGTGCTAACATGGTCAATTACGATATCTCCTACTTGTGAGTGGTCTCTCAGGAAGTGATACCAGATGTCTATGTGCTTCGTGCGGCTGCGTTCAACAGGATTGTCCACCATGTGGATTGCACTCTCATTGTCACATAGAAGGGGACTTTGCTCAACTTGTAGTCATAGTCCCTGAGGGTTTCCCTCATCTAGAGTAATTGTGCACAGCAATGCCCTGCAACAATATACTCCACCTCAGTGGTGGATAGAGCTATTAAGTTTTGTTTCTTTAAAGCCCAAGACACCAGAGATCTTTCCCAGGAACTGACAAGTCTCTGATGTACTCTTTCTATCTACCTTACATTTGGCATAATCGATGTCTAAATACCCATGAGATCAAAGTTTGAACCCTTGGAGTACCTGTGACACCCGGTTTTAGAACGCAAATTGAATGTGAACCATGTACGTTCCAGGATCAGAACTCGCGTACACAATGATTACATAAATTACTCATCATAGCACAATGCTTCAAATAATAATAAAGAGTAAATAATAATATTATAGACTAGAGTCATTTACATTATATAAATCAAAGTGCACATAGTAGAAACGTAGCCAATGTAAATAAACCCACCACATGCAGCTGACTGGGGAGGTCGCTAGCCTAATCCTCGAACTCGTCAAAGTCCTGGAACTCCTGGAGATACGCCTCGACACTTTTTTCTTCTTCTTTACCAGAGCATAGGTTGCACCAAAGGCAACCTGACGTTTTGTGAAAGCAATGGTGAGTACACATCAACGTACTTAGCAAATGTCTCGTTTGACTAAGGTGGTGTAGCTTTATGTGGAGTTATGCTAAAAGCATGTTGCTTTACTTTGTCAAGTTTTATTCTTTAATATGAGCCAAGTTTTATCAGTAAACCCAAGTTATCATCCCAAGAATACCTCCTCATAGAGGAAATACCAGAATCCGTAGTTAGAAACATCGTTAATAGAACCATCATCATCATCATCTATAATCATGGTATCTCAGATCATCTGTAACTCATCAAAGGAGCTCACAAGGCCGCTCTTAATTATGAGCACGGTTGATATATCAGTTTCATTCCTCCGCAGAGGTCACAAACTTTACCTATGAGCCATGATCCCCTTTCTGTCCGGGGCTCTAGCCTCCCCATTGATCATTTCCAGGGTGATCTGGCAGGGTATCACTACATAGCTTTTACAAAGATTCCCAGAGGTCATAACCGTTCCTTAGATTTCTCCAGTTTGATAAACACATGATAAACACAGTACCTCTCCCTGCAGGAAGGGTGACTAACAAAAGCAACACGAAAGAACCTTGGCACCCAGTCTCGACAGAGCAAGTACTGTGCTTGGACCCCATTGACGGCACGACGACGAAGCACACTACACCTTAAGTTCCTCTAATTAATCAGCTAAGGGCGTCCCATATCACCCTCATGGTTGCACTGTTTTTCCTAATGGTCATCCAACGAATAGGTCCTTACGAAGAAGTACTCGGGAAACAGCCCGAACCTCCTTTAATATCCCAAGCTCATAATCACAATCAGAATGTAAAGCATCATATCATAATTGTATCTCATCATGTTAATTTATTAAAGTAGAGCTCTAGCATAAAGCTAACCATAATAACCTAAAAGGTAATCAAGGATAAGGTAAATATAAAGTAGTCAATCCTTAGGTTTCAATTATGTAATGCGGGGAAATGAATTATCATGTGAATAGGATATAAGTAGGTCAGAGGACATTTGCGTTCACCAAACATATGTGCAGGGTCTTCAACCTTGTATAACTCGAAGAGCTCGATCTCTCGATCACCAAAGCTTGATCGTCAATTTCTCGAAGCTCGAGAACAGATCACGATCTATTCACGACACGTGACGAACACAAACAGGCACAAGCAAACAAACATATAAATGCATAAGAATAGAGTTAGCTTCTACGATCACGCAAGAAAAATAAACACCGAGATCGAAGCTACGATTGAGAAGTTATCGCGATTGTGTTAGCGAACAGGAACTAGAGCATTTAACCCGTCATAAACACATTAATCGACATTTATCAAATGTAAATTAAAGCTACTACTTAGTTCTGGTCAATCTACTACACTTAAAGTTGTCGGTTAAATAACTAAATTAACTAATACGAGCGATCCTAAGCGAGACGAATTAGCGACGCGCGACAAGGCACGCGAAACAGCGCGATAGCGCGCGAACGGCACACATGACTTAGCGCCTGGATGACGCGTAGCAGCACACGTGATCCGCACGCACGACACACGAGAAAAGCTAAATAGATATCACATTTACATTAAATAACTATTAGTTGAAAATATCTGAGTTGGTATTAACCACATTAACTTGTATTTACAAAAGCGCAAATTAAATATATATGTTAAATTTAATTAGAAGGTTGTTTTAATAAACATCGGATAAATGATTTACTAAATAATTAACAAAAACATGTGTTACGACAAAATAATATTTTTTACATGTAGGCAATATTATTACGAAGCTAACGCAACCTGAACGACAACGAATTTAAAACGCAACAGATAACACGCATTTAATACACCGTGAAATTAAATGACGTGGCATGATATAATTGGATGGGCTAAACCACACTGAAAGGATCACGATGCCCAAGAGGGGGGGTGAATTGGGCTTTTCTAAAAATCAACACTAATTAAAATCTAAGCAAGAGCTAAGCAAGAGCCCAACTTCACCCCCAACAACTAGCACTAAGAATATAATACTAGAAATGCAATAAAGCTAAGACAATACTTCAAATACTTGCTAAACAAATACACAATGTAAAGTGCTTGAATTGAGTGCGGAATGTAAAGCAAAGTTTAGAAGACTCCTCCAATTTTTCCCGAGGTATCGAAGAGTCGGCACTCTCCACTAGTCCTCGTTGGAGCACCCGCGCAAGGGTATCGCTCCCCCTTGGTCCTCGCAAGAACCAAGTGCTCACTACGAGATGATCCTTTGCCACTCCGGCGCGGTGGATCCCTCGAGACCGCTTACAAACTTGAGTCGGGTCACCAACAAGATCTTCACGATGATCATCGAGCTCCCAACGCCACCAAGTCGTCTAGGTGATGCCGATCACCAAGAGTAACAAGCCGTAGACTTTCGCTTGACCAAGAGAAGCCTAATGCAAGTGGTGTGTGCTCTAGGTGGCTCTCACTAGCGCTAATGAGGAACAAACGCTGATTGTAATTCTCTAATCTCCTCACTAGGCTTTTGGTGCTTGCAATGCTCTAGCAATGTGCTGGAATAAATGTGGAGTGCAAGACATTGAATATGGTGGGTGGAAGGGGTATAAATAGCCCTCACCCACCAACTAGCCGTTACAGGCATCTCACTGCGCAATGGCGCACCGGACAGTCCGGTGCGCCACCGGTGCGCCAACGGTCGTTTCCAACGGCTAGTTCTGACAGCTAGCCGTTGGACTCATGGCACACCGGACAGTGAACAGTTCACTGTCCGGTGCACACCGGACAGTCCGGTGCGGTGTCCGGTGTGCCACTAAAATTCAACTCTGAAACCTGCGCTCTCGGGTTTCTGCGGAGGGAAAGCCTCTGCCCCGGACCAGCCTGGTCCCACCTGGCAGAGGGTGCACCGGACAGTCCGGTGCACACCGGACAGTCCGGTGCCCCAAGGCCAGAAACACTAACTCTTGTTTTTCAGCTGATTTTCAAATCGGGCAGAGGGTGCACCGGACAGTCCGGTGCACACCGGACAGTCCGGTGCCCCAAGGCCAGAAACACTAACTCTTGTTTTTCAGCTGATTTTCAAATCGGTTTTCGTTCTAACTTGTGAGTGAGTTCTAGAGTGACACCTAGCACTGTGTATGAGTGTGATTGTGCACCAACACTACACTAGAACTCTCTTGGTCAAACTACTCATCGACAACCCCTCTTTATAGTACGGCTAAAAGAGAATAAAAGACCTAACTAAACCGCGAGTGTCCACATCTCCTTGACACTCGGACTCCGTAGACCTTCACCTTTTGTTTCGTCGTTTTAGCCATCGCTTCGAGTTCTTATCTCCGGGATTGTTTTCACATTGTAGTACTTCTACCTGTCATGCGACCTAACTTACCATTTGTCTCTGCAAAACACACGTTAGTCACATATAATATTACGTTGTCATTAATCACTAAAACCAACCAGGGGCCTAGATGCTTTCACACACGCAGGGCAATATGGAGCACACGCGCAAAGAATCCACGTGATTTGGTGTGGGGACAGCTTTCCACCCGCGGTGCCTGCCAGCATGCTTGGCAAGGTGGAGATCCCGCTTAGGGCTTGTTCGTTTTGGTGATAATCCACATGTATTGGGTGGGATTGAGCCGGTTTAAATTCATAACAAGTCAAAATTCATTTCAATCCCACCCAATATTCTCCAATACACATGTAATATAAATAACCGAACAAGGCCTTATAGGAGGATGTACATGCAAGTGGGGCCCGCATGGTGGTTTTCTCTAGCATGAATTTGGGCGTGGAGCCCTGGAGTGGCGGTTCCTGGTTCTTCTCCCTCACACACGAACTGCAACAGCAAAGCTGCAAAGGAAGAAAAAAAATGGATCGCGGGCACCTGGCTGCAGCGGTCGGCTCGTCGGTGGCCGGGCAGGCAGTGCGACGGGGCCGCTGCTTGCCGGAGCAGGCGCGTGGGGGTGGCGCTACGTGCATGCAGCTAGGGCAAGCCGTGATGGCGTGGCCTTGGCCAGACTCCGGTGGTGCTGGACGACGTCGCGACGATGCAGCTCCGCAGCGACGATGGCGGAGCAGCACTATAGCGGCTAGTGCAGGGGCTGGTTGGAGACGGCCAGGGGCTGGGGCTACGGAGGCCAGCGCTGCTTCAACCGGCGAAAACCAAGGACATCCCTACTACTATTACCTCCCTAAGACTGTCTCCCTAAGACTGTCTGCAGCGCGGCCCCCTTCCCCTCCCCTCCTCTAACACTGTAGATTGTTTAGCGGCTACAGTACGCCCCTAGCACCCGCAACGGCAAGCCTTACGGGCAACTCTCCGACACGCTCCCCTTCTCTCTCACGCTAGATGAAGGGGACGACTGTTCACTCCTCCACGCGTTCTTATCGCGGAAGCCGGCGCCCGCGCCAGACCGCGGAAAGTTCCCTGTCGACTTCGCTTCCTCTCGACGGCTCTCTGGAACTCAGGCGACATCGGGCAACGCGGCGGCGGATCTGCCGGCACAAGGCCGATTCGGAGCCGGTGGAGGTCGGCGGCGACGACGACGACGAGGAGCACGTCCTGTTCCTGAGGAGTGAACCCCGTTCGCCTTGGAAGCCGAAGCGGCCAGAAATCCTAGTCCATCGAGGCGGTTCGTCTCCGCATCGGTTGCTTTCCTCTCCGAACATCGACGCCTTCCTTAGATCCAGACTTCATCGGTTGGATTCGTGTTGTTGCGGCCCGGATCTTCAGATCTTTAGGTGCGAACGTGTTCTTCTTTCTCCTCCCAGTTACTTCATTGTTCCTTTATATTCGAACTTGTACGTTTGAGTTCCGTAGTTTACCGAACTCATGTGAATGAACGGATTCGAATAGTACGTGCACCACAACTGACCTTGGATTTCCTCTATCGGTTAGGGTTTCCATAACACAGTTCATCCACTTTTGACTAAACTCTAAATGAATGTGGTCCCGTGTTTCATTAAGGGTACTTAGCGTCGATTTAGATGATGCGTGGGGGTGATTCGTATGACAACTGCCATAATACCAACCATAGATTTGGGGGCACAGTTTGTTTTCTCAGTTCATGTCTCGCGGCATAATTTAATGGTTACTTCTGTGATTACATAGTGAAATTTGAAGCTGGTGCAATGTCATTTTCGGTTTAGGGTATGCAACCTTTTATGACTCCTTTTTTGTGTGTGCCACATGTTGTGTTTGAAGCAGGAGATTATAATGTTTTTGGAACACGATTCTGTTTATTTATTGACGATTATATGATCCATTGTAACCCAATTACTGTCGGTTCAATATATGTGTGCTGTTTGAACAACCTAACAATACTTCAAACATAACCCATGCCTAATTGCTGCTAATGCTTAAGTTCATATAATCAATTTTGTAATACATGACAGTACAATGAATACTACAAAATTATGTGTGCCTCTTATTCTGTACAAATCATGACTTCATTTAGTTTGCAACTTGATTGTCTGCCTCATCATGTTTTTCAAGCAGTTGTTGTTACATTTTTTTGCAACACTTACCTGTTTCCACATTAGTAGGCACGGTTAATGGTTCAAATCATGTGTGCATATTGTACCATCAATTCAAATGTAGAGTACATATGACATCTTCAATACTTCATATATTCCTTACTCAGGTTTCTGATCCTTTGTAACCAATTAATGGTACAATATATGTTTGTTATTTCATATAGTTCATCAGTACATCATGAGAAGTACAATTTGTCTTCCTATTATTGACCAATATAAGCATGTTAACAATCAACATCACTCATCAGTATGTGACATATATCTGAGGTTTCATGTACTACATAATTTTCAATGTTCAGGCACATACATTGGCCTTATTATTCTGTACAATATCAGTCATGCTTCCACTATGTTATTTATGTTCCTCCTCTCAATTTAAGGCATTCTTTCATTATTGTTACATGTCTCTGCCTACATTCTTTGTTCTAGTTCTTTGCCACTTATTCATTCCATGAAGCCTATATGCTTTCTAAGGTTATGCAGTTGTTACTTCATTTATTAATTGTTTGCAGCCCATTTCATTATGGCATCCTCGACAGAAGAAAACATGAAGGCTTTGCTCAAAGTCCTTGTAGACTGTGCCGAGGATGCCACAAAATCACTGGGTGGTTTAGTAGATCATGCTTTAGACCACATGCATGATGAAGAGATCATAGCTAGAACCTTGTTTGCCATCAAAGATAAACTAGAATTGCTACAGCAAGATGCCTTAGAGGCAAAAGTGCAAGCATTTCTAGAAATTGTTAAGTACGATGGGGATGACATAAGTGTTGAACCTACATCTCCGTCGACCCCTCCAACTGTTACTGAACCATCTGTTGATGAAGAGGAGTTCTACTGCCCCGATGTCAGTGATGAGTGGTACTTCAGCGATTCTGATAGGTCTACACGTAATAGCTACTGGAATATTTATTAGCCATGTATTCCAGTGGTAGTTAGATGACATCCTTTTGAACTTCTAAGTAGTCGTCTACAGGCGCCAACTGTTAGGTTGTGTGCTTGTAAACGACAATATATGTTGTCATCTATGTCTAAGTCTAAGTGGTACCTAGTGACCATAACCTACAATGATGTAAGCTATTGTCTAGTATGTCTACTATGTTGAGTCTGTTGTGTTTATGTGGTGCTGTTGCTACTGAGACAGTTCATGACTACGTTTTATTATTATTGTGCTGCTATAAATGCTTCCTCTGTTCTTATGTTTACCTACTTATGTCGATTGCTTTGAGTTTACACGATTTCACTAAATTTCTGCCATGTGGACATATACTAGAATGGACCCAGCAAACAATGCCACATCTTCGCAGCCGATGTCAAATACCTCAAGTGCTCAGCAATATCCCCCTCCCCCCTTTATGGCCTACGGGCTTCATGCAGCAGGCACCAATGGATTGCAACATGATGGCAAACCTGAATTTTCCTAATCCTGGTCAAGGTCCAACAACAATGTGGGCTCCCATTATGTCGGCGTTTCGACCTCGGGGGGTCCCTGGACCGACGAGTAAATTGTCACTGCGTGTCCCAGCCCAGATGGGTCGGCGCGAGACGGAACACAAGGGGGGAAAAGAGAACCGCGGCTCGTGTTGTCCTGCGCCCAGGGCGGATGCGCTTGCAATAGGGGTTACAAGCGTTCGCGAGAGAGGGAGAGAGCCTGTTCGTCAGCCCGTCCTCCCGCGCGGCCACCTTCTCGTACGAGGGCCCTGGACCTTCCTTTTATAGATGTAAGGAGAGGGCCCAGGTGTACAATGGGGGGTGTAGCAATATGCTAACGTGTCTAGCAGAGAGGAGCCAGAGCCCTATGTACATGCCGACGTGGCTGTCGGAGAGGTGTTAGTGCCCTGTGCATGTGATGTCGTGGCCGTCGGAGGAGCGCTTGAGCCCTGTAGAAGCACAGCTGTCGGGGCTGTCGGGTCCTTGCTTACGTCTCCTTGCTTCCGTAGGGGGCTGAGAACCGTCATCGTCATGGGAGCACGCGGGGTGCCATCATTACTTGTTTACCGGGGCGAGCCAGATGGGACGCCGGTCTTGTTCCCCGTAGCCTGAGCTAGCTAGGGGTAGGGTAATGATGTACCCCCTGTAACGTGGTTGGTCTGAGCCCAAGGTCGGGCGAGGCGGTGACTCCTCCGAGGTCGAGGTTGAGTCCGAGCCCTGGGGTCGGGCGAGGCGGAGACCGTCTTCCGAGGTCGAGGTTGAGTCAGAGCCCTGGGGTCGGGCGAGGCGGAGACCGTCTTCCAAGGTCGAGGTTGAGTCCGAGCCCTGGGGTCGGGCGAGGTGGAGACCGTCTTCCGAGGTCGAGGCGGGGGCCGAGCCCCGGGATCGGGTGAGGCGGAGCTTCCTATGGCGCCTGAGGCTGGGCTCGGCTGCTGTCAGCCTCACCCTGGCGGGTGGCACAGCAGTCGGAGCAGGGCAGGCGGCACTGTTTTCCTGTCAGGTCAGTCAGTGGAGGGGCGAAGTGACTACGGTCACTTCGGCCCTGCCGACTGAGGAACGCGCGTCAGGATAAGGTGTCAGGCAATCCTTGCATTGAATGCTCCTGCGATACGGTCGGTTGGCGAGGCGATCTGGCCAAGGTTGCTTCACTGCGAAGCCTGCCCGAGCTGGGCCTCGGGCGAGTCGAAGGTGTGCCCGTTGCTTGAGGAGGCCCTCGGGCGAGGCATGAATCCACCTGGGTCTATTGTTCCTGCCCGAGGCTGGGCTCGGGCGAGGCGAGATCGTGTCCCTTGAGTGGACGGAGCTTTGACCTGTATTGCGCCCATCAGGCCTTTGCAGCTTGTGCTAATGGTGGTTACCAGCCGAGTTTAGGAGTCTTGGGGGTACCCCTAATTATGGTCCCCGACAGTAGCCCCCGAGCCTCAAAGGGAGTGTTGGTACTCGCTTGGAGGCTTTATCGCACTTTTTTGCAAGGGGACCGACCTTTCTCGGTTATATTTTGTTCCGGTGGGTGCGTGCGAGCGCACCCGCCGGGTGTAGCCCCCGAGGCCTTGGAGGAGTGGTTTGACTCCTCCGAGGTCTTAGCGCCTTTCGTGACGCCTCGGCCGGTCTGGTTGTTCCCTCATGTGATCTGATTGTAGCCCGGGTGCATGGTCAGGTTCCGAGTTCTCGGGCTGGTATGTTGACGCTGTCAACGGTTTGGCCGGAGCCGGTTTTGCGAGAGCAACCCCCGAGCCTCTGCACAGAGCGAGAGGACGGTCAAGGACTGACTCGGCTTTTATCATACGCCCCTTCGTTGCCTTTCCGCAAGGAGGAGGGGGGGAAAGCGCCATGTTGCCCTCAGAGGGCGCCGAACATGGTGTCTCCAGTGAGTTGCTAACGGGTGATCCGAGTGGACGCCTGTGCCCCATTCGATAAGGGTTGGCTAGTGGCCCAGAGGCGCGCTCCAAAAGTACCTACAGGTGATTTGCCGGACCAGGTCCTGTTTGATAGGGTCCGAGGGCTCGATGCCTCCCTCTGATGGGATTCCGTTACAGAATCGCTCTTGCTGGTCTCGGAAATGTCCTAGGGTACCTCGGGAGCGTAGCCCGAGCCTTGGCCATGTATCGGACGTACCCAGAGTCATCCCTCGCTCTGCATGTTCTGGGGCGGCTGTCGAACCCTTCGGGGGGCCAGCCTTCGAACCCCTGATCAGTAGTGGGCGCGGAGCCCGAGTGCTCTGAGGCGGCTGTCGAACCCTTCCGAGGGGCCAGCCTTCGAACCTCTGATCAGTAATGGGCGCGGAGCCCGAGTGCTCTGAGGCGGCTGTCGAACCCTTCCGAGGGGCCAGCCTTCGAACCCCTGATCAGTAATGGGCGCGGAGCCCGCTTCCTTCGCAGAGAAGGATCCCTTTCGGAGTATCCCCTTTCCCGGTCCCTGTAGCAAGAGAGAGAAAGGGGAAGAGGAAAAGGATACGAAATTGAACGATGTGGTGCACCTTTTTTGACACGGTCATCATGGCGGAGGTGAAGCGTCGCCCGCTTTGCTTGCCAAAGGTGTCGCCTGCCCTGCCGCGGAGTTAATGCGACAGGACGGGTGGTTCGCGGGGCAGCCGTTGCGCGAGCCGTTCGAGGGATGGAACACGGGCGCGTCGTCTTCACGCCGTGGGAGAGGGCTCCCCTGCTGCTCCAGGAGGGGACGTGAGCCTGAAGACGATTTGACTGCTGCTTCTGCCCGCCTGCCGCCGCCATTACTGTCGGCCCACTTTTGGCCATATCCACCGTCGCGCCTTCTCCCGCGGCTGACTGACCTGTGACCGATGTGCTCGGTTGGCACTGTTGGGCCATGCGCAGGGTTGCCTCGAGTCACGGCACCGGTTCCGCAGTCGAGAAGGCGCGACATTGGCGTAAGTGGCGGTGCAGTTTTTCGCACGTAGTAACTGGCGCGCCGGTTACATGACGTGTGGCCCTGGGCCTCCACGCTGGATGCGTCGAAGTCTAAAGGGTGCATCCCCGTGGTGCAGTTGCATGCCACCTGCATGGCGGTCCGCCCTTTCACCCGCTGGTTTAGGCGAAGGTGGAGGAGTGCTTGTAACCGCGGGGCGGTTACACGCTCCGCGCGCGGCGGTTTGGCTTCTTCTGTCCTGGGCCAGCTCGCATGACGCGTGGGACCTAGCCCCCGTATTGTAGGGGGAGGACCTTGGAGCGTGTTGGTGAAGACTTAGTCCGCGACGCCTGAGGACGCGAGTGGGGAGAGTCGCCTTTAAAAAGGGATCGACCCCCTTGGGTGGCAGCCACGCCTTCGCACTCCCCTCATGCATTGCGCCCTTCCACCTTCCGAGCCCTCGGATGGGGAGCGCCCGCGTTGCTTTCGTCTTGCTGATGTTGGAGGAGCGCAACTTCGTGGAGGTTGGCACCTTTCAGCCATTGCTCGGCTTCAAGGATTTTCATCAGGCAACCCCGCTGCATCCCCTCACCGATGGTCACGCAGGAGGGTGACCACCGGTTCGATGGTGGGGAGAAGCAAGCCGGGCTGCGGCCTCTGTCCCGCCCTCAGCTTCAAGGATCTTCATCATCCTTGCTGGGGCGGGGGGCGAGCTGGGGCCTGCCTTCGTGTGGGCTGGCGTCCCGCTTCTTCCTCCGACATCTGGGGGTGGAAACCATCCTCCAGCTCTGCGGAGGAGGCGTCCTCCAGTCATGTGGGGAAGGCGAACTGCTGCTGCCCGGCCAGGGTGCAGCATTCCGTCCTCTACCCGGGCGACTGTGGCCGGCCGCACCGGAGGGTCTCACAACACGTTGTACGCCGCGAGGGCAGTACTCGTGTTCTGGGACGGTCCCATTCTCATTTTCGTGGCGAGGATGGGGGTGAGGACCTGCCGGTGCGCTTTGGGGCGGCCGGCGCTCGCTGGTGTGGTGTTGGTGGGCAGGTGGCAGCCGGAGAAGGTTTCTCCGCCGACAAGATCGTCGGCGCCATCTGCGCTCCGGGCCTCCGGCACTTTGGCTTTGATGTCTGGTTCTCGTCCTCTGTGAGGGGACGCAAACGAGAGCCTTCTAGCGGTAGCGTCCGCCCTGGGACCATCGCTGCTGCTGCAGAGGTCGCCGGCGAGTCACCCGGAGTTTGTCGTCCCGCAGGCCCCCCGATGTGGAGGTTGTTCATACCCGCGGGAGTGGAACTGGAGTTCCGTTTGATAATGGCATCTTGAGTGCCGGTGTCTATTCATTGTGGCTGTCGGGGCCTGAACATCTAGGTATTTGAGTGCAATACCGTGTTTCTTCCTCATTTCGAGCACCAGGACTCGCCTGTCGGCTAGCTGGACCGCTTAACCAAGTGTGAGTTGCCCTGTGCGGAAGGTGACGAGTGAGGTATCCGTATCCCGGAGGCGTAGGAGTCCCTCGGCTCGGTCAGCCTTGCCACCCAAGGCTTCTCTTGCTCAGTTAAAGAAACCCTCGGCCGCTCTGCGATGAGCCGGAGCCGGAGGCAGCGATGTCAGCGTGGACAGAGGCGGAGTTGGCTCGAGAAGAAGCTTCGTCGGCCTAGGAGCAGGTGACTTCCCAGGCCGAGGAGGCGTAGCAGCGGCGGCTGGAACCTGGCCAGGTCGTCCACTGGCGGGACCAACCCCGGAGTCGGGCTGCCGAGGCCATGAGCCGGGTTGATGTCCTCGGGGGACAGCTGGCTGAGGCTACGGAGCGACCGGTCAAGCCGTCTGCTCGGGTCGGGTTCCTGGAGGAGACCATGGCGGCGATGGCCCAGACGCGGTGCTGACATCTTCCTTCGAGGTGGAGATCCTTCGCCCGTGTCGCCGTCCGAGGCCGGGCCAGATTCCACCGAAGGTGGAGACGATGCCGAGGGTGCTGCTGCTCCCCCTATTGATGTCTGAACCTGTAGGAACAGTTTGTCTGTAGTGTGCGTATGTTTTTTGCGGCCGCCGAGGCCCAAACATGTCATCGTCGTGTTATTAAGCTGCGTTTCTTTTCCCCTTGTTTCGAGTATCAGGACTTGTTTGTCGGTAGCAGAATCGCTCATCCGAGCGAGAGTTACTTATCGCGGAAGGTGATGAGTGAGGTATCCGTATCCCGGAGGCGTAGGAGTCCCTCGGCTCGGTCGGCCTCGCCGCTTACGTGTACTCTTACTCGTCCAAAGGATTCTGTTATCGATATAGTCGGGAAACACGAAAGTCGTTTTGGCAGAAAAGTTTTCGAGCGTTAAGACTTGTTCGGTCAGCAGAATCACTTATCCGAGCGTGAGTTACTTATCGCAGAAGGTGATGAGTGAGGTATCCGTATCCCGGAGGCGTAGGAGTCCCTCGGCTCGGTCGGCCTTGCCGCTTTCGTGTACTCCGTCGTTTTCAGGATCCCGCTGTCGAAGTAGTCGAAAAGCGCGAAAGATGTTCTAGCAGAAAGACTTTTTCCGGGGAAAATTTTGACGCAGAGGGGGTTCCCCCTTCTAGCCCCCGAGGGAGGGTCGGGCTTTGCCGAGGCAAGGTTGACCCTTACTTGACGGTTAGACTCTATTTGTGTATGTAAAAATAACGAGGTATATGAACGACTTGAAAACATCTTAAGGGTAAAAGCGACGTAGCTGTCGGATGTTCCAAGCGTTGTTGTAGACCTCGCCATGACTGTTGGCCAGCTTGTATGTTCCGGGCTTCAAAATCTTGGTGATGATGAACGGCCCTTCCCAGGGAGGAGTGAGTTTGTGGCGCCCTCGGGCGTCTTGTCGTAGCCGAAGCACCAAGTCCCCCACCTGGAGGTCTCGGGACCGAACCCCTCGGGCGTGGTAGCGTCGCAGGGACTGCTGATACCGTGCCGAGTGTAGTAAGGCCATGTCCCGAGCCTCTTCCAGTTGGTCCAGTGAGTCTTCTCGGCTGGTCTGGTTGCTTCGGTCGTCGTACGCCCTTGTCCTCGGGGAGCCGTATTCTAAGTCTGTGGGCAAGATAGCCTCGGCCCCATAGACTAGAAAAAACGGCGTGAAGCCCGTGGCTCAGCTTGGCATCGTCCTCAGACTCCAGACCACCGAGGGGAGTTCCTTCATCCATCGCTTGCCGAACTTGTTGAGGTCGTTGTAGATCCTCGGCTTAAGTCCCTGCAGAATCATGCCGTTGGCACGCTCTACCTGCCCATTCGTCATGGGGTGAGCTACGGCGGCCCAGTCCACCCGGATGTGGTGGTCCTTGCAGAAGTCCGGGAACTTCTTGCCAGTGAACTGGGTGCCGTTGTCGATGATGATGGAGTTCGGGACCCAAAGCGATGGATGATGTTGGTGAAGAACACCACCGCCTATTCGGACCTGATGCTGTTTAGGGGTCGGACCTCAATCCACTTGGAGAATTTGTCGATAGCGACCAGCAGGTGCGTGAAGCCCCCGGGTGCCTTCTGCAAGGGACCGACGAGGTCTAGGCCCCACAGAGCAAACGGCCAGGTGATGGGTATTGTTTGCAGGGCCTGAGCGAGCAAGTGTGTCTGCCTTGCGTAGAATTGACACCCTTGGCAGGTGCGTACAATCCTAGTGGCGTCGGCCACCGCGGTTGGCCAGTAGAAACCTTGTCGGAAGGCATTTCCAACGAGGGCTCAAGGTGCTGCGTGATGACCGCAAGCCCCCGAGTGTATTTCTTGCAACAGCTCCTGACCTTCGGCGATGGATATGCATCGTTGGAGGATGCCTGAGGGGCTGCGGTGGTAGAGCTCCTTCTCGTCACCCAGCAAGATGAACGACTTGGCGCGCCGCGCCAGTCGCCGAGCCTTGGCTCTTGTCGAGGGGTAGCTCTCCTCGGTGGAGATATTGCAGGTACGGGGTCTGCCAGTTTCGATTAGGCGTGACCCCATTTCGCTCTTCCTCGACGCGCAGTGCCTCACCCTCGGGGGCCGAGGGTGCCTCGGGCTGGGCCGAGGCCTCCTCGGGCTCGGGCGTGTCGTTTGTCTTGACGGAGGGTTGATGTAGGTCTCGGGAGAAGACGTCCGAGTGGAACCATTGTCCGTCCCGAGGCTATCTTAGCCAGCTCGTCCGCAGTCTCGTTGTACCGTCGAGCGATGTGGTTGAGCTCGAGCCCGTAGAACTTGTCTTCCAAGCACCGAGCCTCGTCGCAGTAGGCCTCCATCTTCGGGTCGCGGCAGTGGGAGTTCTTCATGACTTGGTCGATGACAAGCTGCGAGTCGCCACGAGAGTCGAGGCACCGAACCCCTAGCTCGATGGCGATGCGCAACCCGTTAACCAGAGCCTCGTACTCGGCCACGTTGTTTGACGCCGGGAAATGGAGGCGCAACACGTAGCGGAGGTGCTTCCCGAGGGGTGAGATGAAGAGCAGGCCCGCGCCCGCTCCTATTTTCATCAGCGACCCATCGAAATACATGGTCCAGAGTTCTGGTTGGATCGGAGCTGTCGGAAGCTGGGTGTCGACCCATTCAGCCACAAAGTCCACCAAGACTTGGGACTTGATGGCCTTCCGAGGAGCGAATGAGATTGTCTCGCTCATGATCTCCACCGCCCACTTTGTAATCCTACCTGAGGCCTCTCGGCACTGGATGATCTCCCCCAGGGGGAAGGATGACACCACAGTCACCGGATGAGACTCGAAGTAGTGTCGCCACTTTGGTCGCATCAGAATTACCGCGTACAGTAGCTTCTGAATTTGCGGGTAGCAGATTTTAGTCTCGGACAGTACTTCACTTATGAAGTAGACCGGCCTCTGGATGAGCAATGCATGCCCTTCTTCTCGTCTCTCGACCACGATCACGGCGCTGACCACCTGAGTGGTTGCGGGTACGTAGATCAAGAGGGCTTCTCCGGCAGCGGGGGGGGGACAAGGATGGGCGCGCTTGTAAGGAGCGCCTTTAAGTTCCCAAGGGCCTCCTCGGCCTCGGGGGTCCAAGTGAAGCGCTCGGTCTTCCTTAAGAGGCAGTACAAGGGTAGGCCTCTTTCGCCGAGGCGCGAGATGAAGCGGCTTAGAGCCGCAAGGCATCCCATGACCCTCTGTACTCCTTTCAAGTCCTTGATAGGCCCCATGTTGGTGATGGCCACGATTTTCTCCGGGTTGGCCTTGATGCCCCGCTCGGAGACGATGAACCCTAGGAGCATGCCTCGGGGGACTCCGAAGACACACTTCTCGGGATTGAGTTTTACGCCTTTCGCCTTGAGACACTTGAATGTCGTTTCAAGCTCAGAGAGGAGGTCGGAGGCTTTCCTCGTCTTGATTACGATGTCATCGACGTAAGCCTCGACCGTTCGGCCAATGTGCTCTCCGAACACGTGGTTCATGCACCTTTGGTATGTCGCGCCTGCATTCCTTAAACCGAATGGCATAGTAATATAGCAGTACATGCCAAAGGGTGTGATGAAAGAGGTCGCGAGCTGGTCGGACTCTTTCATCCTGATTTGGTGATACCCTGAGTAGGCATCGAGGAATGACAGGGTTTCACACCCAGCAGTGGAATCCACGATTTGATCGATGCGAGGCAGAGGGTAGGGAACCTTCGAACATGCTTTGTTTAGACCAGTGTAGTCTACACACATCCTCCATTTCCCACCTTTCTTTTTCACAAGCACAGGGTTGGCTAGCCATTCAGGGTGGAATACCTCTTTGATGAACCCTGCAGCCATCAACTTGTGGATCTCCTCGCCTATGGCTCTGCGCTTTTCTTCGTCGAATCGGCGCAGAGGCTGCTTCACGGGTCGGGCTCCAGCTCGGATATCCAGCGAGTGCTCGGCGACATCCCTCGGTATGCCAGGCCTGTTTGAGGGACTCCACGCAAAAACCTCGGCATTCGTGCGGAGAAAGTCGACGAGCACTGCTTCCTATTTGGGGTCGAGCTCGGAGCCGATCCGGACTTGCTTGGAGGCATCGTTGCTGGGGTCGAGAGGGACGGACTTAACCGCCTCTGCTGGCTCGAAGTTGTCGGCGTGGCGCTTCGCATCTAGCACCTCCTTGGAGAGGCTCTCTAGGTCGGCGATGAGGGCCTCAGATTCGGCGAGGGCCTCAGCGTACTCCACGCACTCCATATCGCATTCGTACGCGTGTCGGTACGTGGAGCCGACAGTGATGACCCCGTTGGGGCCCGACATCTTGAGCTTGAGGTAGGTGTAGTTGGGGACAGCCATGAACTTGGCGTAGCATGGTCTCCCCAGCACTGCGTGGTAGGTTCCTCGGAACCCGACCACCTCGAACGTGAGGGTTTCCTTTCGAAAGTTGGAGGGAGTCCCGAAGCAGACGGGCAGATCGAGTTGCCCGAGGGGTTGGACGCGCTTCCCGGGGATGATCCCGTGAAAGGGCGCCGCACCGGCCTGAATCGCGGACAGATCGATCTGCAAGAGCCCGAGGGTCTCGGCGTAGATGATGTTGAGGCTGCTGCCTCCGTCCATGATGACCTTGGTAAGCCTAACGTTGCTGATGACGGGATCGACGACGAGCGGGTACTTCCTTGGGCTTGGCACGCGGTCGGGGTGGTCGCCTTGGTCGAAGGTGATAGGCTTGTCGGACCAGTCTAGGTAGACTGGCGCCGCCACCTTCACCGAGCAGACTTCCCGGCGCTCCTGCTTGCGGTGCCGAGCCGAGGCGTTCGCTACTTGCCCACCGTAGATCATGAAGCAGTCGTGGACCTCGGGGAACTCCTCTGCCTTGTGGCCCTCCTTCTTGTCGTTGTCATGGCCTTTGCCACCTTCCGCCGGGGGCCCGGCCTTATGGAAGTAGCGCCGAAGCATGACGCACTCCTCAAGGGTGTGCTTGATGGGACCCTGATGATAGGGGCACGACTCCTTGAGCATCTTGTCGAACAGGTTGGCCCCTCCGGGAGGCTTCCGAGGGTTCCTGTGCTCGGCGGTGGCGACAAGATCTGCGTCGGTGGCGTCGCGTTTCGCTTGTGACTTCTTCTTGCCCTTCTTCTTCGTGCCGCGCTGAGCGGACGCCTCGGGGATGTCTTCCTGCCGTCGTCCCTAAGGCTGCTTGTATTTCCAGAAGATGGCCTCGACCGCCTCCTGACCAGAGGCGAACTTGGTGGCGATGTCCATCAGCTCGCTCGCCCTGGTGGGAGTCTTGCGACCCAGCTTGCTCACCAAGTCGCGGCAAGTGGTGCCGGCGAGGAACGCGCCGATGACATCTGAGTCGGTGATGTTGGGCAGCTCAGTGCCCTGCTTCGAAAATTATCGGATGTAGTCCCGCAAGGATTCTCCCGACTGCTGGGGGCAGCTTCGGAGATCCCAGGAGTTCCCAGGGCGCACGTATGTGCCCTGGAAGTTTCCGGCGAAGGCTTTGACCAGGTCGTCCCAGTTGGTGATCTGCGCAGGAGGCAGATGCTCCAGCTAGGCCCGGGCGGCGTCGGAGAGGAACAAGGGGAGGTTGCGGATAATGAGGTTGTCATCGTCCGTTCCACCCAGCTGGCAGGCCAGCCAATAGTCCGCGAGCCACAGTTCCGGCCTTGTTTCCCCCGAGTACTTGGTGATGGTAGTCAGGGCTCGGAACCGGGTCGGGAACGGCGCCCGTCGTATGGCCCGGCTGAAAGCTTGCGGATCGGGTGGTTCGGGCGAGAGACTCCGGTCCTCCCCGCTGTCATAGCGTCCCCCACGCCTGGGGTGGTAGCCTCGGCGCACCTTCTTGTCGAGGTGGGCTCGACGGTCGCGGCGGTGGTGCTCGTTGCCGAGGCGACCCGGGGCTGCAGGCGTTGCGTCCCGCGTGCGCCCGGTGTGGACCGAGGCTTCCCACATGAATCGGGAAGTCGCGACGCGATGCTCCGGGGGGTACCCTTGCCTTCGGGAGGCAGAGCTTTCGACCCGTCGGACCGCGGCATCCTCCAGGAGATTCTTGAGTTATCCCTGGATACGCCGCCCCTCGGTGGTGGATGGCTCCGGCATCGCTCGGAGTAGTATCGATGCTGCAGCCAGGTTCTGGCCGACCCCACTGGAAGCCAGGGGCAGCCTTGCCCTGGCATCGTTAACGATGCAGTGCTGGACGTCCTGGGCCAGATGACGCGCTTCTCCGGTTGGTGCTCGGCCTGCCCACTCCTGCCCGATGTTCTGCCAGAGCTGCACATGTTGTCCTACTTCCTCGTCGAGCCTAGCCTGCATCTCGCGGATTTGCTCGAGCTGTGTGTCCTGACCCCCCGCAGGGACTGGGACCACAGCTAGCTCCCGAAGGATGTCAACGCGAGGCGCAGGCCTAGGGGGATCGCCGTCCTCCGGCATACCAAGGTGGTTGCCTTCGTTGAGACCCCCTAGATCGACGTGGAAACATTCGCGACTTGGGCCACAGTCCTCGTCGTCAACGCTGTGGCCACCATCGGAGTAATCGAAGAGGCAGTAGTCACATGCGGCCATGAAGTCTCGCATGGCACTGGGGTTACCGAGCCCGGAGAAATCCCAACCAGAGTCGGGCTCGTCATCTTCCTCGGAACCCGGGGGCCCGTAGGTCGAGACGGCCGTCAGTCGGTCCTAGGTTGACCACATATGTGTAACACCCGGTTTTTAGGGGTCCAAAACCCGGGGTTAACATAAACACCAGGTATGCTGGGACCAAGTCTCATACATATGATGTATAGTGGCACAGGATCGAATGTCACAACTTTATATATAACAGGAGTTCTATACAAAATAAATAATTACATTATAAGGAGACAACGGTCCAGCAACCCGAAGTTGACTGGGAGACGACGACCTAGACCTCTCACGAACTCATCACAGCCTCCTCCATGAGCATCATCCTGCAGTACCTGTTCTTGACCTGTGGTGTATGTGAGACAGCAAGAGTGAGCTCACATACGTTCATCGCTCAACAAGTTGTGGGGAATAATGTGCATGAACTCGCCAAAGGTGGGAGCTCACGTGAAGTGTAAGGCTTACCAAAGAAGATGGTTAGAGCTGAGCATTGCTTTTAAAGTTGGTCAAAATTTTATTAGCAGTTACTAAGTATAAGTAAATACCAAACCCAATTAAGTAATAGAACAAAAGTAACAACACCACCTGCAATGCAATGCATATGACAAATTGAATTTAGTTCCATAATTTAATCATGTGAGGGTCCGAGCTGCTCATGACCGTGAGCACGGCTAGTATACCAGTTTTACACTCTGCAGAGGTTGCGCATCTTTACCCACAAGTCATGTTACCCATCTGCCAAGGGATCGCGACTTCCCATACACCTCTACCGAGGAGGCGAGGCAGGGTAACACTACGAGGCCTTTACAAAGTTCCACTAGCTTCAGAAAACCCGCTACAGTTTATAGGAAGATCCAGTGCAGGAATCCCTTGCAGGACCGCCATCACAGCAAAATCCTCCCGAGGGCCTCCCTACACTGACCTCTCCCCTACTGCCCTTGCCCCTTTCGGGTAAGGTAGTCTTCCACTAGCTTTCCTAATTAATCAGCCAAGGGCGTCCCATACCACCCTTGTGGTAGCACTGTTTTCCCGGGTGGTCGCTCCATGTTCCAATTAACATAATGATCTTATCATGAACAATAAATAACAACTGATAACAAAAGTGTAATCATGAATAGTGTATCTCCATACCCAAAACCACATATAGCACTAGCAAGTACTACCCAGAAAGATCAGTGGTAAACAAGGTATAAAGATAATCAAACTAGGTAACCTGTTGGGTCCCATCAAATTAACCTATGCAGATCATTATGATTAATCAGAACATGGCTGGGTAAAAAGAAGTGATCAAGGGCACAACTTGCCTGGGCCTTGAGAATCCAGGTACCAGGATGATTCTTCAGATGACTCGTGACCTCGCACTAGTCGTAGCAATACAAACAAACAGTGTATAGGCAAAATTAACATTTCACCAAACATATATGCCAAAATACATATTAATAATCTACATATTAAAATAAGATCACAGGAAAAAGAATTATTAATTTTGGAGCTATAGATTTTATGTTATGAATTTCTGAAGTTATCAAGTGCTTGGAATAGCATAACCCATGTGAATAATTTTAGTTCAAGTTTTATGACTAGACAATTTTACTAAGTGATAAACAATATTAAAACAAAATTAATGCCACTGGAATTAATTAATTTGGAGTTAAAATGAATTTAATATCAATTATACAAGTTTCTAGTATTTATTTTCATATTAAAAATCATTTTCCAATCACTTTTACTGAGTTTTATAAATCTCTGGACCGGGCACACTATTATTAGAAAGTGCAGGGGTCTCGGTGTGAATTGTTCCAAGACACAGTTTACCCACGCCGTGGACCGCGGGTTAATTCCTAGAAAGGTCAGGGTTTCTTTTATAAAACATACGGGCCGAAGGGGTATCGCATGATCTTAGCCGTCCGATCCGATCCCAACGGATCAGATTAGACCATCACTTAACTGAACCGGTATGCGATCCCGCCCCTCCGATCGGAATCTAACGGTTGAGATTTTAAGTGGACGAGATTGACTGGGGACCGTTCGATCCAAACCCACGGCCCGGATCCATTCCACGAAGCGGTACGTAGTCGTCTGATCCTGGCCGTTAGTCACGCGATCGACGAACAGGGGTCATCCCTATCGCACGCGCTGAGACACGGCGGCGCACCCGAGCTCAGCACGGCGGAGCACACGCCGGCGAGGCGGTCCCAGGGCATGTCACGGCGCCATCCCCCAATCCGAAGGCTTCTACACAATGCCCGAACGATAGCGCATCGATTGGAGGCACATACCATGGATTGAAGATGGCAGGGTGATCCGGCCACGGTGCAGTGCGGGTTGGCGGCAAGGAGATCGCTCCGACGAGCAATTCAGGCGGTCCGGAACACGGCACCGCCCGGGTAAAGACGCTATCGCGTTCTACGCGCCATGGCGAAGCTCCTGGGAGGATTTGGGTCCTCCCGTCGAGGCCAAACCGAGGTTTCCCCCACCGGCGGACAGCCATCTCTCTCTCTCGGTTTCTTCTTCCGCACCCAGCTGACCACACGGCGAGGGGGGTCACGGCTACCTATATATGCGTCAAAGGGGGAAAGTCCGAGCAGGGTGGGTTGGTTACACCATGCCCGACGGCCGAGCGGAGATCCGGCGAAGACGGTGCGAAATTCGGCTAAGGAAACGCGTTCAGTTGGGGAAGAAGACCTCTGACGACCAGGGCCCACCGTGCGGTGACCGAGCGAGCGCGCGCGCGGGAGGGAGAGGCTGACGTGGGGGCCCCGCGCGTAAGTGAAAGGAACGGGTGCGCATAAGGGAGAAGTGGGCCGCGCGGCTGGATTGTTTAGGTGGGCCGAAATGCGCGGTTGTGGCCCAGTTAAGGTTTTTCTTTTTTTTCCATTTTATTTTCTATTTCTTTCCTTCATTTCCAAGTTTGAATTCAAACTTAAATTCAAATCTCTATGGCTCTTCATTTCAACTTATTTTTGTGAAGTTAGGGATGTTAATTCTGAATATACTTATTTATATATATATTATTTATATTTTTGTTTTATATCCCTTCTCTTTCTCTTATTTCCCTTCTCTTTTTAAATTTTGAATTCAAATTTAATTTCAAGCTTGTGACTAGTTCATTTGCAAACCATATCTGTGCAAAAACATATTTTATATATTTCTTTATTTATTTTAGTTCTTTTAGACAAGCTTTCAATCATATAGTAGAGAATAATCCATACTTTATTACTTCTAGGGAAATCAAGTTTATATTGTAGACTATATATATTAAGAAATAGTTTAATCCTAATTCTTTTATATATCCTAATCCAAAGGCAATTTAGTTTATCTAAGGATCTTTTATTATAAGTATATTTTTTTCTTAACATATTCATTTTGGGAGTAGAACTTCCAAATCATGATTATTTTTAAGGAAATGAGTTTTGATTTAAAACCTTTGAGAATTTTTCCTTGTCTTCACAAAATTGAACTTTAGGGTGTTACAAATCCTACCCCCCTTAAAAATAATCTCGTCCCCGAGATTTGCAAGAAAAGGGAAAAAGGATTGGTTTGCAATTTAGCTTTTAATTTCTAAATCAAGGGTCTCTCTTTTTATTATTAGTAAGTGATAGGAGAGCATGGATATTATATGTATGTCCACATTATTATGTAGGATAGAAGATGTCTTTAGGGCATATATAGGTTTGGGTAAGAAAGAGTAGGATAAGAAAAGACTCCATCCAAGATTTGTGTATCTTGATTCATCTGATGATCTAGCTTGATCTTCGAAGGCTTGAGTTGATACTTATCCTTCTTTGACGTGGTTGGTCTTCTTTGGTCTTTCTTCTGGGAGTTGCCATCCGATTTAAGGACATATGGTTAAGGTAGTTGTCGGTGCTTGGGATGGGTAGGCCCAACAAAGTTTGATGTCAGGTGGTGGTTGATAGATTATGCAATCCATTAAGACTCTATTGATTGGGTAACTTGTTATATAGATCGAGTTGTTGTGTATGGCCAAGTTGATGTAAGTCTTCAAATTAGGCTTAAGTGATTTAGGAGTATGACCTTATCCTTTCTACCAGCATTAAGTAACTCACACTAGATTAGACCATATTAAGTTAGGTATGATCTAGATTAGACTAGTTTAAGTTAGATAGATTTATCAGGGTAAAATATATCTTGTTAGGATATGTTAGAATCTTTTGAGATAGGATGGGGTATATGGTGTAGGTAGGTCAGGAGCTCTATTAGGTTAATCACAGAGGGATTATGCATCTATTGAATGGGTAAGGTAGTTGCATATGTATATGGTCAAGTTAATCTTAGGGCATCAATTTAGCTTAAATCATTTTTATAGGAGTGAGGTCTAATCCATTTCACTAGTACTAACTAATTTATTAAATAACTCACTTTAGATTGGATCATATTAGATTAGATGGGATCTAGATTAGATTGGTATGACCAGTTTGACTAGATGAGATCTAATTAGCTTGCATTAGATCATGGTTGTTAAACTAGGGTGGGTAAGTATGCTTATTAGGATAAGACAGATCCATAAAGATAAGATAGAATCTTCTGGGCCAGTTAGATCTATTAGGATAAGGATAAAATCTTTTCAAGACAAGATGAATCTACTAAAGTAATAGAGTATCTTTTAAGATAAGATGGATCTATATTTTAATTAGGATAAGTTAGGATCTTTTGAGATGAGATGGATCTATTAAGATAGGGGAGAATCTTTTAAGATAAGATGAATTGGTTAGAATGAGATCTTTTTAGGATAAGCTAGATATGTTCCAATGGGGATAATCTAGGTTGTCTAGTTATTTTATAAATATATTTTTGTACCTATGTGTATATGCAGATGCAATTGTGGACATTACTCCACAACCCATCACACTCAATCAAAGATCCAAATCAGACAAGTATCATAAGAACAAACACTCAAGCATACCAATATCTACAAAAATAGTTTTGCTTTTGTCCCTAAGATTAGGTCTCCTATTCCTAAAAGTCACTTTAGGCACAGGATTTCAAAGTGTGAAATCCCCATTTGTCTTTAGAAAGAAAAGATAAGAATAATCAGAGTAAGGCGGAAATAGATGAGAAAAGATTAAGGAAAGTTTTAGAGAAGAATCAGAGTAGCAAAGGTAAGTAAATATTGGTTGTCCAGTTCTATCTAGGTTTCGTCCTACAGTCAACATTCCTCTGATACCACTTCTGTAACACCCGGTTTTTAGGGGTCCAAAACCCGGGGTTAACATAAACACCAGGTATGCTGGGACCAAGTCTCATACATATGATGTATAGTGGCACAGGATCGAATGTCACAACTTTATATATAACAGGAGTTCTATACAAAATAAATAATTACATTATAAGGAGACAACGGTCCAGCAACCCGAAGTTGACTGGGAGACGACGACCTAGACCTCTCACGAACTCATCACAGCCTCCTCCATGAGCATCATCCTGCAGTACCTGTTCTTGACCTGTGGTGTATGTGAGACAGCAAGAGTGAGCTCACATACGTTCATCGCTCAACAAGTTGTGGGGAATAATGTGCATGAACTCGCCAAAGGTGGGAGCTCACGTGAAGTGTAAGGCTTACCAAAGAAGATGGTTAGAGCTGAGCATTGCTTTTAAAGTTGGTCAAAATTTTATTAGCAGTTACTAAGTATAAGTAAATACCAAACCCAATTAAGTAATAGAACAAAAGTAACAACACCACCTGCAATGCAATGCATATGACAAATTGAATTTAGTTCCATAATTTAATCATGTGAGGGTCCGAGCTGCTCATGACCGTGAGCACGGCTAGTATACCAGTTTTACACTCTGCAGAGGTTGCGCATCTTTACCCACAAGTCATGTTACCCATCTGCCAAGGGATCGCGACTTCCCATACACCTCTACCGAGGAGGCGAGGCAGGGTAACACTACGAGGCCTTTACAAAGTTCCACTAGCTTCAGAAAACCCGCTACAGTTTATAGGAAGATCCAGTGCAGGAATCCCTTGCAGGACCGCCATCGCAGCAAAATCCTCCCGAGGGCCTCCCTACACTGACCTCTCCCCTACTGCCCTTGCCCCTTTCGGGTAAGGTAGTCTTCCACTAGCTTTCCTAATTAATCAGCCAAGGGCGTCCCATACCACCCTTGTGGTAGCACTGTTTTCCCGGGTGGTCGCTCCATGTTCCAATTAACATAATGATCTTATCATGAACAATAAATAACAACTGATAACAAAAGTGTAATCATGAATAGTGTATCTCCATACCCAAAACCACATATAGCACTAGCAAGTACTACCCAGAAAGATCAGTGGTAAACAAGGTATAAAGATAATCAAACTAGGTAACCTGTTGGGTCCCATCAAATTAACCTATGCAGATCATTATGATTAATCAGAACATGGCTGGGTAAAAAGAAGTGATCAAGGGCACAACTTGCCTGGGCCTTGAGAATCCAGGTACCAGGATGATTCTTCAGATGACTCGTGACCTCGCACTAGTCGTAGCAATACAAACAAACAGTGTATAGGCAAAATTAACATTTCACCAAACATATATGCCAAAATACATATTAATAATCTACATATTAAAATAAGATCACAGGAAAAAGAATTATTAATTTTGGAGCTATAGATTTTATGTTATGAATTTCTGAAGTTATCAAGTGCTTGGAATAGCATAACCCATGTGAATAATTTTAGTTCAAGTTTTATGACTAGACAATTTTACTAAGTGATAAACAATATTAAAACAAAATTAATGCCACTGGAATTAATTAATTTGGAGTTAAAATGAATTTAATATCAATTATACAAGTTTCTAGTATTTATTTTCATATTAAAAATCATTTTCCAATCACTTTTACTGAGTTTTATAAATCTCTGGACCGGGCACACTATTATTAGAAAGTGCAGGGGTCTCGGTGTGAATTGTTCCAAGACACAGTTTACCCACGCCGTGGACCGCGGGTTAATTCCTAGAAAGGTCAGGGTTTCTTTTATAAAACATACGGGCCGAAGGGGTATCGCATGATCTTAGCCGTCCGATCCGATCCCAACGGATCAGATTAGACCATCACTTAACTGAACCGGTATGCGATCCCGCCCCTCCGATCGGAATCTAACGGTTGAGATTTTAAGTGGACGAGATTGACTGGGGACCGTTCGATCCAAACCCACGGCCTGGATCCATTCCACGAAGCGGTACGTAGTCGTCTGATCCTGGCCGTTAGTCACGCGATCGACGAACAGGGGTCATCCCTATCGCACGCGCTGAGACACGGCGGCGCACCCGAGCTCAGCACGGCGGAGCACACGCCGGCGAGGCGGTCCCAGGGCATGTCACGGCGCCATCCCCCAATCCGAAGGCTTCTACACAATGCCCGAACGATAGCGCATCGATTGGAGGCACATACCATGGATTGAAGATGGCAGGGTGATCCGGCCACGGTGCAGTGCGGGTTGGCGGCAAGGAGATCGCTCCGACGAGCAATTCAGGCGGTCCGGAACACGGCACCGCCCGGGTAAAGACGCTATCGCGTTCTACGCGCCATGGCGAAGCTCCTGGGAGGATTTGGGTCCTCCCGTCGAGGCCAAACCGAGGTTTCCCCCACCGGCGGACAGCCATCTCTCTCTCTCGGTTTCTTCTTCCGCACCCAGCTGACCACACGGCGAGGGGGGTCACGGCTACCTATATATGCGTCAAAGGGGGAAAGTCCGAGCAGGGTGGGTTGGTTACACCATGCCCGGCGGCCGAGCGGAGATCCGGCGAAGACGGCGCGAAATTCGGCTAAGGAAACGCGTTCAGTTGGGGAAGAAGACCTCTGACGACCAGGGCCCACCGTGCGGTGACCGAGCGAGCGCGCGCGCGGGAGGGAGAGGCTGACGTGGGGGCCCCGCGCGTAAGTGAAAGGAACGGGTGCGCATAAGGGAGAAGTGGGCCGCGCGGCTGGATTGTTTAGGTGGGCCGAAATGCGCGGTTGTGGCCCAGTTAAGGTTTTTCTTTTTTTTCCATTTTATTTTCTATTTCTTTCCTTCATTTCCAAGTTTGAATTCAAACTTAAATTCAAATCTCTATGGCTCTTCATTTCAACTTATTTTTGTGAAGTTAGGGATGTTAATTCTGAATATACTTATTTATATATATATTATTTATATTTTTGTTTTATATCCCTTCTCTTTCTCTTATTTCCCTTCTCTTTTTAAATTTTGAATTCAAATTTAATTTCAAGCTTGTGACTAGTTCATTTGCAAACCATATCTGTGCAAAAACATATTTTATATATTTCTTTATTTATTTTAGTTCTTTTAGACAAGCTTTCAATCATATAGTAGAGAATAATCCATACTTTATTACTTCTAGGGAAATCAAGTTTATATTGTAGACTATATATATATTAAGAAATAGTTTAATCCTAATTCTTTTATATATCCTAATCCAAAGGCAATTTAGTTTATCTAAGGATCTTTTATTATAAGTATATTTTTTTCTTAACATATTCATTTTGGGAGTAGAACTTCCAAATCATGATTATTTTTAAGGAAATGAGTTTTGATTTAAAACCTTTGAGAATTTTTCCTTGTCTTCACAAAATTGAACTTTAGGGTGTTACAATATGGTACCCCGGAAGGTTAGGATATGCCTTTATGAAAGCGTCCACCAAAGCGGGGTCGCTTGGTGGGTCGAAGCTGAATCTAAAAGGCACAGGGCGGAAAACGGACGGTACCTCTTGATCGACGGATGGTGACGAAGTCGCGTCGGGGACGGACTGCACCGTTATCTCAGGTACGACGCTAACGCCCAACAAGTCCTTCGCGAGCGTGCTGGCGTCATCCGTCCGCTTGGGGTTGGCGTGTTGTGGGGAAACAACGCTCGTCTTCGTCTCAGACGTGAGGTCAACGCCCGACGTGTCCCCCGCTGGGGCGCCGGCGTCGTCGACTCGCTCGACAGCCGACGAGGTGCCGCCTCCTGCTTGGCCATGGTTGCCCCGCCTCCTCCTCTTGCGGCGGGGAAGGTGACGGGACAGGCCCGGATGCTGATCTTCCACAATAGGGGGGAAGACGTCGTCGATTCCGCCGCCGCCAGGCGGGCTAACGGCCGCCATTGTCGTTGTCGCGCGGCGGAGGAAGGAGTACCATGTCTAGCTGCCGTCGAGGGACATGAACTCGAGACTCCCGAAACGGAGCAGTGTCCCGGGCTGGAGAGGTTGCTGGAGACTACCCATCTGGAGCTTGACGGGAAGCTGTTCGTCAACACGCAGCAGGCTCCTACCTGGCGCACCAACTGTCGACGTTTCGACCCCGGGGGGTCCCTGGACCGACGAGTAAATTGTCGCTGCGTGTTCCAGCCCAGATGGGTCGGCGCGAGACGGAACACAAGGGGGGAAAAGGGAACCGCGACTCGTGTTGTCCTGCGCCCAGGGCGGATGTGCTTGCAGTAGGGGGTTACAAGTGTTCGCGAGAGAGGGAGAGAGCCTGTTCGTTAGCCCGTCCTCCCACGCGGCCACCTTCTCGTACGAGGGCCCTGGACCTTCCTTTTATAGATGTAAGGAGAGGGCCCAGGTGTACAATGGGGGTGTAGCAATATGCTAACGTGTCTAGCAGAGAGGAGCCAGAGCCCTATGTACATGCCGACGTGGCTGTCGGAGAGGTGTTAGTGCCCTGTGCATGTGATGTCATGGCCGTCGGAGGAGCGCTTGAGCCCTGTAGAAGCATAGCAGTCGGAGCAGGGCAGGCGGCGTTGTTTTCTTGTCAGGTCAGTCAGTGGAGGGGCGAAGTGACTGCGGTCACTTCGGACCTGCCGATTGAGGAACGCGCGTCAGGATAAGGTGTCAGGCGATCCTTGCATTGAATGCTCCTGCGATACGGTCGGTTGGCGAGGCGATCTGGCCAAGGTTGCTTCACTGCGAAGCCTGCCCGAGCTGGGCCTCGGGCGAGTCGAAGGTGTGCCCGTTGCTTGAGGAGGCCCTCGGGCGAGGCGTGAATCCACCTGGGTCTACTGTTCCTGCCCGAGGCTGGGCTCGGGCGAGGCGAGATCGTGTCCCTTGAGTGGACGGAGCTTTGACCTGTATTGCGCCCATCAGGCCTTTGCAGCTTGTGCTGATGGTGGTTACCAGCCGAGTTTAGGAGTCTTGGGGGTACCCCTAATTATGGTCCCCGACACATTCAGACTGGAAATTCTACTTCCCAATCTACCATGATTCCTGCCTCACAATCTGCAGTCTATTGGAATCATTACATGAACTTTGTCAGGAATCCTCTCGGTTCAGTTGAAGTAAATCCTTTTCCTGAGTCCTATCCTCCTTCAAATACTAGTACACCATTGCAGGGTTCCAATACTATACCTTCATTACCTATAAACCTGGACTCAGATGCTGAACATAGTGTTCATGACATCAATAGTCCAGAAAAGAATGCAGCTCCTGTTCAGAAACAAAAGAAGTCGAAGGAACAAAACTTTACTGGTCCTAAAGACCTTCTCCTTTGCACTACATGGTTGCAAATTAGCAGTGATCCTATTGTGCACACTGGACAAAGGAGGGAGGGGCTTTGGGCTCGAATTGAAAAAGGTACAACGAACAAAGGGGGCAGTTCCCTTGTAGACTAAACAGAGCACTTAGCAGCAGATGGGACAAGATTAGAGCAGATGTGAGTAAGTTCTCTGGCTACTACGCAAGAGTTCTACGAGAGAAACAAAGTGGCTTAACTGATGATGACAAGGTTAGCCATATCGTACAGAGTTTAATTCATGTTCATAATTTATAATTGTATACTTGTTCTCCGAATATTCTAATTGAACAGCTATTTTTTCAGACTTCCAAGGCGGCATCATTGTTTGCACACGAGGAGAACAAACCATTCCATTATATGCATTGCTGGCATCAACTGAAGGGGGAACCGAAATGGGAGAGTATCTGTCAAGGACATTCGTTCTGAGGATTAAATGCTAAATCAATTGGATCTTCAGGTACTCCATCTGTTGATGCACATGAAAGTGATAGTGGATCTGATGGTTTGACAGGAAAACGACCCCGTGGTCATGATTACAGTAAATCAGAGAGAAAGAAAGGTGCATCTTCGTCATCTACAGAATACTTAAGCCGTTTGCAAGAAATTACTGAAAAACAAATTCAGAGGTCAATTGAAAAGTCTGAAAAGAAAGATAAGTGCTCAGAAGAAGACAGGGAAATAGAGAAAAAGAGGTTGGAATTGGAAGCACAAAAGGTAATAATTCGACAAAGGGAATTGAAACTTCAAGAACTCGAATCGGTCAAAAAACGATTACAGATGCTGTGTTCAACAAATGAAGGAGATGTTGATCCAGAAGTATGGATTATGATGAAGGAACAAAAAAAGCGGTTGCAGCAGTTCATATTTAGTTTTGAGTAATTTATAATGTTGTGTCACATGCCGTCGACCTGGTGCACGGAACCTGTTCACAATTTTTATCTAAGTTGATTATGTTATATGTTTTTTGAGAACATTATTAATATGTTGGAACCATAAGTCGTGAAGGACATTTGTGTTGTCTGTTATGTTGTATCGTGTTGTATTACAAAATAAATATGTCGGCCTGTGCAAACATGTTTGAAGATTATTTGATCCATTTGTATGCCATGGTTTACTTTGAACAATTTATGATGTTTGTACTCAATTCGAATGTTATGGTTGAATTGGTACACAATCTGATGTATGTACTGCATTCGAATGATATGGTGGACATGGTTCAAAATATTTATGTATGTACAGAATAATGATATAGGGAGTCCAAACATGATTCATATAATTGAGGTTATTTATGTCAAGACCCATAAGTACGACATGAGAGTGCAAATTACAATTACTTATTTGAAGTTCGAACTAAGTAGCAATGAAACGACATGTTTGCATGCTTCCACGTCGAGCCCACAAATGCTCGACAAGATCATTTTGGAGTGAGCACGATCTATCTTGGCGACGAAGATCAAAGTGGTTAATGACCCATTCTGCCCTTCCTTCTCCAATTATTTGAGATGCTTCAATGCCTGAAGTGTTATCTCCGAAATCAATATTAGCAGCAAAAGGCCCTTCGTCTTCCACAATCATATTGTGCATGATGATGCAAGCTGTGATTATCTCAGTTAAACGATTACGATCCCAACCATATGCTGGACCACGCAGCACCGCCCACTGGGCTTGAAGAACTCCAAATGCACGCTCAATATCCTTTCGGCAACTTTCTTGCATCTATGTGAAATAAACTTTCTTTTCCTCATATGGGTGTCTGATTGCTTTTACAAAAGTTGGCCAGTTGGGGTAAATACCATCAGCTAGGTAATATCCGAAGTTGTAAGCATGACCATTTAGTGTGTAATTGACTGGTGGCATTCGACCGGTTGTCAAGGGGTCAAATACTGGTGATTGGTGCAGCACGTTTACGTCATTGTTTGTCCCTGGCATGCCAAAAAAAGCATGCCAAATCCAAAGATCATACGTTGCTACCGCTTCAAGTATCATGGACGCTCTACCATTTCTGCCACAAAACTGACCACGCCAGGACGTAGGACAGTTCCGCCACTCCCAATGCATGCAATCTATGGAACCCAACATTCCAGGAAAACCCCTTGACTCGCTACTGTGCATGATGCGTGTTATGTCAGCTTCATTAGGAGTTCGTAGATACCAGCCACTAAAATATGCAATGATTGCGCGACAAAAATGATGAAGGCATTCCCTAGCTGTAGACTCCCCTATTTGAATGTACTCGTCTACCGCATCAGAAGGTAACCCATATGTAAGTACCCGCATTGCCGCACATACTTTTTGTAGGGGACCGAGTCCTGACATGCCAGTTGCGTCAACCCTTTGTGTAAAGTAAGTATCCTACTATTGAAGTCCTTGCAAAATGCGGAGAAACAGAGGCCTACTCAAGCGGAACCTAAAAAATGAACATAGGATCGTTGTGAATACTATGGAAATATCATAACCTGTTAGAATAATATGATGTGCGTACCTTCTACGAAACACGTGGGGTGGATACACCGGGTTGGACCCGAAGTAGTGATGGTGGATAAGGTTTTCTCCAGCAAAATGATCCCTCCGAATGACGCGGCGAGGTAAACCGGACCGTCGTCGGTGATGGTGTCTAGCCTCAATGTTGAGGGTAAGAAGATTGACAAGTAGAAGTGTTTCGTCCTCACTATCACTCGAATCGGAATCATGTTCCCTATGCCTGTCAGACATTCCGACCAACGGCTAACTTGTGGAACTACTCTTCTATGTGGGTACATATGTGAAGAGAAACAATGCATATATATAGGTGAGACCAATGTGGCTTCAGGGGGAAGCAAGTGGCTTACGTTGAAAGCCAACTGTGGCTTTCGTTGGAAGACAACCGTGGCTTACTGTGTACGACTGATCGAGTTTGATTGCACCGTAAGCGTGGTTAAATATATTGCGTACAAATATTTGTCAAAAATTATGACGGACCACAATTGAGAAGTAAAGTATGCAATTACGAATTAAATTTTTAACTGAAATGTTGTATTACATATTTGCGTAATTTAAAACAAACAAATAAATATTTTTTTTCCTTTTTTAAAACGAGCGCAACATACCGGACGTGTGAAAAGAAATAAAATTAATACAAAATGAAGTTGGTTATGTTAGTTATATGGAAATGTATATTTAATGAGTAGAGTGATATATAGGGGAAAATTTAGGAGGAACGGTTGCGGGACGAGTGAATATAGGGAAGGGAATCTTGCTGACGTGGCTGCATAGTAACATTTAGGGGGGAAAATTTAGGGGGAACGATTGCGGATAGCCTAAAGCGTAGCCTCCCACCTGCCACGTGGACCTGGCTTAGCCTACCGACCAGCCATGCCAGCTAGCCGATCGGTCAATGCACCCACCTTGGATACCCCTCCTCGGCTTCGTGCACGCACCTGGCTCCATCATCTGCGCGACCACGCCCCCTTCTCCTCCCACGCCGCCATCTACGCCCCCTTCCATCCTCGCCTCTGGCCTATGCTTCATCCTCCGCACTCTCCGCATGTCGCGCTCAAAGGGTTGCTATTAACTGTCCGGTGCGCCCTTCGCCAGCACACTTCACCAACGGCTAGATTTTGGTTGGTGGCTATAAATACCACCCCAACCGGCCACTTCATTGTGAGGGAGCCCAAGCAACATTCCAAGTCATCTAGTTGACATACTCAAGCCCTCCCAACCACATATATTCATTGATCCATCCTATACACAAGATTTAGACCACTACAACCAACACAAGTGCCACAAAAGAGAAAGCAAGAAAGAGAGAGCTACTCATTTGAGTTTAGCACTAGAGCCTTGTGAGATTGAGTGAAAGATAGTGTGTGCTATATCTTTGTGTTCATTTGCGCGTGGAGTTTTGACTCCCATTGAACTTCCTCCAAAGTTTTGGAGGCTTGTAAAAGCTAGCAAGAGACACCAAAGAGTGTGGTGGTCCTTGCGGGGTCTTAAGTGATCCTTGAGAAGAAGAAGAGCTCGCCGATCTTGAGTGATCGGTGGAGAGAGGGAAAGGGTTGAAAAAGACCCGTCCTTAGTGGACTCCTCAACGGGGACTAGGCCTTCGAGGGCCGAACCTCGGTAAAACAAATCACTCGTGTCTCGTGTGCTTATTGCTTGTGATTTGTTTGTCCTTTCCCTTTCTAAGTTTCTCTTACATTACTCTTTGCTAATTCTATTTGGTGTTGCTTTAAGTTAAATTCTCATTTAAGGAAGCAACACATTGCAAGAGAGAACTTGTGTTATTGCTCTTCTTGCCTAAGCCTTCTTGCTTTATTCTCATAGACTTATTAGTAGTATTGAGTTATCAATTCCGCATTATTTGAAAGCAATACTCTTTACAAGCAAGGACTTAGTTTTTATACTCCGATAATTATGTATCTTGTTCTAACCACTAATTAAGGGATCTAGTTGGGGGATAAAGTTTTTATTTTCAGGTTTCGCCTATCCACCCCCCTCTAGGCGACTTTCAGCTGGCCATTATCTTTTTTTAAATAAAGTGAAAATCATTTAGGGCTTGTTCGGTTAGCTCTTAATCCATGTGGATTGAGTGGGATTGGGTGGGTTTAAATCCCAAGCAAGTCAAACTTCTTCTTAATTTTTTCCAACCCCATCCAATCCATAGGTAACGGGATTAACCGAACAAAGCCTTAAATGGACAACAGCCCAGGCCTAAAGGTTTGCCCCTCGCCGTCCCTCGGCCTGTGAGCGTCGGCGCCTCACCGCGGCACCACCCAGCGCGACACCTCCACCCACCATTCATGGGTGGTCCAGCCCTTGCGGCTCATGCCCTAGGGCCCACCCCCATCGCCCACAGACCACTACCACTTCGACACGTCCCCAGGCACCAGTGGCAGGCAACTAGTTCTGCAGAGTGACAAACAACTAGATGCCATTAGCTTTATCAGGTCCGCCTTGCTCTCTGGCTTTTTGGATAAGTTGAATTACCTCACCTGATTGAATCGCATAGTGTCTACTTGCTTAGTGTACTGAACCTTGTTGTTGTACTTGTATGCAAAACGTTACCTTATTTGAATTCTGGTCATACTAAGGAGTCTTCAATGAACAATAAGTATGAAAGATTTATAGGCAGTATAGGTACCTAATACTATTTGGTCTATACTTCTATTGAATCATTGAGGGTAGCTTGGGGACAAAAAGGTGTTGAACATTGGATTGTCAAACCTAATTGCACCTTTTTAAATTTAGTTCGTCAGTGAACCAGTGTGGCATGGTATATGAAGTTTAAGTACTCCATTCCTTCGCATTCACTAGGATTTGGGGAAGCGAAAAATAGCTTTTTTCAGACAAGATATCAGATAGCACACATGTTATTTTATAATACAAAAATACTGCACATAATTCAATACCGACTTTGACTAATACTTACGGTAAGTATTTACAACTTAGTTTCCGCAAACATCATCCATGCTACTAAAATGGTCAGGAAAAGGTACACCAACTACACAAAACTATGTAAACAAGAAAGAAGATTTTGTGCATCAAATATGGCCCGAGGCTTAAGTAAATCCTGGCTCCATCTTTGCAAATACATGTGAATGCCCATACACATGTCAGGTGTTGGCCGTGTATAGATGTGAATGCGCCTAGAACCCTTCAGTTTATGTCGTGTATACAGGTGAATATGTCAACACCCCTTGGCACCTTTCATTTGGTGACCTTGTATAAATAATTAAATGGCTTATGTGCAGATTTGGTGTCTCATGAATGACGAAGAACAACATGAAGAATGGGGGCAAATGGAAGAACTTTTGAAGGGCATAAACCATTTGACTAATGCTGATCATTTTGCTCTCATGAATGAAGTTATGCTTATGTTATCTAAATATCTAAAATATGATGACCTGTGAAATATCATTCTTGAATTTTGTCATTAACTTTTCTTGTTAAATCTTATATAATATATTATTCTTGTATGGAGTCAACGTGTTTTTTAGATGTTGATTAATATTCGCTACATATTTATCATTATTTATTTTTTAACAATGATAAAACATGAGTACAATCTAATCTTATATATCTTTTAAGGTATCTAAACATCTACTTTTAGTGATGCTAATAAAAGTATAGAATAACAATTATTGTTTTTGTATGTCAATTATATTTTACCATATTGATTCCGTAGAAACGCACGGGTATATACCTATTTGCTTAAGAAATTTGGGGCTAACCACCAGAACACACTTACCTTAGTGTTTAAAAATAAATAATAATTATATTTGAATAAATATCTCAATACCTATTTATATGATACTCCCTTCGTCCCCGTTTATAAGGCATAACCACCTTTGGTTCAAAGACCAAAAATATATGTAATTCTCTCTATATCACTGTATCAATGTACGTATGCATAGAGAGAGCACACCTTATATTGTGGCACAAGAAAAAAGTAATTACACCTTATATTATGGGACAAGGGGATTATATAACAACCGTAGCAAAGCACAGGCAACTGGCTAGTATATATTGAAAACAATAGAGAAGGCTCACCAGAGAAGAAGGTGGTCGCCGGTGTCGAGCAGAAATTCGTCGATTGACAGAAATTCGGAGGTCCAATCGATGAACCGAAGGCACCCAAATGAAGCTCTCGACGAGACGAAAGCAGCGATACTCTCGGATTCCACCGGAGATCAACGGATCGAAAGTAATTACTCGTTGGAGTTGTCGTAAGAGTTGGAACCACCCCCGAACTTCGACGAACAATTCCGGGAGATGGGGAATGAATCTGAGGAATCCGTCTCGTGATTTGGAATGGGCTGGGCGAGATGAAGCCGACCATATGTATATAGCTAGGGTTTTGGATGAAATTTAAATTCAGGTTAAATTTGGATTTTACTATTTATTAAATTCAGAAGATCTAGAAATTCATTTTCTTAATGCTCAAAATATTCTAGATGCTTCCAAAAATTCTAGGAAAATTCCTAGAAATGTTTTGGGCCCCAATGAACTCAAAAAACATATTTATAGCTTCTATATATATTTTAAGTACCTCAAATAAATATATTTTGGTTTTTAAAATATAGAAAAATACTCCGAAAATATGAAAATTTACCAAAAGTTTGTGCATGGTATACTAACATGTTTCAAACACCATTTGCACTTAGAAACACTATGAAATGGCATGAATGCAACAATCAAAGCTTCTCTAAGGTTCACTTCACTAGACTGACACCTATATATAATAAAATAAATCTCAATTATTTATAAAAAAGAAAAGAAAAGCAAGAAAAAGAGAGGGTAACACCTACATTTGGTGGATATTAGAAAAGAAATATACCCTAAAATTCAGGGTGTTACATTACCAAAGCCTAAAGTTAGAAGTATGAACTAAATATATCAAGATTCTTTTTCATAGCCCGTGGGTGGCATTCCTTAGGTTTGGTTTGGAATCTTGCACACATGCATACAGAAAGCATACATATGCACACATGCATACGTTGTCACGGACAGTCCGCACTAGAGCCTCAGATGGTCTGTGATACGCTGTTTTGAGGGTTGATCTTTCTTGAAGTATTTTTTGAGTGTATGAAATCATAACTTAGCAAACTAGTTAGCTCAATTGGTTGTGATGGTCGTCAATTACTAAAACAAGTGTGGAAATAGTTTTTAGGCCTATTTCCTTTTGGCTTCTATGTCGGCCCTTGCCTAGATTAATATATCACATGTAACAGGAGGTCACAACCATAGGATAGGGTCACCCCTTCAATCAAAGCGATTATTTAGGATAGACTCAAACTCAGTCATCTTGACCGAGTGTCACACCCAGTTTTAGAATGCAAACCAAATGCGAACCATATACGTGTCAGGATCAGAAATTCACATACACAGCGATAACATAACTAGACATCATTGCACAATGCTCAAATAATAGAGTAAAGAGGTATTAACTTATTACATCATGATGTCAAAGACATCCACATAGTCATTAACTTAAGCAGGAATTAAAGTGCGAATACGAAACATAGTATGATAAGGCATTCACAGGCATCTGACTGGGGTTTGCCGCTAATCCAAGTCTAGAACTCATCATAGTCTTGAAACTCCTGGAAATCTTCTGCTACGCCTTCATCTTCTCCTGAGAAGGGGTTGCAATGCGGACAACCTGGTGTTTTGTGTTACAGCAAGGGTGAGTACACATCAACGTACTCAACAAATGCCCCGTTTGGCTGAAGTGGACTAGTTTTATGTAGAGTTAAGCTCAAGGCAAACACTTTTAGTTGGTGAGGTATTTATTACTAGTAGAAGCCAAATTTTATTATTAAGACCCAAGCTATTATCTCAAAAGATATCTCCTCATGGAGGAAATACCAGAATTCATAATAAGAACCATCATCATTAAAGTCATCATCCTCATCATCATCTGTGACCAACGTATATCTAATCAAAGGAGCTCCCAAGGTCGCTCTTAACCATGAGCACGACTGATATATCAGTTTCTAACCCTCTGTAGAGGTCGCACACTTTACCCACGAGCTGTGATTCCCTCACTAGCATGGGTTTGCAAGACCCTTGTTCACTCCCAAGGTAAGCAGCTAGGAATTCACTACAAAGTCTTTACAAAGATTCCCCAAAGGTATAACCGCCCATTAGATTTTCTAAATGTACTGTACACCTCCCCAAGGGGCATACCACCCTCGGCAGAGCGAGTAGCGTACGCCGAGCCCCATTGACGACACAACGACGAAGCAAATTACACCTCAATTCCTCTAATTAATTAGCTAAGGGCGTCTCATTCCACCCTCATGGCCGCACTATTCTCCAGGTTGGTCATCCAACGGACAAGTCGTTACGGAGAGGTACCCAAGAAACCGCTCGAGCCCCCTTTAATATCACAATGCCATAATCATATCTAGAAACAAACATCGTATCATAAGTAATCTCATCATGTTCATTGATTAGAGTAAAGCGCTAGCATAAAGCTAATCCAAAAATATTCCAACCCAAATAGGTAATCAAGGACAGGGTGAATAAAAGACTAGTAAATTCGTAGGTATTAATTGTGTAAATGCAGAAAGATGAATGATAAGGTGAATAGGACATAGATAGCTCAGAGGACACTTGCCTCATCAACTAGTTGCTGCTCAGGTTCTTCTTCTGCAACTTTCTCAGACTCCGCAAACGAACCATTATCTATACAAGTGCAAACATACATTCTCATATTTGAATAAAAAAGAAACAGTACACCATATGACCATACAAGAAAATAGATCAATTAAACATGCACATGCATATAGTTTGCATTTACGACTACGCTAAAATGGCACGCGCGAAACCGCGCATGACGACGCGCCAAACCGCATGTGCAACTCTCAAGAACTACTAACGTGATGACACATTTATATTTAACGAATATAAAACCAAAAATATCCGCGATGGTATAATCATACTCACATATACTCATAAAGCGTAAATCCAAATTATAAATTAGTCTTCGCTAGATCACCATATTAATAATTATTTGATCAACAATTAATTAATTAATTAACGAAAGCATGTGTTGCGACAAACTAATATTGTTAACATACGAATGATATTATTACGAAACTATCGTGACTGGAGCAGATCGAAACAGATTAATAACGCGGAAAGAAATATGTATTTAACGGACCAAGGCCTATTCACAATTAACCGTAGACTCCGAGGACTAGCAAATGAGATCGCCAAGACTCAGAAACAAACTAAGTTATTTACGTGATACATTGGGGCTCTTTTTGCAAAACTGAACTCTTCCTCCTCTCCTCACGTAGGACCGAGCAGACCAAGGCTGCGATCTCGGTCATGGCGGGCACCGCGCCGGGTCATGAGCCGTGGACGCGAGTAGCCGCGCTGGCGGGCTGCGCAGGCCACGATCCGCGTCGCGCCTTGGCCGAGCCGTGCTGCACTAGCTGTGAGCCGCGTTGTTGGCCGCACGCCGTGAGAGGGTGGCAGGGCGAGGAGAAGAGGAGGAGAGGAAGGGGTGAGCTCACCACGGTGAACTCGGCGCGGGCGACTCCTGTGAGTTGGGCGAGGGGTGAGGCAGGGGAGAAAAAATTGCTATTTTATCACTCTCAATGTGGGCTCTCTGCTATTATGTCACCCTATGTCTATGACTTGTGGGACCATTTGTGTCTATGATTTGTGGGCCTGGTGGTAAAATAGAGAAGCCCACAACTGAGAGTGACAAAATAGCAAATGACCCGGCAGGGGAGGGAGTGGAAGAAAATGGGGAGAGAGAGTGGGGGAGGGAGTGGGAGAAAATGGGCAGGTTTCCTTCTTTTTTGGGACCGTGGGTACGTGCTCAACATGAAAAGAGGAGGGGTGGTTTAGGGAGACGCCCCTAACACGCGGGCCCCATGGGCGGCGGCGGCGGCTGGCTGGAGCGTGCCTGGGCATGCGCGCCGCGTGGGCCGCGCGCCGCTAAGCTAGGTCGCAGGGCTAGGGAGAAGGCCACAGCGCTGGGCCAGCCATGGGGCGTCGCGCGCGCTGGTGGCCGCATGGAGGGGTGCTGGGTGGGCCGCGGTTGGGCCGACTGAGGTTGCTGCGCTGGGAGACGGGGTGGGCCATGGGCCGCGCAGGGGAGGGAAGGAGGAGGGGGAAGGCGCGGGCTGGGCCGCGAAGAGGTCGAGAAGGGGGAGAAGGAAGATGGCTGATTTCCCCTTTTCCTTTACTATTTGGTACTCGGTTTTAGATTTGGAATCCAAAATTCAAAGGTACTTCATGAGTTTAAATGGATGCATAACCACGACAAATCAACATACAAAAAGAAGTGATGTTCCAGCATGCTATGCAACAATTAGAGCCTCTCTAGGGTTTTATTTACATAGGATATGGACATAAATCTCTCTATTACTTTGAAAAGGATGGAAAGGAGAGAAAAGGAAGAAGAGAGAGAGAGAGAAGGTAACACTTGAATTTGGTGAATATTAGAGAAGAAAATATTATACCCCTAAATTCATGGTGTTACAAACCTATCCCCCTTAAAAGAATCTCGGCCCGAGATTCAGAGTTGGCCAACAAAGAGTTCGGGATACTTGGCTTTCATGTCATCCTCGCACTCCCAAGTTGCTTCTTCCTTAGAGTGGTGACCCCATCTGACTTTGCACATTCTAATGGTATTCCTCCAGGTGGCTCTGTCTGCGGTCTCTAGAATCCGCGTTGGCTTCTCTCTGTATGTCAGGTCTTCTTGGACCTCCAGGTCCTCCACTGGCAACTGCTCTTCTGGCACACGCAGACACTTCTTCAACTAAGACACATGGAAGACATCATGCACTGCTGACAAACTTTCCGGTAACCGGAGTTAGTATACCACTTCTCCCCGCTTTGCCAGAATTTGGTACGGTCCAACATATCGAGGTACTAGCTTGCCTTTAACTCCGAACCTTCTGACTCCTCTGATAGGTGATACCTTCAGGTAGACATAATCTCCCACTTCAAAACTTAGTTCTCTTCTTCTTGTGTCATCATAACGTCGCTGCCTTGACTGTACTATCTTCATATTCTCCCAAACCATCTTGATATTCTCTTCGGCTTCGAGCAAAATGTCGGGGCTAAACACTTGCCTCTCTCTAGCTTCTGAAACGGTGGCATCTTTAAACTGGCCTCGTAACTGGTGTTGTAGGAGAATTGTGCATAGGGTAATCTTTTGTCCCATCCTGACTTATCTTGTAACGCGCAGGCTCTCAACATATCTTCTAGGATCTGATTAGTTCTTTTAGTCTGACCATTTGTCTGTAGGTGATAAGCTAAACTAAAATTCAAACGTGTACGCAAGGCTTCACGCAATTGCTGCCAGAAATGAGAGGTGAACTGTGTTCCTCGGTCTGACACTATCTTCTTTGGCACACCATGAAGATAGACAATCCGGGACATGCATAACTTTGCTAGTACTACACTACTGTAGTTGGTCTTGACAGGTATGAAGTGAGCCGCCTTTATTGTTAAGCGGTCCACTATTGCCCCTATAGAATCATAGCCGGCTAGGGTGCGGGGTAACCCAACTATGAAGTCCATCCCGATCGCATCACATTTCCATTGAGGAATTTGTAGCGGCTGCAATAGACCAGGTGGTTTTTGATATTTTGCCTTGATTCTCTGACAACTATCACATATAGCCACGTGTTCAGCAATCACCCTTCTCATTCCGTACCACCAGAATTTCTTCTTTAGATCCTGATACATCTTCTCGCTCCCAGGGTGTATGGAGTAGGCTATCTCATGAGGTTCTCTGAGGATTAACTCCCGAATGGAGTTGATATTGGGAACACACAAGAGGTCTTTGAACCATACCACGCCTTCTGCATCTTCCCGAAAATCTTTGACTCTTCCTTCTAAAATTAGCCGTCGGATTTCGTTGATATTCTCATCGTTCTTTTGCGCTTCTTTGATTTTCTGCTCTAAGGTGGGTTCTAACTCAACCGGTACTCCTTGTGGGTTGTTCAAAAATCCGAGGCTCATTCTATCAAATTCTTTGGCTAACTCATAGGGCATCGGGTGAACGGTCATCATGTTGACTTGACTTTTTCTGCTTAGAGCATCTGCCACCACGTTCGCCTTACCTGGATGGTAATGTACCTTCAACTCAGTCTTTAATCAATTACAACCATCTTTGCTGCCTCATGTTCAGCTCTGACTAGGTGAATATGTATTTCAGACTCTTGTGGTCTGTGTAAACATCACATTTCTGCCCATATAGGTAGTGCCTCCATGTTTTCGGTGCATGAACCACTGCTGCTAATTATTGGTCGTGCGTGGGATAATTCTTCTCATAAACCTTAAGTTGTCGGGACGAATATGCAACGACTCTTCCTTCTTGCATTAGCACACATCCTAAGCCAGTGTAGGAAGCATCATAATACACCGAGAATGACTTGTGAACATCAGGAAGAACTAAGACAGGCGTTATAGTCACAAGACAGACGCTGTAGTGAACTTGATTGTGCTCAAGCCACACATTCGGCCCACCGTCGATTTGATTGTACTATGGAATCGGCCTGTAGAAAGTGGGTTTGGCAACTTTCATGAGCCGGTGTTGACGCCTTTTCGGAGCGCCAAACACTCAACAAGAACCGTGGCGGTGCCCTCTGCACAGGGGCGGACGGTCCGCGCGCAGGGGCCGGACGGTCCGCGGCCTGGTGCGAGGCGCGGTGGTACTCTCTGCGCAGGGGCGGACTGTCCGCGGCCTGGGGCCGGACGGTCCGCGGCCTGGTGCGCGGCTAGGGCTCCTGCCTGACGGCCGGACGGTCCGCGCCCTGGGGCCGGACGGTCCGCGCGTACGCAGGGACGGCGGAAGATCGCCGACGGCGCCTGGATCTCGCTCCCGGGAGGGACCCCGTCGGGGAGTAGAGATCCTAGGTTGTGTCTAGGCTCGGGCTGGCCGACCTAGACTCCTCTAATCGACGTAGAGCCGAAGAGAGACGAAGAATTTGGGGATTGGAAGACTAAACCTAAACTAGACTAAAACTACTCCTAGGATAAAATGCGAAATAGAAGTTGTATTGATTCGATTGATGATGATTAATCGGCCGTATACCTCTCTATTTATAGAGGAGGGGGGCTGGACCCTTTACAAACTAATTTCCGAGCTTATCCCATGATTTTAGCTAACAATCGTAGCACAAAACTCGGAACCCTAATCTGTTCTGCGCCCGCGCGGACCGTCCGGCCCACAGGCGCGGACCGTCCGGACCGCGGACCGTCCGGCCTCAGGGCCGGACCGTCCGCGCGCTCAATTTGGTGCTCAACATATGCCCCCCTGCCTTTTGGTGGAGCTGAGCGAACCAAAAGCAACTAACTCGATGTTATCACATCGGTTTTCTTAGGCATCTTGCCACTTATTAGGATGGTACGCAGTGGCCTTGGTCTCGATGGTTGACTCAACGGACGTGATCCCTTTAGATTTGATCGAACTGTCAATCCCAACATCGCCGAGCGTCATACTGGTCCTGACCAATTCGTCACATTGCCTTCCTAATTCTCTAAGTGTTCTGGCGTAGCTCCGTAGTCGACCAGGTCTTCTCCTTGCAGGTCGTCTTCCTCCATGGGCGTCGGTACGTCGTCGGAGGTGTCATGGTTTATTGCAGATGAGTCGGCCTCAGGGGTCGGACGGTCCGTGCCCTGTACGGTTGGTCCGGTCTTTATAGTCGGACTGTCTGCTATACCTGCAAAGAGCTGCACAGTTGCTGTTTTATTTTCTGTCTTTATGGCCGTTTGATTTTCCTCAACGGCCTTTGGTCTCCATCTCTTTTGTGGTGGCGGATATTGCGGATGTGTGTCATTGAATATTTTTTCCGCCTCCTTCTCCTGATTCTCCTTTGCCCTAAGGCGCTGTAATTTTCGCTTTTGCGATCGTGTCAATCCCGATGGGCACCATCGGGGCATGGAGTATTTTGGATCGGCTATTTTATTGACAGTCGTACTTTCTTTTTTGTTTGTGTTGGCCGATTCACCAAAAATCATCGGCCCTTCGTTATTTTGTTGTACGACGACATCTGTCGTTCCTATTTTAATGACATCTTCCTTTTTCGTACTGTTGGAGGTAGTAGCTGTATGCCCCCTTGCCGGATTAGTCAGCCTTTGGGGCCGAGTTGTTCGGCAATCTTGCTGGGCATGTGCTCGTGGACCGGATTGAGGGGCTCTCAATCGGTCTTGTACTGGAGGTGTCAACCTATTGAATACAGATGTTTGGGGTGCCCCCCAAGCTGGGTACTGTGGCATCCCAAATGAGTATGGTGGCATGCCCCACATTTGATTTGGGACATATGGTGGAGGTATGTATGTGTATGGATATGGCATAGGTGGATATGGTGGTGGAGGTGTCCATGCAGGTACGTTAGGTCTTAATTGAACATTATGACCTCCCGTCTTTTCCGATTGGTCTGGTGGTCCAATCGGCCTAACCTGCCGTCGCACCTGGGTGGGTAAGCGAGGTCCCTTTGGTGGCCGGTCGCTGGGGCCAGCCTTCTTTTTCACATATTTAGACAATAATTGATCAAAGGTCGGGCTAGATTTTACCAACCGACCAGTTGCCTTAATCGTGTTAGTTTTCCACGTACCTATTTCTGGTCGTCGTGGTTTGAAGGTACGTGGTCGCCGCGGCTCTTCGACGTTGCCGGACCATCCGTCGGAACGCTTCGGACCGTCCGGTGATGTTACGGACCGTCCGCGCCTAGACACCGGACCGTCCGCGATGCGTAGTATGGGTTCTCGCGCATATCCCTTTGTCTGTGCTTGCCCCCCAGCGCTGGAGTTTGTGATGGTTACCTTCAGTGTCTCCCCTCCATCAGGAGTCTTCTCGGCCATCACTTTCCTGCAAGAAATTTTGTTGTTTCCATCGGCCTCCCGTGCGTTGCCGATGATGACTTCTTTGTCTTTGCCCTTATCGGCTGTGTTGGGCCGAATTAGGACCTTTTTGCCATTAAAGTCGATCACATTCATTGGGAAGGGCTCCGTGTCCTCCTGAAATTTCAATCGTCCCTCATTAATGGCCGATTGAATTTGTCGTCGGAACACATTACAATCATTAGTGGCATGGGAAAATGAGTTGTGCCACTTGCAGTATGCGCGACGCTTTAGTTCGTCGGCAGGTGGAACGATATAATCAATTTTAATGTTACCATTTTTTAGTAATTCATCGAATATCTTATCACATTTGCCGACATTAAATGTAAACTTAACCTCCTCCTGTCGTTCCTTTTGAATTGACTGCAAGGAGTAGCAAGCCGAAGATTTGGCCTGCTCGGGCCAGACTATTTCGGCAGTGTAAACTTTCTTTGGTTCATCGTCCGAACTACTTTGATTGTGTTCTACTATAGGGACATTATGATGAACCGTTCTGACTAGTTCTTTGCTTCGGCTTTCACAAGCCGAAGCTCTCTGATGTAATTGTGCTAGAGTAAAGAACTGGATGCCTTCTAATCTCTCTTTTAAATAATAGCGCAATCCATCAAAGGCTATTCCCGCCAGTTGTTTATCTGTTAAATGAATTTGAAAGCATCGGTTTCTCGTATCCTGGAATCTCCGGATATAATCACTAACCGATTCATCCCTTTCTTGTCGTAGGGTCACTAAGTCTACTAAATCTAGCTCATAATCACCAGAGAAGAAATGTTCATGAAATTTTTGCTCTAAGTCTCCCCATGACAAAATGGAATTAGGAGGGAGCGTGGCATACCATGTGAATGCAGTCCCTGTTAAGGATAATGAAAATAAACGCACACGGAATGCTTCAGTGTCGGCCAATTCTCCTAATTGTGCTAGGAACTGGCCTATGTGCTCACGCGTGCTCTTCCCTTGGTCACCCGAGAACTTTGCAAACTCGGGTATCCTGGTTCCCTGTGGGTATGGGTGGCGATCAAATCGGCTGTCATAAGGCTTCCGATATGATTGCCCCCCAGGGATCATGCTTACTCCGAGCTTATCTCGGAACGCCCCGGCTATTTCTTCCCTCACTATACCAATTGCAGCCAGTGCAAGACCACCGGCTCTCTGGTCAAACATAGGTGGGGTTGGTTGCATGTTAGTATGTTGTCGTTCCCCCCATTGGTTTGAGCTACGTGGTGCATTTCCATTTGCCCTATATGGCTCATATGTTTGATCGTTTCTTTCCGGCCTTCTAGGTGGGGCCGGAAAGCTTTCCTGGGCTCTGGATCTTGAATTAATGGGCTGGTGCATTGCATAGCGCGATGGGACGTGTCGCTGGGACGGGTGAGGATTCAGGTAACAATCCTCCTCAAAAAGGTCATGCGCGGACTGTCCGGACATTGGCCCGGACCGTCCGTGATTATATGCGGACCGTCCGTCGTTGTATGCGGACGGTCCGACTTGGTAGTTTAGATTTTGTGCCGTATGTGGTGGCTCGGGCGCATATCTAGGTAACTCATTAAAAATAGGCCCGACTGTTGCTGGCCCGGACGGTCCGCGCTCACGTGCGGACGGTCCGGGCATGTGCAGATCGGCTGATTTGCTGCCGATTTGCGTCTGCTCAGGGTACGTGTCCATCGGCATCCCATAAGGGGGTTGTGACTGGTCGTGACAACCTTTAACCGATGTATTACGTGTATTATCTCCTAATTCAACCTCGGGTGAAGGAAAATTTGCTATACTAGATTTATTAAATGCACGTACTAGTCTCCTACAATCGTTTTGCATAACCCCTATGATATTTTGCATCTGTTCGCGCTGTTCATCTACATAATTCTTAAGAGATTGCAGCTCGTTTGTATTACTTACATTGGGGATGTCTGGCGTGGGTTGGAGCGAAGCCGGATCCGTCGCCCGATGTCGAACAACTTTGTTGTTCCTGTCCACTTTGAAGTCGGCCAGGAACCTCGCTTTTGCTTCTTGGATCAGCCGCTCCTGGCGCTCCTCGAACAGGAGCTGTTCTTCAGCCGGCAAATTTTCCCATATCGGTGTGATGATATTGCTGGTGGAAACTTCGGAGCTATCCTTTGAACCGGCCATTGAGGGCCGATTTGATGAGCTTAGATGTGTTATCCCCAGCGGAGTCGCCAAAAAGTATGTTGACGCCTTTTCGGAGCGCCAAACACTCAACAAGAACCGTGGCGGTGCCCTCTGCACAGGGGCGGACGGTCCGCGCGCAGGGGCCGGACGGTCCGCGGCCTGGTGCGAGGCGCGGTGGTACTCTCTGCGCAGGGGCGGACTGTCCGCGGCCTGGGGCCGGACGGTCCGCGGCCTGGTGCGCGGCTAGGGCTCCTGCCTGACGGCCGGACGGTCCGCGCCCTGGGGCCGGACGGTCCGCGCGTACGCAGGGACGGCGGAAGATCGCCGACGGCGCCTGGATCTCGCTCCCGGGAGGGACCCCGTCGGGGAGTAGAGATCCTAGGTTGTGTCTAGGCTCGGGCTGGCCGACCTAGACTCCTCTAATCGACGTAGAGCCGAAGAGAGACGAAGAATTTGGGGATTGGAAGACTAAACCTAAACTAGACTAAAACTACTCCTAGGATAAAATGCGAAATAGAAGTTGTATTGATTCGATTGATGATGATTAATCGGCCGTATACCTCTCTATTTATAGAGGAGGGGGGCTGGACCCTTTACAAACTAATTTCCGAGCTTATCCCATGATTTTAGCTAACAATCGTAGCACAAAACTCGGAACCCTAATCTGTTCTGCGCCTGCGCGGACCGTCCGGCCCACAGGCGCGGACCGTCCGGACCGCGGACCGTCCGGCCTCAGGGCCGGACCGTCCGCGCGCTCAATTTGGTGCTCAACAGCCGGAATTTCGCATGCAGCACACTCACATACACATACAAGTTGGGGTGAAGATTTTTCATAGTTTTAAAAAAATACTGTAATATTCTCAAATACTCCAGACAGAATGATGTTTGATAAGCTAGTTAAAATCTCTCTTTTTTTTAAATTGAAGTATCACAAATACTGCAGTTGTTGTTGTTTTATGACTAGTTTGACAACACTATTTTTCTAAAAGATTTCTATTTTCTTAAGGAAAAACAAACTAATTTTCTTTGGGAAAATGAGGTTGCCAGACTAGCCTTTAAGGTATTCTTAAACTTATGTCTAGATCTCAGTTTTTAAAACTATAGAATTCTAAAATTGTAGTATTTCAAAAAATGTGGTTTTAAAAAACTTTTTTCCAAATCGAGCCTGAAACTGATTGACTATTGACAATTTTTTTTTCTAGATCGGCGCAGAGGTAACGGGCAAGGCTATGCATCCGCCAACCGTACTCATCGACCGTACTCGAAACACGAGGAGGCGAGGAGGAGTATAGCTTGTTCAATTGACTTTAATATATATCGATTTATATAATATTTTGTCTCTATAAATTAGAGCCACACAAGTATAAAATTTGGCTTTTAATCCGAAGATAACAGCCTCGTTTTTGGCCGACAAAGATTTTGAAGTTTCCGTCGTTCACACTGACGTGACGTGGTCCTTCCGCCAATTCAGGCTTTAACGGACATGAGATCCTCCTCCATGTGCTTGGTTTCTTTTTATTTTTGGCGGTGAGTGGGGCCAGCCGCCAGCACCAGCAGTATGAGTATCACCGTGACCCATTGGCCGTTGGCAGCTTTGATGAGCATGTTTGCTTCATCTGCTGTCTTTAATTAAGATCTCACTTCCACTCCATCCACACCCTTCTACTAGAGCAGGTGAGCTGAGAGTGACAGCAGCGGAGCGGCAATGGCGCAGATGCTCCTCCTCCTCCTCCTCCTTGCCGCACCCACAGTGCCAGCGGAGGCAGCAGCCACCGCCTCCACTCCGACGCTCGTGTTCCTCCTGGCCGGGCAGTCCAACATGGGCGGCCGCGGCGGCGCCACCAACGGCACCTGGGACGGCGTGGTGCCGCCCGCGTGCGCGCCTTCCCCGCGCATCCTCCGCCTCTCCCCGTCCCTGCGCTGGGAGGAGGCCCGGGAGCCGCTGCACGCCGGCATTGACCTGCACAACGTGCTCGGCGTGGGCCCCGGGATGCCCTTCGCGCACGCGCTCCTCCGCTCCGGCCGCCGCCCCGCCGTCGTGGGGCTGGTCCCCTGCGCGCAGGGCGCCACGCCCATCGCCAGCTGGTCCCGCGGCACGCCGCTGTACGACCGCATGCTCGCGCGCGCAAGGGCCGCCGTCGCCCGCGGGCCCGCCACCAGGCTGGCCGCGCTGCTCTGGTACCAGGGCGAGGCCGACACCATCAGGCGCCAGGACGCCGACGCCTACACGCCCCGCATGGAGGCCTTGGTCCGCGACGTCCGCCGGGACCTGGGCATGCCGGACCTGCTGGTCATCCAGGTGGGGCTGGCCACGGGGCAGGGCAGGTTCGTGGACATCGTCAGGGAGGCGCAGAGGAGGGTCAGCCTCCGCAACGTCAGGTACGTGGACGCCAAGGGCCTGCCCGTCGCCAACGACTACACGCATCTGACAACGCCGGCGCAGGTCAAGCTCGGCAACATGCTCGCCACCGCCTACATGGCAGCGACACACACGCACTGACTGAGCCATCTACTACCTCAATTCTTAATCAATTCTACTTGACTAGTCAGTAATTGAGCCAGCAAGCAGCAAGCAACGCTACGCCGTTCTACTTTAATTTTGTTCTGCACATGTCCTTACTATGCATAACATCCTTTGACGATGATGATTTAGCATCCTTTGATGCATGATGGTACTCAAATAGAGAATATTCTTCTTTTTACAGAAGACAGTAACAATAGCCACCAAACTTGTTTTCCAACCAACAAATAGCACAACCACCAAATATAACACATGAGAAAATAAATGTGCTAATTAACATAACCCAAACCACGTGCCCCTTAAAGACTCACCTTATGCTTAGAATCATATTCCAATAAACTCCACCTTGAGATGAATTCTATTTCGTAGCAAATCAAGTATCATCAATCATCTCCCTTCAATAATAACAAATAATCGTCAAAGTTAAAAGTCACTACGACTTCAACTGTAATGCCAACTAAGTCTAAGCGTAGCTCAAACTGAGCTCCAGAAACAACCTTTGTTAACATACCGATAGGATTATCATGACTATATATATATATATTGCATACTTTAACAGACGTCGGCGCACTGGTCGGAGACGGCGGCGGTGAAGAACGTCGAGGCACTGGTCGGAGACGGCGGCGGTGGACAACGTCGAGGCCGAGCGCAATGGTGAACCGGCAGCGGAGGCGAAGACGTCGGCGCGGTCGATCGGGGACGACGGTAGTGAAGAGATTGCGGTGGAGCACTAGATAAAAAACGGAGGCGAGGCAGTTACCAACAAATTAAATTTATAGTTGAGGAGACTTTAGTACCGGTTGTAGTAAACAACCGGTTCTAAAACATCTTCAGTACCGATTTATACTAACAACCGATACTAAATCTTACTAGCCGCGAACTCGAAAAGGTAACTTTAGTATCGGCTCCTCTTATCAACCGGTACTAAAGACATCATTAGAACCGGTTCTAAACACAATCGGTTCTAAATCTTAATAGGTGCGAACAAAGGAAAGTTTGGTACCGGTGCTCTTTAACAACCAGTACTAAATCTTACTAGCCGCGAACTCGAAAAGGTAACTTTAGTATCGGCTCCTCTTATCAACCGGTACTAAAGACATCATTAGAACCGGTTCTAAAGACAATCGGTTCTAAATCTTAATAGGTGCGAACAAAGGAAAGTTTGGTACCGGTGCTCTTTAACAACCGGTACTGTTGGGGGCTTGTTCTCAAGTGCTAAGAGTTAAGAACAAGGCAACACAGAAAATGTTAAATATTAAGGTCCTTCGTCCTCCACTTCATTATATCCTTTCGGGACATAAGGAATTTCGGACGAAGGTTACGAAGGACGCACCTTCGTAAACATAATAGCGTAGGAAGAAGCATTCATATAAATTATGAGGTATCGAATGGAAATTCAAATGTTAACACAGAATCATTTCCATTTCTATTAATACGAATGAATATAAATGATATATGTACCTTCGGTCTTGAGGAAGACAAGAGTACAAATGTGATGCGAAGGCAAATGACAGGTTCGCGTGAACAGTACAGAGGTACTGTTCATCTATTTATAGGCACAGGTCGCAGCCTGTGACATATTACAATTATGCCCCTTACAAAAGTTTACAACATTGACTCAGACCTCTTATGGATAAGAAGGTCATTTTATTTCTATGTCGGTTTGTAACGCCGAAGCTCGATAAAAAGGAACCTTCGGCTATCTTTTGGAGACGACTTCAGCCGAAGTTGCTTCTTCGTGTGGGACCTTCGGCGCACCGAAGCACGACCCCAACAGTAGCCCCTTTCGCGGTGCTAGATCGTTTTTCGTAACGAGCTTGACCCGTGAAAAAAAAAAACCTCTTCAGCTTCGGGAAGCCGAAGGTCCAAAAAACACCTTCCCTGAGCTCGTTGCGGAGAAACGATCCGACTTCCGAGCGCGTGCCAGGTCCACCTTGCAGAGTTACTGTTTGATCCTTGCGGTCCACTATACAGCGAGTACGAGTGACCGCCCGTCTGGTGTAAAAATCTTGCCGCTTCGCCTTCTTACCTGCAGCACTATATAAACAAACGGGTAGGTGTGAAGTTACCACAGCATTCATTGCTATTTGCACTGTTCTGCTACCAAAATTTTCCACCATAGCCGAAGCTTGACTCCTAGAATCGAACGAAGGTCAGCCTCGACGTCTGCTTCGTCAGAAAAGAGAGCTTCGGAGAAAAGAAAAAAGAAAAAAGTTTCTGACTTCCCCAAACTTAGAATTAAATGGCGAGAGTGCGATCTACTGCCAAAGTTGTGCGTGAGGGAGACGAAGCCGAAGGCTCGGACACTGTGCCCATCTCCGAAGCGATGCAGCGCTCCGGTCTAGTGACTGCGGAAGAAAGGCCTGCTGCCGAAGCAAACCCGACAACAGCCGAAGAAGAAGAAGAGAACATCGATGGGACTGACTCCGAAGATGACTACCACATTGCCATGCCCAGCAAGCCCAGTCACCTGGATTTTGGGAAATCAACTGTTTCAAAAGGTGATCTTTCGAAGATGGTGAAAGCAGGTTATTTCAATGAAGATCAGAAGAAGCTACTCCGCTTCGGGGGAGAAGAAACCACCCCGAAGCCAGGGAAGGATGAGATTGTTATCTTCAAGAGCTTTTTAAAGGCTGGGCTGAGATTTCCTCTGCACAATATTATTGCAGAGATATTGAGGAGGTTTGGTATCTACTTTCATCAATTGACTCCTAACGCCATCGTTAGGCTCAATGTTTATATCTGGGCCCTTCGAAGCCAGGCCGTAGAACCGTTTGCTGACAGCTTCTGCCGAGTTCACGAATTACACTATCAAACAAAGGCCAGAAAAGATGGGCTACATGATAATTTCGGTTGCTATAATTTTGCCTACCGGAAGACAACAAAATGTCCTGTCATCAGCTACCGAAGCAAATGGCCAGCAGGCTGGAAATCTGAGTGGTTTTATGTAAAAGTTGACGAAGACAGAGAAAAATTAGTACAAAGCCCTTTGGAGTTAATCTTCGGAGAGACGAGGCCACGATGCCGCATCGGCGATCTAAAAGGTCCCACCTGGGCTGCTCTGGGTGAATTTGAAATCATTTCAAAACATATTGGCACCAGGGATCTAGTTCAGGAATTTTTGGCATTCAGAGTTTTCCCTACTCTAAAAGAGTGGGAGATGCCGAAGCTGGGGGGAGAGAAGAAGAAGGGGGAGCTTGTCCGGCTGCCCTACCACTTCAAGTTTAAGAAGTACTTTAAGAAACCCTGCAAAGAGTGGTTAGACACAGTTGAGACAATGTGCAATGAAATCTTGGGGAATTACTCCAAAAAAGAGGATCAATTAATGACAGCGGCCTTCGGCACCCGACCGAAGCGAAGACTGAACCGAGTATTCGATGCCCTGGGCTTCGAGTACCCAGACTATGAGCAGTTGAACAAGGGTGCCGAGGGCCACAAAAGAAAAAGAGTAGCCGAAATTCTGACAAAGGATGAAGAGCAACCGGCAGCAGAAAAGAAAATTCCGAAGAAAAGGAAAATATCAACTCCGAAACGGAAAATATCCGAAGAAGAGAGGACCCCCACACCGCCTTCTACCAGCGACGTGGAAGAAATTTTAAAGGTAATGACTGAACCCATGCCCACGAAGCTAAGTCCATTAGGGCTCCGACTGACGAAGCTTTTTCAAAAGGTGGACGAGCCGGATCAGACGAAGATAAGCAAACCCAAGCGGCAGAGAATCATTACGGTAACTGAAGTTATCGATAAGACGCCACCAAGGGCGTCAGTTCAAAAAACAGCAGCTGCCGAAAGCACCAAAAACGTCGAAGTCGCAACTTCGGAGGTCGCGGCTGCCGAAGCCGCTACAGCCGAAGATGTTAATTTAGAAACAACCATTGAGGATATTAACAAAATTTTGGAAGACATAGATGCAGAAGAAGCTGGTGTTGCTACTGAAAAATCCATGGCCACAGTGCCTGAAAAAGGAAAAGAAATTGCCGAAGATACTTCGGATGACGAAGCCTACACCTTTCAGAATTTAATTGGGCAAAAACTGACGAAGGACGAAATAGAAGAACTTAAAGACTATGCCAAATCTTGCGGCTACAAGTCAGGTGCCCTCCTATTTGGAGGTATAGACGATGAAAAACTAGGCTGCATTCGAGACCAGACTGGAGCTAAGGTAATCGGTACTCTATCAAAGAGTATCGGTTTTCCGAAGCTAGAGACAGACATCAGCCGCTACCGACGACAACATATCGTCGGCAGCTTATTTTATTCTAACTTCAGGGTAAAGAACCTTTTCTCTGGTTTTTATTGCTTGTTAACAATGAAAATATTACTAACATAAGTTGTTTCTGTACAGAGCATGCTACTGAGCAAAGCTCTGAGGATGCAACAAGACTTGGAGGACAAAAAGCACGAAGCTATAATTGAAAACTTAGAAAGCAAAATAAAAGAGCAATCTGCCATCATTGAAAAGAAAGACTTCGAGCTCCAATCGGCCGAAGGCTTACTGGCTGAGACTGAGGCTAAATTATTAGAGTTGGATTCGAAGCTTATCAATCAATCAAAACAATTCGATCAGGAGAAGCTAGAACTGAATTCGAAGCTTAAAGCCGAAGTCCAGACCAGCTCAGAGTTGAAGAAAACATTAACAAGCCTTCAAGACAAATGCTTGAACTTTGGCAATAATTGCATTGGACGATTAAAGAAGATATTTTACTCTGTTGGAGCCAGCAGCGGGAAATTTAGCCCTTCAGCGGAAAATTTACCCCAGGCCTTCGATCATATTGAAGCTGAAATCGAAGAGCTTGACGAAGTTATAGCCGGGCACGGCGACTTCTGTGCCTGGGTGGCTTCTCGGGGTACCGCTGCTGCATTTCTAAAGGCCGGCTGCGAACATGGGAAAATTGTCAACAGGCCCAACTTCACCTTATCTCCATCAATCCTGGATGATATGCCTGACCTCGCCCGAAGTATCTCCAATAGATTTATAAAAATGATATGGACAAAAGGCGGGCGGGAGAAGGCTGGAGACGAAGCCCGAAGTCATCTTGAACCAGTAAGAAATGATATTTTGTACTTACCTTTTCCTTTAGACTTGATTTTTACTCACAATTCCTTGATTCATGTAGGATGACGATGGTGAAGATGATGCCTAAGATATGTCGCCGAAGCTGTCGCCGAAGTTGAAGCTTAACGAAGATTAGTAGAAGTGTGCTATAGAGAAACTCAGGATAATTTTGTAACAACTCTTGTAAATAGAATTAAACTGTTCTTCAAGGAACTTTGTACATACCTTGTAATATATTCTTACCCTTCGATTGAGGCGCTTTGATGTGGACGAAATCAGTATTTTGAGCCGAAGGCGAAAAAACACCTTCCCTTCTTTTCGTACACAACGAAGCATAAAAACAACTCTTCTTTTTGCCGAGCAACGAAGCTTTTCTCTTTTGTACACAACATAGCGTAACAAATCATAGAAAACCATTTCTCCGAAGCTTTTCTTTTTGCCGAAGCAACCACTTGGGAACACAAATGCTATGAATGAATGCTTATGCATGCAAATGCTATGATGTAATGTAATGTGCGAATGGATGTCCGAAGCGTATGTCCGAAGCTACATTGTCAGCCGTTATTTCCTTAGAAACAACCACACATTAGCTCTGCATTCCCTTAGGAACGACTTCGGAGCCTCTTCGCCTTTTACTTAGGCAATATCAGCGTTGACTTTTCGCTGTAAGCTCTGCATCCCCTTAGGGACGTCTTTGGAGCTTCTTCGCCTTTTACTTAGACGGTATAAGCTCTGCATTCCCTTGGGAACGACTTTGGAGCTTCTTCGCCTTTTACTTTCGGCGGAATCAGCGTTGACTTTTCGCTGTAAGCTCTGCATCCCCTTAGGGACGTCTTCGGAGCTTTTTTTTTCTTTTTCAGTTTCGGCACTCGATGGTGCGTTCCCAGCTTTTACATTTACATTCTTTGGGGGATTTTGCTCTTATAAAACTAAAAAGGAAAATTACATATGATGGCCCCATTAAAAACCTTTCTCCCCCTTTAGAAAGGAAAAGGGTGCCATGAAAAAGAAAAGAAAAGAGAAAATTACATCGAATTATACATAAAACCGCCGAAGCTCATCCGCATTCCAAGATCTTGGAATTTCATAGCCCTCCATGTCCTTTAGTCTGTACGAACCAGGCCTTGACGAAGATGCTACTAAGAAAGGCCCTTCCCATTTCAGTTGCAACTTGCCCACTGTATCCGGGTTGGCCACTCTCCGAAGCACCAAGTGTCCTGGCTCAATATTTTTTAGCCGGACCTTTCTATCTCGCCATTTTACTGTTTCGGCCTGGTATTTATTGATATTCTCCACGGCTTGGAGCCTGATCCCCTCTAAAGCATCTTTTTCCACGAGACAAGTATCTTCGGCACCTGGTTCTGCCGAAGCTACCACTCTTATTGATCCAGTTTTAGCTTCTTCTGGAGTTATTGCTTCGTCACCAAATAACAACTTGAATGGGGTAAAGCCTGTAGACCTCGATGTTGTTGTGTTATGGCTCCACACCACTTTGGTCAACTGATCTGGCCATTTTCCCCTTGGTTGATTAAAAATTAGCTTCATTATTCCTGTCATGATGATGCCGTTGGCCCTTTCAACAAGCCCATTCGACTCCGGATGCCTGACCGATGCAAAGTGGAGCTTCGTGCCAATTTGATCACAGAAATTTCTGAAATCTTCGGAGTCGAACTGTGTTCCATTATCTACAGTGACGGCCTTCGGCACTCCGAAGCGACAGACAATATTCTGCCAGAAAAATTTTTGGACAGTGGCCGAAGTTATTGTGGCTAATGGCTTCGCCTCAATCCACTTGGAAAAATACTCCACAGCCACTATAACATATTTCAGATTGCCTTGAGCCGGTGGTAATGGACCCAACAGGTCGAGGCCCCACCTTTGTAATGGCCAGATGGGTTGTATTAGCTGTGTTAAGGACGAAGGTTGCTTTTGATCTCTTGCACATTTTTGACAACCTTCGCATTTTTGAACTAACTCCGCTGCATCCGAAGCTGCCTTCGGCCAATAAAATCCTTGGCGGAACACTTTTCCAAGCAACGGCCTAGATCCGATGTGGGATCCGCACAGGCCTGCATGTATCTCCTTCATCAACTCTATACCTTCGGCCCTAGACAAGCACTTGAGCAGCGGGGCACAAACTCCATGCTTGTATAACTCCCCTTCTATCATGACATAAGGACGAGCTCTTGCCTCTATCCTTTTATTATAAGCTTCGTCATCTGATAAGAAGTTACCCTGAAGGTAAGAGATTATTTCAGTTCTCCAATCTTCACTGTACACAGGAGAAATGTTAAGGACTGCTCTTTCAAGTAGCTCCACTGAAGGTGCCTTTATTGTTTCGAAGAACACATCCGAAGGTAGCGGCAGCCCCTGTGCTGCAGACTTGGCCAACAAATCAGCATGCTCATTTTGTCCTCGAGGGATATTCTTAACAGAAAATCCTTCGAAGGAAGCTTCGATCCTTCGGACCGTGTCTAGGTATTTTTCAAGCTTCGGGTCTTTAGCCTTGCAACTTTTGTCAATATGACCCGAAACAACCTGAGAATCAGTTTTAAGGATCGCCCTTCTGACCCCCATTGCCTTTAGTTTCCGAAGACCCAGGAGCAAGGCTTCGTACTCAGCGATATTATTTGTGCAGCTGAAGTCAAGTCTTGCTGCATAGCAAGTTTTAACCTTGGACGGAGAGACCAACACAGCAGCTGCACCTGCTCCGAAGGTTCCCCAAGAGCCATCACAAAACACTGTCCATGCTTCGGCATCTTTATTCGCTTCTTCGTCCTGAGCCCCTGGCGTCCAGTCGGCAATAAAATCTGCCAATGCTTGAGACTGAATTGAGGATCTATGCACATAATCAATGTAAAATTCATTGAGTTCCGCAACCCATTTTCCAATACGCCCAGTAGCTTCTCTATTCCTCATGATGTCCTTCAACGGCTGCGAAGAGGGAACAATAATGTTGAATGCCTGAAAGTAATGCCGAAGCTTCCTGGATGCCATTAAAATGGCATACAACACCTTCTCCAGCTCTGTATAATTTTTCTTTGAGACACTGAGGACCTCAGACACAAAATATACTGGGACCTGCTTCTTGACTTGTCCATCAAACTTCTCCTGAACAAGTGCCGCACTTACCGCTGAGTGCGAAGCTGCCACATACAACAACAGAGGAGCCCCTGGCGTTGGTGGAGTTAATGTTGTGAGATCTATTAAATATTGCTTCAGCTCTTCGAAGGCTTTTTGTTGACTTGGGCCCCATTGAAAGACTTCAGCTGACTTCAGCACCTCGAAGAATGGTAAGTTTCTTTCTGCTGATCTGGATATAAATCTGTTGAGGGATGCCAGCCTTCCTGTCAATCTTTGGGCCCCCTTTCTTGTGGTTAGTGGCTCCATTCGAAGTATAGCTTCGATTTTATTTGGATTAGCTTCGATTCCCTTTGTTGAAACCAAGCATCCAAGAAATTTACCCTTCTTCACTCCGAAGACACATTTTTCTGGATTCAGCTTCAGACCAGCTTGTCTGAAGCTGGCGAAGGTCTCCTGCAGATCAGCAATATGATTTCCTTGCTTCGTGCTCTTTACAATGATGTCATCAACATAGGTCAACACATTTCTGCCTATCTGAGATTGGAGAACCTTCGCAGTCATTCTGCTGAAACTCCCTCCAGCATTCTTGAGCCCCTCAGGCATCCGAAGATAGCAATATGTACCACTTGGGGTTATGAAGCTAGTCTTCGGCTCATCTTCCTTCTTCATCCAGATTTGATGATAGCCTGAGTAGCAGTCCAGGAGACTCATGAGCTCCGAAGAAGCTGCTGCATCAACTAAAGAATCTATCCTTGGCAGCGGGAATTCATCCTTCGGACAAGCCTTGTTGAGATCTGTGAAATCAATACACATTCTCCACTTGCCATTGGCCTTCTTCACCATAACAGTGTTAGCTAGCCACTCTGGGTACTTCACTTCTCTGATAACTCCTGCACTGAGGAGTCTTTTCACTTCATTGCGAGCCCCTTCGGCCTTATCATCAGACATTTTCCGAAGCCTCTGCTTTCGGGGTCTGAAGGATGGATCAACATTAAGCGAATGTTCAATAACATCCCGATTTACTCCACAGAGATCATTAGCTGACCATGCAAAGACATCTTTGTTGTTGAATAAAAACCTTAACAAGGTTTTCTCCTGGTCCTCAGATAATTGCGAGCCCAACAACACCTTCTGCTCTGCTACATCTTCACATAATAACATAGGCTTCGGCTGATCCGCTGAAGCTGCCTTCTCCCTCCTGAATTTGTACTGTTCACAAGCTTCAGCTCCATCTATGTTATGGATTGCCTTGGAGTCCGTCCAGCTTCCTTCGGCCCTTCTAGCAGCTTCCTGGCTCCCATGAATAGCAATAGGTCCTTGGTCCGAAGGTATCTTCATGCAGAGATAAGCTGGGTGAAGAATCGCTTCGAAGGCATTAAGAGTGCCACGGCCGATGATAGCATTGTAAGGATACTCCATGTCAACAATATCAAACACAATTTGCTCAGTCCTTGTGTTGTTGACAAATCCGAAGGTTACCGGCATGGTAATCTTCCCAAGTGCCACAATCTGCCGCCCTCCGAAGCCACAAAGAGGGTGCGTAGCATCATGAATCTTGTCTTCGGGCTCTTGCATTTGTCTGAAGGCCTTAGCAAATATAATGTCAGCTGCACTGCCTGTGTCAACTAGGACATTGTGGACCAGAAATCCTTTGATCACGCAAGAGATAACCATGGCATCATTGTGGGGATAATCCTTAAGCTGAAGGTCTTCCTGAGAGAAGGTAATTGGAATATGGGACCATTTTGACTTGATGAAGGGTCCCTGCACTCCAACATGCTGTACCCTTCTCTGAGCCTCCTTCTTCTGCTTCTTGTTAGCCGGCTCTGAGCAAGAACCGCCTGTTATTGGGAGCACCAGCTTCGAAGCCGAAGCAGCTCCAGCTTGGTTGTTGAACGAAGCCATCAGCTCAGAAAAGTGGAAGTGAGTTCACCGGAGGTGGGCGCCAATGTTGGGGGCTTGTTCTCAAGTGCTAAGAGTTAAGAACAAGGCAACACAGAAAATGTTAAATATTAAGGTCCTTCGTCCTCCACTTCATTATATCCTTTCGGGACATAAGGAATTTCGGACGAAGGTTACGAAGGACGCACCTTCGTAAACATAATAGCGTAGGAAGAAGCATTCATATAAATTATGAGGTATCGAATGGAAATTCAAATGTTAACACAGAATCATTTCCATTTCTATTAATACGAATGAATATAAATGATATATGTACCTTCGGTCTTGAGGAAGACAAGAGTACAAATGTGATGCGAAGGCAAATGACAGGTTCGCGTGAACAGTACAGAGGTACTGTTCATCTATTTATAGGCACAGGTCGCAGCCTGTGACATATTACAATTATGCCCCTTACAAAAGTTTACAACATTGACTCAGACCTCTTATGGATAAGAAGGTCATTTTATTTCTATGTCGGTTTGTAACGCCGAAGCTCGATAAAAAGGAACCTTCGGCTATCTTTTGGAGACGACTTCAGCCGAAGTTGCTTCTTCGTGTGGGACCTTCGGCGCACCGAAGCACGACCCCAACAGGTACTAAATCTTACTAGCCACGAACTCGAAAAGGTAACTTTAGTATCGGCTCTTCTTATCAACCGGTACTAAAGACATCATTAGAACCGGTTCTAAACAGCAATCGGTTCTAAATCTTAATAGGTGCGAACAAAGGAAAGTTTGGTACCGGTGCTCTTTAACAACCGGTACTAAAGCCGCATTTTACATTCGCCACAAGTAAGTTTTAGTACCGGTTCTGTCCAGAACCGGTTCTGAAGTGAAGAATTTAGTATCGGTTGATTGCTATAACCGGTTCTAAACACGTACATTGGTGCTATTTGGTTAAGTCCAACCGTAATGAGACACCACAATAGAAATTGATACTATCCTATTCAAACTTGTTCATAAGATACAATGTTCATAACAAACAGCATAAAACAATATTCATAAGATGCATACAATAAAAAATCAACATAGTTCATAACATTCATCACATCATAGTTCACAACCTAGGTAGCCTCTCTCACAATCACTCAGTATATACAACTCGAGTTCACATACACTACATTGTTCACATTATTCAACACCCCACACAACATCATCTAGCTATGATTTGGAAATGCATGTTATAATAAAGTTTTTAGCACTAGTAATTGGTAATGACATGAAGACCTGACGAGCTTCCTAGTCTTCTTTCAGTATTTGGATACCAAGTTGAAGTATGTTGTCATCGAATTGACACTCCAAAAGTCTTCTAGTACACCTCTCCATATTCAAATGACCATTGTAAATACTGGCACCTAAACCAGCTGTTCTGTCTTGTTGTAGCAACCTAGAAAATTGTTGACCAATGCTTTGGGTCGTGCTGGAACTACCAGCAGTTATGTGAGATGTCTTCAACCTCTTCGCTGGCCGATGAGATGGGATGATTTCAGTTTGCATAATTGGAGACGGTTGGCAATCTAAAAGATCAGGTTTGATATAATGGAACACATGTTTCATTAAAGTTGCCATGCCATGAGGAATAAATGTCACTTCGTCCTACATTAAAAAATGACAAGTTTAGAAGGTCCAAAGATAAAAAAATATATGAATGATTGTAATATGGATTCCACTATTATATTACCACATGATCTTGGTATGCCTTCTCCATTTCTGCAACTACAGCTTTTAAGTTTTCTATATCCATGTCATGTGCCCAGTTAAAGCTTTTTAAGTGTTCTACTACGACAGCATCAGTAGCTCTCCACCCTTCGCCTATTTCATGACAGCCCCTATATGCTATGAGAGCAGTAATGATATCCCGCCAGACATTGTCCATTTCGCTGCACATAGAGGAAAAGAAAACATACTTTATACATGAATTTTCCGAAATATGTTTGTAATATTGTTGTATGAAAAGCAAAAGCATTATCAAACCTTCCTGGGTTGCTTCCAAAGGATTCAGACTGCAAATTTGATTGGACGGCTCAAGTCAACTAAAAAATAACATTGTTTGAAATAAAAACTAGAGTCAAATTGATGTAACATTGGGGATTACCACCTGATCCTGATGCGTGACGACTAACGCGCTCGCTGGAGAGGAGTGACACGATCGGTGGATCCGGGGCAGGTCTGCGTGGCCAATGTCATACGACCGAGTTCGACGGCTAGGTGCAGATCGGCACTGGGGCACACAACCTGTTGCAGAGCAAGAACCCGAAGAAACACAATCCATTTTGTGTTTCAGTTTCACTGACTGGGTGGTTCAGTTACACCAAGCACATATCCAAAATAAATGAAATATATCCTGTTAAATATAGCCATAAACCCTAATCTAGTGTTTCCTTGACCTATATAGTGTAATGTGCATGTTATGGACAAATACTACATAGGAATCCGAGAACAACTAGTTATGTAGAAAAAGTTACCCTAAATGATAAACCCTAAATATTTCACTAATTAATAGCTAAATCCAAGTATTTTGCCATTTTGTAAAATAGAAAAACTCTAAAAGAAAATCTAGGGATAGATAACTATCCGGGCGCGCGCGTCCACTAATTTTGCCATTTCACTAATTAATAGCTAAATCCAAGTATTAAGCAAGAAAGAACAGAATCATAACCGAATCCACAAAGTCGTATAGTACCTATCCGGGCGCGCGCGTCTCTTCTTCTCCGACGAGGTCGACCTCACGTCTCGGTAGGTTCGTCGCGGCCGAGGGGAATTGGGGTAGGGCGTGGGAAGTAGATCTCTGGGCTCTGGCGAAGTCGGCGTGGCGACGGCTAGGGCGATGACGGTGGCAGTGGTGGGTTCAAAGAGTGTGTCCCAACAACGCTCTTAAACCCTAAAAACCTCCACTACAATATTTATTACCGGTTATTGCAAAAAAACGGTACTAAAGACATCTCTGACATAACTAGTACCAGTTTTTAAATACAACCGGTACTATAGCCTCCACGAAACCGGGGTTCGAAACCGGTACATATATATATATACGGCTAGGGCGATGACGGTGGCAGTGGTGGGTTCAAAGAGTGTGTCCCAACAACGCTCTTAAACCCTAAAAACCTCCACTACAATATTTATTACCGGTTATTGCAAAAAAAACGGTACTAAAGACATCTCTGACATAACTAGTACCAGTTTTTAAATACAACTGGTACTATAGCCTCCACGAAACTGGGGTTCGAAACCGGTACATATATATATATATATATATATGTGTGTGTGTGTGGGGGGGGGGGGAGGGGGGACCTCATATATGTACCAATTTCAATTATCATACATAAAACATGTGTATCATACATAAAACTTAATGCTTCTTAGAATTACACTTCTTTTTCACAGTTCTCACTTCGTTATGATCAGAACGCAATAGGGAGCATCTTCATTGGCTAACAAGGTACTTGTGTCAACATGTACTGAAAAAGGAGGTGCATCTTGAAGTTGGTCGTAGTCTTCTTCATCGTTGATGTCCTCAACTCCCATGATCTTTTGTTTTCCAGGAAGAACTATGTGTCGTTTAGGCACTGTCTCGGACGGAACATCATTTGTTTGTAGCTTCCGCTTCGGTTTCGTCGACATATCCATCACATAGAAAACTTGTATGACATCCTTGGCAAGGACGAATGGGTCATCTCTATATCCAGTCATATTAAGGTCCACGGTTGTCATTTTGTACTCTAGGTCAATCATTATGCCTCCATTCAACTTCACCCATTGACAACAAAATAAGGGGATCTTCAAATAAGGTCCATACTCGAGTTCCCAGATTTCCTCAATGAAACCATAGTATGAGTTCTTGTTTCCATCACTATCTATGGCATCTATTCAAACACCACTATTCTGGTTAGTGCTCTTGTTGTCTTGTGATCTTGTGTAAAATGTGTACCCATTTATTTCATATGCTTGGAATGTCAAGATCGAGGAGCATGGACCCCTAGCCAACCACGCCAATTGCTTATCTATACATTCATCGGCTATTAGATGTTGTTGCAACCAGTAAGCAAAGGTATCCACATGCTCACGTGCAATCCAGGGCTCAGACTTCATTGGGTTTTGATGACGTATCAAGTTCTTGTGCTCCTCGATATATGGAGCCACCAAAGAAGACTGTTGCAATATTGTATAATGTGCTTTATTAAATGAAACAACATCATTAGTTCGAATTATTTTCCTTCCAAGAGTTCCTTTTCCCGATAATCTCCCCTCGTGACGTGATAACGGAACACCAATAGGCCTAAGTTCATCGATATAGTCGACATAGAACTCGATCACCTCTTCTGCTCCGTAACCCTTAGCAATACATCCTTCAGGGCTAGAACGGTTGCGCACATACTTCTTAAGAACTCCCATGTACCTCTCGAATGGGAACATATTATGCAGGAAGATAGGTCCAAGAATACCAATCTCTTTTACAATGTGAACCATAAGATGTGTCATAATATCAAAGAATGATGGAGGAAAAATTAGTTCACAACTCACTAGGCATTGTGTAATGTCGTTCTGTAGGTTATATAGGCTATCTGGATCAATTACCTTCTGTGACACCGAATTCAAAAAAGCGCATAGCTTTGTGATTGTTTTTCTAACATTGCTCGAAAGAACACCCCTCAACACGATCGGAAGCAGTTGTGTCATCAGCACATGGCAATCATGAGACTTTACGTGCCCAAATTTCTTGTCCTGCATATTTATGAGCCTTTTTACATTAGAGGAGTAGCCAGTTGGTACTTTGATACTGTTCAAGCATTCAAACATGATGTCCTTTTCTTTCTTGCTGATTGTATAGCTAGCAGGACCAAGATAATGTTGTCCATCCCTCTCTTTCGAGTGAAGACCCATTCGTTGATTCATAGCTTTTAAGTCCTCCCGTGATTCGACTGTATCTTTGGAGTTCCCATATATGCCTAAGTAACCAAGTATGTTAGTGCAAAGATTCTTTGTAAGATGCATTACATCGATTGAGTGGCGAACATCTAGAACTGTCCAATAAGGTAGTTGCCAAAATATTGACTTCTTCTTCCACATTGGTGCCCTTCCATCTTCACTCAGAGCAGGTTGGCGACCAGATCCCTTTCCAAAAACTATGTTTAAGTGTTGTACCATCTGGAATAAAAGAATGCCACCTCGATGAATTGGCTTGGCACGATGGTCTGCTTGCCCATTCCAATGCTTACCTTTTCTTCTTAATGGGTGTTTGGCCCCAAGAAATCAACGATGCCCCATATAAACAACTTTTCTACAATGACGTAAATACAAGCTATCAGTCTCATCTAAGCAATGTGTGCATGCCCTAAATCCCTTATTGGATTGTCCTGACAGATTTGAGAGTCCAGGCCAGTCGTTGATGGTTACGAATAACATAGCACGTAGGTCAAAAGCCTCCTTCTTGTGCTCGTCCCACATGCGTACACCTTTGGACCACAGCTGCAACAACTCATCCACTAATGGTTGTAGGTATACATCGATGTTGTTACCAGGTTGCTTTGGCCCTTGAATAAGACATGGCATCATAATGAACTTTCGCTTTAAACATAGCCAGGGAGGCAGGTTGTACATGCATAAAGTGACAGGCCAAGTGCTATGGCCGCTGCTCTGCTCACCGAAAGGGTTCATGCCATCGATGCTTAAACCAAACCTTACATTTCTCGCATCCTCTGCAAAGTCTGGGAATGTTCTATCAACTTTACGCCATTGCGAACCATTGGCTGGATGTCTCAACATACCATCCACCTTACGCTCTTCCTTGTGCCACCTCATCATTTTGGCGTGCTCTTTGTTACGAAATAAACGCTTCAATCTTGGAATTATAGGGAAGTACCACATGACTTTAGCTGGTATTCTTTTCCTATGGGGTTCGACCTCACCATCAAGAGTGTCGGCACGCCTTATCTTATATCTTGATGTCTTGCAAACCGGGCAAACTTCTAATTTCTCGTTCACCTCACCATGATATAGTATACAGTCATTAAGGCATGCATGTATCTTCTGTACTTCCAAACCGACAGGGCAAACAACCTCTTTGGCTTCATATGTTGATGCTGGCAATTTGTTCCCCTCTGGAAGAAACTTCTTTATTAGACTTAATATCTCATTGAAAGCCTTGTCACTAATACCATTTGTTACTTTCCACTGCAACAATTCCAAGGTGGTACGTAACTTTTTGTGGCCCTGTTTACAATCTGGGTATAACAAAGTATTGTGGTCCTCTAACATGCGCTCTAGTTTTTTCTAACCTTTTCATTGTCGCAGTCTTTCTCTTCGTCATGCAACATTTGTGCCATGGCATCATTGTCCTCAGCATCTTCAACCTCATCCGTTACAGCATCTACAAAAGAATTGTATTGTGCATAGTTCAAAAATGTGTCATCGTACTCCTCTTCATCGACCTCTAGAACCCCTGTCTCTCCATGCTTGGTCCAACAAATATAGTTAGGCATGAAACCCCTTTGTAGCAAGTGGAGATGAATTGGTGCTGTTGACGAGTATTCTCTCTCGTTCTTACATTCTCTGCAAGGACAACACATGAAACCTCTATGCTTGTGTCTCTCTGCCGTATTGAGAAAATATTGAACTCCTTCAATATATCCTTTAGAGCGTCGATCCATGTTGTACATCCATTGACAGCCCATCTGTATTATTTATATAAAACATTTACGATCCAATCTTTGTAATAAACATATGGTATAATTGAAACACAAAATTGATGACATGTAAACAATACATTACTATTTGAACTAAACTATACGAGAGGATGAATGTGCTAACCTTTTTTCACAGTTAATTGAGTTAAATTGACAGCACTTCACCTCTTTTTGAGTATTATATATTACCCTTCATACATAATAGACAACATATAAGATGATTATTTCACACAAATCAAAAAGTATTACACACAACCATCAATCAAACTTAGCCAATGAACAAAGCTTAAATAATCCTAGTTGAGTTGCTACTATTACTTCTATTTTATTCATACATATTGCAACACGAATTAGAAAACTAGCTATTTTCCCATAAATTATACAAATCAACAACAAATATCAACTCATCTAAGCATTTTCAGCGTTTAACTGAGTAAAATCTTCAAGAATATTTTCGGGGAAAAAATGGACAGCACCTTTGCCTCTTTTCATCTTATGGCGCCAGCTCGAGGAAACAGAGAGCTCTGTGGTTCTTGGCGCCAACTTGTGGTTCTTGGCGCCAACTCGATCGAGGAAGATGTTTATAAAGCAGAAAGATTGATGCCGGTTCTTTCCAGAACCGGTACTAAAGTGAAGTACTTAGTAACGGTTGGTTAAAAGAACCGGTACTAAACCCAAACATTAGTACCGGTTATGAAATCCAACCGGTACTAAAGCTGCTGGCAGGTGCAACCGGTATTGAACCTTCCTTCCATTAAATTTTCTACCCACTATTAGTTTTTATACCGGTTCTTGAATACAGCCGGTACTATTCTTGCCATGTACGTGTTTTATTCTTGCCTCAAGGTCCTTTATTCTGTGCGTATAAGATACAACATCATAATACATATATTGTTCATAACAGACAGCATAAAACAATGTTCATAAGATGCATACAATAAGAAATCAACATAGTTCATAACATTGAACACATCATAGTTCACAACCAAGCCTCTCACAATCACTCAAGTTCAACGATCAGAGTTCACATTCACTACATTTTTTCACATTATTCAACACACCCCACACCACATCATCTAGCTATGATCTTGAAATGCATGTTAAAATAAAGTTTTTAGCATTCCCAAGCGGTAATGACATGAATATCTGACGAGCTTCCCAGTCTTCTTTCAGTATTTGGATACCAAGTTGAAGTTCTTCCTCATTGCTGAATTGACACTCCAAAAGTCTTTTAGAACACCACTCCATATTCGTACGACCATTGTAAATACTGAGACCTAAACCAGTTGTGTTGTCTTCTTGTAAGAACCTAGGAAATTGTTGACCAATGCTTGGGGTCGTGCTGGAACTACCAGCAGCTATGTGAGATGTCTTTTGCCTCTTCTGTGGCTGATGAGACGGATACACATCATCGTCTTCAGTTTGAATAAGTTGAGTCGCTGGGGGATCAAGAAGTCCAGGTTTGATATAATGGAAAATATCTTGCATTGCATCTGTGACATCAAAAATAAATTCCAATCCCTCCTACATTAAAAAATGACAAGTTTAGAATGTCCAAAGATAAAAATAATATGAATGATTGCAATATGGATTCCACTATTATATTACCAGATGATCTCGGTATGCCTTTTCCATGTCCTCAACTACAGTTTTTATGTAATCTATGTCCATCTCATGTGCCCACCTAAAGCTTTTTAAGTGTTCTAGTACGACAGCATCAGTAGCTCTCCACCCTTCGCTTATTTCATGACACTTCTTATATTCCCGGAGAGCAACAATGATTCTCCGCCAGTTCTGCATTTCACTGCATATAGAGGAAAAGAAACATACTTTATACAGGAATTTTCTGAAATATGTTTGTAATATTGTTGTATAAAAAGCAAAAGCGTTATTAAACCTTGCTTGGCTGCTTCCACAGGATTCCGACTGCAAATTTGATTGAACGGCTCAAGTCAACTAAAAAAGAACATTGTTTGAAATAAAAACTAGAGTCAAATTGATGTAGGGATTTTATAAATTCAGCAACATCATTTATAGAACAGTTGGAAGAACATTTTTTTGCAACAACTTGTTAAATTTGTATTTAATAACCTATTTAGAAAACTACTGCTGATGCTCTAAATCCTTAATCCATAAATGATAAACCCCTAAACATTTCACTAATTATATATATATATATATATATATCTACTACTTATTAAGTAAGCAATAGTAGTCTGCCTCTGACGTGTTCTGCCTCCGGCGTGTTCTGCCAACTGCTGTTCTGCCTCCACCGGCCCCGCGCCGTGCAAAAAGCTTATCTTAGTGTCGCACCAGAGCAGGAGAAGTCGGACTGAGCAACAGACTATCCACAAAAACGCTTATAAGACACGTTCCAACTCTCTCAATAGACGGTATGGCACTAATCAAACAAACCTCATAACAATGCATGTGTGCTAGCGATTTGTGAGGCCCAGCGGTTTCGTGTGGCCCAGCGATGAGTGCGGCCCAGCGTCCCTCGCACAATGCAGCCCAGCTTCCAGACGCACGACGCCTGTCATCCTCTTCGGCAACCTCCGCCTCCGTGACGACGCCGCACGCACGAGCTCCACTCCCGTGACCTCCTCCCCCACGACCTCAACCGCTCTGCCAGCTCTGCCACTTCCGCACGCTCCCTGTGCACGCCCTCACTAATCGCCCATGGCGAAACCCCTCGCCCCACCCCGTCTCTCCTCTCGATGTGTCGGAGCTCACCCCTGCGCCCCCAGTAAGCCATCGCGCGTCGTCAGCTCGGCTGCAGCGCCTGCTCCTCTTCGGGGCCCGCTCCCTCTGCGGCGTACTCGACGCATCGCAAGAGATCGGGGTCGCAACGCCGGCCTGGTGTACCACAACAACCGCCTCCTCGTCGTGTCGGAGCCTCGGAGGACGACCTCCCATACCAAGTGCGCATCATCGCCGACGGCGACCTCGAGACCGCCAGGCGCTACGACTTCGGCGGGCAACTCGATGCCACCATGATCGTGCACCCCAAGCTGGACGACTTCACCACTGATGGCCGCAAGTCCCCCGACATCGAGATCCCTATCGACGTGCCCACCATGATGTAGGACTTCACCGTCACCGAGACCACACCATCATCCCGGACCAGCAGATCGTGTTCAAGGTTCAGGAGATGGTGTTGGGCGGCTCCCCCGTGGTGTACAATAGGGACAAGACCGCCTCTTCCACCTCCCCGCGCTTTTGCTGATCGACCTTCAGTTTCTCAAGGTGAGTTTAGTCAAAACTTTCTTCAACAACGCACGCAGGTGGGTCCAGTGAGGCCTGGTTGTGCGCGTTCCCGTGGGCGTCGTTGGGGCAGATCCATGGAGCTCATACGCCCACAGCACAGATAGTACTGCACTTGTGCACCAGTGGATTGCCAGGACTGCCCACCTGTTGTTGCTGCTGCTGCTTGTGTCGCTAGCCATTTTTCGGGCGTCTGACTTGGAGGATACGACCGCGACGATGGACGTGCCCAACCCTCGAGCGGGTGCTGGCCCAGGTTTGGATTCCTGCCTCTAGCACTAGCTGTGTAGCTGAATTTCTGTGGAGTTGGTCGGGTGGACTTCAGTAGTTGACTAATTTCTGTGGAGAAATGTCGTGGAATTCTCATGATTTCAGTTGGTATTAGTAAGCGGAGATTTTAGGGAACCAACAAATCTGCCCGGGTTTGGGCTATTCTGCTGTGATGGTAAGGATGCTCGCCCTTCATTTGCCACTGTGAATGTATCTGTTTAATCATATGTTGAAGGTTGAAGACTCAATTAGAATGTTTAAAAGTATAAGGATCGAAATGAAGCTTAAGTAAAACATGGGACCAATAGCGACATTTATTCAATTAATTTTACCCTCGCCATTGCAATACAACCTAACTTTGTTTACATACATATATGTGTAAAAAAGACATTTTTATCTGAAAGAACAATTCAAAAAGACTTGTTCGTCGACGCGTCGATCCATGGTCAGTCAACCAGATGTGTTTCCTATTTCGCGGTGATGACTAGGAGGTTAGGCAATTTGTACGGACAAGGCGTATGTCTGTACCATGGCAAGTGTTGTTTGGAAGGTACAGTCCTGCAGTATTTTGCATTGGGTTGGAACTTGTTTATCAGCTCAGTTTATGTGCCAACCGCTCTTCTTGTGCAGGCATCTGCCAACTCCAATGCTCTCTTCTTGACAGCGGGTGTACAGATGCTATTGTGTTTGAAGTTAGGAGAGGATATTGGTGTTAATATCGGAAACCCATGGATTACTTGGTTCGAGGTTGCTAGCGTGCCAGCACTTTTTGGGCTTTTAGTGACTCCTTATTTAATTTACTCCTGAAGCCCCAACATTAGCTGCTTATTCTAGATAGTGAGTGTGCTGCGTATATATAATCTAGATAGTGAGTGTGTTGTGTGTTTTTACTATGGTCGTTTCTGTTTAGATTTTTAATTACTCTCCTATTATGCCTATTCTATTTTGTTATGAGCAATGTCATCAGTACACATGAAAAAGTGATGAAGTGGCGAAGAATTTGTCCCCACATATTTAATCCTCTGGTATGAGTGAGTTGTTTCCCCTATTTGTTAATTTATTATTCTTGAATTATACCAATCGACTGAATCCTTTTTCGATACGCTGCTTCTGCGCTAGCCGGCCACCTCCACCTTGCTTGAGGTCGTTGCGACAGGAAAGAAGGGGTACACGTGTATGTGTGATCCTGGGCGTTGAGCTCAGTAGGTATGATGGTTGGACCAGGATTGATGAGGGTGATTTGTCTTTTCCTACTCGTGTTCTTTGATTTTTGTCGACTTAATTTGCGTTCTTTTGTCAATGGAACATCCATCCCAGGTACCTTTGGAGCACCCAAAAAGATTCTATATAGGGATGACATTTAGCCATGGTGCAGATAATAAGTTCCTTGGAGGTAATATTTATCCGTTTTAAATTCTTAGAAGGTGTCGTTTCAATATTTTTGATGACTCGCATGAATAAATTTTTTGTATGATCACGCTATTTTGATGTTTCCATGCGGAGTAGTGGCAAAGATTTTTTGTTGCCTGAAGACCACACAATGTCGATTATGGACTAGAGATTGCATGAAGTTGGGAAATATATCACCTTAGACAAATTTGATAAAACGGCTCGCCCATTGCAATACTAGCTGAAGATTTTCCTCCAACTGCTCCTCAACCCTTGCATGTTCGCTTCTGCAAAGATATTGAATTACAAGGAGGAAAACTGGTAATCTCTAGCTCTGTTACATTGGACACTTTCATAAGTAGACAAAAAGAATTTTGTATTTTTTTGGACTTTATTATGGTATTTTTCCTTACAAGACAGAAAAGGTATTTTGCCTTACTACCAGCTCTACTACCACACCAGGTAGCTGCTTCCTTTCTCTCTACGTGTTGTAGCGTTCCACTGATTGGGCGTCGATGGTAGAATTTCGTGATGAACTAATGAAAGGAAGGTTTGCCGCTTGCGTGCGACCTGTCTCCCCCCCCTTTCTGTTCAATTGATTGATGGTTGCTTCTCTCACGTAGTTGTTATTTTCACTTGAATATATTCCTCTATCTTGTTTTTTGCTGCTGCAGACGGAGGTTGATTACCTTGGCCAACTTTAGTTCCTCTTTGTTACTTCTGTCGGATAAGACAGAGATAGGGTTTAAAGGCAACAGTCGAAACTTTTTGTGCCTAAATATAGTCACGGCACTTTCACAAGCATCATTTGCAAAACTGAACACTAGGCTTGATATTACTTTGTTTTCATGTTAACAAATGGAAGAGGTTATTATGGATCCAGTAGGAATTCTGTGACATAGTTTTACTCCTTCGAATGGCACGCAGTAGGTTCACAAATTTGGTAGAGACCAAGTTACGGAAGTACTTCCACATATGATCAGCCTCGAAGGCTGGAGCATTGTTTGCTCTCAAATTGACAGCTTAATGAGTTTACAATACCAGACAATTACTTAATTGCCGTAATGTTGGTACCAGACTTCATGAGTATATATATGACACCTTCATAATCGTTAACACTGTTGATACCATATCAAGTTCTTCTCATGCGTATTTTTCCTTTGCTTCTTGTTGAGAGATCAGACCCATCAAAAGTGACCAGCAAGACAAGTTTGTCGTCAGTCCCTTCCACAATTAAGAGCAACTCAAGTCGTTCAACACTGACTCTTCCATCAATGAGAGATCGAAATGAGCTTCCTACTCCTCGGACAGAAGGTGAAATCTTGTCATCTTCTAATTTGAAGGCATTCACGTTCAATGATCTAAAAAATGCAACTAAGAACTTCCGACCGGACAGCCTTCTTGGGGAAGGAGGGTTTGGGCATGTCTACAAAGGTTGGATTGATGAGCACACGCTTGCTCCTTCAAGACCTGGGAGTGGTATGGTTGTTACTGTGAAGAAGCTTAAACCGGAAGGTTTTCAAGGACACAAGGAATGGCTGGTAGGCTTGGAGATCTTCTAGATTTTCCCTGCTCCTAGGACATCTGTCATTGTTCATGAATCATGACTGTTCTTCCTTTTTTCTGCTGCAGACAGAGGTTGATTACCTTGGTCAACTTCACCACAAGAATCTTGTTAAGCTCATTGGTTATTGCTCAGATGGTGACAACCGACTTCTGGTGTATGAATTTATGCCCAAGGGAAGTTTGGAGAACCAGCTGTTTAGAAGTGTGTGTTTCATCTCTATGGCTCTGCTTTGTTAAGACCCAGTTTCTTATAACTTTCTTGTTCATTCCATTTAACCATGCAATATTTCTCCTGTTTAGGAGGTGCTGATCCTTTGTCATGGGCAAAGGCTCTAAGTTGCCATTGGAGCTGCTAGGGGCTTGTCATTTTTACATGATGCTGAAAACCAAGTCATATATCGTGATTTCAAGGCATCAAACATTCTTCTCGACTCAGTAAGCTTAATTAGGAATTCAAGACATCCAGCTCTGATTGCCGACCATGTCTGCCTTGTCGAATGGTCCTTTATCATTATTATTTAATTATATGGTTTGCTTAGCTGGTTATTACATCTGAATTCTGTAGGGTGCTTTTAAGAAAATTATTGTATTCTTCTTTAACTCTTTGTGTATATTTTTTGTTAGGTCTTGTACTGTAGTTATTGAGTTATCTCACATTTTTGTATTTCATGGCCAGATTGAACAACATGAATCTCTAGAGAACATCTTTAGCCATGTCCTTGAAACTACTGCTCAGGCTTATGGTGAAGATGACAACATTCAACCTTCTTCAGGTTGTACGGATGCTGGGCCACCTCTGTCATCACCCAGTCCAGGTTGCTCTCTCATAACAATATAATACATATAGCATAGTTATCTATTTTAATTTATGAAGATTGCAAATATTTTTATCAGTGACGAAGCAAGCATTAGATATTGCCAGGGTCAGCTAAGTTCGATTCAGATTGTGATTTATTAAAGAATTTTACATACTATAACATGAGTCAATTGCTGGCATTAGATTGTTTTTACTATACCAGGAAACACGAACGGGTGACAATGAAGAGCTTGGACGAGGCCCGGAAATCCTTTGGGACAGACGAGGACATTCTCTTGGTAGGATTGGCGCTATGATTTGCTGCTTACATTTTAGTCGCATCATGCTCTGTGGTTTTAAGACTTGTAGTGCTGTCCAAACCAGTGGTGGTGCACTGGCGTTTCATATAAATCTTCTCTTGCAGGTCTCTCTAACAGGAAAGAGTGGGATGAAGCTGTCGCGTAAGCTACTTGCCTGCTCCATGTAGATAAATAAATAGGTCACTAGCAACCTTGTGAATACGTTGTACATGTCCCTGTAGTAGTTATGACTGTCGAGTGCCAGCCCTGTATGTAGCTGAGAACATTCTTGCAGTTACAGCGGATAGCAGCAGTGTGGTAGTGAGCTTAGTAAGCATCTTGTATGTTGGCCCATGCCGTTCGCCAAACCATGGCCATGCAAAGGGGTTTAGCGGCAGCAAAAGGCTCTGCTGACCTTGTAAACGAGCAAGTGTTATGTACGATTGTTAACTGAACGTGTACAGAGATCTTCGGAAATAAAATTAAAATCGTGCTCCTCTCTGCAACCGTGCTCCATCCGCCTGTTGTGCTGTGCTGTGTTGGGAGCGCTCGCATTGCTGTCGCCTGTCGGAGTGTCGGTCGTGTCTGAATCTCGCCAATCATTCATTTGAGGTCGCTTCTGCCAGACCCAACCGCTGGTGAGTTGAGTGTTTGGTCGCAGGAATCGAACTAGCGCCGGCTCCAATCTCACCCTACCTGCCTGGCCTGCACGTTGCTTTCTACTAGCGATTTGCATTTCAGAGGGAGCGATAATAATTGGAGGGAGCTGGTGATTAGGAAACGTGAAAGGGAATTAGGCTTACACCTAGTTCCTAAATAATTTTTGGTGGTTGAATTGTCCAACACAAATATTGGACTAACTAGTTTACTCTAGTGCGTAAGTTATACAGGTGCAAAAGGTTCACATTTAGCCAATAAAAAGACCAAGTGTTGGATTCAACAAAGGAGCAACGAGGCAACCGAAGGCATCTCTGGCTGAAGGCACCGGACTGTCCGGTGTGCACCGGACAGTGTCCGGTGCGCCCAGAGAACTCCAATTCAAACTCTTCGCCCTCGGGAATTCTCGGAAGCCGGCGCACTATAATTCACCGGACTGTCCGGTGTGCACCGGACATGTCCGGTGCTCCAAGGAAGCGCGGTCTCCGGAACTCGCCAGCCTCGGGTTCGCGCGGCAGCCGCTCCGCTAAAATTCACCGGACTGTCCGGTGTGCACCGGACTGTCCGGTGTACCAGCGGGGCAACGGCTCTTTCCGGCGCCAACGGCTCCCTGCGGTGCATTTAATGCGCGCGCAGCGCGCGCAGACGTCAGGCACGCCCATACCGGTGCACCGGACATCAAACAGTACATGTCCGGTGTGCACCGGACACCCAGGGGGGCCCAGAAGTCAGAAGCTCCAACGGTCAGAATCCAACGGCAATGGTGACGTGGCTGGGGCACCGGACTGTCCGGTGTGCACCGGACTGTCCGGTGCACCATCGAACAGACTGCTTCCAGCAACGGTCACTTTTGGTGGTTGGGGCTATAAATACCCCAACCACCCCCCATTCATTGCCATCCAAGTTTTCCACTTCTCAACTACTACAAGAGCTCTAGCATTCAATTCTAGACACACCAAATAGATCAAGTCCTCTCCAAATTCCACACAACACCATAGTGCCTAGAGAGAGTGATTTGCTTGTGTTCTTTCGAGCTCTTGCGCTTGGATCGCATTCTTTTCTTCCTCACTTGTTCTTGTGTTCATCACTCAATTGTAACCAAGGCAAGAGGCACCAATTGTGTGGTGGCCCTTGCGGGGAAGTTTTGTTCCCGGTTGATTGAGAAGAAGAGAAAGCTCACTCGATCCGTGGGATCGTTTGAGAGAGGGAAGGGTTGAAAGAGACCCGGCCTTTGTGGCCTCCTCAACGGGGAGTAGGTTTGCGAGAACCGAACCTCGGTAAAACAAATCCGCGTGTCACACTCTCATTTGCTTGCGATTTGTTTTGCGCCCTCTCTCGCGGACTCGTTTCTTTATTACTAACGCTAACCCGGCTTGTAGTTGTGTTTATATTTGTAAATTTCAGTTTCGCCCTATTCACCCCCCTCTAGGCGACTATCAATTGGTATCAGAACCCGGTGCTTCATTAGAGCCTAACCGCTCGAAGTGATGTCGGGAGATCACACCAAGAGGGAGATGGAGACCGGCGATAACAAGCCCACTACAAGCCAAGGGAGCACTTCATCGGAAGAGTCCCGCACCAAGAGAAGGGAGAAGAAGAAGAACTCCTCCAAGCGGAAGGAGAAAAGATCTTCCTCTTCTCACCACAAGGAGAAGAAGGAAAAATCTTCTTCTCACAAGCCGCATAAGAGTGGGGACAAACACAAAAGGATGAGGAAGGTGGTCTACTACGAGACCGACACTTCATCGACATCCACCTCCGGCTCCGACGCGGCGTCCGTCACTTCTAAACGCCAAGAGCGTAAGAAGTATAGTAAGATTCCCCTACGCTACCCTCGCGTTCCTAAACATACACCTTTACTTTCCGTCCCATTAGGCAAACCACCAACTTTTAATGGTGAAGATTATGCTATGTGGAGTAATTTAATGCGATTTCATCTAACCTCTCTCCACAAGAGTATATGGGATGTTGTTGAGTATGGTGTACAGGTACCATCTGTAGGGGATGAGGACTACGACACGGACGAAGTGGCCCAAATCGAGCACTTCAACTCCCAAGCGGCAACCATCCTCCTTGCCTCTCTAAGCAAGGAGGAATACAACAAAGTACAAGGGTTGAAGAACGCCAAGGAGATTTGGGACCTACTCAAGACGGCGCACGAGGGTGATGAACTCACCAAGATCACCAAGCGGGAAACGATCGAGGGGGAGCTCGGTCGCTTCCGTCTTCGCCAAGGGGAGGAGCCACAAGACATGTACAACCGGCTCAAAACCTTGGTGAACCAAGTGCGCAACCTCGGGAGCGCAAAATGGGATGACCACGAAGTGGTTAAGGTTATTCTAAGAGCTCTTATTTTCCTTAACCCCACACAAGTTCAATTAATTCGTGGTAATCCTAGATATCCACTAATGACCCCCGAGGAAGTTATCGGGAATTTTGTAAGCTTTGAATGCATGATTAAGGGCTCCAAGAAGATCAACGAGCTTGACGAGCCTTCCACATCCGAGGCGCAACCGGTGGCCTTCAAGGCAACGGAGGAGAAGAAGGAGGAGTCTACACCAAGTAGACAACCAATTGACGCCTCCAAGCTCGACAACGAGGAGATGGCCCTAATCATCAAAAGCTTTCGGCAAATCCTCAAGCAACGGAAGGGGAAAGATTACAAATCCCGTTCCAAGAAGGTTTGCTACAAGTGTGGTAAGCCCGGTCATTTTATTGCAAAATGTCCTATGTCTAGTGATAGTGACAGGGGCGACGACAAGAAGGGCAAGAGGAAGGAGAAGAAGAGATACTACAAGAAGAAGAGCGGCGATGCCCATGTTTGTCGGGAGTGGGACTCCGACGAAAGCTCAAGCGACTCCTCCAACGACGAGGACGCCGCCAACATCGCCGTCACCAAGGGCCTTCTCTTCCCCAACGTCGGCCACAAGTGTCTCATGGCCAAGGATGGCAAAAAGAAGGTAAAATCAAGGTCCTCCACTAAATATGAAACATCTAGTGATGAGGATAATGATAAAAATGAGGAGGACAACTTGCGTATTCTTTTTGCTAACCTCAACATGGATCAAAAGGAAAAATTAAATGAGCTAATTAGTGCCATCCATGAAAAGGATGATCTCTTGGACTCTCAAGAGGACTTCCTAATCAAGGAAAATAAGAAACATGTTAAGGTTAAAAATGCTTATGCTCTAGAAAGAGAAAAATATGAAAAATTGTCTAGTGAGCTAAGCACTTGCCATGAGACTTTAGACAACCTTAGAAATGAAAATGCTAATTTGTTAGCTAAGGTTGATTCTCATATTTGCAATGTTTCAATTCCAAATTCTAGAAATAATAATGATAATTTGCTTGCTAGGATTGAAGAATTGAACACTTCTCTTGCTAGTCTTAGAAATGAGAATGAGAAATTAATTGCTAAGACTAAGGATTTTGATGTTTGCAATGCTACCATTTCCGACCTTAGAGCTAAAAATGTAACACCCGGATTTTAGGGGTCTAAAACCCGGGGTTAACATAAACACCAGGTATGCTGGGACCAAGTCTCATACATATGATGTATAGTGGCACAGGATCGAATGTCACATCTTTATATATAACAGGAGTTCTATACAAAATAAATAATTACATTATAAGGAGACAACGGTCCAGCAACCCAAAGTTGACTGGGAGACGACGACCTAGACCACTCACGAACTCATCACAGCATCCTCCATGAGCATCATCCTGCAGTACCTGGTCTTGACCTGTGGTGTATGTGAGACAGCAAGAGTGAGCTCACATACGTTCATCGCTCAACAAGTTGTGGGGAATAATGTGCATGAACTCGCCAAAGGTGGGAGCTCACGTGAAGTGTAAGGCTTACCAAAGAAGATGGTTAGAGCTGAGCATTGCTTTTAAAGTTGGTCAAAATTTTATTAGCAGTTACTAAGTATAAGTAAATACCAAACCCATTTAAGTAATAGAACAGAAGTAACCACATCACCTGCAATGCAATGCATATGACAAATTGAATTTAGTTCCATAATTTAATCATGTGAGGGTCCGAGCTGCTCATGACCGTGAGCACGGCTAGTATACCAGTTTTACACTCTGCAGAGGTTGCGCATCTTTACCCACAAGTCGTGTATCCCATGTCGCCAGGGTTTGCAAGGCCCTTAGACACTTCCGAGGTGAATGGCTAGGGATCCACTACGAGGCCTTTACAAAGTTCCACTAGCTTCCGAAAACCCGCTACAGTTTATAGGAAGATCCAGTGCAGGAATCCCTTGCAGGACCGCCATCGCAGCAAAATCCTCCCGAGGGCCTCCCTACACTGACCTCTCCCCTACTGCCCTTGCCCCTTTCGGGTAAGGTAGTCTTCCACTAGCTTTCCTAATTAATCAGCCAAGGGCGTCCCATTCCACCCTTGTGGTAGCACTGTTTTCCCGGGTGGTTCTCCATGTTCCAATTAACATAATGATCTTAACATTAACATGAACCATAAATAACAACTGATAACAAAAGTGTAACCATGAATAGTGTATCTCCATACCCAAAACCACATATAGCACTAGCAAGTACTACCCAGAAAGTTCAGTGGTAAACAAGGTATAAAGATAGACAAACTAGGGTAACCTATTGGGTCCCATCAAATTAACCTATGCAGATCATTATGATTAATTAGAACATGAGTAGGTGAAAAGAAGTGATCAAGGGCACAACTTGCCTGGGCCTTGAGAATCCAGGTACCAGGATGATCTTCAGATGACTCGTGACCCCACTGCTAGTCGTAGTAATACAAACAAACAGTGTAGGCAAAATTTAACATTACACCAAACATATATGCAAAATACATATTAATAATCTACATATTAAGACAAGATCACAGGAAAAAGAATTATTAATTTTTGAGTTATAGAATTCAAGTTATGAATTTCCTAAGGTTTAATGTGATTAAATTATGATTAAATGATAAATAAATTTTCTGACAGAGTTCATGTCAAAACAGTGATTCTAAATGATAGAGAATAATATTACAAAATTTTAGAAATTGGAATGACTCAATTTGGAGCTAAAATGAATTTTCTATGAATTATCTAAGTTCTAGCAATTATTTTTGTATTAAAAATACATTTTCTAATTCATTTACTCATTTTAAAACAGCAGTGGACTGGGCCTCATTTACTGAAAAGTGCAGGGGGTTCGGAGCAAATTACCCGAGACACAGCGCACAGTTACAATGGGACTGCGGGTTTATTTAGTGAAACCCGAGGGGTTCTTTAACAAAATCGACCCGCGAAGGGGTATCTGGCGATCCAGACCGTCCGATCTGATTCGAGCGCGCAGGATTATACCTAACTCTTTATGAAACGGTACGCGATCCTAACCGTCCGATCGACGATCGACGACGCGGATTTAAAATATCCCGACTCGCCTAGGATTCGTCCGATCGAGATCGAACGTCCCAGGACAACCCAGCGAACCGGTACGCGCAGATCAAATCGCAGCCGTCCACGCGATGATCGACGGACGCGACCCTCTCTTCTCCCCTCGGCCAATCGAGACGGCGGCGATGAGCTCCGCGGCGGCGGTCACTCCGGCGAATCGTGAACCGATGCCCCAGTGCGCCAAAGACCGATTAACTAGCCCTACACCTTGCGCTAAACGAGACGGACGTGGCTGAGGTATCCGTACCTGGAATTGGAGACCCGACGAGGCCGGACACGGTGCTAGGCGGATCCGTGGTGGTGGAAGAACGACGGCGAGCAATCCAGAGTGCTCCGCTGACAAACTCCACCCGATTGCGCCACCGATAGCTTCGGGCGTTGTCCACGAACCCCCCGGACACCTTGCCACGGCCGAAAACCCCCCGTAGTGCTGATCTAGCCGGCGGCGGACCTCACCCTTTCTCTCGGTGTGCGGCGAAGCTAGGCGACGACGCGCACGGCTATGGCTTGGGTACCGAGGAAGGACGTAGGTCTTATAGGAGGCGGGTCCGAGGTTGGTTGCGCCATGCACGGCGGCCGAGCGAAGGTCCGGTGAGGACGCCGTGGAAATCGGTCGGAGAAATCGCGTTCTGTTGAGATGAAGACGCCGCTGACATGCATGGCCCACAGAGCAGCGAGTGTTGGCGCGCGCGCGGGAGAGGCCATGGCGAGGCTGACACGGCGGTCCCACCGAGCGGTGACCGGATGAACGTGATCGGAGGCAGGTGGCTGGCCTGCGGGCCCGGGTTGTCGGCGCCAGGACGCAGGCGAGCGCGAGTGGAGGAGAGGCTGCCCCGTGGGGCCCACATGTCGGCGCCGCGTTGAGAACGGGCCGCGCGCGCGAGGGATAGGTGGGCTGAATAGGTAATAGCCGGCCCAGTTAGGGTTTTTATTCTTTTTCTTTTTCTTTTCTATTTTCTATTTTTCCTTTCCATTTGAATTTCAAATCAACACAAGTTTAAAGTTCAAACACTTAATTTGGATACACATATAGAACTTTAGCATAATGTGCAAAAAACCTATTTTATGTATTTCTTTATTTATTTTAGTCCTTTTAGACAAGCTTTTAATCATATAGTAGAATAATCCCTACCTTATTACTTCTAGGGAAATTAAATTTATTTTGTAGACTATATATATTAAGAAATAGTTTAATCATGATTCTTCTTTATAACCTAACCCAAAGGCAATTTAGATTATCTAAGTATCTTTAATTATGTATTTTTAACATATTCATGAGTGGAAACTTCTAAATTATGATTATCTTTAAGGAAAGGTGTTTTGATTTAAAATCTTTGAGAATTTTTCCTTGTCTTCACAAGATTGAATTTTAGGGTGTTACAAATCCTACCCCCCTTAAAAATAATCTCGCCCTCGAGATTTGTAAGGAAAAAGGATGCATACTCATATGCACAAACAAAAGAGATCTCAGCATGAGGTATAATTCTTTAACAAAACATTGGGTCAATAGACCTTTATTATTTCTTCTAAAATATTATCATATTACTAAAGTAACACCTAGATCTTACAAATCATCATAATTTATATCTATGTAGCTTGGTGAAGCTGGTGGTGGTGGGGGTTGTTGTTGCTGTTGTCTCTCCAGCCGTGCTTGCCTTATTTCTTGGCGGGCTTGACGTATTTCCTCGCGTTGTTGTCTTATCTGATTCTGCATCTCGGTCACCATGTCTGTTAACTGTTGTATTACCAGTCTTTGGGTAGCAACCACTTGATTGAGGTCAACAGGTGGAGGATTTGGAGGATTCATTTTCTGTTTGTTGTTACGTGATAATCTTTCCTTTCCTGGTATTGACCATGAAAGTTAGAAGCATGTGATAATAGTTTTGCAAAGGAAGTTACTAAGCGGAATGGATAAGCTAGTAGTTGGTTATAATCTATAGATTCTTTGGTAGGGCTTAATTTATGTCCAGATTGGGGTAACCAATCATATAAGGTGAATATCCAAGGGTAAGATAGAATCTTGTCAAGATGAGAGATATACATGGGTGAGATAGGCTACAAGATGTAGGTTAAAAGTTTGTTTGTTATTAGGTGGGAATAGAAAGGTCATACTATTCATTATGGCACTATGGGTTGGGTTAGCTCATGGTTGAATTGATCCAATGTGCTAAGATAAGTTAATACATGGCTAGTGGGGTCTAATCTCTTCTACTAGTGTCATTAATCTGTTTAAGTGGACCACATTAAGTTAGATAACATAAGACCACAATAGATCAGGTCACATTAGGTAGGATAAGAATTGGATATGACTAGATTAGACTAGTTTAGGTTAGATAGGTCTAACAGGGTAGAATATGTTAGGATGTTTTGAGATTAGTTAGATATGTTATGATAAGATAGAGTCTCTTGCTAGGTTAAAATTGAGGGGTTATGCAACTATCAGATAGTTGAGGTAGTTGTATATAGCCAAGTTGATCTATCATTCTTAATTTAGTGCGGGGTGAACTAAGTTAAGACTTGTTCTATAGGGGTAGAGTCTAAACTATTCCATCAGTGTTATCTAACATGTTTGATAAGTCACTTTAGATTAGATCATATTAGGTTAGATGAGATCTAAATTAGATTGGTATGACTAGTTTAACTAGATAAGATCTAGTTGATTCGCATTAAATCATGGTTGTTAAACTAGGGTGGATAAGTATGCTTATTAGGATAGGACAGATCCATAAAGATAAGATAGAATCTTCTGAGGCCAGTTAGATCTATTAGGATAAGGATAAAATCTTTTCAAGATAAGATGAGTATCTTTTAAGATGAGATGGATCTATTAAGATAAGGGAGAATCTTTTAAGATAAGATGAATTGATTAGAATGAGATCTTTTAGGATAAGATAAATCTCTTAAGCTAGATATGTTCCAATGGGGACAATCTAGGTTGTCTAGTTATTTTATAAATATATTTTTATACCTATGTGTATATGCAGATGCAATTGTGGACATTACTCCACAACTCATCACACTCAATCAAAGATCCAAATCAGACAAATATCATAAGAACAAACATTCAAGTACATAGATAAAAATAGTTTTTGTTTTTGTTCCTAAGATTAGGTCTCCTATTCCTAAAGGTCATTTTAGGCACAGGATTTCAAAGTGTGAAATCCACATTTGTCTTTAGAATGAAAAGGTAAGAATAATCAGAGTAAAGCGGAAATAGATGAGAAAAGATTAAGAAAAGTTTAGAAAGAATCAGAGTAGCAAAGGTAAGTAGATAATGATTGTCCAGTTCTATCTAGGTTTCGTCCTACAGTCAACATGCCTCTGATACCACTTCTGTAACACCCGGATTTTAGGGGTCTAAAACCCGGGGTTAACATAAACACCAGGTATGCTGGGACCAAGTCTCATACATATGATGTATAGTGGCACAGGATCGAATGTCACATCTTTATATATAACAGGAGTTCTATACAAAATAAATAATTACATTATAAGGAGACAACGGTCCAGCAACCCAAAGTTGACTGGGAGACGACGACCTAGACCACTCACGAACTCATCACAGCATCCTCCATGAGCATCATCCTGCAGTACCTGGTCTTGACCTGTGGTGTATGTGAGACAGCAAGAGTGAGCTCACATACGTTCATCGCTCAACAAGTTGTGGGGAATAATGTGCATGAACTCGCCAAAGGTGGGAGCTCACGTGAAGTGTAAGGCTTACCAAAGAAGATGGTTAGAGCTGAGCATTGCTTTTAAAGTTGGTCAAAATTTTATTAGCAGTTACTAAGTATAAGTAAATACCAAACCCATTTAAGTAATAGAACAGAAGTAACCACATCACCTGCAATGCAATGCATATGACAAATTGAATTTAGTTCCATAATTTAATCATGTGAGGGTCCGAGCTGCTCATGACCGTGAGCACGGCTAGTATACCAGTTTTACACTCTGCAGAGGTTGCGCATCTTTACCCACAAGTCGTGTATCCCATGTCGCCAGGGTTTGCAAGGCCCTTAGACACTTCCGAGGTGAATGGCTAGGGATCCACTACGAGGCCTTTACAAAGTTCCACTAGCTTCCGAAAACCCGCTACAGTTTATAGGAAGATCCAGTGCAGGAATCCCTTGCAGGACCGCCATCGCAGCAAAATCCTCCCGAGGGCCTCCCTACACTGACCTCTCCCCTACTGCCCTTGCCCCTTTCGGGTAAGGTAGTCTTCCACTAGCTTTCCTAATTAATCAGCCAAGGGCGTCCCATTCCACCCTTGTGGTAGCACTGTTTTCCCGGGTGGTTCTCCATGTTCCAATTAACATAATGATCTTAACATTAACATGAACCATAAATAACAACTGATAACAAAAGTGTAACCATGAATAGTGTATCTCCATACCCAAAACCACATATAGCACTAGCAAGTACTACCCAGAAAGTTCAGTGGTAAACAAGGTATAAAGATAGACAAACTAGGGTAACCTATTGGGTCCCATCAAATTAACCTATGCAGATCATTATGATTAATTAGAACATGAGTAGGTGAAAAGAAGTGATCAAGGGCACAACTTGCCTGGGCCTTGAGAATCCAGGTACCAGGATGATCTTCAGATGACTCGTGACCCCACTGCTAGTCGTAGTAATACAAACAAACAGTGTAGGCAAAATTTAACATTACACCAAACATATATGCAAAATACATATTAATAATCTACATATTAAGACAAGATCACAGGAAAAAGAATTATTAATTTTTGAGTTATAGAATTCAAGTTATGAATTTCCTAAGGTTTAATGTGATTAAATTATGATTAAATGATAAATAAATTTTCTGACAGAGTTCATGTCAAAACAGTGATTCTAAATGATAGAGAATAATATTACAAAATTTTAGAAATTGGAATGACTCAATTTGGAGCTAAAATGAATTTTCTATGAATTATCTAAGTTCTAGCAATTATTTTTGTATTAAAAATACATTTTCTAATTCATTTACTCATTTTAAAACAGCAGTGGACTGGGCCTCATTTACTGAAAAGTGCAGGGGGTTCGGAGCAAATTACCCGAGACACAGCGCACAGTTACAATGGGACTGCGGGTTTATTTAGTGAAACCCGAGGGGTTCTTTAACAAAATCGACCCGCGAAGGGGTATCTGGCGATCCAGACCGTCCGATCTGATTCGAGCGCGCAGGATTATACCTAACTCTTTATGAAACGGTACGCGATCCTAACCGTCCGATCGACGATCGACGACGCGGATTTAAAATATCCCGACTCGCCTAGGATTCGTCCGATCGAGATCGAACGTCCCAGGACAACCCAGCGAACCGGTACGCGCAGATCAAATCGCAGCCGTCCACGCGATGATCGACGGACGCGACCCTCTCTTCTCCCCTCGGCCAATCGAGACGGCGGCGATGAGCTCCGCGGCGGCGGTCACTCCGGCGAATCGTGAACCGATGCCCCAGTGCGCCAAAGACCGATTAACTAGCCCTACACCTTGCGCTAAACGAGACGGACGTGGCTGAGGTATCCGTACCTGGAATTGGAGACCCGACGAGGCCGGACACGGTGCTAGGCGGATCCGTGGTGGTGGAAGAACGACGGCGAGCAATCCAGAGTGCTCCGCTGACAAACTCCACCCGATTGCGCCACCGATAGCTTCGGGCGTTGTCCACGAACCCCCCGGACACCTTGCCACGGCCGAAAACCCCCCGTAGTGCTGATCTAGCCGGCGGCGGACCTCACCCTTTCTCTCGGTGTGCGGCGAAGCTAGGCGACGACGCGCACGGCTATGGCTTGGGTACCGAGGAAGGACGTAGGTCTTATAGGAGGCGGGTCCGAGGTTGGTTGCGCCATGCACGGCGGCCGAGCGAAGGTCCGGTGAGGACGCCGTGGAAATCGGTCGGAGAAATCGCGTTCTGTTGAGATGAAGACGCCGCTGACATGCATGGCCCACAGAGCAGCGAGTGTTGGCGCGCGCGCGGGAGAGGCCATGGCGAGGCTGACACGGCGGTCCCACCGAGCGGTGACCGGATGAACGTGATCGGAGGCAGGTGGCTGGCCTGCGGGCCCGGGTTGTCGGCGCCAGGACGCAGGCGAGCGCGAGTGGAGGAGAGGCTGCCCCGTGGGGCCCACATGTCGGCGCCGCGTTGAGAACGGGCCGCGCGCGCGAGGGATAGGTGGGCTGAATAGGTAATAGCCGGCCCAGTTAGGGTTTTTATTCTTTTTCTTTTTCTTTTCTATTTTCTATTTTTCCTTTCCATTTGAATTTCAAATCAACACAAGTTTAAAGTTCAAACACTTAATTTGGATACACATATAGAACTTTAGCATAATGTGCAAAAAACCTATTTTATGTATTTCTTTATTTATTTTAGTCCTTTTAGACAAGCTTTTAATCATATAGTAGAATAATCCCTACCTTATTACTTCTAGGGAAATTAAATTTATTTTGTAGACTATATATATTAAGAAATAGTTTAATCATGATTCTTCTTTATAACCTAACCCAAAGGCAATTTAGATTATCTAAGTATCTTTAATTATGTATTTTTAACATATTCATGAGTGGAAACTTCTAAATTATGATTATCTTTAAGGAAAGGTGTTTTGATTTAAAATCTTTGAGAATTTTTCCTTGTCTTCACAAGATTGAATTTTAGGGTGTTACAAAAAATGATATGTTGCATGCTAAGGTTGTTGAACTAAAATCTTGCAAACCCTCTACATCTAATGTTGAGCATATTTCCATTTGTACTAGATGTAGAGATATTAATGTTGATGCTATCCATGATCACCTAGCCTTAATTAAAAAACAAAATGATCACATAGCACAACTTAATGCTAAGATTAGAGAGCATGACTTAGAAAATGAAAAATTTAAACTTGCTAGAAGCATGCTCTATAATGGGAGACGCCCTGGCATTAAGGATGGCATTGGCTTCCAAAAGGGAGACAATGTCAAAATTAATGCCCCTCCAAAGAACTTATCTAACTTTGTTAAGGGCAAGGCTCCCATGCCTCAGGATAACGAGGGTTACATTTTGTACCCTGCCGGCTATCCTGAGAGCAAGATTAGGAAAATTCATTCTAGGAAGTCTCACTCTAGCCCTAATCATGCTTACATGTATAAGGGTGAGACATCTAGTTCTAGGCAACCAACCCGTGCCAAGTTGCCTAGAAAGAAAATTCCTAATGCATCAAATGATCATAGCATTTCATTTAAAACTTTTGATGCATCTTATGTTTTGACTAACAAATCCGGCAAGATAGTTGCCAAAATTGTTGGGGGCAAACACAAGGGCTCCAAGACTTGTGTTTGGGTACCCAAAGTTCTTGTATCTAATGCTAAAGGACCCAAAACCGTTTGGGTACCTAAAATCAAGAACTAAAATTGTTTTGCAGGTTTATGCATCCGGGGGCTCAAGTTGGATACTCGACAGCGGGTGCACAAACCACATGACAGGGGAGAAAAAGATGTTCTCCTCATATGAGAAAAACCAAAATCCCCAACGAGCTATCACATTCGGGGATGGAAATCAAGGTTTGGTCAAAGGCTTGGGTAAAATTGCTATATCTCCTGACCATACTATTTCCAATGTTTTTCTTGTAGATTCCTTAGATTACAATTTGCTTTCCGTATCCCAATTATGTCAAATGGGCTACAACTGTCTTTTTACTAATACAGGTGTTACTGTCTTTAGAAGAAGTGATGATTCAATAGCATTCAAGGGAGTGTTAGAGGGTCAGCTATACTTGGTAGATTTTGATAGAGCTGAACTCGACACTTGCTTGATTGCTAAGACTAACTTGGGTTGGCTCTGGCACCGCCGACTAGCCCATGTTGGAATGAAGAATCTTCACAAGCTTCTAAAGGGAGAACACATTTTAGGACTAACAAATGTTCATTTTGAGAAAGACAGGATTTGTAGCGCATGTCAAGCCGGGAAGCAAGTTGGTGTCCATCATCCACACAAAAACATCATGACTACCGACAGGCCACTGGAGCTCCTACACATGGACTTATTCGGCCCGATCGCTTACATAAGCATCGGCGGTAGTAAGTATTGTCTTGTAATTGTGGATGATTATTCTCGCTTCACTTGGGTATTCTTTTTGCAGGAAAAATCACAAACCCAAGAGACCTTAAAAGGATTCTTAAGACGAGCTCAAAATGAGTTCGGCTTAAGGATCAAGAAAATTAGAAGCGACAATGGGACGGAGTTCAAGAACTCTCAAATTGAAGGCTTCCTTGAGGAGGAGGGCATCAAGCATGAGTTCTCTTCTCCCTACACTCCACAACAAAATGATGTAGTGGAGAGGAAAAATCGAACTCTATTGGACATGGCAAGAACCATGCTTGATGAGTACAAGACACCGGATCGGTTTTGGGCCGAGGCGGTCAACACCGCCTGCTACGCCATCAACCGGTTATATCTTCATCGAATCCTCAAGAAGACATCTTATGAACTCCTAACCGGTAAAAAGCCAAATATTTCATATTTTAGAGTTTTTGGTAGCAAATGCTTTATTCTTGTTAAGAGAGGTAGAAAATCTAAATTTGCTCCTAAAACTGTAGAAGGCTTTTTACTAGGATATGACTCAAACACAAGGGCATATAGAGTCTTTAACAAGTCCTCAGGACTTGTTGAAGTTTCTTGTGACGTTGTGTTTGATGAGACTAACGGCTCTCAAGTAGAGCAAGTTGATCTTGATGATATAGGTGAAGAACAGGCTCCATGCATAGCGCTAAGGAACATGTCCATTGGGGATGTGTGTCCTAAGGAATCCGAAGAGCCTTCACATGCACAAGATCAACCATCCTCCTCAACGAAAGCATCTCCACCAACTCAAATTGAGGATGAGGCTCAAGATGTTGAACAAGAAGATCAAGAAGATGAGCTACCTCAAAATGACGGCAACGATCAAGGGGGAGATTCAAATGATGAAGACAAGGAGGATGAACAACCAAGGCCGCCACACCCAAGAGTCCACCAAGCAATACAACGAGATCACCCCGTCGACACCATCCTCGGCGACATTTATAAGGGGGTAACTACTCGATCTCGTGTTGCTCATTTTTGTGAACATTACTCGTTTGTTTCCTCTATTGAGCCAACCAGGGTAGAGGAAGCACTACAAGATTCGGATTGGGTGGTGGCGATGCAAGAGGAGCTCAACAATTTCACAAGGAATGAGGTATGGTATTTAGTTCCACGTCCTAATCAAAATGTTGTAGGAACCAAGTGGGTCTTCCGCAACAAGCAAGACGAGCATGGTGTGGTGACTAGGAACAAAGCTCGACTCGTGGCCAAGGGATATTCACAAGTCGAAGGTTTGGATTTTGGTGAAACCTATGCACCCGTAGCTAGGCTTGAGTCAATTCGCATATTATTGGCCTATGCTACTTACCATGGCTTCAAGCTTTATCAAATGGACGTGAAGAGTGCCTTCCTCAATGGACCAATCAAGGAGGAGGTCTACGTTGAGCAACCTCCCGGCTTTGAAGACAGTGAGTATCCTAATCATGTTTATAGGCTCTCTAAGGCGCTTTATGGGCTCAAGCAAGCCCCAAGAGCATGGTATGAATGCCTTAGAGATTTCCTTATTGCAAATGGCTTCAAAGTCGGCAAGGCCGATCCTACTTTATTCACTAAAACTCTTGATAATGATTTGTTTGTATGCCAAATTTATGTTGATGATATCATATTTGGGTCTACTAACAAGTCTACATGTGAAGAATTTAGTAGGATTGTCGGGGACCATAATTAGGGGTACCCACAAGACGCCTAATTCTCAGCTGGTAACCCCCATCAGCATAAAGCTGCAGAGGCCTGATGGGTTTGATTAAGTCAGGGATCAGTCCATACGAGTGACTCGATCACGCCACGCCCGAGCCTAGCCTCGGGCGAGGGCAGCCGACCCTAAGATGACTCCGTCTCGCCTGAGGCCTCCTCTTTCACGGCAGACGCATCACCGGCTCGCCCGAGGCCCCGCCTTCGATAAGAAGTGACCCTGACTAAATCACCGCGCCAACCGACCAAGTCACCGGGGCGTTTAACGCAAAAGGTAAGACCGACGGGCGACCAGACTTCGCCAGAGGTGCCATAGGAGGCTCTGCCCGACCCAGGGCTCGGACTCGGGCTAAGGCCCCGGAAGACGGCGAACTCCGCTCCGCCCGACCCAGGGCTCGGACTCGGGCTAAGGCCCCGGAAGACGGCGAACTCCGCTCCGCCCGACCCAGGGCTCGGACTCGGGCTAAGGCCTCGGAAGACGGCGAACTCCGCTCCGCCCGACCCAGGGCTCGGACTCGGGCTAAGGCCCCGGAAGACGGCGAACTCCGCTCCGCCCGACCCAGGGCTCGGACTCGGGCTAAGGCCCCGGAAGACGACGAACTCCGCCTCGCCCGACCCAGGGCTCGGACTCCGCCTCGGCCTCTGCCGAACGACCTCCGCCTCGCCCGACCCAGGGGTTCGGGCTCAGCCTCTGTCATGCAGGACGGACTCGACCTCGACTTCGGAGGAGCCTCCACGACGCCCGACCTAGGACACAAGACCGCCACGTCAACAGGAAGCGTCATCATCACTCTGCCCTGAGCCGACTTGGGTCGCAGAGAACAAGACCGGCGTCCCATCTGGCCAGCTACGCCAGATAGGCAATGATGGCGCCCCGCTAGACCATGACGGTGGCGGCTCTCAGCTCCCTTACGAAAGCAGGAGGACGTCAGCAAGGGCCCGGCCACTCCGACAGCTGTCCCTCCGTCCGGCTCCGTTACTCCTCCAACAGCCACGACGCCACACCAACAGGGTGCCAAGATCTCTCCGGCTGCCACCTTGGCATGTACTCAGGGCACTAGCACTCCCCCGCTAGACACGTAGCACCTTGCTACACCCCCATTTTGTACACCTGGACCCTCTCCTTACGCCTATAAAGGGAAGGACCAGGGCCTTCTTAGAGAAGGTTGGCCTCGCGGGGACGAAGGGCAGGGGCAGGCGCTCTCTCGGGGCCGCTCGCTCCCCTCACCTCGCGCGGACGCTTGTAACCCCCTACTGCAAGCGCACCCGACCTGGGCGCGGGACGAACACGAAGGCCGCGGGAATTCTCCGACTCCCTCACGACCCGGCTCCGGCCGCCTCGCTCTCGCTCTCTCTCTCTCCCCCCTTCGCGCTCGCCCACGTGCTCGACCCATCTGGGCTGGGGCACGCGGCACACTCACTCGTCGGCTCGGGGACCCCCCGGTCTCGGAACGCCGACAGTTGGCGCGCCAGGTAGGGGCCTGCTGCGTGTTGACGAGTAGTTTCCCGTCAAGCTCCAGATGGGCAGTCTCCAACGACCTCTTCAACCCGGATCGGTGCTCCGTTTCGGGAGTCTCGAGTTCATGTCCTTCGACGGCAACTACGACATGATACTCCTTCCACCGCCGCGCGACAGCGACAATGGTGGCGGACAGCCCGCCCGCCGGCGGCGGAATCGACGACGTCTTTCCCGCATGGGGGAAGGACAACTTTCGAGCTCGCCCCATCCTCTCCCTCGCCATCGGAGGAGGAGGAGGCGGGGCAACCAAGGCCGAGCGGGAGGCCGCGCTCCGACGGCTGTCGAGCAAATCGGCATCCCCGGCGCCCCAACGGAGGACACGCCAAGCGTCGCCCTCGCGTTCGAGGCAAAGGCGAGCGCCATCCCCCCGCAACACGTCGACCCCGAGCAGGTGGACGACGCCGGCGCGCTCACGAAGGGCCTGCAGGACGTCGCCCTCGTACCCAGGACGACGGCGCGATCAGCCCCCGACATGACTTCGTCGCTCCTCGTCGACAAAAAGGTACCGACTGCTCCCCATCTTTCGTCATTTCGACTCGACCTCAACCTGCCTAGCGATCTCGCTTTGGCGGATACTCACGTTGAGGCGAGTGCAACCTCTCTGGGGTTTCGTGTGCGGTCGCCTTGGGACCGACTGACGGGTGTCTCGACCTACGGACCCTCTGGGTCCGAGGAAGATGACGACCCCAGCATCTGCTGGGATTTCTCCGGATCTGGCAACCCTAGTGCCATGCGGGACTTCATGACCGCATGTGACTATTGCCTCTCCGACTGTTCCGACGGCAGCCGTAGCCCTGACGACAAGGACTGCGGCCCGAGCCGCGAATGTTTCCACATCGAGCTAGGGGATCCCTCCGGAGGCGGCTGTCTCGGCATGCCGGAGGATGGTGATCCCCCTAGGCCAGCGCCTCGCGCCGACATCCCGCGGGAGCTAGCTGTGGTCCCCGTTCCGGCGGGGGGTTACGACCCACAGCTCGAGCAAGTCCGCGGGGCGCAGGCCGGGCCCGATGAGGGAGCAGGAGCGCTCGAGGCAATCCGCCAGAACATCGGGCAGGTATGGGCGAGCCAGCCCCCGGCCGGAGGAATACGTCACCTGCCCCAAGGTCTCCAGCACCGCATCGCCAACGATGCCAGGGACAGACCGCCACCCGCATCCGGCGGAACCGGTCAGGACCTGGCCGCCGTAGCGATGCTCCTCCGCGCGATGCCGGAGTCATCAACCACCGAGGGTCGGCGAATCCAGGGAGAACTCAAGCATCTCCTGGAAGGCGCTGCGGCCCGGCGGGCCGAGAGCTCTGCCTCCCGAAGGCAGGGATACCCCTCGGAACCTCGTGCCGCGACTTCCCGACTCACGCGGGAAGCCTCGGTCTACACCGGGTGCACGTGCAACACTGCGCCTGCGGCCCCGGTCCGCCTCGGCGACGAGCACCCTCATCGCGATCGTCGGGCACGCCTCGACGAAAGGGTGCGCCGAGGCTATCACCCCAGGCGTGGGGGACGCTACGACAGCGGGGAGGATCGGAGTCCCACGCCCGAACCACCCGGTCTGCAGGTCTTCAGCCGAGCCATTCGGCGGGCGCCGTTTCCGCCCCGATTCCGACCCCCGACTACTATCACGAAGTACTCGGGGGAAACAAGACCGGAATTGTGGCTCGCGGACTACCGCCTGGCCTGTCAACTGGGTGGGACGGACGATGACAACCTCATCATCCGAAACCTCCCCCTGTTCCTCTCCGACACTGCTCGTGCCTGGTTGGAGCACCTGCCTCCGGAGCAGATTTCCAACTGGGAGGATCTGGTCCATGCTTTCGCCGGCAACTTCCAGGGCACGTACGTGCGCCCCGGGAATTCCTGGGACCTCCGAAGCTGTCGGCAACTGCCGGGAGAGTCTCTCCGGGACTACATCCGGCGGTTCTCGAAGCAGCGCACCGAGCTGCCCAACGTCACCGACTCCGACGTCATTGGCGCGTTCCTCGCCGGCACCACCTACCGGGACCTGGTGAGCAAGTTGGGTCGCAAGACCCCCACCAGGGCGAGCGAGCTGATGGACATCGCCACCATGTTCGCCTCCGGCCAGGAGGCGGTAGAGGCCATCTTCCGAAAGGACAAGCAACCCCAGGGCCGCCCGTCGGAAGATGCTCCCGAGGCGTCTACTCCGCGCGGCGCCAAGAAGAAAGGCAGGAGGAAGTCGCAAGCGAAACGCGACATTCCCGATGCAGACCTTGTCGCCGCCGCCGAGCACAAGAACCCTCGGAAGCCCCCCGGAGGTGCTAACCTCTTCGACAAGGCACTCAAGGAGACGTGCCCCTACCATCAGGGGCCCGTCAAGCACACCCTCGAGGAGTGCGTCATGCTTCGGCGCCACTTCCACAGGGCCGGGCCACCCGCAGAGGGTGGCAGGGCTCACGACGACGACAAAAAGGAAGATCACCGAGCAGGAGAGTTCCCCGAGGTCCGCGACTGCTTCATGATCTACGGAGGGCATGCGGCGAATGCCTCGGCTCGGCATCGTAAGCAAGAGCGTCGGGAGGTCTGCTCGGTGAAGGTGGCGGCGCCGGTCTACCTAGACTGGTCCGACAAGCCCATCACCTTCGACCGGGACGACCACCCCGACCACGTGCCGAGCCCGGGGAAGTACCCGCTCGTCGTCGACCCCGTCATCGGCGACGTCAGGCTCACCAAGGTCCTGATGGATGGAGGCAGCTGCCTCAACATCATCTACGCTGAGACCCTCAGGCTCCTGCGCGTCGACCTGTCATCCGTCCGAGCAGGCGCTGCGCCCTTCCACGGGATCATTCCCGGGAAGCGCGTCCAGCCCCTCGGACAGCTCGACCTTCCTGTCTGCTTCGGAACGCCATCCAACTTCTGAAGGGAGACTTTGACGTTCGAGGTGGTCGGGTTCCGAGGAACCTACCACGCAGTGCTGGGAAGACCATGCTACGCGAAGTTCATGGCCATCCCCAACTACACTTACCTAAAGCTCAAGATGCCGGGCCCCAACGGGGTCATCACCGTCGGCCCCACGTACAAACACGCATTCGAATGCGAAGTGGAGTGCGTGGAGTACGCCGAGGCCCTCGCCGAGTCCGAGGCCCTCATTGCCGACCTGGAAAGCCTCTCCCGAGAGGTGCCGGACGTGAAGCGACATGCCGGCAACTTCGAGCCAGCAGAGACGGTTAAGGCCGTCCCTCTCGACCCCAGTGGCGACGCCTCCAAGCAGATTCGGATCGGATCCGGGCTCGACCCCAAATAGGAAGCGGTGCTCGTCGACTTTCTCCGCGCGAACGCCGACGTCTTTGCGTGGAGTCCCTCGGACATGCCCGGCATACCGAGGGAAGTCGCCGAGCACTCGCTGGATATTCGGGCCGGGGCCCGACCGGTCAGACAGCCTCTACGCCGATTCGACGAGGAAAGGCGCAGGGTGATAGGCGAGGAGATCCACAAGCTGATGACAGCAGGGTTCATCAAAGAGGTATTCCATCCCGAATGGCTTGCCAACCCTGTACTTGTGAGGAAAAAAGGGGGGAAGTGGCGGATGTGTGTAGACTACACTGGTCTCAACAAAGCATGTCCCAAGGTCCCCTACCCTCTACCTCGCATCGACCAAATTGTGGACTCTACTGCAGGGTGCGAAACCCTGTCTTTCCTCGATGCCTACTCAGGGTATCATCAAATCAAGATGAAAGAGTCCGACCAGCTCGCGACTTCTTTCATCACGCCCTTCGGCATGTACTGTTATGTCACAATGCCGTTCGGTTTGAGGAACGCGGGTGCAACGTACCAGCGGTGCATGAACCATGTGTTCGGCGAACACATCGGTCGCACGGTCGAGGCCTACGTCGACGACATCGTGGTCAAGACGAGGAAAGCCTCCGACCTTCTCTCCGACCTTGAACGGACATTCCGATGTCTCAAGGCGAAGGGCGTCAAGCTCAATCCCGAGAAGTGCGTATTCGGGGTGCCCCGAGGCATGCTCTTGGGATTCATCGTCTCCGAGCGGGGCATCGAAGCCAACCCGGAGAAGATCGCAGCGATCACAAACATGGGGCCCATCAAGGACTTAAAAGGCGTACAGAGGATCATGGGATGCCTCGCGGCCTTGAGCCGTTTCATCTCGCGCCTCGGCGAAAGAGGCCTGCCCCTGTACCGCCTCTTAAGGAAGGCCGAGTGCTTCACTTGGACTCCCGAGGCCGAGGAAGCCCTCGGGAACCTGAAGGCGCTCCTCACCCAGGCGCCCGTCTTGGTACCCCCAGCTGATGGAGAAGCCCTTTTGGTCTACGTCGCCGCAACCACTCAGGTGGTCAGCGCCGCGATCGTGGTCGAAAGGCAGGAAGAGGGGCATGCTTTGCCCATTCAGAGGCCAGTTTACTTCGTCAGCGAAGTGCTGTCCGAGACCAAGACCCGCTACCCACAAGTCCAGAAGCTGCTATATGCAGTGATCCTGACGAGGCGAAAGCTGCGACATTACTTCGAGTCCCATCCGGTGACTGTGGTGTCATCCTTCCCCCTGGGGGAGATCATCCAGTGCCGAGAAGCCTCGGGGCGGATCGCGAAGTGGGCGGTGGAAATCATGGGCGAGGCAATCTCGTTCGCCCCTCGGAAGGCCATCAAGTCCCAGGTACTGGCGGATTTCGTAGCCGAATGGGTCGATACCCAGTTGCCAACGGCTCCGATCCAACCAGAGCTCTGGACCATGTTTTTCGACGGGTCGCTGATGAAGACGGGAGCCGGCGTGGGCCTGCTCTTCGTCTCGCCCCTCGGGAAACACCTGCGCTACGTGCTCCGCCTCCACTTCCCGGCGTCCAACAATGTGGCTGAGTACGAGGCTCTGATCAACGGACTGCGAATCGCCATCGAGCTAGGGGTCCGACGCCTCGATGCACGCGGCGACTCGCAGCTCGTCATCGACCAAGTCATGAAGAACTCCCTCTGCCGCGACCCGAAGATGGAGGCCTACTGTGAGGAGGTTCGACGCCTGGAAGACAAGTTCTACGGACTCGAACTTAACCACATCGCCCGGCGCTACAACGAGACCGCGGACGAGCTGGCGAAGATAGCCTCGGGGCGAACTACGGTTCCCCCGGACGTCTTCTCCCGGGATCTGCACCAACCCTCCGTCAAGATAGGCGACACGCCCGAGCCCGAGGCACCCTCGGCCTCGTCCGAAGTGACCTCGGCCCAGCCCGAGCCATCCTCGGCTCAACCCGAGGAACCCTCGGAGCCCGAGGGCGAAGCATTGCGCATCGAGGAGGAGCAGAACGGGGTCGTGCCAGATCAAGATTGGCAAACCCCGTACCTGCAATATCTCCGCCAAGGAGAACTGCCCCTCGACCGAGCCGAGGCTCGGCGGGTAGCGCGACGCGCCAAATCGTTCGTCTTGCTGGGCGACGACAAGGAGCTCTACCACCGTAGCCCCTCGGGCATCCTCCAGCGATGCATCTCCATCGCCGAAGGTTAGGAACTCCTGCGGGAAATACACTCGGGGGCTTGCGGTCATCATGCAGCACCTCGAACCCTCGTCGGGAACGCTTTCTGCCAAGGCTTCTACTGGCCGACTGTAACACCCTAAAGTTCAAACTTGTGAAAACAAGGAAAAATTCTCAAAGATTTTAAATCAAAACACCTTTCCTTAAAGATAATCATAATTTAGAAGTTTCCACTCATGAATATGTTAAAAATACATAATTAAAGATACTTAGATAATCTAAATTGCCTTTGGGTTAGGATATATAAAAGAATTATGGTTAAACTATTTCTTGACATATATAAGTCTACAATATAAATTTGATTTCCCTAGAACTAATAAGGTAGGGATTATTCTACTATATGGTTAAAAGCTTGTCTAAAAGAACTAAAATAAATAAAGAAAAATATAAAATATGTTTTTGCACATTATGCTAAAGTTCTATATGTGTATTCAAATTAAGTGTTTGAACTTTAAACTTGTGTTGATTTGAAATTCAAAAGGAAAGGAAAATAGAAAATAAGAAATAAAAGAAAAGGGGAGAACTAAGAAAAATACTACATAAAATAAAATAAAAATCAGAATAAACATCCTCCACACTTATATTAATAAATTATACCTTTCAAACTGAGGACAAGTTATTCACAAAGTTTGAACTCAAACTTGAAATTCAAATTGGATTTGAAAATGGAGAAAAGAAAATAGAAAAAGAAAAAGAAAAAGAATAAAAACCCCTAACTGGGCCGGCTACTGGAAATCGGCCCACTTAAGCTTTTCCACGCGCGCGCGGCCCAGACCACCAAAAGCCGGCGCCGACAGGTGGGACCCGTCGGTCAGCTCCACACGCGCGCCAGCTTCTCCGTTATCGGGTCGCTGCGGATTGGGCCCACTCGTCAGTGTACCGCATGCACGCGCCGACAACCCGGGCCCGCATGCCAGCCACTCCCTCTCTCGCGTGCGCTCGGACTCACTGTCTCGCGGACCCCACTCGTCGGCCTCCCACGCCCGCGCTCACACCTCCCTGCTTCTTTCGCTGATCCGCGGGGCCCGCTTGTCGGGTTCGTCTTCAACAACTTCGCTGAGCTCGCCGCAACGACCGCCGTGCGCATCGCGCGCTACACCGACCGGATTCCTCGGGCGCGGACTCCCCTAGCTATAAATTCGTACCGAGCTCGCCTCCCTCCCTTCATCTCCCCACTGCCAGCCACCATCGCCGGGAACGCAGAGAGAGAACCGGAGAGGAGCACCGCCGTCACGGCATAACACCATCCGCCGTGCGCTCGTGCGTTCCAAGCTTGGGGATCAGCTCGGGGGGTTCCGTCGTCGACGCGAAAGCTGTGCGTGGCGCTATCGGGTCGAGAACCGGCCGACTCCGACCGGAATTGCTGACCGGAGTTGGGACGCCACCGCGGATCGACGCTTCACCGTGGGCAGTCGTCTCTGCGCCATTATCGACGGTGAGTTCTCCTCCATGCGATTCGCAGTACCCCCTTGATTGCGTGGCACCTTTTGATTTGAGGCTTAGCGCTCGGAGGGGACGGATTTCGCGAGCTCCGGCGATGGTCCGCCGCGGTTGGTGGGCGGCGCCACCGTCGCTCGGCGAAGGATTGGGGGAAGTGCTCGCGGCCGTTGGATCAGCCACGAACGGTCGAGATTAGATCGGGGCATACCCCTTCGCTCGGTTTGATCGCAGCCGTCCGATTGTGGATGGACGTTCGGGATGGGATCACGTAGTTTTAAAGTCGTGACCGTTAGATCTGGATCCGACGGCTCTGGGCGCGTACCGTTTCGGTGTCGGCTCAATTTAATCTGGGCCATCGGTTTGTGATCGGACGGCCCTGGATTCACGATACCCCTTCGGTGGGTAATCTTCATAAAGAGCCCCTCGGTTTTACTTAAATCAACCCGCCGTCCTGTGCGGGTGTAGTCTGAGTCTTAAGGAAACTTACCCCGAGCCCCCTGCAGTTTCTTGTAATTGAGGCCCAGTCCAGCACTCAGTTAAATTGAATAAATAGAATAGAAAATGGATTTTTAATACAAAAATAATTGCTAGAACTTAGATAATTCATAGAAAATCCATTTTAGCTCCAAATTGAGTCATTCCAATTCCTAGAATTTTGTAATAATAATCTCTATCATTTAGAATCACTGTTTTGACATGAACTCTGTCAGAAAATTTATTTATCAATTTAACCATATTATAATCACATTAAACCTTAGGAAATTCATAACTTGAATTCTACAACTCTAAAATTAATAATTCTTTTTCCTGTGATCTTATTTTAATATGTAGATTATTAATATGAATTTTGCATATATGTTTGGTGTAATGTTAATTTTGCCTATACCATGTATGTTTGTATTGCTACGACTAGCAGTGAGGTCACGAGTCATCAGGAGATCATCCTGCTACCTGGAATCTCAAGGCCCAGGCAAGTTGTGCCCTTGATCACTTCTTTTCACCTACTCATGTTCTAATTAATCATAATGATCTGCATAGGTTAATTTTGATGGGACCCAATAGGTCACCCTAGATTGTTTATCTCATTACCTTGTTCACCCCTGAATCACTTGGGTAGTATTGCTATTGCTTTATATGGTTTTGGGATAATCATTTATTACCTCCATGTTCCAATTCTAGTTGTTATTCTGTTTATGTTCATGTTGATATCATTAATGTTAATTGGAACATGGAGCGACCACCCGGGAAAACAGTGCTACCACAAGGGTAGTATGGGATGCCCTTGGCTGATTAATTAGGAAAGCTAGTGGAAGACTACCTTACCCGAAAGGGGCAAGGGCAGTAGGGGAGAGGTCAGTGCGGGAAGTGCCCTCGGGAGGATTTTGCTGCGATGGCGGTCCTGCAAGGGATTCCTGTACTGGATCTTCCTATAAACTGTAGCGGGTTTTCGGAAGCTAGTGGAACTTTGTAAAGGCCTCGTAGTGTTACCCTGCCTCGCTTCCTTGGTAGAGGTGAATGGGATTCATGACCCCTTGGCAGATGGGTAACACGACTTGTGGGTAAAGATGCGCAACCTCTGCAGAGTGTAAAACTGGTATACTAGCCGTGCTCACGGTCATGAGCAGCTCGGACCCTCACATGATTAATTTATGGAACTAAATTCAATTTGTCATATGCATTGCATCGCAGGTGATGAGGTTATTACTTTTGTTCTACTATTTAATTGGGTTGGTATTTACTTACACTTAGTAATTGCTAATAAAATTTTGACCAACTTAAAAGCAATGCTCAGCTCTAACCATCTCCTTTGGTAAGCCTTACACTTCACATGAGCTCCCACCTTTGGCGAGTTCATGCACATTATTCCCCACAACTTGTTGAGCGATGAACGTATGTGAGCTCACTCTTGCTGTCTCACATACACCACAGGTCAAGAACAGGTATTGCAGGATGATGCTCTTGGAGGATGCTGCGATGAGTTCGTGAGAGGTCTAGGTCGTCGTCTCCCAGTCAACTTTTGGGTTGCTGGACCGTTGTCTCCCTATAATGTAATTATTTATTTTGTATAGAACTCCTGTTATGTATAAAGATGTGACATTCGATCCTGTGCCACTATACATCATATGTTTGAGACTTGGTCCCAGCATACCTGGTGTTTATGTTAACCCCGGGTTTTGGACCCCTAAAATCCGGGTGTTACAGAAGTGGTATCAGAGGAATGTTGACTGTAGGACGAAACCTAGATAGAACTGGACAACCATTGTCTACTTACCTTTGCTACTCTGATTCTTTCTAAACTTTCCTTAAATCATTTCTCATCTAATTCCGCTTTACTCTGATTATTCTTACCTTTTCATTCTAAAGACAAGTTTGGGTTTCACACTTTGAAATCCTGTGCCTAAAGTGACCTTAAGAATAGGAGACCTAATCCTAGGAACAAAAACAAAACTATTTTTATAAGTGTTTATGTATTTGAATGTTTTGTTCTTATGATACTTGTCTGATTTGGATCTTTGATTGAGTGTGATGGGTTGTGGAGTAATGTCCGCAATTACATCTGCATATACATCTAGGTATAAATAATAGCAATTGTAAGATAGCTAGACAAACTAGATTATCCCCTTAGAAAATATATGTAGTATTCCGTATCAATCTTATCTTAACATATTCTATCTTACCTTTGGACATTCATCTCGTACAACTAATTACCCTAGTCTTGACATAGAATATCTGGCCCAGCCCTGCCAAAGAAATTCCAGTACATAACCAACTATTAGTTTATTCATTCTGTCTATTAAATGATTCCCTTGCAAAGCTATCTTACCATATGCTTCTAACTTAGATGGTCAATACCAGGCGGGGTGGTGGAATTGATTTACCTGCTAATCAACAACCCCAACCGCAGTCAGCAGAGATGAATCCTCCTAATCCTCCACAAGGCGGAGTTGATCCCCTCGTCGCAGCTCAAATGAGAATGATGCAGCAAATGGCGGACACCATGGCAGATATGCGCACCCAAATGCAGCAAGAACGCCAAGAAATGCACCGGGAAAGAGAGGATGCACGTCGGGAAATGCGCCAAGAACGGGAAGAAATACGCCAGGAGAGGAGGGTACAACAACAACAGCTGCAGCAACAACTTCAACAACAGCAGCAACAACAACAAATGCCATTGCCTCCACCCCCAGTTCCACCCCGGGACAAGCACCGGGAATTCATGAGCCACAAGCCACCAACCTTCTCCAACTCCGCAGATCCGCTGCAAGCAGATGACTGGTTAAAGTCCATAGAGAAGATGCTCAACATAGCTCAGTGCTCGGATAGAGAGAAAGTACTCTATGCTTCGGGTCGTCTTGCTGGTCCCGCTGCAGATTGGTGGGATGCGTACTGTGCAGCTCATGCTGCTGCCGATACAATTACCTGGGAAGAATTCTCCGCACAATTCAGGAATTACCATATTCCTGCTGGACTCATGAAGATTAAGAGGAAGGAGTTTCTATCCCTCAAGCAAGGAAGTATGTCCGTAAGCGAATATAGAGACAAATTCATCCAGTTATCTCGATATGCTCCCAGAGATGTTGAGGATGATGAGCAAAAGCAGGAGCTCTTTCTGGATGGTTTGATTGGACCCTTGCAATATCAGCTGGTATCGCACACCTTCCCATCCTTCCAAAGGCTATTGGATAAAGCTATTGCTGTAGAAAACAAGAGGAGTATATTTGGAGAGAAAAGAAAGGCTGTCAACCAAGGGCAGGCTGGAAGCAGTTCCCGTCCTCGCTATACCACCACTCCAAGTACATCAGCTAGTGGCAATTCTGGACAACAAACTCAACAGACACCAACTGCTCCTCCAAAGGCAAGCACTCCAGTAGGACCCGCTGCTCCCAACACAACCGCCATCAGGACATGCTTCAAGTGTGGACAACCGGGACACTACGCCAACTACTGTCCCAACAGAGCGGCCTACACTACACCGGCTCCGATGAAGCAAGGACAAGCCTCGGCAGGGAAGAGTCAGCCCCTATCCATCAACCGAGGATATGCCCATCATACAGAAGTAGAAGCTGAACCCGGTGAACTTGAAATTCAAATTCAAGAAGAAGAGCCAGTTGGAGATGAAGTAGTCGGTGAAGAAGTCAACGAGCAACAAGAATAAAGAGATAAACATAGATATAGATACATATATATATATTTTACTATTTGTAAGACCTAAATATTAGTTTAGCTATTAGTTAGTATTTTACTATTTTAGTAATAATAATAAGGTCCATTTGACCCTGTGTTTGCTAATAAGATATGCATCATGCCGAGATTTTGTTTATGCATATGTGTTGAATCAATATGAACATGCACCCTTTTTCCTTACAAATCTCGAGGACGAGATTATTTTTAAGGGGGGTAGGATTTGTAACACCCTAAAGTTCAAACTTGTGAAAACAAGGAAAAATTCTCAAAGATTTTAAATCAAAACACCTTTCCTTAAAGATAATCATAATTTAGAAGTTTCCACTCATGAATATGTTAAAAATACATAATTAAAGATACTTAGATAATCTAAATTGCCTTTGGGTTAGGATATATAAAAGAATTATGGTTAAACTATTTCTTGACATATATAAGTCTACAATATAAATTTGATTTCCCTAGAACTAATAAGGTAGGGATTATTCTACTATATGGTTAAAAGCTTGTCTAAAAGAACTAAAATAAATAAAGAAAAATATAAAATATGTTTTTGCACATTATGCTAAAGTTCTATATGTGTATTCAAATTAAGTGTTTGAACTTTAAACTTGTGTTGATTTGAAATTCAAAAGGAAAGGAAAATAGAAAATAAGAAATAAAAGAAAAGGGGAGAACTAAGAAAAATACTACATAAAATAAAATAAAAATCAGAATAAACATCCTCCACACTTATATTAATAAATTATACCTTTCAAACTGAGGACAAGTTATTCACAAAGTTTGAACTCAAACTTGAAATTCAAATTGGATTTGAAAATGGAGAAAAGAAAATAGAAAAAGAAAAAGAAAAAGAATAAAAACCCCTAACTGGGCCGGCTACTGGAAATCGGCCCACTTAAGCTTTTCCACGCGCGCGCGGCCCAGACCACCAAAAGCCGGCGCCGACAGGTGGGACCCGTCGGTCAGCTCCACACGCGCGCCAGCTTCTCCGTTATCGGGTCGCTGCGGATTGGGCCCACTCGTCAGTGTACCGCATGCACGCGCCGACAACCCGGGCCCGCATGCCAGCCACTCCCTCTCTCGCGTGCGCTCGGACTCACTGTCTCGCGGACCCCACTCGTCGGCCTCCCACGCCCGCGCTCACACCTCCCTGCTTCTTTCGCTGATCCGCGGGGCCCGCTTGTCGGGTTCGTCTTCAACAACTTCGCTGAGCTCGCCGCAACGACCGCCGTGCGCATCGCGCGCTACACCGACCGGATTCCTCGGGCGCGGACTCCCCTAGCTATAAATTCGTACCGAGCTCGCCTCCCTCCCTTCATCTCCCCACTGCCAGCCACCATCGCCGGGAACGCAGAGAGAGAACCGGAGAGGAGCACCGCCGTCACGGCATAACACCATCCGCCGTGCGCTCGTGCGTTCCAAGCTTGGGGATCAGCTCGGGGGGTTCCGTCGTCGACGCGAAAGCTGTGCGTGGCGCTATCGGGTCGAGAACCGGCCGACTCCGACCGGAATTGCTGACCGGAGTTGGGACGCCACCGCGGATCGACGCTTCACCGTGGGCAGTCGTCTCTGCGCCATTATCGACGGTGAGTTCTCCTCCATGCGATTCGCAGTACCCCCTTGATTGCGTGGCACCTTTTGATTTGAGGCTTAGCGCTCGGAGGGGACGGATTTCGCGAGCTCCGGCGATGGTCCGCCGCGGTTGGTGGGCGGCGCCACCGTCGCTCGGCGAAGGATTGGGGGAAGTGCTCGCGGCCGTTGGATCAGCCACGAACGGTCGAGATTAGATCGGGGCATACCCCTTCGCTCGGTTTGATCGCAGCCGTCCGATTGTGGATGGACGTTCGGGATGGGATCACGTAGTTTTAAAGTCGTGACCGTTAGATCTGGATCCGACGGCTCTGGGCGCGTACCGTTTTGGTGTCGGCTCAATTTAATCTGGGCCATCGGTTTGTGATCGGACGGCCCTGGATTCACGATACCCCTTCGGTGGGTAATCTTCATAAAGAGCCCCTCGGTTTTACTTAAATCAACCCGCCGTCCTGTGCGGGTGTAGTCTGAGTCTTAAGGAAACTTACCCCGAGCCCCCTGCAGTTTCTTGTAATTGAGGCCCAGTCCAGCACTCAGTTAAATTGAATAAATAGAATAGAAAATGGATTTTTAATACAAAAATAATTGCTAGAACTTAGATAATTCATAGAAAATCCATTTTAGCTCCAAATTGAGTCATTCCAATTCCTAGAATTTTGTAATAATAATCTCTATCATTTAGAATCACTGTTTTGACATGAACTCTGTCAGAAAATTTATTTATCATTTAACCATATTTTAATCACATTAAACCTTAGGAAATTCATAACTTGAATTCTACAACTCTAAAATTAATAATTCTTTTTCCTGTGATCTTATTTTAATATGTAGATTATTAATATGAATTTTGCATATATGTTTGGTGTAATGTTAATTTTGCCTATACCATGTATGTTTGTATTGCTACGACTAGCAGTGAGGTCACGAGTCATCAGGAGATCATCCTGCTACCTGGAATCTCAAGGCCCAGGCAAGTTGTGCCCTTGATCACTTCTTTTCACCTACTCATGTTCTAATTAATCATAATGATCTGCATAGGTTAATTTTGATGGGACCCAATAGGTCACCCTAGATTGTTTATCTCATTACCTTGTTCACCCCTGAATCACTTGGGTAGTTTGCTATTGCTTTATATGGTTTTGGGATAATCATTTATTACCTCCATGTTCCAATTCTAGTTGTTATTCTGTTTATGTTCATGTTGATATCATTAATGTTAATTGGAACATGGAGCGACCACCCGGGAAAACAGTGCTACCACAAGGGTAGTATGGGATGCCCTTGGCTGATTAATTAGGAAAGCTAGTGGAAGACTACCTTACCCGAAAGGGGCAAGGGCAGTAGGGGAGAGGTCAGTGCGGGAAGTGCCCTCGGGAGGATTTTGCTGCGATGGCGGTCCTGCAAGGGATTCCTGTACTGGATCTTCCTATAAACTGTAGCGGGTTTTCGGAAGCTAGTGGAACTTTGTAAAGGCCTCGTAGTGTTACCCTGCCTCGCTTCCTTGGTAGAGGTGAATGGGATTCATGACCCCTTGGCAGATGGGTAACACGACTTGTGGGTAAAGATGCGCAACCTCTGCAGAGTGTAAAACTGGTATACTAGCCGTGCTCACGGTCATGAGCAGCTCGGACCCTCACATGATTAATTTATGGAACTAAATTCAATTTGTCATATGCATTGCATCGCAGGTGATGAGGTTATTACTTTTGTTCTACTATTTAATTGGGTTGGTATTTACTTACACTTAGTAATTGCTAATAAAATTTTGACCAACTTAAAAGCAATGCTCAGCTCTAACCATCTCCTTTGGTAAGCCTTACACTTCACATGAGCTCCCACCTTTGGCGAGTTCATGCACATTATTCCCCACAACTTGTTGAGCGATGAACGTATGTGAGCTCACTCTTGCTGTCTCACATACACCACAGGTCAAGAACAGGTATTGCAGGATGATGCTCTTGGAGGATGCTGCGATGAGTTCGTGAGAGGTCTAGGTCGTCGTCTCCCAGTCAACTTTTGGGTTGCTGGACCGTTGTCTCCCTATAATGTAATTATTTATTTTGTATAGAACTCCTGTTATGTATAAAGATGTGACATTCGATCCTGTGCCACTATACATCATATGTTTGAGACTTGGTCCCAGCATACCTGGTGTTTATGTTAACCCCGGGTTTTGGACCCCTAAAATCCGGGTGTTACACCGACGGCGGTGGCTGACGCCACTAGAATTGTCCGCGCCTGCGAAGGGTGCCAATTCTATGCGAAGCAGACCTGCCTGCCCGCTCAGGCTCTGCAGACGATACCCATCACCTGGCCCTTCGCTGTGTGGGGTCTGGACCTCGTCGGCCCTCTGCAGAAGGCGCCCGGGGGCTATACGCACCTGCTGGTCGCCATCGACAAATTCTCCAAGTGGATCGAGGTCCGACCCCTGAACAGCATCAGGTCCGAGCAGGCGGCGGCGTTCTTCACCAACATCATCCATCGCTTCGGGGTCCCGAACTCCATCATCACCGACAATGGCACCCAGTTCACCGGCAAAAAATTCTTGGATTTTTGCGAGGATCACAGCATCCGGGTGGAATGGGCCGCCGTAGCTCATCCCATGTCGAATGGGCAAGTAGAGCGCGCCAATGGCATGATCCTACAAGGGCTCAAGCCTCGGATCTACAACGACCTCAACAAGTTCGGCAAGCGGTGGATGAAGGAACTCCCCTCGGTGGTCTGGAGCCTGAGGACGACGCCAAGCCGAGCCACGGGTTTCACGCCGTTCTTCCTGGTCTACGGGGCCGAGGCCATCCTGCCCACCGACCTGGAATACGGCTCCCCGAGGACGCGGGCCTACAACGAAGAAAACAACCAAGCTAACCGAGAAGACTCGCTGGACCAGCTGGACGAGGCTCGGGACAGGGCCTTACTACACTCGGCGCGGTACCAACAGTCCCTGCGACGCTACCACGTCCGAGGGGTCCGACCCCGAGATCTCCAGGTGGGCGATCTGGTGCTTCGGCTGCGGCAGGACGCCCGAGGGAGGCACAAGCTCACGCCCCCCTGGGAGGGGCCGTTCATCATCGCCAAAGTTCTGAAGCCCGGAACGTACAAGCTGGCCAACAGTCAAGGCGAGGTCTACGGCAACGCTTGGAACATCCAACAACTACGTCGCTTCTACCCTTAAGATGTTTCCAAGTTATTCATATACCTCGCACCCACGCAAAGTTTAGTCAACAAGGAAGGGTCGGCCTCGCTTCGGCAAAGCCCGACCCTCCCTCGGGGGCTAAAAGGGGGGAAACCCCCCTCTGCGTCAAAATTTTCCTCGAACAGAAAATCTCTTTTATCAGAACATCTTTTCGTGCTTTTTGACTACTTCGAAAAGTGGGTCATGGAAATGACAGAGTACACGTAAGCAGCCAAGGCTGACCGAGCCGAGGGACTCCTACGCCTCCGGGATACGGATACCTCACTCATCACCTTCTGCGATAAGTAACTCGCGCTCGGACAAAGTGACTCCGCGGATCGAACAAGTCTTTACGTACGGAAGCTCTTCTGTCAAAGCGATTCTTCGAGCCTTCTCGACCGAGTCGGTGAAGGGGCCTCATGGACGGGTAAAAGTACGCGTAAGCGGCAAGGCCGACCGAGCCGAGGGACTCCCACGCCTCCGGGATACGGATACCTCACTCATCACCTTCCGCGAGAAGCAACTCTTGCTCGCACTAACATCCCTGCTACCGACAAAAAGTCCAGATACTCGAAGCAAGAGGAAAAGAGACGCAGCTTTATAACGCAGCAAGGGTGTGTGTTCTGGCCTCGACGGCCGCACAAGGCCCACGCTACAAGACGATTTGACCCTGCAGGCTCGGATCTTGACGCTGGAAGAGGGCGATGACACCCTCGGCGTCGACAGCACCTTCGGCAAGGCCCGACCTAGCCTCGGATGGCGACGCGGTCCGAAGGCCTCCGCTCCGAAGGACGACGTCATCACCACGCTCGAGCAATCTCTGCCAGGGACTTCTCCGAGAACCCGGCCCGAGCGGACGGCTCGGCCGGCCACCTCCGGGGCCTCGGCCGACCGCCTTCCGAGGGCGCCAGCTCGATCCGAAGCCTCGGCTGAGCAACTCCGACGACAATCCTGCCAACGGACAACCTGGCTAGGCTCCGGCCAACCAGGTTTCATTTTCGAGCCGACTCCGCCTCTGCTCGTGCTGATATCGCTACCCCTGGCCTCGGCTCGTCGAAGAGCGGCCGAGGGGTCTCTTTAACTAAGCTAGAGGAGCCTCGGACAACAGGTCCGACCGAGCCGAGGGATTCCTACGCCTCCGGGATACGGATACCTCACTCGTCACCTTGACACGGGGCAACTCACGCTTGGTGAAGCGGTTCAGACAATCAGCGGACGAGTCTTAGTGCTCGGAAATGAGGAAAAAACACGGCTCCGTGCCGTGGTTACATACATGTTCAGGCCCCGAAAGCCAAAATGAACAAAAAACCCGGCACTCGGAGTGCCATTACAAACGGAACTCCGGTTCCTCCCTCCGCAGCGGCGCAGGCCTCAGGAGAAGGCACAGCTGCTGTCTTGCCCTCGCCCATAACGCCACCCGAGGGGCGAGGACAAGTACAAAGAGCCGAAGGCCTGAAGCGCCGATGGTGGCGGTGATCCCGTCGCTGACAGGGACTTCTCGAGCCGCCTCCACCTCGGCACTGACGCCAGGAGCCACCAGCCTACCGGCAGATCCCCACTCAAATCCTCCCCGATGAGTGGGGCACCGGCCTCCGCGCAAAGGCGCCGCCCTGGTGCAAAGGCAGGGCCACCCCAGAACACGAGCGCCGCCCTAGCGGCGTGCGGCGTCTAGGGTGGACCTCCCATGTACACGGCGCGGCAGCTGCCCCCCGACAAAAGGGGCCGCCGGAGCCGAGCCAGCGGACCCGATACGCTGGAAGTGACGGCGTTCGCCGCCGATCCATCCCCCGTTGTCGGAGTCCACGCCGCCCGCGGGGCCAGTGAGCGCCTTCTCCCTCGAACATCGTGGGAGAGGATGACCCACGAACCCGTGCGGGAGGTGGAGCGCCGGCTCAGTCCGGCACCCACCCCAGCGAGGATGATGAACATCCTTGAAGCTGAGGGTGGGACCTAGATCGCAGTCCGGTTTGCTCCTCCCCACCCAGGAGCTGGTGGTCACCGTCTCGGGTGACCCCCAGCGGAGGGGAGCAAACGGGCTGCATGATGAAAATCCTTGAAGCCGAACGATGGCTGAAAGGTACCAACTCCCACGGAGTTGCGTTCCTCCAACGATGGAGCGAAAAGACGGTGGTTCCCCCCATCCGGGGGCTCGGAAGATGGAGAGACACAATGCATAGGGGAGGAAGGAGACATGGTCACCTTACGAAGAGGGTCGCCCTCCTTTTAAAGGCAACTCCCCCTGCTTGCGCCCTCAACCGTCACGGGCTGAGTCTTCTCCTACACGCCTCCAAAGTCCTCCCCTGCGGCGCGGGGGCTGGGGCCCGCCTGTCATGCAGACCGGCTCTAAGCAGAAGAAGCCGAACTGTCGCGCACGACGCCCGCAACCACCCAGCGGTTACAAGTAACCCTCCACTTTTGCCCAGACTAGCGGGCGAAAGGGGCAGGCGGCCATGCAGGCGGCATGCAACCACGCCAAGTGGACGCGCCTCTCCGACTCCTGACAGGCCAGCGCGACGGCTCAAGCCCACGCGTCGTGCAACTAGCGCGCCGGGTGCTGCATGCGAACCACTGTGCCACTCGCTCCACCACCGCACCTCCTCGATTGCGGAACCGATGCCGCGATTCGAGGCGACCCAGCCCGCGACCCAGCAGCGCCAGCCTGGCGCAGCGGTCAAACGCGGTCAAAAATGGGCCGGCAGTAATGGCGGTGGCAGGCGCGCGAGAGCAGCGGTCACGCCATCTGCCAAGCTCATGTCCCATCCGGAGGCAGCAAGAGAACCCCCTCTCACGGCGTGAAGACGACGCGCCCGTGACCCGCACCTCGAATGGCTCGCGCACGCGCAACGGCAATCTCGCCAACTACTCACCCCGGCGCATTAACCCCGCGGCTCGACGGACAGCGCTACGGGCGGGAGCGGCTGGCGACGTTTCGCCTTCGCCAAAACAACCACGCTGAAAAAGGTACGCCACGACGTTCAATTTCGAATCCTTTTTCCCTTTTCCTTCTTTCTCTATCTCTTGCAATAGGGACCGGGAAAGGGGATACCCCCAAAGGGATCCTTCCCCGTGAAGGAACTAGGCTCCGAGCCTCCCTACTGATCAGGGGTTCGAAGGCTGGCCCCCCGAGGGGTTCAACAGCCGCCTCAGATCGCGTGGGCCCGACACCCACAACTGGTCAGGGGTTCGAAGGTCGGCCTCCCGAAAGGTTCCACGACCGCCTCAGGCTACTCGGGCTCCGCGCCCATTACTGATCAGGGGTTCGAAGGCTGGCCTGTCGAAGGGTTCACAGTCGCCTCAGACGCCGAGCGAGGGATGACCAGGGGTACGTTCGATACATAACCAAGGCTCGGGCTGCGCTCCCGAGGTACCCTAGGACATTTCCGAGACCAGCGGGAACGACTCTGTAACGGAATCCCATCGGAGGGAGGCAACGAGCCCTCGGACCCCGTCGCTAGGGGACCGGGTCCGGCAGATCACCCGCAGGTACTTTTGGGCGTGCCTCCGGGCCCCTAGCCGACCCCCAACGAACGGGGCACGGACGTCCACTCGGATTACCCGATTGCAGCTCACCGGAGACACCATGTTCGGTGTCCATCGAGGGTAACATGGCGCACTCCCCCCCTCCTCCTTGCGGAAAGGCGACGTAGGGGCGTATGTAAAAAGTCGAGTCTGTCCCTGATCGTCCTCTCGCTCCGTGCGGAGGCTCGGGGGCTGCTCTCGCAAACCCGGCTCCGGCCGAACCGTTGACAGCGTCAACATACCAGCCCGAGAACTTGGGCCCCGACAGTGCACCTGGGCTACGCCCTGCTCGCATGAGGGAACCGCCAGACCAGCCGAGGCATTACGCAAGGCATTAAGACCTCGAAGGAGTGAAACCACTCCTCCGAGGCCTCGGGGGCTACACCCGGCGGGTGCGCTCGCGCGCACCCACCGGAACAAAGTACCACCGAGAAAGGCTGGTCCCCTTGCAAAAAAGTGCGACGCAAGCCTCCAAGCGAGTGTTAACACTCTCTTCGAGGCTCGGGGGCTACTGTCGGGGACCATAATTAGGGGTACCCTCAAGACGCCTAATTCTCAGCTGGTAACCCCCATTAGCATAAAGCTGCAGAGGCCTGATGGGTTTGATTAAGTCAGGGATCAGTCCATACGAGTGACTCGATCACGCCACGCCCGAGCCTAGCCTCGGGCGAGGGCAGCCGACCCTAAGATGACTCTGTCTCGCCTGAGGCCTCGTCTTTCACGGCAGACGCATCACCGGCTCGCCCGAGGCCCCGCCTTCGATAAGAAGTGACCCTGACTAAATCACCGCGCCAACCGACCAAGTCACCGGGGCGTTTAACGCAAAAGGTAAGACCGACGGGCGACCAGACTTCGCCAGAGGTGCCATAGGAGGCTCTGCCCGACCCAGGGCTCGGACTCGGGCTAAGGCCCCGGAAGACGGCGAACTCCGCTCCGCCCGACCCAGGGCTCGGACTCGGGCTAAGGCCCCGGAAGACGGCGAACTCCGCTCCGCCCGACCCAGGGCTCGGACTCGGGCTAAGGCCTCGGAAGACGGCGAACTCCGCTCCGCCCGACCCAGGGCTCGGACTCGGGCTAAGGCCCCGGAAGACGGCGAACTCCGCTCCGCCCGACCCAGGGCTCGGACTCGGGCTAAGGCCCCGGAAGACGACGAACTCCGCCTCGCCCGACCCAGGGCTCGGACTCCGCCTCGGCCTCTGCCGAACGACCTCCGCCTCGCCCGACCCAGGGGTTCGGGCTCAGCCTCTGTCATGCAGGACGGACTCGACCTCGACTTCGGAGGAGCCTCCACGACGCCCGACCTAGGACACAAGACCGCCACGTCAACAGGAAGCGTCATCATCACTCTGCCCTGAGCCGACTTGGGTCGCAGAGAACAAGACCGGCGTCCCATCTGGCCAGCTACGCCAGATAGGCAATGATGGCGCCCCGCTAGACCATGACGGTGGCGGCTCTCAGCTCCCTTACGAAAGCAGGAGGACGTCAGCAAGGGCCCGGCCACTCCGACAGCTGTCCCTCCGTCCGGCTCCGTTACTCCTCCAACAGCCACGACGCCACACCAACAGGGTGCCAAGATCTCTCCGGCTGCCACCTTGGCATGTACTCAGGGCACTAGCACTCCCCCGCTAGACACGTAGCACCTTGCTACACCCCCATTTTGTACACCTGGACCCTCTCCTTACGCCTATAAAGGGAAGGACCAGGGCCTTCTTAGAGAAGGTTGGCCTCGCGGGGACGAAGGGCAGGGGCAGGCGCTCTCTCAGGGCCGCTCGCTCCCCTCACCTCGCGCGGACGCTTGTAACCCCCTACTGCAAGCGCACCCGACCTGGGCGCGGGACGAACACGAAGGCCGCGGGAATTCTCCGACTCCCTCACGACCCGGCTCCGGCCGCCTCGCTCTCGCTCTCTCTCTCTCCCCCCTTCGCGCTCGCCCACGCGCTCGACCCATCTGGGCTGGGGCACGCGGCACACTCACTCGTCGGCTCGGGGACCCCCCGGTCTCGGAACGCCGACAAGGATCATGACACAGAAATTCGAGATGTCAATGATGGGGGAGTTGAAGTATTTTCTAGGATTCCAAGTCAAGCAACTCCACGAGGGCACCTTCATTAGCCAAACGAAGTATACTCAAGATATCCTAAGCAAGTTTGGAATGAAGGATGCCAAACCCATCAAGACACCCATGGGAACAAATGGGCATCTCGACCTCGACACGGGAGGTAAGTCCGTGGATCAAAAGGTATACCGGTCAATGATTGGTTCATTGCTTTACTTATGTGCATCTCGACCGGACATTATGCTTTCCGTTTGCATGTGTGCAAGATTCCAAGCCGACCCTAAGGAATCACACCTTACGGCCGTAAAACGAATCTTGAGATATTTGGCTTATACTCCTAAGTTTGGGCTTTGGTACCCTCGGGGATCCACATTTGATTTGATTGGATATTCGGATGCCGATTGGGCGGGGTGTAGGATTAATAGGAAGAGCACATCGGGGACTTGCCAGTTCTTGGGAAGATCCTTGGTGTCTTGGGCTTCAAAGAAGCAAAATTCGGTCGCTCTTTCTACTGCCGAAGCCGAGTATATTGCCGCAGGTCATTGTTGCGCGCAATTGCTTTGGATGAGGCAAACCCTGCGGGACTACGGTTACAAATTAACCAAAGTCCCTTTGCTATGTGACAATGAGAGTGCAATCAAAATGGCCGACAATCCCGTCGAGCATAGCCGCACTAAGCACATAGCCATTCGGTATCATTTTCTTCGGGATCACCAACAAAAGGGGGATATCGAGATTTCTTACATTAACACTAAAGATCAATTAGCCGATATCTTTACCAAGCCACTTGATGAACAATCTTTTACCCGGCTTAGGCATGAGCTCAATATTCTTGATTCTAGGAATTTCTTTTGCTAAACTTGCACACATAGCACATGAATATACCTTTGATCATGTCTCTTTTACATATGCTATGACTAATGTGTTTTCAAGTGTATTTCAAACCAAGTCATAGGTATATTGAAAGGGAATTGGAGTCTTCGGCAAAGACAAGGCTTCCACTCCACTCCACTACTCATTCTTCGTCGTCGCTCCGCATCATCTCTCCAACTTTGGTATAATCTTCACTCATTCATTTCATGACCAAAGGGGGAGAAAGTACTTCATTAAGGGCTCTAATAATTCCGTTTTTGGCGATTCATGCCAAAGGGGGAGAAAACATGAGCCCAAAGCAAAAGGACCGCACCACCACCTAATTTTATAAATTTGATGATTTTAAATTGATAAATTTCAAAATTGGTATCTCTTTGTGTTCTAAAGGGGGAGCAACTAGTATTTTCAAATTGATGTCCTAAAACCCTCTTGAACACTAAGAGGAGACCTTATTTGAGGGGGAGTTTTGTTTAGTCAAAGGAAAAGCATTTGAACCAAGGAAGAAAATTTCAAATCTTGAAAATGCTTTGCAAAATCTTATTCATTTACCTTTGACTATCTTGCAAAATGACTTTGAAAAGAATTTACAAAAGAGTTTGCAAAAACAAAAACTTTTGGTGCAAATGAGGTCCAATATGTCAAAAACAAAGAAACAATCCATGCGCATCATATAAGTATTTATATATTGGCTCAATTCCAAGCAACCTTTGCACTTACATTATGTGAACTAGTTCAATTATGCACTTCTATATTTGCTTTGATTTGTGTTGGCATCAATCACCAAAAAGGGGGAGATTGAAAGGGAATTAGGCTTACACCTAGTTCCTAAATAATTTTTGGTGGTTGAATTGTCCAACACAAATATTGGACTAACTAGTTTACTCTAGTGCGTAAGTTATACAGGTGCAAAAGGTTCACATTTAGCCAATAAAAAGACCAAGTGTTGGATTCAACAAAGGAGCAACGAGGCAACCGAAGGCATCTCTGGCTGAAGGCACCGGACTGTCCGGTGTGCACCGGACAGTGTCCGGTGCGCCCAGAGAACTCCAATTCAAACTCTTCGCCCTCGGGAATTCTCGGAAGCCGGCGCGCTATAATTCACCGGACTGTCCGGTGTGCACAAGGAAGCGTGGTCTCCGGAACTCGCCAGCCTCGGGTTCGCGCGGCAGCCGCTCCGCTAAAATTCACCGGACTGTCCGGTGTGCACCGGACTGTCCGGTGTACCAGCGGGGCAACGGCTCTTTCCGGCGCCAACGGCTCCCTGCGGTGCATTTAATGCGCGCGCAGCGCGCGCAGACGTCAGGCACGCCCATACCGGTGCACCGGACATCAAACAGTACATGTCCGGTGTGCACCGGACACCCAGGGGGGCCCAGAAGTCAGAAGCTCCAACGGTCAGAATCCAACGGCAATGGTGACGTGGCTGGGGCACCGGACTGTCCGGTGTGCACCGGACTGTCCGGTGCACCATCGAACAGACTGCTTCCAGCAACAGTCACTTTTGGTGGTTGGGGCTATAAATACCCCAACCACCCCCCATTCATTGCCATCCAAGTTTTCCACTTCTCAACTACTACAAGAGCTCTAGCATTCAATTCTAGACACACCAAATAGATCAAGTCCTCTCCAAATTCCACACAACACCATAGTGCCTAGAGAGAGTGATTTGCTTGTGTTCTTTCGAGCTCTTGCGCTTGGATCGCATTCTTTTCTTCCTCACTTGTTCTTGTATTCATCACTCAATTGTAACCAAGGCAAGAGGCACCAATTGTGTGGTGGCCCTTGCGGGGAAGTTTTGTTCCCGGTTGATTGAGAAGAAGAGAAAGCTCACTCGATCCGTGGGATCGTTTGAGAGAGGGAAGGGTTGAAAGAGACCCGGCCTTTGTGGCCTCCTCAACGGGGAGTAGGTTTGCGAGAACCGAACCTCGGTAAAACAAATCCGCGTGTCACACTCTCATTTGCTTGCGATTTGTTTTGCGCCCTCTCTCGCGGACTCGTTTCTTTATTACTAACGCTAACCCGGCTTGTAGTTGTGTTTATATTTGTAAATTTCAGTTTCGCCCTATTCACCCCCCCTCTAGGCGACTATCAAAACGACTGTCGAAAGGACCTTTCGACTAGGGCCGGCCGTTTACCTCGTCGACAGACCAGGCTGCCTACCCTACCGGAGATCCCAGAGCCCAGTCTTACCGCGATCTGCGTCACGACGTTCCCTAGCCACGCCTTTCATAAAGTTCTTTCTGTAACTTTCTAGAGCATGAACACTGAGCAGTAAGCAAGAAAAATGATGCACGCCTCTTCAGTCCAGTGCAATCTTGAGAAGTAAAGTTTAAGCACCAGACTCTGGCACCATAAGTATATGCTATTTATTGAGCTCAAATGTGACAGGGATGATAATTTTTTAAACCACTTTCAAATTTCAATTAGCCCTGTAAGAAAGTAAAGATATGTTGCCTTACATTGCTATCCATTATATAAGAGCCTTTTTATTTTAGTTTCGATGATAATGTATGAAAACATGCAAGCAGAAATTGGCGATGTTAAAGGACATTTTGGAGAATTAATGCTTTGGCATTTAATCCATGGACGGAGGTAATATTTTTAATCTGATAGTGGCTATCATTTTTAGTCATTGTTATTAGTATCAACATTTAGCTACTCATTGTTTAAGGTTATGCCCATATTTAGTGCCTTTTATTGTACATGCTCAATGATTCAACCATGGTAATATATGCTATTCTGATCTACACAAGGATGTCATCAATATTTCTAAGATAGGATTTTTGTTGCTATGCGTAATTTTTTACTCTACAAGTATGATTTATACTAATTTTTGTTAATCCCATCGCAACGCACGGGCACGTACCTAGTATATATATATTTCATAAACCCTAAACATTTGACTAAAACTTTGCCTACTAAATCAGTAGTCCTTAATCCAACATTTCCCTAAATATTTCTATCAAATCAATTTAATATTCTATTAGCATACACAAAAACACATACTCAGTACCGGTCCCAGCGACGGTGTGACGACGGCTTGGGCGACAGCGTGATGACGGCTAGGGCGACAGCGTGATGACGGCGTGGCGCAGGTGTGGCGCTGTCACGGTTGAGACTGTCACGGTTGAGACTTAGTAATGTTGTTGTATAGGGATTTAGCAAATAAATAACTCAGATTGTTAGTGGGTTATTGTCCCAGGAGATTTGGCGGCCTGCTTGTAAATGCCTATAAAAGGATCAACTCCAACAGATTGGCTAAAATTAATAGCTAAATCCAAGTATTTTGCCATTTTGTAAAATAGAAAATCTCTAAAAAAATTAAGGTCCACATAACAGCCTTGCTATTTTACAAAGTCACATACCATGGTTGGATATATATGGCCAACAAAAATCAAGGGATAGCTAACTTTCAATTTTACAAAATCAGATAGCAGAGCACATCTGTTGGAGTCTACTTTAATTTTATTACACACTACTATAAAATACTAGCATCTACAACAAAAATAGCTAACATTTTTGGAGTTGCTGCACGATTTATGCTAAGCAAGAAATAACAGAGTCATGCATAACCGAATCCACAAAGTCGTACTCGTACCTAGCTGGCGTCTCTTACCAGGGCGTGGGAAGTAGATCTCTGGCGAAGGAGGGAACCTGACAGGCGCTTCCGGCGACGGCGTGGCGACGGCTGCGGCGACGACGGTGTGGCGTAAAGAGTGTGTCCCGACTCCAGAGAAGAACGAGGAAGTGCCTATTAAATGTAAAACTTGGAACCGGTTACTACAGATATATCTGACCAGTGACCACAAATTTAGTACCTGTTCTTGCCTCTAAAACCGGTACTAAGGTCCCGCCATTTAGTACCGGTTATTTAAATAACCGGTACTAAATTTGTGTGCTGAAGACATCTATGTTATGGCAGGAAATAAATAGTGTGTGTTACAGACTTTAGTACCGGTTTTCGTGAAGAACCGGTACTATAGTTCAGATTTTTTGTACCGGTTTCTAGTAATTAGCCATTTTTAGAGAACACAAAGATTGCAGCAGAGATTCACAGCATTGCAACAGAGATTCACAAAAAACACAAGATTGCAACAAAGATTCACAGAATCACACATGGATTGGAACAGAAGATTAGAACATATATATATATATATAATATCATACTAAGTTTTTTCTTACATAATACACCGTCCATCATACTAAGTTATAATATCATACTATTTAGAACATATATAGTACTACTTCTCTACTCGTCGTCGTCCATCAGTGCCGTCCAATCGATCTCATCTTCATCGTCGGAGATGATGATGACTGGCGCCGCCGGCTCCACATGCACGGCGATGCAATCTTGAATGGCGGCCTCGGCGGTAACGGGCGCGGAGACGACCTCGCGTGCAGTCGTCGGAGCCGAGGAGCCCACCTGTGATGATCCAAGGGGGGAATGTGAGCACGGACAAGGAGTCGTCAGAGGTGGACTTAGGACAGAAGACATCATCGATGGCCAAGAAGGACGAGACCTCATGGTGGTGAGTAGACGGGCCCGCGGCGGCGACATGTTGACGGCGGCGCTTCGATACAACTCTGCAGGCGCGCATGAAAAACCGGCATACGGTGACTTGATGATTGAGCCTGCACCGGCGCCGGAGCTCGAGGTGGCGGCGATGCATGAGCCGCGCCGTTGCCAGCCGCCCCGCCAGGGTACGTACCTTGAGGCGCGCTGCGAGAGCATCAACTGGATCCATTGAGGTGGCGACGGCGGAAGAGGCCGGAGAGATCGAGGAGGAAGACGAAGAACCGGGTGTGAGTCTGTGACTGAGGAAGAGTTTTATAGTAACCGCGGACTAACCGACTTCTCTGTGGCTGGGCAGTGAAGCGGCGGAAGAGGAAGGGGTTTTTATTTTAGTACCGGTTGGTGACCAAAACCGGTACTAAGTTCCTCTGCAGGAACTCCAAAGTTATATTTAGTAACGGTTCGGTCAAACAACCGGTACTAAATATCTTAGGACCATTTTATTGTCTTTGAACCGATACTAAATAACTTAATATTTAGTACTGGTTGTTGGCTTAAACCGGTACTAATTTCCTCTTGACGTGCTAGATGTTTTAAACCGATAGTGAAGCTTTGAATCAATACCGGCTTTTATAAACCGGAACAAACGTTGTTGGACGGGAAAGCCAATTGTCCAGTATCAATGCCGGTTTTAAAAACAACCGGGACAATCGTCCAGTATCAATACCGGATTTAAAACAATCGGAACAAATATTGTTGACCGGAAGCCCCATTCTCCAGTAGTGGATGGACGTCGTGTCGTGTATATATATATATGCATGCCACATAGTAATTAATACAGAGGGTAGTATGCAGGTCACATCTTATGCATGCATGTTACACACTGGCCTCCACTTGTCTTGATGCATGAGGCAGATGCACTCTATCTCTACTAATCCACCAGCTAGCTATCTATCTATCTATATAGTACTGCTGCATGATAGAACGATCGATCTAGGCACAATTTGTCTCTATCTCTCCCTATATATAATATATGCGTGGCTGTGTGGCTCTTCGTCCCCTTAGCTTGATGGGAAACTAACCCTAGCTAGCTAGCTTCTTCTTCATTCTTTACTCTCTCTCTCTCTCCCTCTACACCATCTGATCCCTAGCCAAGCTAGTTGCTAGTATATATAAAGTGATCGATGATGGAACCATGCATGCATGCAAGACAACGTCGAATAAGACAAAGGATACTCCAAGGACGATCCAGTACGTACAAGTTGTTTAGCTTATTAGCATATGAGGCCAGCAACTAATACGTATAAATATAGTGGAGGAGTTTGTTTGTTTGTTTTGATCGATGCATATATAGAGTTCCATCTCATCTTCTACTGGACTCTGTTGGATCTTCCCCTGCTAATAATTGCAAGGAGAGGAAGGATGGGACAAACAAGCAGATGCATCATCGTCGATCTTATGTTTGTTTGGAGCTACCACATGACGCGCGCGTACGTACGTGTAGGTGTAGTTGTTTGCTTCTACCTAGCTTGGCCATCCATCCATGTATTTCCCATGGGTATTACTGCATGATCCATGCCTCATTAAATTGATGTATTTAATTGGTATTATACGGATCACTAGATTGTGGGTTATTGCAATTAATGGTTTACCTTGTGTTCATTTAGTATAAATTGGTATGCCTTTCAATTGGTATGTTAAGGTGATCGCTAGTGGCAGGAGTGTTCTCTTATGCCATTAATGCTATAACTTGTTTTTAGCCTGTTGGTTAAGTTACAAGTGCAGATCAAGATGGAGGATCAGGCACAAGATAAGAGAATCTCCTATTGAAGAAACTCTCAATTGGTGTCATAAAAGAGGAGTCTTCAATTGGAATAAACAAAAAGGTACAAATGAAGGTAAATCACTTGTGGCATTTATTTTTGTACCTAGATCCCCGCCGGAGTATGTATTGCGTATCTTAAAGAATAAAGGGGAGTAAGTTAGTAGTTAGTAATTTTGTGTGCATATCCCTGCTTCATGCTCTGTTAGTTCCTTGATATCATTCTCATGCTGGTTAATTGTGATGTATGATATTTTGGTGTTTGATGTCAAAGGGGGAGAAGTTATTGTTAAAGCTTATCTTGTCTGAGAGGGAAGCTTGTCTTGAGGGGAGAAGTAATTTGGAGCATAAAGAGCTTAAAGCTTGTCCTTATAGTAAGGACAAGCTCCCTTTGTTCTCAAAGGGGGAGGGTTTCCTTAAATGTCTTTATATCTTTTAGGGAATGCATTTTTGATGCTAATAATGCTGATATTATGTGATTATGGTGATATATTATGTATCCGTCGATGCTTGTATTTTAATTCGTATTAACATATTGTAGCATCGTATTAAATTGATGATAATTGGTATCTATGTGTTGAACTGGTATCTATATGATGCATATTGCTTATCTTGATATGATGATTTATTTTGTTCATATGGTGTAGTATGATGTAGCTATTGCAAAGCTTTGATGTTAATGTTGTGATGTTTATGCAAAGCTTTGATCGTGTGCATTTGTGTGTCTTATACATCACGGTTTGATTTATGACACTATAGACCCCACGGATGCTATGGTATAGGAATGATCCACACTTTAGTCTAAGTATGTGCAATTTGGAATTTAAGGCCAAAGTTGAGATCTCTGTGAAAGCACATATTTAGGGGGAGCATTCTATACTATAGGATTCAAAATTGTGCTTTAAATCCATTTTTTGTAAGCTTTAATTGTGTTGCCATCGATCACCAAAACGGGAGAGATTGAAAGCTCTCTTGCCGGTTTTGGTGTTTTGGATGACAACACAATTAAAGGTTTAACCAGGGTGTTAAAGTGTTGAACAGGTCCTATGTGAAAAGTCTAAACGGTTCAACACATGAAGACAGGTGTGATGATCCACACAAGCTGAGATGACTATGGTTTGTGGTCATCTACGAACACAAGGTTGATTTGTCCCTTGTGGTTCGGGTTGATGATGAGTGATTGTGAACGGGTAGCATCTCGGGTTGGGTTGTGGACTAACCGAGGCCTGAGTTATGTGTTGTGCAATCATGTCTGTCGGCTTGTGGTGTGCAGGTGTGGAGCACAGGGATGGTAGTCGACGACGAAGGTGAAGGTCATGCGGGTTCGTGCTAATGGACCAAAAGTGGTGAAGGACGAACGCTGGGACTTGACCGAGGGACCAGAGTCGCCGGGTGACTAGCCATGGTGGCTGACACCTAGGACATGCACTCATGCGAGGATGTGGCAGAGCAGATCGTGTTGCCGGTGCGGTCGAGGACTGGCGGGACACGTGTCCAGGACATTGGGGACGTGCATGCGGTGCGCTACTCGCGATGGTTTGTTGGTTGAACCTTGAAAAACCATCTAGCGCTACGAATGGCGGGTTTTGCTGAGTTTGGGCCTCAAAACTCGGCGGTGGCGGTTCCAGCTGGAATCGGAGGCAGCACGTGGTGTCATCACGAAGTGTGCGTCGAGGCGAAGCAACTTCGTGTGGAGCACGTGGCCGTCAGATCAAAACTACATGAATTGGTCTATTTCACCCTCGACTATGTGGATAGGCTCTATGTATCTAGGGGTAGTTTAGGAAGTAGTAAAAACCCTCTATAAATAAAAGGGTGGGTCGTTGTTACAACTATCTCTTTTGGCTATCTCATTAGGCTAGTTTCATTTTAGCACTTAGAAACTCTAGTCTCCATCCCCTAGTGTAGCCGAGATCCATAGATGTTTTGAACTCGCGTCTATGTTTGTAATCTTCACCACTCTATTCAAAGGAAGTGTGGCCGAATCTATCGAAAGGGCCGGTTCGACTCTTGTTCTCGGTTTGTGCCTCACTGCAGTTTTTGATTTGATCTTGTCTCCGACTCGATGTCCTTACGTCTCTTTTGATTCTAGCGAGAAACTTTAATTACTAGAGTTTGGGGATTGCTTTGGGGACAACTACTGTTAGAAGACCATCCATAGATCATTTTGATTATCAGGTTTGAGCAGATCATGGGCAAGTTTCGTTCTTCCTCAGTTTGATTTCGTTTGAGAAAACCCCGACAAATCCCAAATCACAACTGGGATTTTAAATCTGCGCATGGATTTTTGAGTTGTTCACATTCATACTTCATGAATACACTTCTTTCCCACTACGCAAAGTGTCTGTGAAATTTGAGGAAATTTTGTGAAGTTTTGCCTTCGCGCCACTGCCGCCCCCTTGCCCAGCACTGCCACTTAAGGAGTTTTGATCCCCTTTTTCTCAAACTTCACAAATATCTTATTCTCCCTCAACTCTTGTTGCCTATTAAATTTAAGGGCGTTTTGACAAAATTTTGTCGAGCGACACTGCTCCTCGCCCGTTTTTTTGGACTTTGACCCAAAACTTCTGTTGGTCCTTGAGGGTGTTCCTTGGAGTTTCTTGTGAAAGTTTGGGTTTCAAATCAAGTTCTTTTATCCCTTTGAGCTCTTATTCTTCTCTAGAACTCGTTAGGAGCAGCCAATCGATCCGTGATTGAGCTGTTTGATTGTGAAGTGTTTTGGTGTCCCAAGAGGTTTGGATTGGGTCAGGGAATCAAGCCACAAGCTCTTAATTGAGAAATTTTTAGTGGCTCACATTCACTTTCCTCTGGTCGCCTCACTGGTCCTTCATTTGGTATCGGAGCCGGTTAATGATTTTCTTACCCTAATCGGTTTGAAATCCACGAAGACGACATGAAATGAGGTGTTGGCAAACCTCCGTTCTTCGATGGGACAAATTACCCATGCTAGAAGATCTGCATGTCGGCATATCTTCAGAGTATTGGGTATCGCGTCTGGGAGATTTGTCTCGATGCTGCTTTCGATGCCCAGAGTGCTCGGATCACTCCTATTCAGATGGAGTTCCATGATTCGAACAACAAGGCATGAAATGCTTTGTTCTCGTGTCTCTCGCTTACTGAATTTGAGCAAGTTAGACATTTGGCTACGGCTCACTAGATCTGGTCCACCCTCGAGAGATTCCATGAGGGAAATGATCATGTAAAGACCGGACTGTTTGAGACGTACCGGCGAGAGTACGAGAACTTTGTCCAGTTGGCTGGAGAGACCATTGATACGATATTTTCTCGGTTCCAGTCGATTGTGAACAAGATGCGTGCCAACAAGGTGCAGCTACCCTATGATGATCATGAGAGAGCGCTCAAGCTACTTCATGCTCTAGATCGGAGGGTTTGGGAGGTGAAGGTCTCGACGATTATGGAGTTGCCCAATTATGAGACCCTCACCGTGGATAAGCTTTTCAGTAAGCTTAAGTCCATCGAGATTGACCACCAGACCCGGGCCAAGATCGAGAACCCTGGTGCACCCACCATGACCATAATCCCTGGAGGTAGTTTTTCCTCTAACCCCTCACCTGCTTTGTGTAACACCCCAGGTGTTATTACACGTTCAACAACGAGTTTGGACTTAAGCATGAGATATCGGTGAGAATAAGGGTCTCTAGATCTTAATCATCATCTATCCTAAATTTGACATCGTTTTCATCTTTATCTGTCTGGACTCTTCCAAAAATTTTCATGAAGATTCGGAACGTAGTTGTTCCAGGAAGTAGCGAGTCTTGAGGTTGTTTAAAATTTATCGATGAAACAAATATGAATTTGGAAGACTCAACTCGATCTTGTGATTCTTGTCTCGAACAAATTAAATAGAACTCGATGACTAAAGTTTTCGATGCAAAATAATTCAGTTCCCGCTCGTCAACCGAGAAATCGCGTCTGAGAATTTATAATTGAGCTTTGTTTCTCCAGTAAATTATCTATAGCCGAGAAATCAGGTATTCGAGTTGCGGATGAAATTCCCTGATTTTAAATTGAATCAAACGTAGTCCATAATGGTTTGGCCGATATTGTTTTGGTCCGTTCTGTTTGCATCTCGTTTAGACTTAAATCCTTGAACTCATTTATCTGTGTGTTCTCTTGTAAAAGAAAGAGACGGGAGAAGTCCAATTTTGCTGCTCCAGTCTACAGAACTTATCCCCACCGTGCCGTCTTGATATTTTCCTGAATTACCGTACCAGGTTCTGATCTTTTCTTCAGCCCTATCCTCTTCGTGTCCTCATCTTCTCTAGTGCATGTCATCTCCTCATCCCTTATTCACTATCTCTTCCGTGGAGAACCAGCTGCCCTCCTCCTCCAGCAGCAGAGCACGCCACTCCTCTCCATCCCCTAATCCCTGCTCGTCGCCCACTAGGGAGACGTCTCCCTCACGGCTGCTCCCATGGCCGCCCCTTTTCCCTGGTGGCCGAGCCTTCTTCCTTGGACGCCAGTCCCTCTCTGTCGGTGGCCGACGCCCCATCTCCTCCCCACCTCCTGGATGGCCGGCGCCCTCTCCAGCTTTAGCACGGCGCCCTCCCCTTCCTGCAATTTGGCGCCATCCCTCCCTCACCTCCATCTCGGCTCCCTGCTCCAGCCAGTTCCTATGGCCGCCCCTCTCCATGGTGAGCTCGCCCTCTCTAGTTTTGTGGCGCCCAGCTGCTCCATGGCGCCTGCAGTGGTGATCCCTAAATCCCCTTGTTGTTTCATTAATTCTTGCTCATATAGGTCCTTGTTAATATCTTGCTGATGTGATACTCTATATGTGTGTGTGTGTGTGTGAGTTTGCGGCGGAGAGGAGATCTCAGGTTTTGGGTGGAGTGCCATGTCTGGAGAGTTAATTTTAAGACGAAGACGCAGTCCAAGCACAACGTTTGCTAGGTGTTCGATGACAGGAATCTTCGTCGATCTCGTGGTTTCGAGTTTGGTTTAGTTATGGTGAGATCCTTTGCTATCCTTGCTAGTTAGCTTGAATGGTGGTTTGGATGGATGTTTTACCTATGATGCTTATTTTTTTTGTAGCGTAGGTGTGCTGCGATATCGATGTCTAGACTCATTATTTTTGGTGGTGTTCATAGTGTCATGCAGGAAAGAGTCTTTCCTTTCTTTTATTTTGTTTGTGTGATATTATGTTGTATGAAATGTGTTTCGTGAATATATATGCATCATGAGTTAGTGGTAATACCTCTACGTGGATAGTGACATGATTGTATTCATGGTTATGAAGTAGTCGAGTCGTGCGTTGAAGTTTAGTTCTTAGATGCAAATTATGCAAGGTGTCTTGGTAAAAAAATATGTGATGTTGTGGTGGTATTCTTAATTGTGGAATAGGTGTATCATGTGCATATGGTGTATTGTATTAGAGTATTCTAAGTGTCAAGAACATGATAAATGTAGAAACTAGATAAGAACTAAATTAGAATTCTTGCTGTTTGGGGCTGCAAGTACAGTTTTAATTACACAGCTAGTTTAGTAAAGTAAACCATGTTTTATGTAGAAGTGTTATATATAAAATTGTAGATAACCTCTTTATCTTGCTTGTGTTAAAATTTCATGGCCATAGGTCTAGTAGTTTGGAAGTTATGCTTCTCACAAGTCCAACATCAAAATCTGTCCAAGTTCTGTACAGATTTCGAAAGTTGCATTGTTTGACTAAGTTAAACTGAGAATCAGTCCTTAGTAATTATAGGAGAATTGTAGTACTTTTCTTAATATTTCCAAAAAGTCTTGGATCACCCCTTTTGGTGGTCTAGAAGTCAAGTTATAGCTGTTTGAAGTGTGATACCTGAATCTGTCCAAATCTGGATAGCAAAGCCTTTCTAGTGTCATTTACCCTTGATGCATATTGAATCACCCTGAGATGTTCATAAATGATATGTAGACAATTTTATTAGCTTTTTAGAAAGTCTAGGATCACCTATTTTGGATGCCTGAGTCTCTAGTTATGGATTTTTGAAGTAAGCAGTCTAATTCTGTCCAAATCTGGACAAAGTTGTCGTTTAGCACTGTTTGACCTTGCTAAGTGTCGAATCACTTTGAGATAATAATACCATAGTTGTAGAGCAGTTATTAAGCTTTCCGGAAAGTCCTTGTTCACTAATTTGGATGAATATCTTGTGAGTTATGATAAAAACAAGTGACTGCTATGCTGCTGTCCAAAAATCTGCAAGTGCTAAAAATGATTGCTTGGATTTGCTTTTGTGTGGTTAAGTAGGTTTGGTTAGTTCTTGATGCTTGATTTATGAAGTCTTGTAGTTGCATATGGTTATTTCAATTCTTTCTTAATGTTTACTCTAGACTTTAGTGATTTAGGAAGGACGTTGATGCTTTGATGAATGCTAGTGAACTAGTAATTATTTAGGCTTTGTGTTTATAGTGAACTCAATAATACGAAGAAGGTTTAGTAGACATATATATATAGTATTATCAAATTGATTCGGTAGTCTTGTGGTTATAAGTATGATGTAAGTGCCTTGTGCTTGAGTAATAAAGTTTAGAGTTGAAGTGCTTGCTATACATAGCAGTGTTTTAGACCTTTAAGTTGAGATATGTTCTATTCCATAGAATTCTAAGTTAGTTGATAATGAGTTATTCATTGAATCTAAGAATGGTGTAATGTTTTGTTTAACTGACATGATATGTATGATGGTTTGAGAATAATAGTTTAAGAGTGGATTAGCTTGCTTGTAATCCTATTTCAGTCTTAGGTGACCGACAGTGGTGAACCTAATGGTGTTAATCTTTCGGTAGTGTACTCTAGTTCATGAGATTGGGACTTATGTGTAACTTTTTGTTGCTTGATGCTTGAGTTAGATCCGTTTAAGTGTAAAGGCGTGCTTGTGGTACTTAGTGGTATCTCGACGTCTAGTGTTCTGATAGAAGTTGTGATGCTTTGCTATAAGTGTTTATCTTCTTTGGTGTAAATTATCTATCTTGCGCTATTCCTTTTGTTCTCATTCATGTGCATTATGCATATCATTTAGGTACGTTAATTAATCGCGTGATGTGAAGGACAAGAGCTGGATTGATCTCAAGGTGATGCTGATGAATGAACCTGAAGATGGATGATCTGATTAGATGCCAGGATGGGAGATGCTCGCCAAGCGAGTATCATGTACCAACACTGACTTAGTGTTATCCCAGGCAAGCCCCGGTGCATGCAACCCTTTCCTTGTATTTTTAAATGATTTTTATACACTTTAAGTCTAGTGAAATGTGCATTAAGTTTATAGGAGTTGCTTGGAAACCATTTGATGCATTGAGTACCTTGATATCCATTCCCTTTAAATATACTTCTTTTGAAGTTGTCAAGTATTATTTGCAAAATTGCTTAGCCCTGTTTAGATATAAATCTAGTAGATAGAGTTTGTCCTTTGCAATAATGCCTAGCTCAGGGTTCATCCTGAGAAAGGATAGCTTCTACCTACAAGAATATTTTCACCAGAATCATGGTGGGATCTTACTGCAAGATTCCCTTTGATGTTCTATTCATCCTAAGGTACAAAATAAGTCCTAAGGATGGAAGTACTTAAATTGAGACTTGGGCTAGGAACAGGTGATGTTCCACCCAGGTTGATTAAGGATTATATCGAGTGTAGGCTTGCTGATCGAGGACTATTTAACTGGCCACATGCCCTGGTATGGGACAGGGTAAGCCTAATCTCAGCTTGACCAATACCAGAAAGGCTACCGCGCAATGGGAGTGGAGAGATGGCGAGAGTAGCGTGTACCCTCCGTGGCAAGAGGCTGGACGGTGGAGTAACTGTGCTCTCGGTTGGCGTGAACTCGTTCTGGTCTTGAGATAGCAGGGGGCGGGTTGGCATATGCAAGGGTTAAGTGCTACATATGTCATGTGGTTAGATATCCCCAGCTGGGTAAATCGATTCAGATCACTGTTATATCCTCGGACAATGGAGACTTGATCACTGTCCTGCATCGTAGGTCAAGGATGGAATCACAATGAGTAAAAATATTGCTGTATTGATTAATGTGATGATGAAATTAGACTAGGTGCAAGCAAGGTCAATTAATACTTAATCCGTCATTAAAATGTTGAAAGTAGGGATCCACTGTTAGATGCTTATTTCTGCAAATGAGTAAGCTTGATTTTTGCTAAAGCCTTTCCTTGATTCCCAAAAGCCACCATATCCTTGAGAGTCTTTTCTTTAGTCGGATAAGACTTGCAAAAGTACCTTCGTACTCAGGGTTCTTTGAACCCATGTTGTTGCAGGTACTAGGTTTGTGCTGCTGTGGATGGTGCTAAGTGCCGGTGGGCTCGACCTTCCTATATATAAGTAGCTCTTCTATCTTCTTTTTTGAGGATTGTCACTTAAGCTAGCATGTATTTCGAACTTACAAACATTTTATAACATTTCAAAGTGTATTTCTTTTGAATCACTTTTGTAATCACTCCGATAAATATAATGTAAACCTGTTGTAACTAGTAACATTTTGTAATAAAGAATTTCCGCTACAAATGTTGGTGTGTGATTTGTGTTTACTTAATCCTGCGATCTTAGTTATCAGTGGTTTATCCGGGGTCCTCGGGACACTCGGACAGATCCTTTTAAGTTACCTGGTGTACATGCATAGCCGTCTGAGGTCTTTGAGACGAGGATAGGTGCATGTGAGCTCGATAACTTGGGAGGTTCTGTCAGACTTTGTTTGCTTTGTCTTCTTTGCTGTCTGTCATAGAGGAGCAGGTGGAGAGCCTTGGGGATGAGAAGCTGGCGCTTGTGGCCACCCGGTTCACGTGATTCCACAACAACCACCAGAACCAACAACGTGGTAGGTCCAAGGATGGATGCTTCAACTACGGTGACCCCGAGCACTTCAATGCCAGTTGCCCCAAGAAGGACAAGTCCGAGGCTGGCCCACGCGACCACCACTCTGGTCGGCGCAAGGGCAAGCGGGAGCACACCTCTGGCAAGCACAAGTCCAGGGGGAAGTACCTCCAGAAGGCCAAGGTCAAAAAGCATGCCTTCCTCGCCTCCCTGAGTGACCTCGACCACGACTCCAACGAGTCGGCCTCCTCTTCGAGCGACGAGGAGCTCGAGAGACACGTGAGGACAAGCTCAACGGGTTGTGCTTCATCGTCGACACCGTAGGAGGTCTTTACACCATGGCCCATGGTGATTATGCGGTTGGTGGCGACGGCAATGACATCAGCGACGACTCTGCTTTTGAGGTATCACATTCCGCCCACTGAGGTAGAAGAGTTGAACATTGCTTTGGCAAATTAGTACAAGTTGCTTAGGCTTGCTGCTTGTGAGAGGAAAGAGTTTAAATCTGTCGGGGACCATAATTAGGGGTACCCTCAAGACGCCTAATTCTCAGCTGGTAACCCCCATCAGCATAAAGCTGCAGAGGCCTGATGGGTGCGATTAAATCAGGGATCAGTCCATACGAGCGACTCGATCACGCCTCGCCCGAGCCTAGCCTCGGGCAAGGGCAGCCGACCCCGAGATGTTTCCGTCTCGCCCGAGGCCCCCTTTTAACGGCAGACACATCTCCGGCTCGCCCGAGGCCTTGCCTTCGCTAAGAAGCAACCCTGACTAAATCGCCGCGCCGACCGACCGAGTCGCAGGGGCATTTAACGCAAAGGTAGCCTGACACATTTATCCTGACGCGCGCCCCCCGGCAGAGCCGAAGTGACCGCCGTCACTTCGCTGCTCCACTGACCGGTCTGACAGAAGGACAGCGCCGCCTGCGCCATTCCGACTGCAGTGCCACTTGACAGAGTGAGACTGACAGGCAGTCAGGCCTTGCCAAAGGCGCCATAGGAAGCTCCGCCCGACCCAGGGCTCGGACTCGGGCTAAGGCCCCGGAAGACGGCGAACTCCGCTCCGCCCGACCCAGGGCTCGGACTCGGGCTAAGGCCCCGGAAGACGGCGAACTCCGCTCCGCCCGACCCAGGGCTCGGACTCGGGCTAAGGCCCCGGAAGGCGGCGAACTCCGCTCCGCCCGACCCAGGGCTCGGACTCGGGCTAAGGCCCCGGAAGACGGCGAACTCCGCTCCGCCCGACCCAGGGCTCAGACTCGGGCTAAGGCCCCGGAAGACGGCGAACTCCGCTCCGCCCGACCCAGGGCTCGGACTCGGGCTAAGGCCCCAGAAGACGGCGAACTCCGCTCCGCCCGACCCAGGGCTCGGACTCGGGCTAGGCCCCAGAAGACGACGAACTCCGCTTCGCCCGACCCCAGGGGTCAGACTCCGCCCTGGCCTCTGCCGAACGACCTCCGCCTCGCCCGACCTAGGAGCTCGGGCTCGGCCTCGGCCATGCAGGACAGACTCGACCTCGGCTTCGGAGGAGCCTCCACGTCGCCCGACCTAGGACACAAGTCCGCCACGTCAACAGGAAGCGCCATCATCACCCTACCCCGAGCCGACTCGGGCCGCAGGGAACAAGACCGGCGTCCCATCTGGCTAGCTCCGCCAGATAGGCAATGATGGCGCCCCGCTAGACCCATGACGACGGCGGCTCTCAGCTCCCTTACGGAAGCAGGGGGACGTCAGCAAGGGCCCAACCGCTCCGACAGTTGTCCCTCCGCCAGGCTCCGTTGCTCCTCCGACAGCCACGACACCACACCAGCTGGGTGCCAAGATCTCTCCGGCTGCCACACAGGCATGTACTTAGGGCGCTAGCTCACCCCCGCTAGACACGTAGCACCTTGCTACACCCCCATTGTACACCTGGATCCTCTCCTTACGCCTATAAAAGGAAGGACCAGGGCCTTCTTAGAGAAGGTTGGCCGCGCGGGGACGAGGACGGGGCAGGCGCTCTCTTGGGGCCGCTCGCTTCCCTCACCCGCGTGGACGCTTGTAACCCCATACTGCAAGCGCACCCGACCTGGGCGCGGGTCGAACACGAAGGCCGCGGGATTCCCACCTCTCTCACGACTCGTCTCCGGCCACCTCGCTTTTCCCCCCTTCGCGCTCGCCCACGCGCTCGACCCATCTGGGCTGGGACACGCGGCACACTCACTCGTCGGCTTAGGGACCCTCCGGTCTCGAAACGCCGACAGTTGGCGCGCCAGGTAGGGGCACGCTGCGTGTTGACGAGCAGTTTCCCGTCAAGCTCCAGATGGGCAGTCTCCAACGACCTCTCCAACCCGGGACGGTGCTCCGTTTCGGGAGTCTCGAGTTCATATCTCTCGACGGCAGCTACGACATGATACTCCTGCCACCGCCGCGCGACGACGACAATGGCGGCCGACAGCCCGCCCGCCGGCGGCGGAATCGACGACGTCTTCCCCGCGTGGTGGAAGAACAACATTCGAGCTCGCCTCGTCCTCTCCCCCGCCATCGGAGGAGGAGGCGGGGCAACCAGGGCCGAGCGGGAGGCCGCGCTCCGTCGGCTGTCGAGCGAACCGACGTCCCCAGCGCCCCAACGGAGGGCGCGTCGGGCGTCAACCTCGCGTTTGAGACGAAGGCGAGCGCCGTCCCCCCGCGACACGCCAATCCCGAGCAAGTGGACGACGCCAGCACGCTCGCGGAGGGCCTGCAGGACGTCGCCCTCGTACCCAAGACGACGGCGCAATCAGTCCCCGACGTGACTATGTCGCTCCTCGTCGACCAAAAGGTACCGACTGATTCCCATCCTACGTCATTTCGACTCGGCCTCAACCCGCCTAGCGACCTCGCTTTGGCGGGCGCTCACGTTGAGGCGAGTGCAACCCCTCTGGGGTTTCGTGTGCGGTCGCCTTGGGACCGATTGACGGACGTCTCGACCTACGGGCCCTCTAGGTCCGAGGAAGATGACGATCCCAACATCTGCTGGGATTTCTCCGGATTTGGCAACCCCAGTTCCATGCGGGACTTTATGACCGCATGTGACTACTGCCTCTCCGACTGTTCCGACGGCAGCCGCAGCCTTGACGACAAGGACTGCGGCCCAAGCCGCGAATGTTTCCACGTCGAGCTAGGGGATCCCTCCGAAGGCGACCATCTCGGCATGCCGGAGGACGGTGATCTCCCTAGGCCAGTGCCTCGCGCCGACATCCCGCGGGAGCTAGCTGTGGTCCCCGTTCCGGCGGGGGGTCACGATCCACAGCTCGAGCAAGTCCGCGGGGCGCAGGCCAGGCTCGACGAGGGAGCAGGAGCGCTCGAGTCGATCCGCCGGGACGTCGGGCAGGTATGGGCGGGCCAACCCCCGGCCGGAGAAATACGTCACCTGCCCCAGGGTTTCCAGCACCGCGTCGCCAACGATGTCAGGGACAGGACGCCACCCGCATCCAGCGGGGTCGGTCAGAACCTGGCAGCCGCAGCGATGCTCCTTCGCGCGATGCCGGAACCATCAACCACCGAGGGTCGGCGAATCCAGGGAGAGCTCAAGAATCTCCTGGAAGGCGCTGCGGCCCGGCGGGCCGAGAGCTCTGCCTCCCGAAGGCAGGGGTACACCTCGGAACCTCATGCCGCGACTTCCCGATTCATGCGGGAAGCCTCGATCTACACCGGGCGCACGCGCAACACCGCGCCTGCGGCCCCGGGCCACCTCGGCAACGAGCACCATCGTCGCGACCGTCGGGCCCGCCTCGACGAAAGGGTGCGCCGAGGCTACCACCCCAGGCGTGGGGGACGCTACGACAGTAGGGAGGATCGGAGTCCCTCGCCCGAACCACCCGGTCCACAGGCCTTCAGCCGGGCCATCCGGCGGGCGCCGTTTCCGGCCCGTTTCCGACCCCCGACTACTATCACAAAGTACTCGGGGGAGACGAGACTGGAATTGTGGTTCGCAAACTACCGCCTGGCCTACCAACTGGGTGGAACGGACGACGACAACCTCATCATCCGCAACCTCCCCCTATTCCTCTCCGACACTGCTCGCGCCTGGTTGGAGCACCTGCCTCCGGGGCAGATCTCCAACTGGGAGGAGTTGGTCCAGGCCTTCGCCGGCAATTTCCAGGGCACGTACGTGCGCCCCGGGAATTCCTGGGACCTCCGAAGCTGCCGGCAACAGCCGGGAGAGTCTCTTCGGGACTACATCCGGCGATTCTCGAAGCAGCGCACCGAGCTGCCCAACATCACCGACTCCGTTGTCATCGGCGCGTTCCTTGCCGGCACCACCTGCCGTGACCTGGTGAGCAAGTTGGGTCGCAAGACCCCCACCAGGGCGAGCGAGCTGATGGACATCGCCACCAAGTTCGCCTCTGGCCAGGAGGCGGTCGAGGCCATCTTCCGAAAGGACAAGCAGCCCTAGGGCCGCCCGTCGGAAGATGCTCCCGAGGCGTCTACTCCGCGCGGCGCCAAGAAGAAAGGCAAGAAGAAGTCGCAAGCGAAACGCGACGCCGCCGACGCAGACCTTGTCGCCGCCGCCGAGTACAAGAACCCTCGGAAGCCCCCCGGAGGTGCTAACCTCTTCGACAAGATGCTCAAGGAGACGTGCCCTTACCATCAGGGGCCCGTCAAGCACACCCTCGAGGAGTGCGTCATGCTTCGGCGCCACTTCCACAGGGCCGGGCCACCCGCAGAAGGTGGCAGGGCCCGCGACGACGACAAAAAGGAAGATCACCAAGCAGGAGAGTTCCCCGAGGTCCGCGACTGCTTCATGATCTACGGAGGGCATGCGGCAAATGCCTCGGCTCGGCATCGCAAGCGAGAGCGTCGGGAGGTCTGCTCGGTGAAGGTGGCGGCGCCAGTCTACCTAGACTGGTCCGACAAGCCCATCACCTTCGACCAAGCTGACCACCCCGACCACGTGCCGAGCCTGGGGAAATACCCGCTCGTCGTCGATCCCATCATCGGCGACGTCAGGCTCACCAAGGTCCTGATGGATGGGGGCAGCTGCCTCAACATCATCTACGCCGAGACCCTCGGGCTCCTGCGCGTCGATCTGTCCTCCGTCCGAGCAGGTGCTGTGCCCTTCCACGGGATCATTCCTGGGAAGCGCGTCCAGCCCCTCGGACGGCTCGACCTTCCTGTCTGCTTCGGAACGCCCTCCAACTTCCGAAGGGAGATTCTGACGTTCGAGGTGGTCGGGTTCCGAGGGACCTACCACGTGGTATTGGGGAGGCCATGCTACGCGAAGTTCATGGTCGTCCCCAACTACACCTACCTGAAGCTCAAGATGCCGGGCCCCAACGGGGTCATCACCGTCGGCCCCACGTACAAACACGCGTTCGAATGCGACGTGGAGTGCGTGGAGTACGCCGAGGCCCTCGCCGAGTCCGAGGCCCTCATCGCCGACCTGGAAAACCTCCCCAGAGAGGTGCCAGACGTGAAGCGACACGCCGGCAATTTCGAGCCAGCAGAGACGGTTAAGGTCGTCCCTCTCGACCCCAGTGGCGACACCTCCAAGCAGATCCGGATCGGTTCCGCGCTCGACCCCAAATAGGAAGCAATGCTCGTCGACTTTCTCCGCGCAAACGCCGACGTCTTTGCGTGGAGTCCCTCGGACATGCCCGGCATACCGAGGGATGTCGCCGAGCACTCGCTGGATATTCGGGCCGGAGCCCGACCGGTCAGGCAGCCTCTGCGCCGATTCGACGAGGAGAAGCGCAGAGTGATAGGCGAGGAGATCCACAAGCTAATGGCAGCAGGGTTCATCAAAGAGGTATTCCATCCCGAATGGCTTGCCAACCCTGTGCTTGTGAGAAAGAAAGGGAGGAAATGGCGGATGTGTGTAGACTACACTGGTCTCAACAAAGCATGTCCGAAGGTTCCCTACCCTCTACCTCGCATCGATCAAATCGTGGATTCCACTGCTGGGTGCGAAACCCTGTCTTTCCTCGATGCCTACTCAGGGTATCATCAAATCAAGATGAAAGAGTCCGACCAGCTCGCGACTTCTTTCATCACGCCCTTCGGCGTGTACTGCTATGTCACCATGCCGTTCGGTTTGAGGAACGCGGGTGCGACGTACCAGCGGTGCATGAACCATGTGTTCGGTGAACACATCGGTCGCACGGTCGAGGCCTACGTCGATGACATCGTAGTCAAGACAAGGAAAGCCTCCGACCTCCTCTCCGACCTTGAAGTGACATTCCGGTGTCTCAAGGCAAAGGACGTCAAGCTCAATCCCGAGAAGTGTGTCTTCGGGGTGCCCCGAGGCATGCTCCTGGGGTTCGTCGTCTCTGAGCGGGGCATCGAAGCCAACCCGGAGAAGATCGCAGCCATCACCAGCATGGGGCCCATCAAGGACTTAAAAGGCGTACAGAGGGTCATGGGATGTCTCGCGGCCTTGAGCCGTTTCATCTCACGCCTCGGCGAAAGAGGCCTGCCTCTGTACCGCCTCTTAAGGAAGGCCGAGTGCTTCACTTGGACCCCTGAGGCCGAGGAAGCTCTCGGGAACCTGAAGGCGCTCCTCACCAAGGCACCTATCTTGGTACCCCCAGCTGATGGAGAAGCCCTCTTGGTCTATGTCGCCGCGACCACTCAGGTGGTTAGCGCCGCGATTGTGGTCGAAAGGCAAGAAGAGGGGCATGCATTGCCCGTTCAGAGGCCAGTTTACTTCGTCATCGAGGTGCCGTCCGAAACCAAGGTCCGCTACCCACAAGTTCAGAAGCTACTGTATGCAGTAATCCTGACGAGGCGAAAGTTGCGACATTACTTCGAGTCTCATCTGGTAACTGTGGTGTCATCCTTCCCCCTGGGGGAGATCATCCAGTGCCGAGAGGCCTCGGGCAGGATCGCAAAGTGGGCGGTGGAAATCATGGGCGAGACAATCTCGTTCGCCCCCCGGAAGGCCATCAAGTCCCAGGTACTGGCGGACTTCGTAGCCGAATGGGTCGACACCCAGCTGCCGACGGCTCCGATCCAACCAGAGCTCTGGACCATGTTTTTCGACGGGTCGCTGATGAAGACGGGAGCCGGCGCGGGCCTGCTCTTCGTCTCGCCCCTCGGGAAACACCTACGCTACGTGCTGCGTCTCCATTTCCCGGCGTCCAACAATGTGGCTGAGTACGAAGCTCTGATCAACGGATTGCGAATCGCCATCGAGCTAGGGGTCCGACGCCTCGACGCTCGCGGCGACTCGCAGCTCGTCATCGACCAAGTCATGAAGAACTCCCACTGCCGCGACCCGAAGATGGAGGCCTACTGCGATGAGGTTCGGCGCCTGGAAGACAAGTTCTACGGGCTCGAGCTTAACCACATCGCCCGGCGCTACAACGAGACTGCGGACGAGCTGGCAAAGATAGCCTCGGGGCGAACGACGGTTCCCCCGGACATCTTCTCCTGGGATCTGCACCAACCCTCCGTCAAGATCGATGACATGCCCGAGTCTGAGGTACCCTCGGCCCAGCCCGAGGCGTCCTCGGTTCAGCCCGAGGTACCCTCGGCCCCCGAGGGCGAGGCGCTGCGCATCGAGGAGGAGCGGAGCGAGGTCACGCCTGATTGAGATTGGCAGACCCCGTACCTGCACTATCTCCGCCAAGGAGAGCTACCCCTCGACCAAGCCGAGGCTCGGCGGGTAGCGCGACGCGCCAAGTCGTTCGTCCTGCTGGGCGATGAGAAGGAGCTTTACCACCGCAGCCCCTCAGGCATCCTCCAGCGATGCATCTCCATCGCCGAAGGTCAGGAACTCCTACAAGAGATACACTCGGGGGCTTGCGGCCATCATGCAGCGCCCCGAGCCCTCGTCGGGAACGCTTTCTGGCAAGGCTTCTACTGGCCGACGGCGGTGGCTGACGCCACTAGAATCGTCCGCACCTGCGAAGGGTGTCAATTCTATGCGAAGCAGACCCACCTGCCCGCTCAGGCTCTGCAGACGATACCCATCACCTGGCCCTTCGCTGTGTGGGGTCTGGACCTCGTCGGCCCTCTGCAGAAGGCGCCCGGGGGCTACACGCACCTGCTGGTCGCCGTCGACAAATTCTCCAAGTGGATCGAGGTCCGACCCCTGAACAGCATCAGGTCCGAGCAGGCGATGGCGTTCTTCACCAACATCATCCATCGCTTCGGGGTCCCAAACTCCATCATCACCGACAACGGCACCCAGTTCACCGGCAGAAAATTCTTGGATTTTTGCGAGAATCACCACATCCGGGTGGACTGGGCTGCCGTAGCTCATCCCATGTCGAATGGGCAAGTAGAGCGTGCCAACGGCATGATTCTACAAGGGCTCAAGCCTCAGATTTACAACGACCTCAACAAGTTCGGCAAGCGATGGATGAAGGAACTCCCCTCGGTGGTCTGGAGCCTGAGGACAACGCCGAGCCGAGCCACGGGTTTCACGCCGTTCTTCCTGGTCTACGGGGCCGAGGTCGTCTTGCCCACTGACCTGGAATACGGCTCCCCGAGGACGAGGGCCTACGACGATCAAAGCAACCAAGCTAGCCGAGAAGACTCGCTGGACCAACTGGAAGAGGCTCGGGACAGGGCCTTACTACACTCGGCGCGGTATCAGCAGTCCCTGCGACGCTACCACGCCCGAGGGGTCCGACCCCGAGACCTCCAGGTGGGCGACCTGGTGCTTCGGCTGCGGCAAGACGCCCGAGGGAGGCACAAGCTCACGCCCCCCTAGGAGGGGCCATTCGTCATCGCCAAAGTTCTGAAGCCCGGAACGTACAAGCTGGCCAACAGTCAAGGCGAGGTCTACGGCAACGCTTGGAACATCCAACAGCTACGTCGCTTCTACCCTTAAGATGTTTCCAAATTGTTCATATACCCCGCACCCACGCAAAGTTTAGTCAACAAGGAAGGGTCGGCCTCGCCTCGGCAAAGCCCGACCCTCCCTCGGGGGCTAAAAGGGGGGAAACCCCCTCTGCGTCAAAATTTTCCTCGAAAAAAAATCTCTTCTACCAGAATATCTTTCGTGCTTTTTGACTACTTCGAAAACTGGGTCCTGGAAACGACGGAGTACACGTAAGCAGCCAAGGCTGACCGAGCCGAGGGACTCCTACGCCTCCGGGATACGGATACCTCACTCATCACCTTCTGCGATAAGTAACTCGCGTTCGGATAAAGTGACTCCGCGGATCGAACAAGTCTTTACGTTCGGAAGCCCTTCTACCGAAGCGATCCTTCGAGCCTTCTCGACCGAGTTGGTGACAGGGCCTCATGGATGGGTGAAAGTACGCGTAAGCGGCAAGGCCGACCGGGCCGAGGGACTCCTACGCCTCCGGGATACGGATACCTCACCCATCACCTTCCGCGAGAAGCAACTCTCGCTCGCACAAACATCCCTGTTACCGACAAAAAGTCCAGATACTCGAAACAAGAGGAAAAGAGATGCAGCTTTACAACGCAGTGAGGGTGTGTGTTCTGGCCTCGACGGCCGCACAAGGCACACGCTACAAGACAATCTGATCCTGCAGGCTCGGGTCTTGACGCTGGAAGGGGGCAGCAACACCCTCGGCATCGACGGCACCTTCGGCGAGGCCCGACCTAGCCTCGGACGGCGACGTGGTCCGAGGGTCTCCGCTCCGAAGGACGACGTCATCACCACGCCCGGGCAATCGCTGCCAGGGACTTCTCCAGGAATCCGGCCCGAGCAGGCGGCTCAGCCGGTCACCCCTGGGGCCTCGGCCAACCATCTTCCGAGGGCGCCAGCCCGGTCCGAAGCCTCGGCTGATCAACTCCGACGTCGATTGTGGCGGAACTGCCCGAATTATTCCAACTTAAGTGCCTCAATCCGGCCTTAGAGGCTAGACCACACTTAAAAGGGAATAACCCGTCAATCCCTCGGATCTAGTCCGACACGGCCACTGACAGGATCAAGTACCACAGTCTCACTCGATGGTGAGTCACAGAGCAAATACAATAAAGCATAAAACCATGCATGGAAGAGTATTAAATTATTACATCACCATTGTCACCATCGGAGTTTTCGCAAAAGTAACCATCATTGTTTTGAAGTGCAGCGGAAATAAACTAACGATAAATAAATGGAGAGATGGGGAAGCCTGTCCCATCACTCCTCATGCTCCTCCTCAGCCGAGGCAGGGTCCCACTCGACAGTCCAACCCGGTGGCAGGGTGGATGGCCAAGTCACTCCAGCAACCATGTCCTCCAGAGAACCTGTAAAATTATGCCACAAGCAAGGCTGAGTATACTAATACTCAGCTAGACTTACCCGGTGTGAGGAGTCTATACTCCTCTACCTCTAGACATGCAGCTGTTTGGCTGTGGGGTTTGGTTGCCAAAAGCACTAGCTGAGTTTCTAAATCAAGATTTTAACTTTGTCAAAATTAAGTGTGACTCTCTTAAGGCTGAAAGTGTACTATCTACTCATACATAGTAGCAAGCATTTTTAGCAATCATCATGTTGTATCATCTCATCACAGTTCCACTTGTTACTCAATGCAGTACAATGGATCAAGCAGTCTCATTAGCTGCGAGAAGCAGACGATTCGAATCGAGTTTTTATCCTTGCAAGGTAAACCTAAACACACGACATGTAGGGGCACTCCGTCCCCACACACATCAACCGTCCCCATCGATTCCCTGGCAACAGATCAGGTCTCACCGCCTTGGCGTACAATGCCTCACTGACCCCGACTGGCCGTCGTGCAGTGACCGCACTTGTACCCACCATAACCGGAATGGGAGACCTCGTCTCAGGTCGCGTGAGGGGGTATGTCTGCGGGCAGGTTCACTCAGGTACTAGGCTTACCGATTTACCATATTTCTCGGTATGTGTTTAGTACATTCAAACGCTTGACACAGGTACCACACCTTAATCCTTAATCAACTTTTTATCCTGTGAACAACCAATCCCCATGGATTGTTGCCCACAAACCAACATCAATATGATAGGAAAGTGGATACGGCCAATTCCTGACCTCGCGCGAGTGCTAGAAAAATCACTCGACTTCTACCGAGATCCTAATTAATTAAGCAGCTACTCGACCTAGCATACTAGTATTCATCTCAATAGGATTCCTGGGATCATGCAACTAGGGTTTCAATCAACTCCTACACTTAAGTGCACAAACAATCCTACAAACATTAAGTGTAGTAAAGTAGCATAAATAACAGGTTATGCATAAAACCGGGGCTTGCCTTCCAAAGCAGTGGCAGGCAGGTCCTCTGGTGCAGGCTCTGGTGCTGGGTCTGGGGCAACCTCCTGGGCAGCTCCTTGCTCCGGCACGAGGACGTACTCTCCGTCAGCAAGATTACAGTCTATCGAAATGCAATGAACATGTATGTCATGATTATGCAAGATTTAAAAACATTAAGCCACAGAAATTAAGTCAAGAATTAACTTAGGGTTCCTTGGCTATGTGGGTCTTCTAGTGGTATACATGGACTTATTACCTTTTAGGTTTAGGTTTTCTTTTAGGATAACATATTGGATTTGTATTGCCTTCATGGATTTCAGTGGACAATTTATAAAGGTCTTAGGAGGACATTAAATTCCATCATCCATTTTCCTTTCCTTAATTTCCATCTAGGGTTTCTAGTAGGGGTTTGAACTATGACAGTAGTTTAAAAATTTCCAAAAATTTTGTAAAAATTACAGTGGTTTGCCACTGGCTATTCTAGCTTGTTTTAAGAATTTGAGGCTTAAAGTACAAAAGCTAGTCCTTAAACAAAAATAACAATAGTTAGGCAAAATGGGCCACTTTACACTACAAGTCTTTTATTAAAGTGGGTTCTGACCTAAGGGTTATTTTTGTTGGCCTCTAATAGTGATAAAAAGCTCTTGTACCAAAAATGGCAGAAAGCAACATGATGGTTAATTAATGATGGATTTTTAAAGTTTGGTGCAAAAGGGTGATTAGAACTAACTTGTTATTTGAAAAAATATCAAACAACAGATTTCAGATTTTTCTTAAGTCCTTATTATCAAAACATTAGTTATCCTAAGGTTTGGGGAGGTTTCACCTTAGGGTTATTTTTGTAGGGTTTTTCTAAGTTATCCTTATTTTCTTCATTTAAAAGGTATCTTTCTTATCTTTTACTACAACAGGGTATGATACATTTTTCCAGTGAACTACATTGACTAAGTATCTCAACAAAAATAGGGGTGCCCTCTGGTTCATTATTTATATCACTTTTTCTATTTTCCTTAAACTTAAGCATAATATAGAATAAGGGGTTAAAACTAACTTAATGCAATGGACAGAGAGGTTTAACATTTTTAACTAGGTCAGTAGGTAGACAATAACTTCTCTAAATTTTTCTAACCTTAGTTAAATAGTACAACCATTTTTCTTGCTATTATTAAGCTTTTGGCCAAAACTGAAATTAAATCAGAACCTTATATTTTTCTCTAGTACTTATGGGATTTTATATTTTTCTTAGACAAGTTATATTATTTAGAGTCTGGCAAAATTAGTTTGACCAAATTTGGATAAACCAAACAGAAGTTATGGGTTTTTAAAGTTTCTGTTTGAATTTAAATCAGGTTTTAATTAAGTTTTTCTGGAAAAGCAGTTTGCGCCGAGACCCCTGGGTTTAAACCGAATCAAACCTCGCAGATCTACCCTCGGGCCACTATTCATTTGAGTCTCTGGCTTTTCACTTAACCCCCTGGATTTCTCTCCCTCTCACCCGCATTCCTTCCCTCATCTGAAACAGTAGCCGCGGGAAAGAAAAGGACGGCGCGGCTTACCGGCGGCGAGGGAGGTCCGGCGAGGTGGTCAGAGACGTTCGGGAGGTTGCGGCGGTCACGTCGATGTGCGGGTCGCCGCTGGAGGTGGTCGGAGTCACACTGGCCACGAGCGCAGGCGGCGGGGGTCGACGGCGACGCCTGCTCCGGCCAAACCACGGCGGCAGAGTTCAATCAATGGGCACGAGGAGCTTCACGGGATGACACAGAGGCCATACGCGCAATGAATCGGGAAATGGTGGAGGGGTTTACCCGGTCCACGTGCGCCGGCGGGTTCTTGAACTCCGGTGAGCGCGATTCGGCTACTCCGGTGATGCAGGCCCTCGGTTCAAGCTTGAGCAAGGCTCACGGCTTCACCAGGAAGCTAACTGGGGGCTTGGATCGAACGGAGGGGGACTGGAGAGGGGTTGGCCACGGTGGTGGCTTTCGGTCGGCACTGGTGGGTCGCGGGGAGGTCGCCGGAGGCAACGGCTGGCTCGGGCGAGTCCGGCGAGGTACGGAGGAGGCAATGGGGAAGGCAACCGAGCACTGGGGTGGGTTTTATAGGCGCGGACGCGGCCGGGGCGCCGGCTTGGCTCGGGCGCGGCGCGGGGCGCGCGCGGGCGTGCTCTGGCGCGGCAGAACGCGTCGAACACGTGGCGGTTTGTTTCTTCCAGTGTTCAATCGTCGACAGAGGTCGCAAACGTGCGAATCTTTGCAAAGGTTCGGCGCAGACCTCTTCCTAGCACCTAGGGCTGTCACTCAACTGTGAGAAGTCGGGGCAGATATGGCCTAGGGAGGGAGATCTTTGGATGCCAAAACAGGTGTGTCACACTGGGCACTTCGCGACAAAGCCATGCCATGGCATGTCAAACGTCCGAGTCTCGGGCTCAACTTTTTCCAGTGGGTGCCCTAGGTAGTATGCCACATTTTTGGTATAGATCACAAGTGGATTTGATGCCATCTTCAAGGTGAACACGGCTGATCCTTAAACTAGGGTTAAATATGGACTTAGAGAGGAATAGAGAGCTCTAGCTCTCTCTCCACTTAGTGATTTGATTTGGGGTTTCACCAGGGGCCTTTTTGCAATATTTCCCCCCCCCCCTTAATTGCTGGTTACAAGGTCACTTAAGGTTTGGGTAAAAGTTACTCATGTTTTGCACACTTGCTCACTCTCTTTTCCCCTCTTATCTAGAGTTTTGGGAGATAGGGTCTAAGAGAGGTCTAGGGTTCTTCTCCCTTCTCATCCAAAGTAGTGAGTGTGCAAGGATTAGAGTAATGCTTTTGGTTACTCACAATCCCTGGTTAACCTCTAGCTTTCCAAGGCCCTTATGCTTCTATTCATTAAGTTCTTCCACAGGGGCTCATACCCTTTGATAGCAAGGGTGGGCTCTAGCCATGGTAACACCTGGGGTGTTACAGCCCTCCCCCCTTAAAGGAATCTCGTCCCGAGATTTTAGGTAGAGTCCCTTGGAGGGATACTCGAAGGTGTGTTGGTGCTACTCCCCTTATACTCAAGTTTTACCTTTATAACTGCTCTTCGAATGTCATCCTCTTTGCAACTTCAGAAGGAAGCCCTTCTTAAGTTAAATCCATAACTTAGACTATCCTTGTTATCTAAGTTTTTCTTATAATTGACTTCAAAGGGCAGGTGGGGGGTGGGGTTTTGGGTTACATACCGATTCCCTTGGGTAGAAAGTCGGGGAAGCGAGAGCGTAGAAAATCCTCCGTCTCCCATGTGGCTTCTTCTGCTGAATGGTGACTCCATTGAACCTTATACATTCTGATTGATCTTGCCCGAGTTGACCTTTCCTTCTGATCCAATACCTTGACGGGGTACTCTTGGTAGGACAAGTCTGGTTCTATCTCAATGTCCGGCTCTGGTAGCACTTCAGTGGGTAGACGAACACATTTCCGCAGCTGAGATACATGGAACACATTGTGAACTGCTGACATACAGGGTGGCAATTCCAATTGGTAAGCTACGGGTCCACAACTTGCCTTGATCTTATAGGGTCCAATGTAACGAGGGGCCAACTTGCCCTTGATCCCGAATCTCTGGACACCCTTGGTTGGTGATATCTTAAGATAGACATGATCTCCCACCTCAAACTGTAGAGGCTTCCGCCTCTGGTCATGATAACTCTTTTGCCTGGCCTGAGCAGCTTCTAAGTTCTTCCTGATGACTCTGACCTTTTCCTCTGCTTCAATTACCAAATCTGGCCCAAAAATTTCCCTTTCTCCTGCTTGAGACCAATTTAGCGGGGTTCTGCATCTTCTCCCATATAAGGCCTCAAAAGGCGCCATCTTCAGACTAGACTGATAGCTGTTATTGTAAGAAAACTCTGCTAAGGAAAGACACTTGTCCCAGTCCTTTCCATAGTGTAGTGCACATGCCCGCAACATGTCTTCCAAAATCTGATTTACCCTTTCGGTCTGACCATCCGTTTGAGGGTGATAAGCTGAGCTCCGGATTACGTGGGTCCCGAGAGCTTCTTGCAGTTTCTCCCAAAAGCGTGCCACAAACAGTGCTCCTCTATCAGATATAATGGTCTTTGGGATGCCATGCAATCTTACTATTTGATCCACGTAAATTTCCGCGTACTTTTCTGTCTTGTGGGTGGTGTGCACTGGCAAGAAATGAGCAGTCTTGGTCAATCTGTCCACAATAACCCATATAGAATCATGGTGCCTGGAGGTATTGGGCAATCCCACTATGAAGTCCCTGCAAACGTCCTCCCATTTCCAAGATGGTATGGGGAGGGGTTGCAAAGGGCCTGCTGCCTTCAAATGACTAGCTTTTACCCTCTGGCAAGTGTCACACTCGGAAATGTACTTGGCAATTTCCCTCTTCATTCTGGTCCACCAATACAAGGGTCTGAGATCATGGTACATCTTGTTGCTACCAGGGTGCATAGAGAACTTGGAAAGGTGAGCTTCATCCAGTATCTTCCTTCTGAGCTCTGGGTTTTTGGGAACCACCAATCGATCTTCAAACCATAAAATTCCCTTGCTGTCCTGACGGAAACACTTGTATTTCTCGGCCTTTTGCTTGATCATATCCTTGATGACCTGAACACCCTTATCCCCAAACTGTGCCTGAGCTATTTGCTCTTGCAACGTGGGCTCCACTGCGATATATCTCAATTCACCGGAGGGAACAACTTCCAGATTCAGCTTGCACAACTCATCACACAAGGTGGTGATTCTTGCATCCATGTTCATGCAATTACATTGGGCCTTTCGGCTCAAGGCATCTGCCACAACATTTGCCTTGCCAGGATGGTAATGTACCTCCAAATCATAGTCCTTGATTAATTCCAACCATCTTCTCTGCCTCATGTTCAGATCTGCCTGAGTGAAAATGTACTTGAGACTCTTGTGATCAGTGTAAATGTTACAGTGAGCTCCCATCAAGTAGTGTCTCCATATCTTGAGGGCATGAACTACTGCTGCCAACTCCAGATCATGTGTCGGGTAGTTCTGCTCATGGGGCCTGAGTGCTCGGGAAGCATAAGCAATTACTCTGTTCTCTTGCATCAAAACACATCCCAATCCTGTACCAGAAGCATCACAATAAACCTCAAATGGCTTGATATTGTCGGGTTGGGCTAGCACTGGGGCTGTTGTCAATTGTTGCCTCAAGGTATGAAAAGCCTCTTCACACTTTTGGCTCCACTCAAATTTGACTCCCTTCTTCAACAGTTCAGTCATTGGCTTGGCAATTCTGGAGAAATCCGGAATAAATCGTCGGTAGTACCCTGCCAATCCCAGAAAACTCCAAATCTGTCTCACTGTAGTCGGAGGTTTCCAGTCCATCACTTCCTGTACCTTTTCAGGGTCGACTGATATCCCATCCTGAGAAATTGTGTGACCCAAGAATTTTATCTCCTTCAACCAGAACTCACACTTGGACAACTTAGCATACAACTGATGGTCGCGAAGTCTCTGAAGCACAATATGCAGATGTTTAGTGTGCTCGGCTTCATTCTTGGAATAGACCAGAATGTCATCAATGAAAACAACCACGAACTTGTCCAGCTCTGGCATGAATACTGAGTTCATCAAGTACATGAAATAAGCCGGGGCATTGGTCAACCCAAAAGACATCACCAAAAACTCATACAGCCCATATCTGGTAGAGAAAGCCGTCTTGGGAATGTCACTAGCACGGATCTTGATCTGATGGTAGCCTGAGCGAAGGTCTATCTTGGAGAATACCTTGGCTCCTACCAACTGATCAAACAGAACATCAATGCGGGGTAACGGGTACTTGTTCTTGATAGTCACCGCATTGAGAGGGCGGTAGTCAACACACATCCTCAAACTCTCATCCTTCTTCACGAATAAAGCTGGACATCCCCAGGGTGAAGTGCTTGGACGAATAAACCCCTTGTCCAACAATTCTTGCAATTGTTTCTTCATTTCCGCCAATTCTGCGGGAGGCATCCTATAGGGTCTCTTAGAGATAGGAGCAGTCCCGGGTTGCAATTCAATGGCAAACTCAATATCTCTATCAGGTGGCATTCCTGGCAATTCATCCGGAAAAACATCGGGGTAGTCGCAGACTACTGGGATCTGCCTTACTGGGGATTCTGCCATAACAAAGGCACAAGACCGGGTACCACCCCGGTTGGGTAAATACAAAACAGTCTCGCCATAAGCAGGGAATGAATTTCAATGGCTCTGGATGCGATATCCAATATTGCCTGATGTTTGGTCAACCAATCAGTTCCCAAGATGATATCCACACTATCCAGTCCCAAGATAAGAAGGTCAGTTTTAATTATCAAACTACCAAACTTTAGAGGCACCTTCATGCTGATTTGATTAGTGGCAATCCTGCCTCCTGGGGTTGAAATGGTAATAGCCCCGTTGGTGTGGTGAAAAGGCAACTGGCACTTGACACTAAATTTGGCACTGACAAAACTATGCGAAGCACCGGAATCAAAAAGAATAATAGCAGGAAAATTTAAAACTGTAAAGATACCAGTCATGACGGGTGCTCCCTCTGGAATGTCAGCCATTGTAGTGAAGTTCAGCTTGCCCTGCCTCACTTGCACTTTCTGCCTCTTTCCTTGGTTCTGGTTAACATTCTGCCCCTGCCTCTGCTGATTCTTGGGGCAATTCTTGGCATAATGCCCAGTGCTGCCACAAGTGAAACACCTGTTATCATTGGCCTGGCGGTACTGCTGCTGCTGATTGTTCCTCTGAGCTGGAAACTGGGCGCGGTTGGGTGCCTGCTGCTGCTGCTGCTGCGGTGGCCTGATCACCCACCTCCCTTGCTGCTGCTGAGGTCCCCTGCTCTGTGAGTCAGACACAATCCTGAATCGCTGTGGCTGAGCCGAGGGTCCGGCCACAGGGGTCTTTCTCTTCTTCTCCGCCTGTCGAGCCAAGATGCAGTCCTCCTGGGAGATAGCCATGTTGACCAACTCATTGTAACTGTTGGCCCTGACGGTGTTGAGACGGTCACGGAGCTTGGTGCTGAGCCCCCTCCTGAACCTGTCTCGCTTTTTCTCATCCGTATCTGCATGGTATCCAGCATACTGGCACAAATCATTGAAGGCATGGGCATATTGCAACACTGTCCTGCTGCCCTGAGTGAGTGCCAGAAACTCATTGAGTTTCCGGTCCATGATGCCCGCGGGGATATGGTGCCCTCTAAAAGCGGCCTTAAACTCCCTCCATTCCACTTCCCTGCCTTCTGGCTGCATGGCAAGAAAATGGTCCCACCAAGTCCTTGCGGGTCCGCGAAGCTACTGGGTGGTGAACCTGACCTTGGTGACCTCTGAGCAAATTCCATGGAGCAGTGGGAATTTGGATTCTACCACCCTCAACCACACATCTGCATCAAGTGGGTCCTCCGCCCTGGTAAACAATGGTGGCTGAGTGCTGAGGAACTCCTGGTAGGTAGCAGCGACGGGGTGACACTGATGGTCTCCACCATAATGCTGAGGTGGTGGCTGACGCTGAGCTAACTGTCTCAGGATCTCATTCTGCTGGGCCATGAGCTCCTGCAGAGTGGGAGGCGGTGGTGGTGGAGGAACGTGCTCATTCTGACCACGGCGCGCTCTCCCAGCCATCTGAAAAATCACATAGTTGCTTAACAACACATCTCCAAGCTTAAGGTTCAAACATGGTAGGGGAGTTAAAGCAATTTGACAGATTCCAAATAAAACAAAACGAAAACATAAACCTTCCGTCCACATTTAAACTGCCATTAATCATCCCTGAACCTCCAAAAGAGTTTTAACACTGGTTACATCAATGATCAAAAGACTCAACTCTACCTAGCCTAGTACCCTAAGGGTGCAAAAGCTAAGCTAGCGGCGAGGAGTCCAACTATTATCAACTTCTAGTATTAGCCTGGCATCTAGTGAGCGAACGAGGCAACGCTAGACTCGGGGGAAGGTGGTCTCCCTGAGCCAGCGGTGTCGACACTGGAGGCAGGCTCATCTCCTCCCTCGATGTCAACGTCCTCGTCAGCCTCCTCATCATGGATCTCTTGGTGATGCATGTCCAGGTGCGCATTAGCCTCCGCTAGCTGCTGCTGGGTGTTGAGGAGCTGATCCTCGAGAACCTCGATGGTATTCTCCCGGGTGCCCACTAACTCCTCCAACTCATGAATCTCGTCAGTCAGCTGCTCCACTTGCAAATCTTTTTCCACCAGCTCCTGGGATAAATCCACCACGAGCTCCTCCCGGTTGTCCAGGGTGATCTTGGTGGCCTCTAGTAGTGCCATCAAATGGGACATGGCCTCCCCACGCATCACTTGCAGACGATACAGAGCGTTCATGCATCGTACCGACAAGTGAGCGGTGTGGCCTGGGTAGAGAGCCCAGATGTCCTTGGCATGCTCCACCCGGTCCTTCCACATCGGGTCGTCCTCCTTTTCCGCGGGGAACAACCCCATGGGGTGGGTAGCCAGCTCCAAGGGATGGAATCCGCAGAAGGTAGTCAGTCCATGCAGAGCGATTGCCTCGATGGTGTCCTCAGCCCGGTATCCATAGGACTCAGAGTCCAGTGAACGCCAGCCTGGCTGCAGGGGATGAGGCTCCAAAGTCATCCTCACCCTACAGCGAGGCACCCGATGCTTCTCGAACTGCTGCACCGCGTACTGAGGGGGTGTCAGATATCCTGCCCCCTGAAGTACCTCCCACAAGATGCGGGGAAAACCCTCTCGTGCAAGTCCGTCAGTGTGGGTCAGTGCATTTCCGTCCTCGGAGGATCCGTGGGAAGTCATCTGTGCACGGTTAAGCGTAAGTAAAGAAAAAGGATTACAAAAAGAACAAGGAAAATAAAACTCAGCCTGCACCTAACAAGAAAAAGGCATTAGAAACCTAGTTGGCGGTTATCTCTTTTACTTAGCTATCCACTTTGTTTAACTACGAATGCATGCATGCACGTCCTGAACGACCTTACAAGAAAATAAAAGGAATGGGGAAGAACTCCCATCCTGTAAAAGTGGCCTATAGGGCCTAGTCACTTAGCCACCTAGCTACCCTTCTATTATCCTAAGGCTTCACGTCCTAGGTTTATCCTGCTCGTCCTATAATCTATCCAACAGTGTTTCTATCAAATTTTACTTTAGAAAAGGGATAGCATTTATGTTTTATTGATTCCTCTGTGGTGGTACAAGCTCCGATACCAGCTGTGGCGGAACTGCCCGAATTATTCCAACTTAAGTGCCTCAATCCGGCCTTAGAGGCTAGACCACACTTAAAAGGGAATAACCCGTCAATCCCTCGGATCTAGTTCGACACGGCCACTGACAGGATCAAGTACCACAGTCTCACTCGATGGTGAGTCACAGAGCAAATACAATAAAGCATAAAACCATGCATGGAAGAGTATTAAATTATTACATCACCATTGTCACCATCGGAGTTTTCGCAAAAGTAACCATCATTGTTTTGAAGTGCAGCGGAAATAAGCTAACGATAAATAAATGGAGAGATGGGGAAGCCTGTCCCATCACTCCTCATGCTCCTCCTCAGCCGAGGCAGGGTCCCACTCGACAGTCCAACCCGGTGGCAGGGTGGATGGCCAAGTCACTCCAGCAACCATGTCCTCCAGAGAACCTGTAAAATTATGCCACAAGCAAGGCTGAGTATACTAATACTCAGCTAGACTTACCCGGTGTGAGGAGTCTATACTCCTCTACCTCTAGACATGCAGCTGTTTGGCTGTGGGGTTTGGTTGCCAAAAGCACTAGCTGAGTTTCTAAATCAAGATTTTAACTTTGTCAAAATTAAGTGTGACTCTCTTAAGGCTGAAAGTGTACTATCTACTCATACATAGTAGCAAGCATTTTTAGCAATCAACATGTTGTATCATCTCATCACAGTTCCACTTGTTACTCAATGCAGTACAATGGATCAAGCAGTCTCATTAGCTGCGAGAAGCAGACGATTCGAATCGAGTTTTTATCCTTGCAAGGTAAACCTAAACACACGACATGTAGGGGCACTCCGTCCCCACACACATCAACCGTCCCCATCGATTCCCTGGCAACAGATCAGGTCTCACCGCCTTGGCGTACAATGCCTCACTGACCCCGACTGGCCGTCGTGCAGTGACCGCACTTGTACCCACCATAACCGGAATGGGAGACCTCGTCTCAGGTCGCGTGAGGGGGTATGTCTGCGGGCAGGTTCACTCAGGTACTAGGCTTACCGATTTACCATATTTCTCGGTATGTGTTTAGTACATTCAAACGCTTGACACAGGTACCACACCTTAATCCTTAATCAACTTTTTATCCTGTGAACAACCAATCCCCATGGATTGTTGCCCACAAACCAACATCAATATGATAGGAAAGTGGATACGGCCAATTCCTGACCTCGCGCGAGTGCTAGAAAAATCACTCGACTTCTACCGAGATCCTAATTAATTAAGCAGCTACTCGACCTAGCATACTAGTATTCATCTCAATAGGATTCCTGGGATCATGCAACTAGGGTTTCAATCAACTCCTACACTTAAGTGCACAAACAATCCTACAAACATTAAGTGTAGTAAAGTAGCATAAATAACAGGTTATGCATAAAACCGGGGCTTGCCTTCCAAAGCAGTGGCAGGCAGGTCCTCTGGTGCAGGCTCTGGTGCTGGGTCTGGGGCAACCTCCTGGGCAGCTCCTTGCTCCGGCACGAGGACGTACTCTCCGTCAGCAAGATTACAGTCTATCGAAATGCAATGAACATGTATGTCATGATTATGCAAGATTTAAAAACATTAAGCCACAGAAATTAAGTCAAGAATTAACTTAGGGTTCCTTGGCTACGTGGGTCTTCTAGTGGTATACATGGACTTATTACCTTTTAGGTTTAGGTTTTCTTTTAGGATAACATATTGGATTTGTATTGCCTTCATGGATTTCAGTGGACAATTTATAAAGGTCTTAGGAGGACATTAAATTCCATCATCCATTTTCCTTTCCTTAATTTCCATCTAGGGTTTCTAGTAGGGGTTTGAACTATGACAGTAGTTTAAAAATTTCCAAAAATTTTGTAAAAATTACAGTGGTTTGCCACTGCTATTCTAGCTTGTTTTAAGAATTTGAGGCTTAAAGTACAAAAGCTAGTCCTTAAACAAAAATAACAATAGTTAGGCAAAATGGGCCACTTTACACTACAAGTCTTTTATTAAAGTGGGTTCTGACCTAAGGGTTATTTTTGTTGGCCTCTAATAGTGATAAAAAGCTCTTGTACCAAAAATGGCAGAAAGCAACATGATGGTTAATTAATGATGGATTTTTAAAGTTTGGTGCAAAAGGGTGATTAGAACTAACTTGTTATTTGAAAAAATATCAAACAACAGATTTCAGATTTTTCTTAAGTCCTTATTATCAAAACATTAGTTATCCTAAGGTTTGGGGAGGTTTCACCTTAGGGTTATTTTTGTAGGGTTTTTCTAAGTTATCCTTATTTTCTTCATTTAAAAGGTATCTTTCTTATCTTTTACTACAACAGGGTATGATACATTTTTCCAGTGAACTACATTGACTAAGTATCTCAACAAAAATAGGGGTGCCCTCTGGTTAATTATTTATATCACTTTTTCTATTTTCCTTAATGTCGGGGACCATAATTAGGGGTACCCTCAAGACGCCTAATTCTCAGCTGGTAACCCCCATCAGCATAAAGCTGCAGAGGCCTGATGGGTTTGATTAAGTCAGGGATCAGTCCATACGAGTGACTTGACCACGCCACGCCCAAGCCTAACCTCGGGCGAGGGCAGCCGACCCTAAGATGACTCCGTCTCGCCTGAGGCCTCCTCTTTCACGGCAGACGCATCTCCGGCTCGCCCTAGGCCCCGCCTTCGATAAGAAGAAACCCTGACTAAATCACCGCGCCAACCGACCCAGTCACCGGGGCGTTTAACGCAAAAGGTAAGACCGACGGGCGACCAGACTTCGCCAGAGGTGCCATAGGAGGCTCCGCCCAAGGGCTCGGACTCGGGCTAAGGCCCCGGAAGACGGCGAACTCCGCTCCGCCCAAGGGCTCGGACTCGGGCTAAGGCCCCGGAAGACGGCGAACTCCGCTCCGCCCAAGGGCTCGGACTCGGGCTAAGGCCCCGGAAGACGGCGAACTCCGCTCCGCCCAAGGGCTCGGACTCGGGCTAAGGCCCCGGAAGACGGCGAACTCCGCTCCGCCCGACCCCAGGGCTCGGACTCGGGCTAAGGCCCCGGAAGACGACGAACTCCGCCTCGCCCGACCCAGGGCTCGGACTCCGCCTCGGCCTCTGCCGAACGATCTCCGCCTCGCCCGACCCAGGGCTCGGACTCTGCCTCTGTCTTGCAGGACGGACTCGACCTCGGTTTCGGAGGAGCCTCCACGACGCCCGACCTAGGACACGAGACCGCCACGTCAACAGGGAGCGTCATCATCACCCTGCCCTGAGCTGACTTGGGTCGCAGAGAACAAGACCGGCGTCCCATCTGGCCAGCCACGCCAGATAGGCAAATGATGGCGCCCCGCTAGACCATGACGACGGCGACTCTCAGCTCCCTTACGAAAGCAGGAGGACGTCAGCAAGGGCCCAGCCACTCCGACAGCTGTCTCCCCGTCCGGCTCCGTTACTCCTCCAACAGCCACGACGCCATACCAACAGGGTGCCAAGATCTCTCCGGCTGCCACCTTGGCATGTACATAGGACGCTAGCTCTCTCTCGCTAGACACGTAGCACCTTGCTACACCCCCATCTTGTACACCTGGATCCTCTCCTTACGACTATAAAAGGAAGGACCAGGGCCTTCTTAGAGGAGGTTGGCCTCGCGGGGACGAAGGGCAGGGGCAGGCGCTCTCTCGGGGGCCGCTCGCTTCCCCTCACCTCGCGCGGACGCTTGTAACCCCCTACTGCAAGCGCACCCGACCTGGGCGCGGGACGAACACGAAGGCCGCGGGAATTCTCCGACTCCCTCACGACCCGGCTCCAGCCACCGACCTCTCTCTCTGTTCCCCCCTTCGCGCTCGCCCACGCGCTCGACCCATCTGGGCTGGGGCACGCGGCACTCTCACTCGTCGGCTCGGGGACCCCCCGGTCTCGGAACGCCGACAGTTGGCGCGCCAGGTAGGGGCCTGCTGCGTGTTGACGTTCGATTTCCCGTCAAGCTCCAGATGGGCAGTCTCCAACGACCTCTTCAACCCGGGACGGTGCTCCGTTTCGGGAACCTCGAGTTCATGTCTCTCGACGGCAACTACGACATGATACTCCTTCCACCGCCGCGCGACAGCGACAATGGTGGCGGACAGCCCGCCCGCCGGCGGCGGAATCAACGACGTCTTTCCCGCGTGGGGGAAGGACAACTTTCGAGCTCGCCCCATCCTCTCCCTCGCCATCGGAGGAGGAGGAGGCGGGGCAACCGGGGCCGAGCGGGAGATCGCGCTCCGACGGCTGTCGAGCAAATCGACATCCCCGGCGCCTCAACGGAGGACACGCCAAGCGTCGCCCTCGCGTTCGAGGCAAAGGCGAGCGCCATCCCCCCGCAACACGTCGACTCCGAGCAAGTGGACGACGCCAGCACGCTCACGGAAGGCCTGCAGGACGTCGCCCTCGTACCCAAGACGACGACGCGATCTGCCCCCGACGTGACTTCATCGCTCCTCGTCGACAAAAAGGTACCGACTGCTACCCATCTTTCGTCATTTCGACTCGGCCTCAGCCCGCCTGGCGACCTCGCTTTGGCGGGCGCTCACATTGAGGCGAGTGCAACCTCTCTGGGGTTTCGTGTGCGGTCGCCTTGGGACCGATTGACGGGTGTCTCGACCTACGGATCCTCTGGGTCCGAGGAAGATGACGACCCCAGCATCTGCTGGGATTTCTCCGGATCTGGCAACCCTAGTGCCATGCGGGACTTCATGACCGCATGTGACTACTGCCTCTCCGACTGTTCCGACGGCAGCCGCAGCCTTGGCGACAAGGACTGCGGCCCGAGTCGCGAATGTTTCCACATCGAGCTAGGGGATCCCTCCGGAGGCGGCTGTCTCGGCATGCCGGAGGATGGTGATCCCCCTAGGCCAGCGCCTCGCGCCGACATCCCGCGGGAGCTAGCTGTGGTCCCCGTTCCGGCGGGGGGTCACGACCCACAGCTCGAGCAAGTCCGCGGGGCGCAGGCCGGGCTCGATGAGGGAGCAGGAGCGCTCGAGGCAATCCGCCAGAACATCGGGCAGGTATGGGCGAGCCAACCCCCGGCCGGAGGAATATGTCACCTGCCCCAAGGTCTCCAGCACCGCATCGCCAACGATGCCAGGGACAAACCGCCACCCGCATTCGGCGGGACTGGTCAGGACCTGGCCGCCGCAGCGATGCTCCTCCGCGCGATGCCGGAGTCATCAACCACCGAGGGTCGGCGAATCCAGGGAGAACTCAAGCATCTCCTAGAAGGCGCTGCGGCCCGGCGGGCCGAGAGCTCTGCCTCCCGAAGGCAGGGATACCCCTCGGAACCTCGTGCCGCGACTTCCCGACTCACGCGGGAAGCCTCGGTCTTCACCGGGCGCACGCGCAACACCGCGCCTGCGGCCCCGGGCCACCTCGGCGACGAGCACCCTCATCGAGACCGTCGGGCACGCCTCGACGAGAGGGTGCGCCGAGGCTACCACCCCAGGCGTGGGGGACGTTACGACAGCGGGGAGGATCGGAGTCTCTCGCCCGAACCACCCGGTCCGCAGGTCTTTAGCCGAGCCATTCGGCGGGCGCCGTTTCCGCCCCGATTCCGACCCCCGACTACTATCACGAAGTACTCGGGGGAGACGAGACCGGAATTGTGGCTTGCGGACTACCGCCTGGCCTGTCAACTGGGTGGGACGGACGATGACAACCTCATCATCCGAAACCTCCCCCTGTTTCTCTCCGACACCGCTCGTGCCTGGTTGGAGCACCTGCCTCCGGGGCAGATTTCCAACTGGGAAGATTTGGTCCAGGCTTTCGCCGGGAACTTCCAGGGCACGTACGTGCGCCCCGGGAATTCCTGGGACCTCCGAAGCTGTCGGCAACTGCCGGGAGAGTCTCTCCGAGACTACATCCAGCGGTTCTCGAAGCAGCGCACCGAGCTGCCCAACATCACCGACTCCGATGTCATCGGCGCGTTCCTCGCCGGCACCACCTGCCGCGACCTGGTGAGCAAGCTGGGTCGCAAGACCCCCACCAGGGCGAGCGAGCTGATGGACATCGCCACCAAGTTCGCCTCCGGCCAGGAGGCGGTAGAGGCCATCTTCCGAAAGGACAAGCAGCCCCAGGGCCGCCCGTCGGAAGATGCTCCCGAGGCGTCTGCTCCGCGCGGCGCCAAGAAGAAAGGCAGGAGGAAGTCGCAAGCGAAACGCGACGTTCCCGATGCAGACCTTGTCGCCGCCGCCGAGCACAAGAACCCTCGGAAGCCCCCCGGAGGTGCTAACCTCTTCGACAAGGCACTCAAGGAGACGTGCCCCTACCATCAGGGGCCCGTCAAGCACACCCTCGAAGAGTGCGTCATGCTTCGGCGCCACTTCCACAGGGCCGGGCCACCCGCAGAGGGTGGCAGGGCTCACGACGACGACAACAGGGAAGATCGCCAAGCAGGAGAGTTCCCAGAGGTCCGCGATTGCTTCATGATCTACGGAGGGCATGCGGCAAACGCCTCGGCTCGGCATCGTAAGCAAGAGCGTCGGGAGGTCTGCTCGGTGAAGGTGGCGGCGCCAGTCTACCTAGACTGGTCCGACAAGCCCATCACCTTCGACCGGGACGACCACCCCGACCACGTGCCGAGCCCGGGGAAGTACCCGCTCGTCGTCGACCCCGTCATCGGCGACGTCAGGCTCACCAAGGTCCTGATGGATGGAGGCAGCTGCCTCAACATCATCTACGCCGAGACCCTCAGGCTCCTGCGCGTCGACCCGTCATCCGTCCGAGCAGGCGCTGCGCCCTTCCACGGGATCATTCCCGGGAAGCGCGTCCAGCCCCTCGGACAGCTCGACCTCCCTGTCTGCTTCGGAACACCCTCCAACTTCCGAAGGGAGACTTTGACGTTCGAGGTGGTCGGGTTCCGAGGAACCTACCACGCAGTGTTGGGAAGGCCATGCTACGCGAAGTTCATGGCCATCCCCAACTACACCTACCTGAAGCTCAAGATGTCGGGCCCCAACGGGGTCATCACCGTCGGCCCCACGTACAAACACGCATTCGAATGCGATGTGGAGTGCGTGGAGTACGCCGAGGCCCTCGCCGAGTCCGAGGCCCTCATTGCCGACCTGGAAAGCCCCTCCCGAGAGGTGCCGGACGTAAAGCGGCATGCCGGCAACTTCGAGCCAGCGGAGACGGTTAAGGCCGTCCCTCTCGACCCCAGTGGCGACACCTCCAAGCAGGTCCGGATCGGTTCCGGGCTCGACCCCAAATAGGAAGCAGTGCTCGTCGACTTTCTCCGCGCAAACGCCGACGTTTTTGCGTGGAGTCCCTCAGACATGCCCGGCATACCGAGGGATGTCGCCGAGCACTCGCTGGATATTCGGGCCGGAGCCCGGCCGGTCAGACAGCCTCTGCGCCGATTCGGCGAGGAAAGGCGCAGGGTGATAGGCGAGGAGGTCCACAAGCTGATGGCAGCAGGGTTCATTAAAGAGGTATTCCATCCCGAATGGCTTGCCAACCCTGTACTTGTGAGGAAAAAAGGGGGGAAGTGGCGGATGTGTGTAGACTACACTGGTCTCAACAAAGCGTGTCCGAAGGTCCCCTACCCTCTACCTCGCATCGACCAAATTGTGGACTCCACTGCAGGGTGCGAAACCCTGTCTTTCCTCGATGCCTACTCAGGGTATCATCAAATCAAGATGAAAGAGTCCGACCAGCTCGCGACTTCTTTCATCACGCCCTTCGGCATGTACTGTTATGTCACAATGCCGTTCGGGTTGAGAAACGCGGGTGCAACGTACCAGCGGTGCATGAACCATGTGTTCGGCGAACACATTGGTCGCACGGTCGAGGCCTACGTCGATGACATCGTAGTCAAGACGAGGAAAGCCTCCGACCTTCTCTCCGACCTCGGACTGACATTCCGGTGTCTCAAGGCGAAGGGCGTCAAGCTCAATCCCGAGAAGTGCGTCTTCGGGGTGCCCCGAGGCATGCTCTTGGGGTTCATCGTCTCCGAGCGGGGCATCGAAGCCAACCCGGAGAAGATCGCAGCGATCACAAACATGGGGCCCATCAAGGACTTAAAAGGCGTACAGAGGGTCATGGGATGCCTCGCGGCCTTGAGCCGTTTCATCTCGCGCCTCGGCGAAAGAGGCCTGCCCCTGTACCGCCTCTTAAGGAAGGCCGAGTGCTTCACTTGGACTCCCGAGGCCGAGGAAGCCCTCGGGAACCTGAAGGCGCTCCTCACCCAGGCGCCCATCTTGGTACCCCCAGCTGATGGAGAAACCCTCCTGGTCTACGTCGCCGCAACCACTCAGGTGGTCAGCGCCGCGATCGTAGTCGAAAGGCAGGAAGAGGGGCATGCTTTGCCCATTCAGAGGCCAGTTTACTTCGTCAGCGAAGTGCTGTCCGAGACCAAGATCCGCTACCCACAAGTCCAGAAGCTGCTATATGCAGTGATCCTGACGAGGCGAAAGCTGCGACATTACTTCGAGTCCCATCCGGTGACTGTGGTGTCATCCTTCCCCCTGGGGGAGATCATCCAGTGCCGAGAAGCCTCAGGACAGATCGCAAAGTGGGCGGTGGAAATCATGGGCGAGGCAATCTCGTTCGCCCCTCGGAAGGCCATCAAGTCCCAGGTACTGGCGGATTTCGTAGCCGAATGGGTCGATACCCAGTTGCCAACGGCTCCGATCCAACCAGAGCTCTGGACCATGTTTTTCGACGGGTCGCTGATGATGAAGACGGGAGCTGGCGCGGGCCTGCTTTTCGTCTCGCCCCTCGGAAAACACCTGCGCTACGTGCTCCGCCTCCATTTCCCGGCGTCCAACAATGTGGCTGAGTACGAGGCTCTGATCAACGGATTGCGAATCGCCATCGAGCTAGGGGTCCGACGCCTCGATGCGCGCGGCGACTCGCAGCTCGTCATCGACCAAGTCATGAAGAACTCCCTCTGCCGCGACCCAAAGATGGAGGCCTACTGTGAGGAGGTTCGACGCCTGGAAGACAAGTTCTACGGGCTCGAGCTTAACCACATCGCCCGGCGCTACAACGAGACTGCGGACGAGCTGGCGAAGATAGCCTCGGGGCGAACGACGGTTCCCCCGGACGTCTTCTCCCGGGATCTGCACCAACCCTCCGTCAAGATAGATGACGCGCCCGAGCCCGAGGCACCCTCGGCCTCGTCCGAGGTGACCTCGGCCCAGCCCGAGCCATCCTCGGCTCACCCCGAGGAACCCTCGGAGCCCGAGGGCGAGGCACTGCGCATCGAGGAGGAGCAGAACGGGGTCGTGCCAGATCAAGATTGGCAGACCCCGTACCTGCAATATCTCCGCCAAGGGGAACTGCCCCTCGACCGAGCCGAGGCTCGGCGGGTAGCGCGACGCGCCAAATCGTTCGTCTTGCTGGGCGATGAGAAGGAACTCTACCACCGAAGCCCCTCGGGCATCCTCCAGCGATGCATCTCCATCGCCGAGGGTCAGGAACTCCTGCAGGAAATACACTCGGGGGCTTGCGGTTATCATGCAGCACCTCGAACCCTCGTCGGGAACGCTTTCCGCCAAGGCTTCTACTGGCCAACGGCGGTGGCTGACGCCACTAGAATTGTCCGCGCCTGCGAAGGGTGCCAATTCTATGCGAAGCAGACCCACCTGCCCGCTCAGGCTCTGCAGACGATACCCATCGCCTGGCCCTTCGCTGTGTGGGGTCTGGACCTCGTCGGCCCTCTGCAGAAGGCGCCCGGGGGCTACTCGCACCTGCTGGTCGCCATCGACAAATTCTCCAAGTGGATCGAGGTCCGACCCCTGAGCAGCATCAGGTCCGAGCAGGCGGTGGCGTTCTTCACCAACATCATCCATCGCTTCGGGGTCCCGAACTCCATCATCACCGACAATGGCACCCAGTTCACCGGCAAAAAATTCTTGGATTTTTGCGAGGATCACAACATCCGGGTAGACTGGGCCGCCGTAGCTCACCCCATGTCGAATGGGCAGGTAGAACGTGCCAATGGCATGATTCTACAGGGGCTCAAGCCTCGAATTTACAATGATCTCAACAAGTTCGGCAAGCGGTGGATGAAGGAACTCCCCTCGGTGGTCTGGAGCCTGAGGACGACGCCAAGCCGAGCCACAGGTTTCACGCCGTTCTTCCTGGTCTACGGGGCCGAGGCCATCCTGCCCACGGACCTGGAATACGGCTCCCCGAGGACGAGGGCCTACAACGAAGAAAGCAACCAAGCTAGCCGAGAAGACTCGCTGGACCAGCTGGACGAGGCTCGGGACAGGGCCTTACTACACTCGGCGCGGTATCAGCAGTCCCTGCGACGCTACCACGCCCGAGGGGTCCGACCCCGAGATCTCCAGGTGGGCGATCTGGTGCTTCGGCTGCGGCAAGACGCCCGAGGGAGGCACAAGCTCACGCCCCCCTGGGAGGGGCCGTTCATCATCGCCAAAGCTCTGAAGCCCGGAACGTACAAGCTGGCCAACAGTCAAGGCGAGGTCTACGGCAACGCTTGGAACATCCAACAGCTACGTCGCTTCTACCCTTAAGATGTTTCCAAGTTGTTTATATACCCCGCACCCACGCAAAAGTTTAGTCAACAAGGAAGGGTCAGCCTCGCCTCGGCAGAGCCCGACCCTCCCTCGGGGGCTAAAAGGGGGGAAACCCCCTCTGCGTCAAAATTTTCCTCGAAAAGAAAATCTCTTTCACCAGAACATCTTTCGTGCTTTTTGACTACTTCGAAAAGCGGGTCCTGGAAACGACGGGGTACACGTAAGCAGTCAAGGCTGACCGAGCCGAGGGACTCCTACGCCTCCGGGATACGGATACCTCACTCATCACCTTCTGCGATAAGTAACTCGCGCTCGGATAAGGCGAATCCGCGGATCGAACGAGTCTTTACGTACGGGAGCTCTTCTGTCGAAGCGATTCTTCGAGCCTTCTCGACCAAGTCGGTGACAGGGCTTCATGGGCGGGTAAAAGTACGCGTAAGCGGCAAGGCCGACCGAGCCGAGGGACTCCCACGCCTCCGGGATACGGATACCTCACTCATCACCTTCCGCGAGAAGCAACTCTGCTACCGACAAAAAGTCCAGATACTCGAAACGAGAGGAGAAGAGACGCAGCTTTATAATGCAACAAGGGTATGTGTTCTGGCCTCAACGGCCGCGCAAGGCCCACGCTACAAGACGATTTGACCCTGCAGGCTCGGATCTTGACGCTGGAAGAGGGCGACGACACCCTCGGCATCGACAGCACCTTCGGTAAGGCCCGACCTAGCCTCGGGCGGCGACGCGGTCCGAGGGCCTCCGCTCCGAAGGACGACGTCATCACCACGCTCGAGCAATCTCTGCCCGGGACTTCTCCGAGAACCCGGCCCGAGCGGACGGCTCGGCCGGCCACCTCCGGGGCCTCGGCCGACCACCTTCCGAGGGCGCCAGCTCGGTTCGAAGCCTCGGCTGAACAGCTCCGACGTCGATCCTGCCAACAAACAACCCGGCTAGGCTCCGGCCAACCAGGTTCCATTTCCGAGCCGACAACGCCTCTGCTCATGCTGATATCGCTACCCCTGGCCTCGGCTCGTCGAAGAGCGGCCGAGGGGTCCCTTTAACTAAGCTAGAGGAGCCTCGGACGACAGGGCCAACCGAGCCGAGGGACTCCTACGCCTCCGGGATACGGATACCTCACTCGTCACCTTGACACGGGGCAACTCACGCTTGGTGAAGCGGTTCAGGCAAACAACAGGCGAGTCTTAGTGCTCAGAAATGAGGAAAAAACACGGCTCTGTGCCGGAGTTACATACATGTTCAGGCCCCGAAAGCCAAAATGAACAAAAAACCCGGCACTCGAGGTGCCATTACAAACGGAACTCCGGTTCCCCCCCCCCCCCCCGCAGGTACGATCAACCCCACTCGATGGGGGAGGGCCTGCGGGGCAGCAGAAGACCGACGAACGGCACGTCGCCGCCCCGCCCCGGCAGCGGCGACGATGAAGACGTCTGTCCCGGGGGGCCCAACAGCAGCAGTGATGGCCTCAGGGTGGATACTGCTGCTGGGAGGCCCCCGCCCTTGCCCAAACTCGAGAGGCAAGGACGGACAGAAGGCCGTAGAGTCGGAGGGCGGCCCGTGTCCAACCTCGGCTGTCGCGCCGGCGGAAGAACCTCTTCCAGCTGCCGTGGCAGGAGGCGGCACCGGGGGCGGCTCCGAGAGTGCTCGGCTCAGAGAGCCGGGCACGCTGCAGCTGTTGGCGCCACGGGCGACTCCCGCCCTTCCCCCCGATCACTGAGGGAAGGAGCGGGTCACCACCCGCGCAGGGACCAACCCCGACCTGGCACACGCCCCTCCTCAGCCCTGGTGATGAAAATCCTTGAGGCTGAGGAAGGGGCGGATGCCGCAGCCCGGCTCGCTTTCCCCCACCATCAAGCCGGAGGTCGCCCTCTTGGGTGACCACCGGTGGAGGGGTGCAGCCGGGCTGCATGATGAAAATCCTTGAAGCCGAACGATGGCTGAAAGGTACCAACTCCCACGGAGTTGCGTTCCTCCGGCGATGGAGCGAAAAGACGGCGGTTTCCCCCCATCCGGGGGCTCGGAAGATGGAGGGACGCAATGCATTGGGGAGGAAAGAGACATGGTTACCTCACGAAGGGGGTCGCCCTCCTTTTAAAGGCAACTCCCCCTGCTTGCGCCCTCAACCGTCACGGACTGAGTCTTCTCCAACACGCCTCCAAAGCCCTTCCCTGCGGCGCGGGGGCTGGGGCCCGCCTGTCATGCAGACCGGCTCTAAGCAGAAGAAGCCGAACCGCCGCGCACGACGCACGCAACCACCCAGCGGTTACAAGTAACCCTCCACTTTTGCCCGGACCAGCGGGCGAAAGGGGCAGGCGGCCATGCAGGCGGCATGCAACCGCGCCAAGTGGACGCGCCTCTCCGACTCCTGACAGGCCAGCGCGACGGCTCAAGCCCACGCGTCGTGCAACTGGCGCGCCGGGCGCTGCATGCGAACCTCTATGCCACTCGCTCCACCACCGCACCTCCTCGATTGCGGAACCGATACCGCAATTCGAGGCGACCCAGCCCGCGACCCGGCAGCGCCAGCCTGGCGCAGTGATCAAAAGCGGTCAAAAATGGGCCGGCAGTGATGACGGTGGCAGGCGCGCGAGAGCAGCGGTCACGCCATCTGCCAAGCTCATGTCCCATCCGGAGGCAGCAAGAGAACCACCTCTCACGGCGTGAAGACGACGCGCCCGTGACCTGTACCTCGAACGGCTCGCGCACGCGCAACGGCAACCTCGCCAACTACTCACCCCGGCGCATTAACGCCGCGGCTCGGCGGACAGCGCTACGGGCGGGAGCGGCTGGTGACGTTTCGCCTTCGCCAAAACGACCACGCCGAAAAAAGGTACGCCACGACGTTTAATTTCGAATCCTTTTTCCCTTTTCCTTCTTTCTCTATCTCTTGCAACAGGGACCGAGAAGGGGGATAACCCCAAAGGGATCCTTCCCCGTGAAGGAACTAGGCTCCGTGCCCCCTACTGATCAGGGGTTCGAAGGCTGGCCCCCCGAAGGGTTCAACAGCCGCCTCAGATCGCGTGGGCCCGACACCCACTACTGGTCAGGGGTTCGAAGGTCGGCCCCCGAAAGGACTCACGACCGCCTCAGGCTATTCGGGCTCCGTGCCCCCTACTGATCAGGGGTTCGAAGGCTGGCCCGTCGAAGGGTTCACAGTCGCCTCAGACGCCGAGCGAGGGATGACCAGGGGTACGTTCGATACATAACCAAGGCTCGGGCTGCGCTCCCGAGGTACCCTAGGACATTTCCGAGACCAGCGGGAACGACTCTGTAACGGAATCCCATCGGAGGGAGGCAACGAGCCCTCGGACCCCGTCGCTAGGGGACCGGGTCCGGCAGATCACCCGCAGGTACTTTTGGGCGTGCCTCCGGGCCCCTAGCCGACCCCCAACGAACGGGGCACGGACGTCCACTCGGATTACCCGATTGCAGCTCACCGGAGACACCATGTTCGGTGCCCATCGAGGGTAACATGGCGCACTCCCCCCCTCCTCCTTGCGGAAAGGCGACGTAGGGGCGTATATAAAAAGTCAAGTCTGTCCCTGATCGTCCTCTCGCTCCGTGCGAAGGCTCGGGGGCTGCTCTCGCAAACCCGGCTCCGGCCGAACCGTTGACAGCGTCAACATACCAGCCCGAGAACTTGGGCCCCGACAGTGCACCTGGGTTACGCCCTGCTCGCATGAGGGAACCGCCAGACCAGCCGAGGCATTACGCAAGGCATTAAGACCTCGAAGGAGTGAAACCACTCCTCCGAGGCCTCGGGGGCTACACCCGGCGGGTGCGCTCGCGCGCACCCACCGGAACAAAGTACCACCGAGAAAGGCTGGTCCCCTTGCAAAAAAGTGCGACGCAAGCCTCCAAGCGAGTGTTAACACTCTCTTCGAGGCTCGGGGGCTACTGTCGGGGACCATAATTAGGGGTACCCTCAAGACGCCTAATTCTCAGCTGGTAACCCCCATCAGCATAAAGCTGCAGAGGCCTGATGGGTTTGATTAAGTCAGGGATCAGTCCATATGAGTGACTTGACCACGCCACGCCCAAGCCTAACCTCGGGCGAGGGCAGCCGACCCTAAGATGACTCCGTCTCGCCTGAGGCCTCCTCTTTCACGGCAGACGCATCTCCGGCTCGCCCTAGGCCCCGCCTTCGATAAGAAGAAACCCTGACTAAATCACCGCGCCAACCGACCCAGTCACCGGGGCGTTTAACGCAAAAGGTAAGATCGACGGGCGACCAGACTTCGCCAGAGGTGCCATAGGAGGCTCCGCCCAAGGGCTCGGACTCGGGCTAAGGCCCCGGAAGACGGCGAACTCCGCTCCGCCCAAGGGCTCGGACTCGGGCTAAGGCCCCGGAAGACGGCGAACTCCGCTCCGCCCAAGGGCTCGGACTCGGGCTAAGGCCCCGGAAGACGGCGAACTCCGCTCCGCCCGACCCCAGGGCTCGGACTCGGGCTAAGGCCCCGGAAGACGACGAACTCCGCCTCGCCCGACCCAGGGCTCGGACTCCGCCTCGGCCTCTGCCGAACGATCTCCGTCTCGCCCGACCTAGGGCTCGGACTTTGCCTCTGTCTTGCAGGACGGACTCGACCTCAGTTTCGGAGGAGCCTCCACGACGCCCGACCTAGGACACGAGACCGCCACGTCAACAGGGAGCGTCATCATCACCCTGCCCTGAGCCGACTTGGGTCGCAGAGAACAAGACCGGCGTCCCATCTGGCCAGCCACGCCAGATAGGCAAATGATGGCGCCCCGCTAGACCATGACGACGGCGACTCTCAGCTCCCTTACGAAAGCAGGAGGACGTCAGCAAGGGCCCAGCCACTCCGACAGCTGTCTCCCCGTCCGGCTCCGTTACTCCTCCAACAGCCACGACGCCATACCAACAGGGTGCCAAGATCTCTCCGGCTGCCACCTTGGCATGTACATAGGACGCTAGCTCTCTCTCGCTAGACACGTAGCACCTTGCTACACCCCCATCTTGTACACCTGGATCCTCTCCTTACGACTATAAAAGGAAGGACCAGGGCCTTCTTAGAGGAGGTTGGCCTCGCGGGGACGAAGGGCAGGGGCAGGCGCTCTCTCGGGGGCCGCTCGCTTCCCCTCACCTCGCGCGGACGCTTGTAACCCCCTACTGCAAGCGCACCCGACCTGGGCGCGGGACGAACACGAAGGCCGCGGGAATTCTCCGACTCCCTCACGACCCGGCTCCGGCCACCGACCTCTCTCTCTGTTCCCCCCTTCGCGCTCGCCCACGCGCTCGACCCATCTGGGTTGGGGCACGCGGCACTCTCACTCGTCGGCTCGGGGACCCCCCGGTCTCGGAACGCCGACACTTAAACTTAAGCATAATATAGAATAAGGGGTTAAAACTAACTTAATGCAATGGACAGAGAGGTTTAACATTTTTAACTAGGTCAGTAGGTAGACAATAACTTCTCTAAATTTTTCTAACCTTAGTTAAATAGTACAACCATTTTTCTTGCTATTATTAAGCTTTTGGCCAAAACTGAAATTAAATCAGAACCTTATATTTTTCTCTAGTACTTATGGGGTTTTATATTTTTCTTAGACAAGTTATATTATTTAGAGTCTGGCAAAATTAGTTTGACCAAATTTGGATAAACCAAACAGAAGTTATGGGTTTTTAAAGTTTCTGTTTGAATTTAAATCAGGTTTTAATTAAGTTTTTCTGGAAAAGCAGTTTGCGCCGAGACCCCTGGGTTTAAACCGAATCAAACCTCGCAGATCTACCCTCGGGCCACTATTCATTTGAGTCTCTGGCTTTTCACTTAACCCCCTGGATTTCTCTCCCTATCACCCGCATTCCTTCCCTCATCTGAAACAGTAGCCGCGGGAAAGAAAAGGACGGCGCGGCTTACCGGCGGCGAGGGAGGTCCGGCGAGGTGGTCAGAGACGTTCGGGAGGTTGCGGCGGTCACGTCGATGTGCGGGTCGCCGCTGGAGGTGGTCGGAGTCACACTGGCCACGAGCGCAGGCGGCGGGGGTCGACGGCGACGCCTGCTCCGGCCAAACCACGGCGGCAGAGTTCAATCAATGGGCACGAGGAGCTTCACGGGATGACACAGAGGCCATACGCGCAATGAATCGGGAAATGGTGGAGGGGTTTACCCGGTCCACGTGCGCCGGCGGGTTCTTGAACTCCGGTGAGCGCGATTCGGCTACTCCGGTGATGCAGGCCCTCGGTTCAAGCTTGAGCAAGGCTCACGGCTTCACCAGGAAGCTAACTGGAGGCTTGGATCGAACGGAGGGGGACTGGAGAGGGGTTGGCCACGGTGGTGGCTTTCGGTCGGCACTGGCGGGTCGCGGGGAGGTCGCCGGAGGCAACGGCTGGCTCGGGCGAGTCCGGCGAGGTACGGAGGAGGCAATGGGGAAGGCAACCGAGCACTGGGGTGGGTTTTATAGGCGCGGACGCGGCCGGGGCGCCGGCTTGGCTCGGGCGCGGCGCGGGGCGCGCGCGAGCGTGCTCTGGCGCGGCAGAACGCGTCGAACACGTGGCGGTTTGTTTCTTCCAGTGTTCAATCGTCGACAGAGGTCGCAAACGTGCGAATCTTTGCAAAGGTTCGGCGCAGACCTCTTCCTGGCACCTAGGGCTGTCACTCAACTGTGAGAAGTCGGGGCAGATATGGCCTAGGGAGGGAGATCTTTGGATGCCAAAACAGGTGTGTCACACTGGGCACTTCGCGACAAAAGCCATGCCATGGCATGTCAAACGTCCGAGTCTCGGGCTCAACTTTTTCCAGTGGGTGCCCTAGGTAGTATGCCACATTTTTGGTATAGATCACAAGTGGATTTGATGCCATCTTCAAGGTGAACACGGCTGATCCTTAAACTAGGGTTAAATATGGACTTAGAGAGGAATAGAGAGCTCTAGCTCTCTCTCCACTTAGTGATTTGATTTGGGGTTTCACCAGGGGCCTTTTTGCAATATTTCCCCCCCTTAATTGCTGGTTACAAGGTCACTTAAGGTTTGGGTAAAAGTTACTCATGTTTTGCACACTTGCTGACTCTCTTTTCCCCTCTTATCTAGAGTTTTGGGAGATAGGGTCTAAGAGAGGTCTAGGGTTCTTCTCCCTTCTCATCCAAAGTAGTGAGTGTGCAAGGATTAGAGTAATGCTTTTGGTTACTCACAATCCCTGGTTAACCTCTAGCTTTCCAAGGCCCTTATGCTTCTATTCATTAAGTTCTTCCACAGGGGCTCATACCCTTTGATAGCAAGGGTGGGCTCTAGCCATGGTAACACCTGGGGTGTTACATCGATCCTGCCAACGGACAACCCGGCTAGGCTCCGGCCAACCAGGTTTCATTTTCGAGCCAACTCCGCCTCTGTTCAAACTGATATCGCTACCCCTGGCCTCGGCTCGTCGAAGAGCGGTCGAGGGGTCTCTTTAACTAAGCTAGAGGAGCCTCGGACAGCAGGTCCGACCGAGCCGAGGGGCTCCTACGCCTCCGGGATACGGATACCTCACTCGTCACCTTGACACGGGGCGACTCATGCTTGGTGAAGCGGTTCAGATAGTCAACAGACGAGTCTTAGTGCTCAAGAATGAGGAAAAAACACGGCTCTGTGCCGAAGTTACATACATGTTCAGGCCCCGAAAGCCGAAATGAACAAAAAACCCTGGCATTCGAAGTGCCATTACAAACGGAACTCCGGTTCCGTCTCCACGGGTATGGACAACCTCCCCGCCAGGGAAGCCCGTGGAGCGACAAGCTCTGGGCGAATCACCAGCAAAACGCGGGACGCCCCCGAGCATCCCGGCAGATCCTCGCAGCCGTCCTCGCCGCGAATGCGAGGAAGAAGACGGAATGTTGCATCCTAGCTGGGCAGCAACAGTTCGCCTTCCCCGGCATGGCTGGAGGATGTCTCCGCCGTAGGGCTAAAGGGCGATTGCCACCACCAGAAGCTGGAAGAAGAGGTGGTCCGCCGACCCGCGCAGGAGGTGGAGCCCCGGCTCGCCTCGCCCCCCGCCCCAGCGAGGATGACGAACACCCTCAACACTGAGGGCGGGACCGGGATCACAGCCCGGTTTGCCTCTCCCCATCCAGGAGCTGGAGGTCACCGTCTTGGGTGACCACCAGCGGAGGGGAGCAACCGGGCTATGTGATGAAAATCCTTGAAGCCGAACGATGGCTGAAAGGTACCAACTCCCACGGAGTTGCGTTCCTCCAACGATGAGGCGAAAAGACGGCGATTTCCCCCATCCGGGGGCTTGGAAGGCGGAAAGACACGGTGCATCAGGGAGGAAGAAGACATGGTCGCCTTACGAAAGGGGTCGCCCTCCTTTTAAAGGCGACTCTCCCTGCTTGCGCCCCCAACCGTCACGGGCTGAGTCTTCTCCAACACGCTCCAAAGCCCTCCCCTGCGGCGCGGGGGCTGGGTCCCGCATGTCATGCAGACCGGCTCCGAGCAGGAGAAGCCAAACCGCCGCGCGTGGTGCACGCAACCGCCCAGCGGTTACAAGTGACCCTCCACTTTTGCCCAGACCAACGGGCGAAAGGGGCGGGCAGCCATGCAGGCGGCATGCAACCGCGCCAAGTGGACGCGCTTCTCCGACTTCCGACACGCCAGCGTGGAGGCCCAGGCCCACGCGTCGCGCGACCGGCACGCCGGATGCAGCATGCAAGCAACTGTACCACTTGCGCCACCACCGCGCCTCCTCGATCGCGGAACCAATACCGCGACTCGAGGCGACCCAGCGCGCGACCCAGCAGCGCCAGCCTGACGCAGCGGCCAACGCGGCCAAAGGTGGGCCGGCAGTAATGACGGTGGCAGGATCGCGGGAGCAGCGGCCACGTCGTCAGCCAAGCTCACGTCCCATCCGGAGGCCGCGAGAGAACCCCCTCTCATGGCGTGAAGACAACGCGCCCGTGATCCGTTCCTCGAACGGCTCGCGCACACGCAACGGCAGCCCTGCCAACTACTCGCCCCGTCGCATCAACTCCGCGGCTGAACAGGCGGCGCTTCTGGCAGGAGCAGCGGGCGACGCTTCGCCTTCGCCGAAACAACCGCGCCAAAAAAAGGTACGCCGCGTCGTTCGGTTTCGTATCCTTTTTCCTTTTTTCCTCTTTCTCTATCTCTTGCGACAGGGACCGGGAAAGGGGGATACCCCGAAAGGGATCCTTCCCCGTGAAGGAACTAGGCTCCGAGCCTCCTTACTGATCAGGGGTTCGAAGGCTGGCCCCCCGGGGGGTTCAACAGCCGCCTCAGATCGCGTGGGCCCTACACCCACTACTGGTCAGAGGTTCGAAGGCCGGCCCCCCGAAGGGTTCCACGGCCGCCTCAGGCTACTCGGGCTCCGCGCCCATTACTGATCAGGGGTTCGAAGGCTGGCCCACGAAGGGTTCACAGTCGCCTCAGACACCGAGCGAGGGATGACCAGGGGTACGTTCGATACATAACCGAGGCTCGGGCTGCGCTCCCGAGGTACCCTAGGACATTTCCGAGACCAGCGGGAGCGATTTTGTAACGGAATCCCATCGGAGGGAGGCATCGAGCCCTCGGACCCCGTCGCTAGGGGACCGGGTCCGGCAGATCACCCGCAGGTACTTTTGGGTGTGCCTCTGGGCCCCTAGCCGACCCCCAACGAACGGGGCACGGACGTCCACTCGGATTACCCGCTTGCAGCTCACCGGAGACACCATGTTCAGTGCCCATCGAGGGTAACATGGCGCTCTCCCCCCCTCCTCCTTGCGGAAAGGCGACGTAGGGGCGTATGTAAAAAAGCCGAGTCTGTCCCTGATCGCCCTCTCGCCCTGTGCGGAGGCTCGGGGGCTGCTCTCGCAAACCCGGCTCCGGCCAAACCGTTGACAGCGTCAACATACCAGCCCGAGAACTTGGGCCCCGACCGTGCACCCGGGCTACGGCCAGTTCGCATGAGGGAACCACCAGACAAGCCGAAGCATTACGCAAGGCATTAAGACCTCGAAGGAGTGAAACCACTCCTCCGAGGCCTCGGGGGCTACACCCGGCGGGTGCGCTCGCGCGCACCCACCGGAACAAAATGCAACCGAGAAAGGCTGGTCCCCTTGCAAAAAAGTGCGACGAAAGCCTCCAAGCGAGTGCTAACACTCCCTTCGAGGCTCGGGGGCTACTGTCGGGGACCATAATTAGGGGTACCCTCAAGACGCCTAATTCTCAGCTGGTAACCCCCATCAGCATAAAGCTGCAGAGGCCTGATGGGTGCGATTAAATCAGGGATCAGTCCATACGAGCGACTCGATCACGCCTCGCCCGAGCCTAGCCTCGGGCAAGGGCAGTCGACCCCGAGATGTTTCCGTCTCGCCCGAGGCCCCCTTTTAACGGCAGACACATCTCCGGCTCGCCCGAGGCCTTGCCTTCGCTAAGAAGCAACCCTGACTAAATCGCCGCGCCGACCGACCGAGTCGCAGGGGCATTTAACGCAAAGGTAGCCTGACACCTTTATCCTGACGCGTGCCCCCCGGCAGAGCCGAAGTGACCGCCGTCACTTCGCTGCTCCACTAACCGGTCTGACAGAAGGACAGCGCCGCCTGCGCCATTCCGACTGCAGTGCCACTTGACAGAGTGAGACTGACAGGCAGTCAGGCCTTGCCAAAGGCGCCATAGGAAGCTCCGCCCGACCCAGGGCTCGGACTCGGGCTAAGGCCCCGGAAGACGGCGAACTCCGCTCCGCCTGACTTAGGGCTCGGACTCGGGCTAAGGCCCCGGAAGACGGCGAACTCCGCTCCGCCTGACCCAGGGCTCGGACTCGGGCTAAGGCCCCGGAAGACGGCGAACTCCGCTCCGCCCGACCCAGGGCTCGGACTCAGGCTAAGGCCCCGGAAGGCGGCGAACTCCGCTCCGCCCGACCCAGGGCTCGGACTCGGGCTAAGGCCCCGGAAGACGGCGAACTCCGCTCCGCCCGACCCAGGGCTCGGACTCGGGCTAAGGCCCCGGAAGACGGCGAACTCCGCTCCGCCCGACCTAGGGCTCGGACTCGGGCTAGGCCCCAGAAGACGACGAACTCCGCTTCGCCCGACCCCAGGGGTCAGACTCCGCCCTGGCCTCTGTCGAACGACCTCCGCCTCGCCCGACCCAGGAGCTCGGGCTCGGCCTCGGCCATGCAGGACAGACTCGACCTCGGCTTCGGAGGAGCCTCCACGTCGCCCGACCTAGGACACAAGTCCGCCACGTCAACAGGAAGCGCCATCATCACCCTACCCCGAGCCGACTCGGGCCGCAGGGAACAAGACCGGCGTCCCATCTGGCTAGCTCCGCCAGATAGGCAATGATGGCGCCCCGCTAGACCCATGACGACGGCGGCTCTCAGCTCCCTTACGAAAGCAGGGGGACGTCAGCAAGGGCCCAACCGCTCCGACAGCTGTCCCTCCGCCAGGCTCCGTTGCTCCTCCGACAGCCACGACACCACACCAGCTGGGTGCCAAGATCTCTCCGGCTGCCACACAGGCATGTACTTAGGGCGCTAGCTCACCCCCGCTAGACACGTAGCACCTTGCTACACCCCCATTGTACACCTGGATCCTCTCCTTACGCCTATAAAAGGAAGGACCAGGGCCTTCTTAGAGAAGGTTTGCCGCGCGGGGACGAGGACGGGGCAGGCGCTCTCTTGGGGCCGCTCGCTTCCCTCACCCGCGTGGACGCTTGTAACCCCCTACTGCAAGCGCACCCGACCTGGGCGCGGGTCGAACACGAAGGCCGCGGGATTCCCACCTCTCTCACGACTCGTCTCCGGCCACCTCGCTTTTCCCCCCTTCGCGCTCGCCCACGCGCTCGACCCATCTGGGCTGGGACACGCGGCACACTCACTCGTCGGCTTAGGGACCCCCCGGTCTCGAAACGCCGACAAAATCCAAGTTTGAGTCCGCTAGAGCTTCAGTTGTGGTGTCCGACAAGACTAAATGTGATGGGTTTGCCCTTCACATGTCGAACATCGCCACTTTGCAGACCAAGTATGCCACCCTGCTAGATGAGTGCGGTGAGCTTCAATCTAGGTCTAGCTTGTTGGGCGCATGTCAGACTTGTCCTAGCTTGCAGACTGAGCTAGCGGAGAAGAACGCTAGGATAGCCTCGCTTGAGAAGGCTAGCTCAGTGAGTGCATCTACACCTATGCAGTGTGCACTCTATGAGGGTTTGTAGTCTGCTCTTGAGTCCTACAGACATGACGGATCAGACAAAACGTGTCCAACATCCCGGGGCTCAAAAGAAGCAACAAAAGCTGAGTGAGCAAAGTGGGACATCTGCTGATACCTGGAGCGAGTGACTCACTCATTAAGCTCACCAATCATTTGTTGAGGAGGGTGATCACGCTGGATATGTCGTGGAGCCTCCCTCGAAGAAGTGGCCTCCCCCTCAACAGCAACCTGACCACCTCCAGGCGCAACAGGTTCCGGCTCGACTGGACCTCAAGTGGTAGAAGAAGTGATGTCGGGTCCGTCATCCGAAGTCATCGGCACAGGCTCAACCGGGGGAGCCGGTGGAGACGGCTCATAATCGCCCCAGTCAGCGTCGTCGTGCTCCTCCTCCATGAAGATGGTCGCACCCATATGATTTGGACTTGTAGGCTCAAAGACAGGGGGTGGACTAGGCAAAGTCTCATCAAAGGTCACCTCATAAGTCTCTATGATTCGGTTATTCTCAAGGTTAAGAACACGATAAGCACGAGAGTGTAATGCATAACCGAGAAAAACACCATCAGAAGACCATGACTCAAACTTGTCCAAATTATCCTGTTTCAAGACAAATCACTTGAAGCAAAACACCCTGAAATGGCTAACCTTGGGTGGCCATCCAAATCGCAGCTCATACGAAGTCTTGTTTAGAAAAGCACGAAGAAAGATGTGATTGGACACATGGCAGGCTGTGTTGATTGCTTCAGCCCAAAAACGCCTAGGAGTCCTATGCTCATCAAGCATCGTCCTGGCCATCTCAACAAGGGTCCGATTCTTGCGTTCAACAATGCCATTCTGCTGAGGCACATACGGATAGGAAAACTTATGCTCGAGTCCCAAAGAAGCACAAAAAGTCTCAAAATGAGTGTTTATGAATTCTGTGCCATTGTCACTGCTTATAGCTCTCATGACATTCTTAGGAAACTCATTTTGCAATCAAAGAATCAAATCTTGAGCATGATCAAAAGCCTCATCCTTCACCTTCATGAAGAACACCCAAGAATAGCGAGAAAAGTTGTCAACGACCACAAGTACATACCACATCCCCCCAAAAGAGCAAACCCGAGCTGGACCAACAGTGTCCATATGAAGCATTTCGCTGGGTTGCGAAGTCATCACCTTGGTGACCGGGGAATGGGAAGCGGCAACCATCTTGTTGTGACGACAAGGGTGAAAGACAAGATTTGTCGGGGACCATAATTAGGGGTACCCTCAAGACGCCTAATTCTCAGCTGGTAACCCCCATCAGCATAAAGCTGCAGAGGCCTGATGGGTACGATTAAGTCAGGGATCAGTCCATACGAGCGACTCGATCACGCCTCGCCCGAGCCTAGCCTCGGGCAAGGGCAGCCGACCCTGAGGTGTTTCCGTCTCGCCCGAGGCCCCCTTTTTTACGGCAGACGCATCTCCGGCTCGCCCGAGGCCTTGTCTTCGTTAAGAAGCAAGCCTGACTAAATCGCCGCACCAACCGACCGAGTCACAGGGGCATTTAACGCAAAGGTAGTCTGGCACCTTTATCCTGACGCGCGCCCCCTGGCAGAGCCGAAGTGACCGCCGTCACTTCGCCGCTCCACTGACCGGTCTGACAGAAGGACAGCGCCGCCTGCGCCATCCCGACTGCGGTGCCACTTGACAGAGTGAGACTGACAGGCAGCCAGGCCTTGCCAAAGGCGCCATAGGAAGCTCCGCCCGACCCAGGGCTCGGACTCGGGCCAAAGCCCCGGAAGACGGCGAACTCCGCTCCGCCCGACCCAGGGCTCGGACTCGGGCTAAGGCCCCGGAAGACGGCGAACTCCGCTCCGCCCGACCCAGGGCTCGGACTCGGGCTAAGGCCCCAGAAGACGGCGAACTCGCTCCGCCCGACCCAGGGCTCGGACTCGGGCTAAGGCCCCGGAAGACGGCGAACTCCGCTCCGCCCAACCCAGGGCTCGGACTCGGGCTAAGGCCCCGGAAGACGGCGAACTCCGCCTCGCCCGACCCCAGGGGTCGGACTCCGCCCTGGCCTCTGCCGAACGACCTCCGCCTCGCCCGACCCAGGAGCTCGGGCTCGGCCTCGGCCATGCAGGACAGACTCGACCTCGGCTTCGGAGGAGCCTCCACGTCGCCCGACCTAGGGCACAAGTCCGCCACGTCAACAGGAAGCGCCATCATCACCCTACCCCGAGCTGACTCAGGCCGCAGAGAACAGGACCGACGTCCCATCTGGCTAGCTCCGCCAGGTAGGCAATGATGGCGCCCCTCTAGACCCATGACGACGGCGGCTCTCAGCCCCCTTACGGAAGCAGGGGGGACGTCAGCAAGGGCCCAACCGCTCCGACAGCTGTCCCTCCACCAGGCTCCGTTACTCCTCCAACAGCCACGACACCACACCAGCTGGGTGCCAAGATCTCTCCGGCTGCCACCTTGGCATGTACTTAGGGCACTAGCTCTCCCCCGCTAGACACGTAGCACTCTGCTACACCCCCATTGTACACCTGGATCCTCTCCTTACGCCTATAAAAGGAAGGACCAGGGCCTTCTTAGAGAAGGTTGGCCCCGCGGGAACGAGGGCAGGGGCAGGCGCTCTCTTGGGGTCGCTCGCTCCCCTCACCCGCGTGGACGCTTGTAACCCCCTACTGCAAGCGCACCCGACCTGGGCGCGGGACGAACACGAAGGCCGCGGGATCTCCACCTCCCTCTCGACTCGGCTCCGGCCACCTCGCTCTTCCCCCCCTTCGCGCTCGCCCACGCGCTCGACCCATCTGGGCTGGGGCACGCGGCACACTCACTCGTCGGCTTAGGGACCCCCCGGTCTCGAAACGCCGACAGTTGGCGCGCCAGGTAGGGGTCTGCTGCGTGTTGACGAGCAGTTTCCCGTCAAGCTCCAGATGGGCAGTCTACAACGACCTCTCCAACCCGGGACGGTGCTCCGTTTCGGGAGCCTCGAGTTCATGTCTTTCGACGGCGGCTACGGCATGATACTCCTTCCACCGCCGTGCGACGGCGACAATGGTGGCCGACAGCCCGCCCGCCGGCGGCGGAATCGACGACGTCTTCCCCGCATGGGGGAAGAACAACATTCGAGCTCGCCCCATCCTCTCCCTCGCCATCGGAGGAGGAGGCGGGGCAACCAGGGCCGAGCGGGAGGCTGCGCTCCGTCGGCTGTCGAGCGAATCGACATCCTCAGCGCCCAACGGAGGACGCGTCGGGCGTCACCCTCGCGTTTGAGGCGAAGGCGAGCGCCGTCCCCCCGCAACACGCCAACCCCGAGCAAGTCGACGACGCCAGCACGCTCACGGAGGGCCTGCAGGACGTCGCCCTCGTACCCAGGACGACGGCGCGATCAGCCCCCGATGTGACTTCGTCGCTCCTCGTCGACCAAAAGGTACCGACCGATTCCCATCCTTCGTCATTTCGACTCGACCTCAACCCGCCTAGCGACCTCGCTCTCGCGGGCGCCCACGTTGAGGCGAGTGCAGCCTCTCTTGGGTTTCGTGTGCGGTCGCCTTGGGACCGATTGACGGGCGTCTCGACCTACGGGCCCTCTCGGTCCGAGGAAGATGACGACCCCAGCATTTGCTGGGATTTCTCTGGATCTGGCAACCCCAGTGCCATGCGGGACTTCATGACCGCATGCAACTACTGCCTCTCCGACTGTTCCGACGGCAGCCGCAGCCTTGACGACAAGGACTGCGGCCCGAGCCGCGAATGTTTCCACGTCGAGCTAGGGGATCCCTCCGGAGGCAATCGTCTCGGCATGCCGGAGAATGGTGATCTCCCTAGGCCAGTGCATCGCGCCGACATCCCGCGGGAGCTAGCTGTGGTCCCCGTTCCGGCGGGGGGTCACGACCCACAGCTCGAGCAAGTCCGCGGGGCGCAGGCCGGACTCGACGAGGGGGCAGGAGCGCTCGAGTTGATCCGCCGGGACGTCGGGCAGGTACGGGCGGGCCAGCCCCCGGCCGGAGAAATACGTCACCTGCCCCAGGGTCTCCAGCACCGCATCGCCAACGATGCCAGGGACAGGCCGCCACCCGCATCCAGCGGGACCGGTCAGGACCTGGCAGCCGCGGCGATGCTCCTCCGCGCGATGCTGGAGTCATCAACCACCGAGGGTCGGCGAATCCAGGGAGAGCTCAAGCATCTCCTGGAAGGCGCTGCGGCCCGGCGGGCCGAGAGCTCTGCCTCCCGCAGGCAGGGGTACCCCTCGGAACCTCGTTCCGCGACTTCCCGACTCACGCGGGAAGCCTCGGTCTACACCGGGCGCACGAGCAACACCGCGCCTGCAGCCCCGGGCCACCTCGGCGACGTGCACCCTCACCGCGACCGTCGGGCCCGCCTCGACGAAAGGGTGCGCCGAGGCTACCACCCCTGGCGTGGGGGACGCTACGACAGCGGGGAGGATCGGAGTCCCTCGCCCGAACCACCCGATCCGCAGGTCTTCAGCCGGGCCATTCGGCGGGCGCCGTTTCCGGCCCGATTCCGACCCCCGACTACTATCACAAAGTACTCGGGGGAAACGAGACCGGAATTGTGGCTCGCGGACTACCGCCTTGCCTGTCAACTGGGTGGAACGGACGACGACAACCTCATCATCCGCAACCTCCCCCTGTTCCTCTCCGACACTACTCGCGCTTGGTTGGAGCACCTGCCTCCGGGGCAGATTTCCAACTGGGAGGATTTGGTCCAAGCTTTCGCCGGCAACTTCCAGGGCACGTACGTGCGCCCCGGGAATTCCTGGGACCTCCGAAGCTGCCGGCAACAGCCGGGAGAGTCTCTTCGGGACTACATCCGGCGATTCTCGAAGCAGCGCACCGAGCTGCCCAACATCACCGACTCCGATGTCATCGGCGCGTTCCTTGCCGGCACCACCTGCCGTGACCTGGTGAGCGAGTTGGGTCGCAAGACCCCCACCAGGGCGAGCGAGCTGATGGACATCGCCACCAAGTTCGCCTCTGGCCAGGAGGCGGTCGAGGCCATCTTCCGAAAGGACAAGCAGCCCCAGGGCCGCCCGTCGGAAGATGCTCCCGAGGCGTCTACTCCGCTCGGCGCCAAGAAGAAAGGCAGGAGGAAGTCGCAAGCGAAACGCGACGCCGCCGACGCAGACCTTGTCGCCGCCGCCGAGTACAAGAACCCTCGGAAGCCCCCCGGAGGTGCCAACCTCTTCGACAAGATGCTCAAGGAGACGTGCCCTTACCATCAGGGGCCCGTCAAGCACACCCTCGAGGAGTGCGTCATGCTTCGGCGCCACTTCCACAAGGCCAGGCCACCCGCAGAGGGTGGCAGGGCCTGCGACGACGACAAAAAGGAAGATCGCCAAGCAGGAGAGTTCCCTGAGGTCCGCGACTGCTTCATGATCTACGGAGGGCATGCGGCGAATGCCTCGGCTCGGCATCGTAAGCAAGAGCGTCGGGAGGTCTGCTCGGTGAAGGTGGCGGCGCCAGTCTACCTAGACTGGTCCGACAAGCCCATCACCTTCGACCAAGATGACCACCCCGACCACGTGCCGAGCCCGGGGAAGTACCCGCTCGTCGTCGATCCTATCATCGGCGACGTCAAGATCACCAAGGTCCTGATGGATGGGGGCAGCTGCCTCAATATCATCTACGCCGAGACCCTCAGGCTCCTGCGCGTCGATCTGTCCTCCGCCTGAGCAGGCGCTGCGCCCTTCCACGGGATCGTTCCTGGGAAGCGCGTCCAGCCCCTCGGACGGCTCGACCTTCCTGTCTGCTTCGGAACACCCTCCAACTTCTGAAGGGAGACTTTGACGTTCGAGGTGGTCGGGTTCCGAGGAACCTACCACGCAGTATTGGGGAGGCCATGCTACGCGAAGTTCATGGCCATCCCCAACTACACCTACCTGAAGCTCAAGATGCCGGGCCCCCAACGGGGTCATCACCGTCGGCCCCACGTACAAACACGCGTTCGAATGCGATGTGGAGTGCGTGGAGTACGCCGAGGCCCTCGCCGAGTCCGAGGCCCTCATCGCCGACCTGGAAAACCTCTCCCGAGAGGTGCCGGACGTGAAGCGACACGCCGGCAACTTCGAGCCAGCGGAGACGGTTAAGGCCGTCCCTCTCGACCCCAATGACGACACCTCCAAGCAGACCCGGATCAGTTCCGGGCTCGACCCCAAATAGGAAGCAGTGCTCGTCGACTTTCACCGCGCAAACGCCGACATTTTTGCGTGGGGTCCCTCGGACATGCCCGACATACCGAGGGATGTCACCGAGCACTCGCCGGATATTCGGGCAGGAGCCCGACTCGTCAAATGGCCTCTGCACGGATGACGCCCGGGGGCTGCGCCCTTCTCCCGCTCACACACGAGTATCAGTCATCAAGGAAGGGTCGGCCTCGCCTTGGCAGAGCCCGACCCTCCCTCGGGGGCTAAAAAGGGGGAACCCCTCGGCGTCGAGATTGGATGCACTCTTTCGCGTCAAAAAATTGTCGACCAAGAAGGGGTTTTTGCGTTCCCCCGGATGTGTCAGAAGCAGGGTCCCGAGGAGCGAACGTGGGTACAAATAAGTGGAGAGACCGACTGAGCCGAGGAACACCTATGCCTCCGGGCTAGGGACACCTCACTCATCACCTGCCACGAAAAAGGACCCAACTCGGGAAATCACCCTATTGTTGACAAGTCAGGCCAGGCGCGCAAATTGAAAGAGAAAAGAGTACGACTTCAAGCAAGAAAAGTAAAGTGTCCAGGCCTCGACGGCCGCAGTAAAGCGCACATCCAACAGAAACTGCCCCAACAAAAGTCAGGCGCCGCCTTGGGAAGGCGCCGCGCCCTCAGTTCCGCCCCCGCCGTCGGTAAGGTCCACCTCCGCTTCCAGCGGCGGCGCAGGAGGAAGGATCTCCGCCTCAAAGGTGGTCGCCAGCGCCTCGCTCGGACCCGCGGCGACCGCGTCGAGCCGCTGAACTTCCGCCAGGGCGGCTTCGTCTTCGTCAGGAAGACAATACCCCTCACTGACCCGCTCCAGGTCCACGACGTAGTGGGAAGCGAGCACGGCGAAGGCCCGCCTGACGCCGTGGTGTAACGCCTCGCGGACTTTACCGCGCGCGTAATCACCTAAGGCTTGAAGACGGCTTTGAGGGGAGCTTCCTGAAGGGACGTCGCCGGGGCCAAGGCTCCGATAAACATCCGAGACGGCCTCGGACATGGCCGCAAGGTCGGCCTCCCTCTGCTCGGCAGCTCCGGCAAGCGCCTCGGCGAGCGCTTTGGCAGACTCGTCAAGGGCAGACTCGAGCTCTGCGAACAACCAGGAAAAAGACCTCAAGCACAAGCAGGAGAAACAGACAAGAACAAGAACCGAGGACGGTCGAGGCATACCTCCGGCTCGGGCGCACTGCTCCGAGGCCGCGACTTGGGCTGCGGCTAGATCGGCCGCGAGGGTCTTAGCCCGGCTTTCGGCCTCGGCAGCCTGGCCCCGAGATTGGTCCCGCTCCTCGGCAACCTGGACGAACTCTGACCGCTGCCGTAGCGCCTCCGCGCGCGCCGCCGCCGCCTCGGCCCTCAGGTCAGCGCAGAGCAACTGGAGGTCCGCTATCTTAGCGTCCTGCCGAGAAAGGCGCGCGGTGGCCCCGGCGAGCGAGGTCCTCAGGGATCGCAGCGAGCCCCAGACGTCGGCCTCGCGGCGGATGAACGACGACTTGGCGGCGCTCCGATCCGTCAGATCCTGGGAAAGGAAAACAAGGCGTCACGACGAACGCCTCACTCACAGAAAGGAAAAGGTATGCCTGAAACCATTACCTGGAGGATTTTGGGGACGTCCCTGCAGAGAACCTCCAGCGACGATCGGAGCGACCCCACCGTTGCTTCCGCACGCTTGCGGAGCTCGTCCCAGGACTGGTCCTCCTGTTCATCGTCAAGAACGAAGATAGGGTCCGAGGCCTCGCGGGTCCGGAATCGGAGCAACTGGCGCCGGGCCTCGGGACTCCGCCGCACAGCAACGAGGCTGCCGCCCGTCTGGATGAACTGCGCGTCCACGCCCACCTCTTCCGAGGCCCTGGGCACCGACGCTGCGGCCATCTCGATGCTGGCAGCAACCAGCTGCTCTCCGACCGGGACGGCGGCGACTGCGGTGGCGGTGGGCGCCGGCATTGCCGGCACGGCAGGCGGGCTCGGGACCGCGTCGGCGTCGGCCGCCTCCCCAATCACGATGGCCGCCTCGGCAGAAGAGCCCGCCTCGGGAACCTGCTCCCCCGAGACATGCGACGCCCGAGCCCCCTGCGGCGAAACGCCCTGCGAAAGGGTCGGCTGAACGGCAGGGCCCGGGGTAGCGCCAGCCGCCCGGACCGACGCCGTCTTAAGGGCTTTCCGGGGCGCCAGGTCGGTATGACCATGGCTTCGCTTGCTGGAAAAAAGAAGAAAGGGAAAATCACGGCCGGGACGTACGAATGAAGCGCCGGGACGAAGACATTCCAAGATACTTACCCGCTCCGGGCCATGATCAACCGTGCCTGGGGGGAGGTCTCTTGGCTCCCGCTCCCCGGAACCGCCGCCGAGGCCCGCTTCGCCGACAGCCTCGGCACCACCCCCGCTTTGGGCGTCCCTGACGCCTGGGAGGCGGACTGCCCAGGTGCCGCCATGGCGACCTGAGGACCGCCCCCCCGCGCTGCCGGCGCGGGTGGCGGCTCTCGAGGGACGGGCACCTCGGCCCGACTCCCTGGAGTCGCGTCAGCTCCTCCAGCCGAGGGGTCAGGTACCCTCTCAGGTTGCCCCCGCCCCTCGGGTCGGGGATCCGGCGTCCCGGCTCCAGGAACCGACGGCATCAGCCCGCTCGGGGGCTGACTCGACGGCTCCTGGCCACACCCCAAGCTGGGGCTGAGGCCGAGACGGGCGGCCATGTCGTCCTCCTCCTCCTCGCCATCGTCATCATCGTCATCGGATGTCTCCGGCGACGGCTCCCTTGGGAGTCCTTCCCTCTCCTGCTGGCGACGGCGTTTCTCCAAGGCGTCCCGAGCCCGCCTCCGCTTGCGGGCCCGGGCCTTCTCCGCATCCTTCTTCTTCTTCTCCTCCGCGGCGACCCGCCGCGCTGCCCGACCCGCCGCGTCCTCCGGGACCCGCGGCAGGGAGGGTTTGTGCCACCCCACCTCCTAAAGAAGGGGGGAAAGAAACCCAGTCGTGAGAACCAGGAGCAACCCGGTGTATGAAGGAGGAAGGAGCGAACACTCACCAGAGTCACGCACCCCTGGTCGGGGCGCATCCGAGGCTGGGAGAAGGCGTGGGGGTCCGGCTTCCCCATCGCGGCCGACACCCGCCATTGGAGGGCGTCGAGGGGAAGGGAATCAGGGGACATTCGCGACCCCTCCCAGTCGGCCTCCAGGGTCATCTCCCAAAGCGGCAGCCGCCGCTCCGCCAAGGGGAGCACTCTCCGACGGTGGATGGCGGCAACCACTCCCGCGGCGGTGAGTCCTCCCTCCCGCAACGCCTTCAGGGCCTGCAGAAGAGGTTCGAGGTTCTTCTGCCTCTCGTGTGGAGTCCCGTGGCGCCAGGCGTCGGTGGCGGCGGTGACGACCCGCTGAGAGAACGGTGGGAGCAACTCCTCGTCATTCCGGAGGTAGAACCACCGGCGCTGCCACCCCTTGTTCGAGGATGCAAGGACGGCAGGGATGTACTGCGACGACCGCGACTGCCTCAACAAAAGGGTGCAGCCGCCGGCCCGCACCGCTGCGCGGACCTTCCTCTCCCCCGTCGGCAAGGCAAAAGGCTCGGCGAAGAAGAGATGGGTCCACAAATCCCAATGGGGGGCGATCCCCAAATACCCTTCGCACACCGCTACGAAGATAGCGGCCTGCGAGATGGAGTTGGGGGTGAGGTTATGCAACTCCACCCCATAGTGGAACAGGATAGCCCGCATAAAGCGGCTCGCTGGCACACCAAATCCCCGCTCATGGAAGGAGACGAAGCTCACGACGTACCCCGGCGGCGGGGATGGAGCGACTCCGCCCGGGGGAGGAATCCATTCCGGCCGCTGCTCATCGGTGAGAGGGCGGAGCAAACCCTCGCCGACGAGATCCTCCAGATCACTCGCCGTCACCGTGGAGAAGGGCCATGGGTCGCGCGGCGAGATGATGGTCACCCGGTCAGCCATCGCCAAACGGGAAGGGTGGCGGCGCAAAGGACAGGGAGGGCGGTTTTCTTTTCCCTGGCTAGATCTCTCAGGCTGCAAAAAACCTAAGAGGAAGACAAGAAGCGGAGTCAGGAACCGTCACCGGACCCTCTCCGGGGTATATAAAGGCCAAGGCAAAGACGGTTCCAACGTTCCGCCCGGACCGGACGCGGGGTTCAAAAAGCGCGAAGCGAAACAGCCGTTCCTCGAACGGCTCGCGCACGCAACGGCAGCCTCGCCAACTACTCGCCCCGTCGCATTAACTCCGCGGCTGGTCAGGCGGCGCTTCTGGCAGGAGCAGCTGGCGACGCTTCGCCTTCGCCAGAACAACCGCGCCAAAAAAGGTACGCCGCGTCGTTCAATTTCGCATCCTTTTTCCCTTTTTCCTCTTTCTCTATCTCTTGCAACAGGGACCGGGAAAGGGGATACCCCTAAAGGGATCCTTCCCCGTGAAGGAACTAGGCTCCGAGCCTCCTTACTGATCAGGGGTTCGAAGGCTGGCCCCCCGAAGGGTTCAACAGCCGCCTCAGATCGCGTGGGCCCGACACCCACTACTGGTCAGAGGTTCGAAGGTCAGCCTCCCGAAAGGTTCCACGGCCGCCTCAGGCTACTCGGGCTCCGCGCCCACTACTGATCAGGGGTTCGAAGGCTGGCCCCCCGAAGGGTTCACAGTCGCCTCAGACGCCGAGCGAGGGATGACCAGGGGTACGTTCGATACATAACCGAGGCTCGGGCTGCGCTCCCGAGGTACCCTAGGACATTTCCGAGACCAGCGGGAACGATCCTGTAACGGAATCCCATCGGAGGGAGGCATCGAGCCCTCGGACCCCGTCGTCAGGGGACCGGGTCCGGCAGATCACCCGCAGGTACTTTTGGGCGTGCCTCCGGGCCCCTAGCCGACCCCCAACGAACGGGGCACGGACGTCCACTCGGATTACCCGCTTGCAGCTCACCGGAGACACCATGTTCGGTGCCCATCGAGGGTAACATGGCGCTCTCCCCCCCCCCCTCTCCTCCTTGCGGAAAGGCGACGTAGGGGCGTATGTAAAAAAGCCGAGTCTGTCCCTGATCGCCCTCTCGCCCTGTGCGGAGGCTCGGGGGCTGCTCTCGCAAACCCGGCTCCGGCCAAACCGTTGACAGCGTCAACATACCAGCCCGAGAACTTGGGCCCCGACAGTGCACCCGGGCTACGGCCAGTTCGCATGAGGGAACCGCCAGACCAGCCGAAGCGTTACGCAAGGCATTAAGACCTCGAAGGAGTGAAACCACTCCTCCGAGGCCTCGGGGGCTACACCCGGCGGGTGCGCTCGCGCGCACCCACCGGAACAAAACGCAACCGAGAAAGGCTGGTCCCCTTGCAAAAAAGTGCGACGAAAGCCTCCAAGCGAGTGCTAACACTCCCTTCGAGGCTCGGGGGCTACTGTCGGGGACCATAATTAGGGGTACCCTCAAGACGCCTAATTCTCAGCTGGTAACCCCCATCAGCATAAAGCTGCAGAGGCCTGATGGGTACGATTAAGTCAGGGATCAGTCCATACGAGCGACTCGATCACGCCTCGCCCGAGCCTAGCCTCGGGCAAGGGCAGCCGACCCTGAGGTGTTTCCGTCTCGCCCGAGGCCTTGCCTTCGTTAAGAAGCAAGCCTGACTAAATCGCCGCGCCGACCGACCGAGTCACAGGGGCATTTAACGCAAAGGTAGCCTGGCACCTTTATCCTGACGCGCGCCCCCTGGCAGAGCCGAAGTGACCGCCGTCACTTCGCCGCTCCACTGACCGGTCTGACAGAAGGACAGCGCCGCCTGCGCCATCCCGACTGCGGTGCCACTTGACAGAGTGAGACTGACAGGCAGCCAGGCCTTGCCAAAGGCGCCATAGGAAGCTCCGCCCGACCCAGGGCTCGGACTCGGGCCAAAGCCCCGGAAGACGGCGAACTCCGCTCCGCCCGACCCAGGGCTCGGACTCGGGCTAAGGCCCCGGAAGACGGCGAACTCCGCTCCGCCCGACCCAGGGCTCGGACTCGGGCTAAGGCCCCGGAAGACGGCGAACTCCGCTCCGCCCGACCCAGGGCTCGGACTCGGGCTAAGGCCCCGGAAGACGGCGAACTCGCTCCGCCCGACCCAGGGCTCGGACTCGGGCTAAGGCCCCGGAAGACGGCGAACTCCGCTCCGCCCGACCCAGGGCTCGGACTCGGGCTAAGGCCCCGGAAGACGGCGAACTCCGCCACGCCCGACCCCAGGGGTCGGACTCCGCCCTGGCCTCTGCCGAACGACCTCCGCCTCGCCCGACCCAGGAGCTCGGGCTCGGCCTCGGCCATGCAGGACAGACTCGACCTCGGCTTCGGAGGAGCCTCCACGTCGCCCGACCTAGGGCACAAGTCCGCCACGTCAACAGGAAGCGCCATCATCACCCTACCCCGAGCCGACTCAGGCCGCAGAGAACAGGACCGACGTCCCATCTGGCTAGCTCCGCCAGGTAGGCAATGATGGCGCCCCTCTAGACCCATGACGACGGCGGCTCTCAGCCCCCTTACGGAAGCAGGGGGACGTCAGCAAGGGCCCAACCGCTCCGACAGCTGTCCCTCCACCAGGCTCCGTTATTCCTCCGACAGCCACGACACCACACCAGCTGGGTGCCAAGATCTCTCCGGCTGCCACCTTGGCATGTACTTAGGGCACTAGCTCTCCCCCGCTAGACACGTAGCACTCTGCTACACCCCCATTGTACACCTGGATCCTCTCCTTACGCCTATAAAAGGAAGGACCAGGGCCTTCTTAGAGAAGGTTGGCCCCGCGGGAACGAGGACAGGGGCAGGCGCTCTCTTGGGGCCGCTCGCTCCCCTCACCCGCGTGGACGCTTGTAACCCCCTACTGCAAGCGCACCCGACCTGGGCGCGGGACGAACACGAAGGCCGCGGGATCTCCACCTCCCTCTCGACTCGGCTCCGGCCACCTCGCTCTTCCCCCCTTCGCGCTCGCCCACGCGCTCGACCCATCTGGGCTGGGGCACGCGGCACACTCACTCGTCGGCTTAGGGACCCCCCGGTCTCGAAACGCGGACAAGATTTTTCTCAAATTTTAATTTGGGCAATCCTTGGATGAGGCCAAGTGAGCTCAGTTGACACAAAAGATCAAATCTCAAATGATCTAGCCTCCTATGCCACTTCCAAATCAAAGAGGAAGATCATGCCAAAAGACATCGAGAGGGGCCAATCGAATGGGAAAAATTAGCTCGGAAAACTCATCCAAATGGAGAAATCTAGAAAACAAGATCTCCCTTAACATCCAAAACATGAGAAAGACCCCTCTTAAAGCGCACTTCATAGTCATCCTCAAGGAGTTGTGACACAGAAAGTAGATTGAAATGCAAATTTGAAAACAAGGCAACATCCTTGAGGACAAAAATCTCGTTCACTTGAACGGAGCCACGAGAGACAACCTTACCTCTCGACTTATCCCCGAATGTGATGTATTCCTTATCAATCATAGGGTCGATGCTAGAGAGGTGGTAGCGACGACCGCTCAAGTAGACTAGCGTCAGCCCCTCATCGACCGGCTGACTGACGGGACCCTACCAGAAGACACGACCGCGGCCAGGCGGCTCTCCCGGAAAGCAAAATCCTTCGTGGTTATCAATGGGGCGCTCTACAAGAAGGGCGCCTCTAGTGTCAAGCAGAAGTGTATCACGCTCGAGGAAGGACGGCAGCTGCTCGTCGAGGTACATGGAGGAACGTGCGGACACCACGCGACACCGTGATCCCTGGTTGGCAAGGCATTCAGGCGAGGATTCTACTGGCCCACGACCATGGCCGATGCCGAGCAGGTCGTTCGCAGTTGCGAAGGCTGCCAGTACTATGTGCGGCAGACCCACATGCCAGCACAGGCCCTCCAAACCATACCCGTCACTTGGCCATTTGTGGTCTGGGGGTTGGATTTGGTCGGGCCCTTCAAAAAAGCACCCAGGGGCTGCACCCACCTACTCGTGGTGGTGGACAAGTTCACGAAGTGGATCGAGGCCAAGCCGATCACCAAGATCAAGTCTTCGGAAGCCGCCACCTTCTTTCGGGACATCATCTATCGGTTTGGGGTACCCAACTCCATCATCACAGACAATGGGACCCAGTTCACGGGAGAGCCATTCTTGCAGTTCTGCGACGACTTCAACATCCGCATCGACTGGGCCATGGTGGCTCACCCAAGGTCAAACGACCAAGTTGAGCGCGCTAACGGTCTAATCCTACAGGGACTCAAGCCGTGAATATTCGATAAGCTGAAGAAGTTCGTCGGACGGTGGGCAGCCGAGTTGCCCGCAGTGCTCTGGGGCCTACGTACCACGCCCTCTAGAGCGACGGGGTGCACGCTGTTCTTTCTGGCATTCAGGGCAGAGGTGGTCCTGCCCATGGAGCTAGAGTATGGCTCAACATGGACTGAAATCTAAAGCGACAAGCAAGCAACGGTAGACGCGCAACTTTCAGTCGATCTGCTCGACGAAGCGCGAGACGAGGTCGTGATATGCTCCGCCAAGTACCAACAAGATCTACGCCGCTACCACGACAAACAAGTGCGAGGCAGGTCATTCAACGTCAGCGACCTTGTCCTAAGGAGTGATGGCCACAAAGGACAAGCACAAACTCTCACCACCTTGGGAGGGTCCCTTCATCGTCGCCTAGGCTTTACGCCCGGGGGCTTATTGACTCAAGGATGGCGACGACAATCTCCTGAACAACGCATGCAACATCGAAAATCTGAGGAAATTCTATCCCTGAGCGATTCTCCAACCCTCTCTTTACATACAAGCAGCGCGTGCCGACCAATTCGCCACGCCCTGCTCGGGGGCCGGGATACCGGGATATGGGCACCCTCCAATACCCTAGCCGGATGGTCATACGCAAAGACTAAGGCACATAAAAGGAGAAGAATGTGATGGTGAAGCCAGAAATGAAGTCATATACGGGATGCCTTGCAAGAAACCCAAAAGTTCATTACATCCAAGGGGCGAGCGCAGCCTAGGCGGGGGCGGACGGATCACCGGCAGGAGCTTCTGGACTCAGGGGCTGGTCAGGAGGAGCTTCACGTTAACCCAGCTGGCGAGCGACCGAGCATAAGGGCGGACTTGTTCTTCAATGATGTCCAGCTCCTCCTCGCTCCATCCGGCAGTGTAACCCTCGGCAATCACGGCGACGTCGATCTCATCGAAATGCGAGACCATCTGCCACAGGGCCATGCTGCTCCTGAGGTACGCGCCTTCAAGAACCACCCACTCCACGTGCCCAGGCAGCGCCCGCAGCCAGTTCGCCAGGAGCATCTCAGCCGACAGCGGGGGGAGAGTTGGTCGCACACCTCACCTGCGACCCGGTGAAGCTCTTGGAGCTCGGCGCACCGCTCCGAAAGCGAGGTCTCCGCCTGGACCTGTGCGGCGATGGCGCCGTCACAGGCAAGCGAAAGTTTACGCACCTCAGCTTCTACCTTCCCCTTCGCCTCTATGGCCATGTTCATTGCATCCCGAGCCACGGAAAAGTCCTTTTGAAGATCTACCCCCAGAACATGGTTAGTAGAAGAAGAGCCAAGAGTCGAACTGTAACACCCCTGGTGTTACGGTAACTAAAACCTTGACATGTCATCATAAGCATTTGCATTAACTTGCTTGTTACACCTAGAGTGCATTCACTAGGTCAATTTTTTTCAAAAGTGTGATGGTTGTGTATTAGAGTACAGGACTTAGTTGAGAGCCTTGCTTGAGTTGAGTAGGTGAGAATCATCTTCTAAGCAAGTGACAAGTTGGTTTGAAGTCTTAAAGCGCTAAAGTCAAGGCTTAGAACCTAGAGCAACTTTGCTTTCAAAGGTAGATCAGGTGGAAGAAACACTTGAGCCAAAGGATCAACTTCAAAACCCTAAGTGAGGTTGGAAAACCCTGTGTGGAATTGTAAATAAGCAAACAACTCCTAAACTAAGGACATTTTGGACATGAGCTATATATACCAAAGTTGGATCTTAGGCTAGAGAGTAACCTTGTTTTAGGTGGATGGATCAAAGGGATGAATCACTAGAAGAAACTGAAACACAGATGAAACCCATTTGAAACCCTAAATTAGCCCAAAGGAGGAATTCAAAATTTGGAAGGATTTAGCTAAAAGTCTATATACCAAAGTTGTAGAGCTTGGTAAAGTGAACAACTTTCATATTTAGAGATTTCCACGTTCTGTAGAAGAATTTGGAGTAAATTACAAAAGTTCGGATTTGGGTAACTTGGATTCAACCCAAAATAATTGAATTTACCTGTTTCTAGAGCCCTGTAACTTTTAATCCGTGGACTTTTGGTAAAAGATTTCTATAACAAGTTTGTAGAGTAATTATTGGAGAACAATTTTTGTTAAGTATAATAGACCTAAAACTATGTTCTACTGGGAGAAAAAGTGGTCCAAAAAGGTGATGTTAGAATTTTGGATTTCAGACTTAACCTAATGGCTGAGATCTGAATTTCAGCACAACATAGCCATGTTTGTACCTCTGTAGTGGCCAACCTGTGGAGAACTAAGTTATGGTTGTTATAGCAAAGAGGTAGAGTGATAGTAGGAGAGTGAGTTTTATTAAAGGTCACAGCCCTAAATCTATATGCAACTTGGAGAAAAGGTTTCCCAAAGAAGGGTTGGCAGATTTCTAGAAGTTTCAGACCAGGAACAGTAAGTCTGAATTTCAGTATTGGTGGTTGTTTTAGAGTTCCATTTGTGGCTGATCTGAAATGTTTGGACTATGGAGTCTATAGAGAAATTGAAGACCATAAGTTGGAGGACAAATGGCCTTAAGGGTGATGGTCATGATTCTACATGGAAAATGGAGTAAAGTTAGTTCCAAAAGCAGTTGTCAGGTTTGCACTAATTGAATGTTTGATCAGCAGCTGAAAACTGAAATCAGTAATGGATGCATAGTTTGGAGGCTATTGGTGACTGATTTATGTGGTTTTAGATTAAGAGTTATATAGCAAACTTGGAGACCAGTGTTAGGAGAGTAATATTTAATAAGGGTTATGCCCTTAAAACTGCTTAGAATTGGGAGAAAAAGCTATTCCAAGTTGTGCTGTCAGACTCAAGGGATATGAATCTAGTTAACTGTTGCTGGCAACATAAGTGTGTTTTTAACCACCTTTGGAGCTCCATAATAATCAGTCCAAAGAGATTTGGGTTGAGAGATCTGTAGTAAAATGAAAGACCTAGTGTAGAGGAGCAAGATCATGCTAAGAGTTGGTCTTGTTATTCTATAGAATCTAGAGTAAAACTGTCCTCATCATATGCTGTCAGACTATACTAGTCTTTCTCAGATTCAGACTACTGAATTGGGTTCAGAGAATTGTATCCAACTTTGAGGCACTATAACTTGTAATCCATATGTTTTTGGCCCTAGAATATTGTAACAAGCTTGAAGATCTATGTTGGGTGAGCAAGTTTTGTGAACTAGGGTCAGCCTGTTGTCACTGAAAATTTGGAGAAGAATGGGTTCCAAGTCAGGCTGACAGATGTGGTGCAGGGCTGTTCGGATTACTGAAAATAGATTTTCAGTGATGTTGGCTCTACTTTGGCACACCATAACTTCTGTTCTAAATGTTTTCAACCTAGGGGTGCTATACCAAAGTGCTAGAGCTACATTTGGAGAATATTTTTGGTTAAGGAAGAAGGGTCAGTTGCCATATGGAATTGTGAGTTAACAGGGACTGCACATGGAGTTGTGGAATGGGCAACAAAACTAATGCAGTGGTTCTAGAGTTTGATAAATAGATGAAAAAGATCTTTCTCTCCCTGCTAGGTTCACTTATGAGTATAGATGAAGTTGTGGATGAAGGATACAACTAAGGTTCTAAAGGTCCCACTTCCTACTGAAAAAATCCCCAAGTGTGGACTGTTTTGTTGAGTGAAACCTTATCTCATGGCTCTTTGATCCAGTGAACTGCACAACAAAGATGGTAGTGGTCTCACCCCTGCCAAATATCAAACTAGGGACCCTTTAGTGCTTATCCACCAGTGAGTTCTCAGTTGCCTTCTCCTGTCTGCAATTTGAGACAAAACTGATATTTTGGTGGTGTGAGGCAGACCAAAATTCATTGTATCTGGGCTGTGCTGTGAACCTGCGTGGTTGTAGTGCATGGGAGCCACCTCTTTGAGTCCCTGTTGTGTTGGCACCCCAGGAGATACTCTCCCACTGCATGGTTGCCAGATCAAGGACACTTGCCTATGTTTAAATGCCTCAAGTACTTGGTTCCAGTGAAGTTCATCCCAGCCCTCGAGTTCTAGCCCTGGGTCACTGCTAGTACGTGGTGATCCTCGAGTCTGCAAGCCTATGTTAGCTCCCCTCTTCAGTTCCAGGTGTGCCTAGCCTTGTGTTCGCGCGCCAACCTCTACCAGTGGTGACCATAGCCACTAGATTACTCACCTCACCATGGCCAGGACATTCCAGGGAGTTGCACGGCCGCGTGGTCCACGTTCCACCTTCTTCAAAGGTCAGTGAAGCTCTTCTAGTTGGTAGTTCCAGTTCTACTATCGTGTGTTGCTTGGAACATAGCGGCGCCGTCATGGGTTGGCGCCGTAGGCAGTCTCCACATCGAACTGTTAAGCCGCACCGTCCCCTGTTGGTTTCACGCACGCATCGTAGAGTTGAGAGGTCTCTGAAGCTCCCCATCTCATTTGTTTGAACACTACAGTGCGGTGGTCGGGGAATTGAGTTCGTCGGATCCAGTGTTCCGCCGCCGCCGTCGGTAGCTAGTGGTAGAGTCCTCTCGGGTCGATTGAGCATAGGCCTAAGTTCACCATGGGTTGGGGATCATGCTGGGGTCGTCGCCGTTGTCTGTACTGCACCACGATGGCCGGACCGGCGCTAGGTCGCCGGAGTTTCGCGTGGCAGCGTCGGTGCCGAGAAATTGTAAAAGGGAGATAGACGTGGGGTGTCTGCGCGATTGTCAGTGGCACAAACAAATAGTGGCAGGAGCTCGGGTTGGTTAAGTTGGAGCACGAGGGCATTAGCGCAAAATGGCCAGTGCGGACGCGGGCTCCCCAGCCGTGGGCCGACTGTGCCTGGAAATGGGCCGACTAGGTCAGTTTCAGCCGAGATTAAGGATTTTTCTTTATTCTTTTGTCTGAGAGATTATAAGAGTTACCAAAAATCATAGAAACAACCAAAAATCGTGGGACAAATTTTATTGGATGTATAAAATCAAGATCTCTCGGATAAAGTTGGTTCTAGGATTTTTAGAACAGTTTACAAATTTTAAGTGATTTAAGTGTGCTCTAAAAAGGATTAATTCAATTTTAGTGAGTAGAGTAGAGCACCAAAAATCATGGAAAATTTTGGAGAAGCTTGTTATCTGGATATGAGTACTTGGTAAAAGTTTGGTGCTCTTTGGAAGCCATTTGCTCAGGAAATCTAGTAAGGTCCAAATAGAAAAAAAGATAAACTCTTAATAAAAATTAAAAAGTGAATTTAGTACTTTAAAGAGGAGACAAGTCTATTAAGTGGAATTTGGTTTTTGGATGAAGAAACAAGATTACCTAGTAGAATCTAGGTTTTGGTATAATTTAAGGTTGTTCTAATCCCTTGATAGTTCAAGCTTGTATGGTTCATTACATGAGAAGATTAATCTCTAGGTAAATATTTGATTAAGTAATGGATAAGGGAACAAAATTACTTGGTGAGCTATGGACCTTTGGAATAGGTTAAGCGTGTTCTAGTTCCTTGGTGGTCATAGCTTATAGGTGTAACCTTTAGAGTTCCTCATGTTTGAAAATCCCCTGTTGTTTGATTAGTTTTGTGTGCACCTTTAGAAGTATGTAATCTTGTAATGCTTTAAAGTATTTTCTTTGCAACCTGCATAAGCATAAGCATCCATGATCATGCCGTTTCATGTAGAATTCCCTGAAGAAGGAGTGAAGTACCAAGAAGAAGGGATCTTTGGAAAAGGAGCCTACTCCAACACTGTTGATCCAGTGGAAGGGCTCCATCTAACTGGGTAATTGATAGAGGGATCTAGCACCTCTTCTTTGCAACAAAGGCAAGCCCTGGTGCATTTGCCCCTTCCTTGTATTTTTAAAAAGACTTTTATACACTTTAAGTCTAGTGAAATATGCATTAAGTTCATATGCCGTCATGGTGAAATCCTTTACTTGGTGAAATCCTTTTACAGAAGGTGGTTGCCTGAATAGTAACATAATGCCATGGTGGCCTCATGAGATATCACCTAACCTCTTGGGTTCCTAGATCTTTTGTTGACTTAGGAGTTACAAGTGAAGTAAATAACTCAGCAATCCGCTACTTTAGGTCCAAACCGTTGTGGTATACGCAAGGCAAAGCCATTGATTTTATTAGTAGCGACAACCTGTGGATCTAGCACCATTTTTTCTAACCCTATTTGAAAATAAGGTTATGTCTTCTACAGAAGATTGCAGCTCAAATCATTTAACTGGTAATGTTTCAATATATACTTGTTGGAAAACTAAGAATATAGCAGCATATATGATCACCATTGCACAAAGAAATTGAGACAACACTTTTACAAATATCTGATTTAACCCAGCCAGGTAGCTTAGCGAATACATCTTGATTAGAGTCCCCATCACGCAAGTGACCTAGTTGACGAAATGAAACATTAAAACAACTGTGAAAGCTCAAATAAATCTGTGAAAAATGTAGAGGAGGAAAGGAGGGCTAGCATAAAAGAGGAAGAACTAGCAGACCTGAGACCAAATCAATCTTGCAACTTCTTTTTTCCTTATGAAATCTTCTAGTCAAATCAACACCGCCCTTCTTGCCTTTCTGCATCTTTTTCAATCTTAAGGAAATTTTCCAGTTCGCTCATTAATCAACTCCGCCTATGTTGTCTCAGCATATGTTCGTGCAGCATAGCCTGGTCCCAAGTCCAGGTACAAGGAGGAGGGTTGCGTTAGGCGTGGCGAGCCAACTATAAAAAACTTAGCCACTCAAATGGAAATGAAACCCCAATAGAAAACCGTTGGGGCGTAACCCTCTTAGCGACGCGCCATATCGGAACCCGGGTATGGTGTTAAATGGGCAAGGGTCGGGCCGCCATCCCCGCCACCCCCTTGGTGGCGCGCCGTGTTGTGATCTGGATGCGGTGTCAAGTGAGCAAGGATCGGGTCGTCGCTTCCTTAGTGGCGCGCTACATCGACGCCCGGGTGTAGTGACAAATGTGCAAGGGTCTTCGCATCTGTCTCAACGGGTGCGAGGGGTAAGGAAGCTAGTTGAGCCGACTAGGATCCGTGTAGGTAGTTGGAACGTAGGGTCCCTTACAGGTAAGCTAAGAGAGTTAGTCGATGCAGCGAGCAGGAGGCGTGTTAATATCCTATGTGCCCAGGAGACAAAATGGAAGGGGCAAAAAGCGAAGGAGGTGGAGAACACTGGTTTCAAGCTTTGGTACTCAGGAACAGTGGCAAATAAAAATGGAGTAGGTATCCTGATTGATAAGAGCCTCAAGGATGGAGTGGTGGATGTCAAAAGGCAGGGAGATAGGATTATCCTAGTCAAACTAGTTTTGAGGGATGTAGTCTTGAACATTATAAGTGCATATGCCCCTCAGGTTGGTATCGGTGAGAGCGAGAAGAGAAAGTTCTGGGAAGACTTAGATGGCATGGTCAGAGCAGTAACCACCAATGAGAAGCTTTTCATAGGAGATCTCAATGGTCATGTAGGTTCAACAAATGCAGGTTATGAGCTGGCTCATGGAGGTTTCGGGTATGGTAGTAGGAATCAAGGAGAGGATATTTTGGACTTTGTTGTAGCCTACAACCTAGTGATAGCCAACACTTTCTTCAGAAAGAGAGATTCTCATTTGGTGACTTTTAGCAGTGGCCATCGTTCGAGCCAGATCGACTTCGTTCTCACAAGGAGAGAAGATAAACAAGCATGTTTGGATTGTAAGGTGATACCTGGAGAGTGTTGTGCCCCAACATAATCTTGTGGTGGCTGACTTTCGTTTTCGGATCCGTACCCATAGGGATAAACAAGCCAAAATTACGAGGACGAAGTGGTGGAAACTCAAAGGGGAGACATCCGAAGTTTTTTAAGGAAAGAGTTTTTGTGGAGGGCGCTTGGTCCGAAGAAGAAGATGCAAACAACATGTGGGTGAAGATGGCAACTTGTATTAGGAAGGTGGCGTCAGAGGTGTTTGGAGTGACCAAAGGGAGTAGAGGTGAACCTAAAGATACTTGGTGGTGGACCGAGGATGTTCAAAAGGCAATAAAGGAGAAGAAATAATGTTACAGGAGCTTGTTCCATGACAGGAGCGCGGTCAACATAGAGAGGTATAAGGTGGCAAAGAAGACTGCAAAGCGAGCTGTGAGTGAGGCAAATGGTCGAGCCTATGATGATCTTTACCGAAGACTAAGTACAAAAGAAGGGGAGAAGGATGTCTATAAGATGGCTAGGATTCGGGAAAGGAAGACAAGGGACCTCAACCAAGTTAAATGCATTAAGGATGAGATGGATCAACTCTTGGTGAAAGGTCAAGACATCAAACAGAGGTGGCAGAGGTATTTTGACAATCTTTTCAATGGTGAGAATGAGACTATGGACACCCAATTGGATGACTCCTTTGATGATTTAAATAGATGCTTTGTACGCAGGATCCAAGAGTCAGATGTCAAAGAAGCTTTAAAGAGGATGAAAGGGGGCAAGGCGATGGGCCCGGATGGTATCCCAATAGAGGTGTGGAAATGCCTTGGGGATATTGCTATCGTTTGGCTAACCAAGTTTTTCAATCAAACAAGATGCCCGATGAGTGGAGGAGTACATTAGTACCAATCTTCAAGAACAAGGGAGATATTCAAAGTTGTACCAACTATCGAGGGATTAAGCTCATGAGCCACACTATGAAGCTATGGGAGAGAGTTATTGAGCATCGCCTGAGAGGAATGACGCATATCACCATGAACCAATTTGGATTCATGCCTGGAAGGTCAACCATGGAAGCAATTTTCTTAATAAGACAGGTCACGGAGCGGTATAAGGAGCAGAAGAAGGACTTGCACATGGTTTTTATCGACTTGGAAAAGGCCTATGATAAAATACCTAGGAATCTCATGTGGTGGGCATTGGATAAGCATAAAGTCCCAACAAAGTATGTTACGCTCATCAAGGACATGTATGACAAGGTTGTGACTAGTGTCCGAACAACTGATGGTGATACAAATGTTTTTCCGATTAACATAGGACTACATCAAGGTTCAGCTTTGAGCCCTTATAGATTTGCCTTAGTGATAGATGACGTCACGAGGGATATACAAGGAGATATCCCTTGGTGTATGCTTTTCGCTGACGATGTAGTTCTAGTAGATGAAAGCCGGGAATGAGCGTCGCAAAGATGTGTATGTTGCGTTGGATATGTGGGCACACAAGATTGGACCGAGTGAGAAACGATGACATACGCGATCGGCTAGGAGTAGCGCCAATTGAAGAAAAGATTATGCAACACCGGTTGAGATGGTTTGGGCATGTCCACCGGAGACCCCCAGAGGCACCGGTGCACAGAGGTATCATAAGACGGGTCAATAATGTGAAGAGAGGTAGAGGGCGGCCAAACTTGACATGGGAGGAGGCAATCAAAAGGGACTTGAAGGAATGGAATATCCCAAAGGAATTGTGTTTGGATAGAAGTGCTTGGAAAGAAGCTATCCACGTGCCCGAATCGTGATTAGGCCTTTTCCCTTTTAGTGCTCTCAAAAGCTTTTCCCCTCCCCGTTCTCTCTCTTTCTCTTTTTGGTGACTTCTTGTTGGGTTTCAACTCTAGCCTATCCTAACTTGCTTGGGACTAAAAGGCTATGTTGATGATGTTGATGATGACTATACGGAATCGTTTTGCTGCTATTGCCACCTTCATTTGATTACCATTGTGGCAATCTCGTAGAACGAATCCTATTGCAAAACTGCTATCCTCAGTAAATACAGGCGATCCTGCTAAACTAGTCTCTCCATTGCGATTCACCAGAAAATATGGATATGACACCAAGAAATAATCTCTTGAATTGACAATTGGACCATATGACTGAAAACCATATGATTCAAGAGTTTCTAATGTGATAAAAGTTGGTTGGTAGTAGTATGTGTGACGATAGTTTATATGAGGCATCATAAATGTCTGACTTGGTTTCAAATAGTCAATAATAAATTCATCTTCGATTAATTTAATTTCCTCACATTTTGAATGGTCATTGGTTCTAAGATGGAAAGTGTCCTCTTTAGTTGCCACGGATACCACTGACTGGACTTCATAAAAAAACTGGACATTAAGGTCATTCTTGTTTCGATTTTTCACAAAAGATGATAGAGCAACAACAAGTGTGTTTTGTTCTAAGGTTATTGGGTCAGTCCAAGACTTGACTAGGACACAACCAAAACAAAACTCACTAGACCTTCTGTCCATCACAGTTACAACACATTTCATAGCTCTTACTGCAGTCATTGGTGTGGTTCTCATGGTTGAAGTCCTCCCTAATGGTTTGTTCGGTTATTTGTGATCCATATGGATTGGAGGGGATTGATATGGATTGAGAGGGATTTTGACTTACTAGGGATTGAAACCGACTCAATCCCCTTTAATCCATATGGATTGGGGTTGAACCAAACAAGCCCTAAGTGAATTAGATTGGATCAGTCAGGACTAGGCTTTACTTCCGTTAAGATGAACGGGGACTGGGGAGAAGAGCTGGAGCCGTACCTGCAGCTGCAAGACACCGCCGCACCGGAGATGGAGATTGGGGGGTTGAATCCAGCAAACACTGAAAGAAGTGAACCACTCTTATCAGCATTCTTGCTCGGTTTAGACTTTAGAACTTTAGATTTAGACTGCTGAATGGTGAATGCTGATAAGAGTGGTTCACTTCTTTCAGTGTTTGCTGGATTCAACCCCCCCCCCCCAATCTCCATCTCCGGTGCGGCGGTGTCTTGCAGCTGCAGGTACGGCTCCACCTCTTCTCCCCAGTCCCCGTTCATCTTAACGGAAGTAAAGCCTAGTCCTGACTGATCCAATCTAATTCACTTAGGGCTTGTTTGGTTCAACCCCAATCCATATGGATTAAAGGGGATTGAGTCGGTTTCAATCCCTAGTAAGTCAAAATCCCTCTCAATCCATATCAATCCCCTCCAATCCATATGGATCACAAATAACCGAACAAACCATTAGGGAGGACTTCAACCATGAGAACCACACCAATGACTGCAGTAAGAGCTATGAAATGTGTTGTAACTGTGATGGACAGAAGGTCTAGTGAGTTTTGTTTTGGTTGTGTCCTAGTCAAGTCTTGGACTGACCCAATAACCTTAGAACAAAACACACTTGTTGTTGCTCTATCATCTTTTGTGAAAGATCGAAACAAGAATGACCTTAATGTCCAGTTTTTTTATGAAGTCCAGTCAGTGGTATCCGTGGCAACTAAAGAGGACACTTTCCATCTTAGAACCAATGACCATTCAAAATGTGAGGAAATTAAATTAATCGAAGATGAATTTATTATTGACTATTTGAAACCAAGTCAGACATTTATGATGCCTCATATAAACTATCGTCACACATACTACTACCAACCAACTTTTATCACATTAGAAACTCTTGAATCATATGGTTTTCAGTCATATGGTCCAATTGTCAATTCAAGAGATTATTTCTTGGTGTCATGTCCATATTTTCTGGTGAATCGCAATGGAGAGACTAGTTTAGCAGGATCGCCTGTATTTACTGAGGATAGCAGTTTTGCAATAGGATTCGTTCTACGAGATTGCCACAATGGTAATCAAATGAAGGTGGCAATAGCAGCAAAACGATTCCGTATAGTCATCATCAACATCATCAACATAGCCTTTTAGTCCCAAGCAAGTTAGGGTAGGCTAGAGTTGAAACCCAACAAGAAGTCACCAAAAAGAGAAAGAGAGAGAACGGGGAGGGGAAAAGCTTTTGAGAGCACTAAAAGGGAAAAGGCCTAATCACGATTCGGGCACGTGGATAGCTTCTTTCCAAGCACTTCTATCCAAACACAATTCCTTTGGGATATTCCATTCCTTCAAGTCCCTTTTGATTGCCTCCTCCCATGTCAAGTTTGGCCGCCCTCTACCTCTCTTCACATTATTGACCCGTCTTATGATACCTCTGTGCACCGGTGCCTCTGAGGGTCTCCGGTGGACATGCCCAAACCATCTCAACCGGTGTTGCATAATCTTTTCTTCAATTGGCGCTACTCCTAGCCGATCGCGTATGTCATCGTTTCTCACTCGGTCCAATCTTGTGTGCCCACATATCCAACGCAACATACACATCTTTGCGACACTCATTCCCGGCTTTCATCTACTAGAACTACATCGTCAGCGAAAAGCATACACCAAGGGATATCTCCTTGTATATCCCTCGTGACGTCATCTATCACTAAGGCAAATATATAAGGGCTCAAAGCTGAACCTTGATGTAGTCCTATGTTAATCGAAAAAACATTTGTATCACCATCAGTTGTTCGGACACTAGTCACAACCTTGTCATACATGTCCTTGATGAGCGTAACATACTTTGTTGGGACTTTATGCTTATCCAATGCCCACCACATGAGATTCCTAGGTATTTTATCATAGACCTTTTCCAAGTCGATAAAAACCATGTGCAAGTCCTTCTTCTGCTCCTTATACCGCTCCGTGACCTGTCTTATTAAGAAAATTGCTTCCATGGTTGACCTTCCAGGCATGAATCCAAATTGGTTCATGGTGATATGCGTCATTCCTCTCAGGCGATGCTCAATAACTCTCTCCCATAGCTTCATAGTGTGGCTCATGAGCTTAATCCCTCGATAGTTGGTACAACTTTGAATATCTCCCTTGTTCTTGAAGATTGGTACTAATGTACTCCTCCACTCATCGGGCATCTTGTTTGATTGAAAAACTTGGTTAGCCAAACGATAGCAATATCCCCAAGGCATTTCCACACCTCTATTGGGATACCATCCGGGCCCATCGCCTTGCCCCCTTTCATCCTCTTTAAAGCTTCTTTGACATCTGACTCTTGGATCCTGCGTACAAAGCATCTATTTAAATCATCAAAGGAGTCATCCAATTGGGTGTCCATAGTCTCATTCTCACCATTGAAAAGATTGTCAAAATACCTCTGCCACCTCTGTTTGATGTCTTGACCTTTCACCAAGAGTTGATCCATCTCATCCTTAATGCATTTAACTTGGTTGAGGTCCCTTGTCTTCCTTTCCCGAATCCTAGTCATCTTATAGACATCCTTCTCCCCTTCTTTTGTACTTAGTCTTCGGTAAAGATCATCATAGGCTCGACCATTTGCCTCACTCACAGCTCGCTTTGCAGTCTTCTTTGCCACCTTATACCTCTCTATGTTGACCGCGCTCCTGTCATGGAACAAGCTCCTGTAACATTATTTCTTCTCCTTTATTGCCTTTTGAACATCCTCGGTCCACCACCAAGTATCTTTAGGTTCACCTCTACTCCCTTTGGTCACTCCAAACACCTCTGACGCCACCTTCCTAATACAAGTTGCCATCTTCACCCACATGTTGTTTGCATCTTCTTCTTCGGACCAAGCGCCCTCCACAAAAACTCTTTCCTTAAAAAACTTCGGATGTCTCCCCTTTGAGTTTCCACCACTTCGTCCTCGTAATTTTGGCTTGTTTATCCCTATGGGTACGGATCCGAAAACGAAAGTCAGCCACCACAAGATTATGTTGGGGCACAACACTCTCCAGGTATCACCTTACAATCCAAACATGCTTGTTTATCTTCTCTCCTTGTGAGAACGAAGTCGATCTGGCTCGAACGATGGCCACTGCTAAAAGTCACCAAATGAGAATCTCTCTTTCTGAAGAAAGTGTTGGCTATCACTAGGTTGTAGGCTACAACAAAGTCCAAAATATCCTCTCCTTGATTCCTACTACCATACCCGAAACCTCCATGAGCCAGCTCATAACCTGCATTTGTTGAACCTACATGACCATTGAGATCTCCTCCTATGAAAAGCTTCTCATTGGTGGTTACTGCTCTGACCATGTCATCTAAGTCTTCCCAGAACTTCCTCTTCTCGCTCTCACCGAGACCAACCTGAGGGGCATATGCACTTATAATGTTCAAGACTACATCCCTCAAAACTAGTTTGCCTAGGATAATCCTATCTCCCTGCCTTTTGACATCCACCACTCCATCCTTGAGGCTCTTATCAATCAGGATACCTACTCCATTTTTATTTGCCACTGTTCCTGAGTACCAAAGCTTGAAACCAGTGTTCTCCACCTCCTTCGCTTTTTGCCCCTTCCATTTTGTCTCCTGGGCACATAGGATATTAACACGCCTCCTGCTCGCTGCATCGACTAACTCTCTTAGCTTACCTGTAAGGGACCCTACGTTCCAACCACCTACACGGATCCTAGTCGGCTCAACTAGCTTCCTTACCCCTCGCACCCGTTGAGACAGATGCGAAGACCCTTGCACATTTGTCACTACACCCGGGCGCCGATGTAGCGCGCCACTAAGGAAGCGACGACCCGATCCTTGCTCACTTGACACCGCATCCAGATCACGACACGGCGCGCCACCAAGGGGGTGGCGGCCCGGCCCTTGCCCATTTAACACCATACCCGGGTTCCGATATGGCGCGTCGCTAAGAGGGTTACGCCCCAACGGTTTTCTATTGGGTTTCATTTCCATTTGAGTGGCTAAGTTTTTTATAGTTGGCTCGCCACGCCTAACGCAACCCTCCTCCTTGTACCTGGACTTGGGACCAGGCTATGCTGCACGAACATATGCTGAGACAACATAGGCGGAGTTGATTAATGAGCGAACTGGAAAATTCTTCCTTAAGATTGAAAAAGATGCAGAAAGGCAAGAAGGGCGGTGTTGATTTGACTAGAAGATTTCATAAGGAAAAAAGAAGTTGCAAGATTGATTTGGTCTCAGGTCTGCTAGTTCTTCCTCTTTTATGCTAGCCCTCCTTTCCTCCTCTACATTTTTCACAGATTTATTTGAGCTTTCACAGTTGTTTTAATGTTTCATTTCGTCAACTAGGTCACTTGCGTGATGGGGACTCTAATCAAGATGTATTCGCTAAGCTACCTGGCTGGGTTAAATCAGATATTTGTAAAAGTGTTGTCTCAATTTCTTTGTGCAATGGTGATCATATATGCTGCTATATTCTTAGTTTTCCAACAAGTATATATTGAAACATTACCAGTTAAATGATTCGAGCTGCAATCTTCTGTAGGAGACATAACCTTATTTTCTTGCTCGGGCATAGCTATAGCACACAAGGGATACCACCTTACAATGTGTCTGACTTCTGCAAGTTTGGTTAGGGCTTTTCATGGTAAAACAAACGAACAATATTATGAATTAAAGGTTGGTGCTGACATTTGTTAATTACTATTTTGTTTGCTCCTGTTTATTATGTGATTATTTCTTGCCTTATTATTGTTTTGTAGATTAAAGTGCGCTGTGAAGGCAATGAAGTGTACAAGGGTTTTTTGGCTGAATATGATTTAGATCATAACTTCGTTGTTGTCAACATTGATGCCTTCCTTGGTGTTCATGTTGGAAGTTCCCAATGTGTGCTGGAATCTGTGCTCCGTGGTGCGGCATATGTAGTTGGGCGTGGTGTCTCTGGTGACCTAATATCCAGGAGTGTCGAATTGGGCTGTGATCTAAGCGTATCTAAGCATGGTCAAGATCTTGAGAGTAAAACCTCAGAGGTACACTTGCATGTTGATATGACCATTTTATTCTGCTTTTCTGTATACACGCAGGCAATAAAATAAATTTTATTTTGTTCCATAACACCTACATTTTGTTCAAATGTAAGCTCTGATTCCTATTGCCTTTATTTTTTTATTAGGCTTGGGAAGGTGGAATAGTTTTTTCTTTAAATGGGGAATCTGTTGGCATGAACCTTTTTCTGGTTATGGGAAGGACCATTTTCCTACCATGGGGCACAATCTTCGAGCATCTGCGGCATTTCGGGAAATCCTGGCAAAGGTAGGTAGGTCTTGCACTCAAGAATTTTGGTTACAGGTATGTCTAGTTGATGTATGCACTTCATTAGTTTACCTACTTCATTCTACCTCACTTCCCCCGTCCCTTTACATGAGCTTATAAGGGCAGCCCTTTTGTGTTCCAGGCAGCATATGCATATGATAATCTGGATCATCTGCTGCTCTTACTTATCTTATTTGTCGCAGTCTCTCAATGTTTACTTTTACTATTAACTTGTTTCTTTAACACCTCAACCAGAATATTTGTTGTCTTTAGACATGTATCTCAGTTTCCGTGTGCTGGATTTGTCATATTTGTGCCATTCTTGGAGCTGCATGCTTATCTTACTAAAATGTGCACACTAGAAGGCAGTGATTTCATATTGCCTGATCGGCTGATCGTTTGGCCTGGAATTCTAAGTATATTCTTATATAGATATAGAATATACTTATATAGTGTAGGTATAGAATATACTTAGAATATAGAGACTAGAATTATGAATTATGAAAATTGACCAGCACGGCAGCAGTATGAATTACGAAAATGGAAAACAGAGATCACCAGCAAGTCTATATGAAACTATGAATTTGCAAGTCTTCTACATTAATCACTCACCATGTTATGAATTAAACTTGCCATATAAACTTAAGTAAATAATCATGCTACTTTCACCTTTTTTAATGTTATGCATGATGCTTGTAAGGGTAATTTAGTTCATATCATGAGGTTTCCTTATTTTAGTAACCTTTTTATCATTTATATACTAGAGGTTGCTAAATAGTAAACTATTGCTTGTGTTTCAAATGCAATCATTTTTAAGCTATTTCATGGAAATTCATAAGTAGAGATTGTTCTCTTTCATTTGGTAAAATCACAAGCATTAAAGGTTAATCTTCACCTAAAAGAAAGATTAGGAATGCTCAAGGCAAAGGTATGGAACTAGTTGTTTCATTTGGTATGTTTGTGATTTCATTATAGATAGGAATATATAAACAAATGTTGAGGGTAGACGAGCCCAGCATACACCTTTGTGAACATGCTTGAGCCCATAAAGCTAGATTCAAATCCAGCTTTGTTTTTAGCGAGCCATTTAAGTCACTGTCGGCAAATTAAGAATGTTCCATACCTGAGCAGATTCAAGATCAAAGAGTAATGCTCACAAAAATGTGCAACACGAGATCTAGTGGTTACCCCCTTACTGCGGGGATCCAAGGGAGAGCTCCTGCCACTTCATTAAAAAAAAGACCATTGAGTATGCTGAGCTGTATTATGCATTGACAACTTTTAACTTAATATGCTTTGACTAATTATATTTTGGTTTAACGTAATATGCATTGGCTACTTTTTAATGTTCTTGAAACCATTTTGGTTTAAGCTATTTCATCACCTATATTCCTTGCATGTTATTTTTTATAAGAACATCTACTACGGCTGGATGGATATAGTTGGCTATCTGCATTTTCTAGCCTTTCATTGAATATTTTTCATTTGTGCTTCAGTTCTATCATTTATATGTTAATATGTCTGTGTTATTGATCTTATTCGAAGTTCTTGACAACATTTGTTATATCGTATCACCATTCATAATCTTATGATTATTTTTCTTCACTTGTCTCTTATGATTATTTTCTTCACTTGTAATTTTTTTTAAGTTTCTGCATTTCATTTAATTTTGTACCCTTATAGGTCCCAGATGAGGTTGCCAAGAAATGCCACTCCTGCGCTGTTGATTTTAGCCCTTTCAATCGCAGGGTAATCTACATAGCACATTTGTCTTTGTATTCATTATCTAAAGGGCATACCCAGTGCCGAAAGCTCCTACATGAGTAGGGTCTAGGAAAGGGATAAATCAAGTCAAGTCTTTCTCCTGCAAATGCAGAGAAACTGCTTTGAACCCGCGACCTGGTGACTCAGTGAAACAACTTTCACCACAGCACCAGGTCTGCCCTTCTTAATGCCTTGAGTTAAAATTTTAATTCTTTGAGATGGGTTCCTTCCTTGCAGCATCATTGTCGGAACTGTGGTGAAATCTTTTGTGACAAATGCAGCCAGGGAAGGATTGCTCTGACGGCTGAGGATAATGCTCCACTTGTCCGAGTTTGTGATAGATGCATGGTAGGTTCTGCTACTCAATTGTTATTATTTTTTATTCTTACATTGACTGGAATTACTTTACTTCAATGTTTGCTTTTATCGTTAGCTCTTTCTTTCAACTCCAATTTTATGAATACCAGCTTTGTTGAAACAAGATTATCCAGTAGTTGCCAGTTCAGTCATCACTTCTTTGTTGCTAGCTGTTTGGAACCAGGATTACACTGTTATATATGCAGCTTGTCTTGCTGATTTCTTTTGTAATGTTACTTCAGAGTGGGCCCACACTATATCTAAGGTTATTTGGTCGTTGCAGTTCTCTGTCTAACTATTATTTCATAATTTTTGTTTGAGAATGTATTTCTGGTTTGTTAGTACTGACTTAAATACATCTTGGCTATATCTATATTTATGGTCAGTAGTTTCTGATAGTTCATGGAAACTATGAATTATGATTTTTCGTTGGTGAAGTTGCTATGCCATGTGTTCATAGTAGTTCTTATGCCGTACAGGCTGAGGTCACTCAAAGGCTTAGCATTGCTAAGGATGTTGCCAACAGATCTGCAACTGTTCAAAGTCATGAAGATCTTGCAAGAAAACTGAAGGTAATATACTGTTTTTTTCCTGTCATATATTCATTTAAGTGGCTGTGCACTTGAATTAATTGTGCATGCTTGGTTTGAAACCGAGTTATGAAAGTTTGGTCGCATTCATTACATTTAGCATGCACTCTATTTCAAAAATGTTAGGTGTATTGAAATTAAAAAAAAACAAACATAGTAAAGTTTGACTTGACCATCATTCAAAATATATGTATGGTTAGTGCAAAAAAATATGCATCACTAGATTTGTACTTCCACACATAATTGATAATATATTATAAAAGGAACTAATGGCCAAATACGCCTTCAAATATTTTCTGAAATGCTAATACGCCTTATAAAAAAAAGATGTGAGGAGTATTTGGTTCGGTGTCTGGAATGTGGCAGGAGGGTTGGTAAAAGATGTGAGGAGTATTTGGTTCGGTGCCTGGAATCACTCACCATGTTGTCGCGAGTGGGACTCCGATATAGTGTAAGTTTTGGACCTAAAGCCCTCGTGCTCCATCATCCAGGGAATCGGGTTGGTGGATGGCTCAGGTAACACACCAAAGAGGTCGGTACAAGCAGTTACTCACTCACCATGTTATATTAAATCATAATTGATAAATTACACTATATCTAAGGTTATTTGGTCGTTGCAGTTCTCTGTCTAACTATTATTTCATAATTTTTGTTTGAGAATGTATTTCTGGTTTGTTAGTACTGACTTAAATACATCTTGGCTATATCTATATTTATGGTCAGTAGTTTCTGATAGTTCATGGAAACTATGAATTATGATTTTTCGTTGGTGAAGTTGCTATGCCATGTGTTCATAGTAGTTCTTATGCCGTACAGGCTGAGGTCACTCAAAGGCTTAGCATTGCTAAGGATGTTGCCAACAGATCTGCAACTGTTCAAAGTCATGAAGATCTTGCAAGAAAACTGAAGGTAATATACTGTTTTTTTCCTGTCATATATTCATTTAAGTGGCTGTGCACTTGAATTAATTGTGCATGCTTGGTTTGAAACCGAGTTATGAAAGTTTGGTCGCATTCATTATATTTAGCATGCACTCTATTTCAAAAATGTTAGGTGTATTGAAATTAAAAAAAACAAACATAGTAAAGTTTGACTTGACCATCATTCAAAATATATGTATGGTTAGTGCAAAAAAATATGCATCACTAGATTTGTACTTCCACACATAATTGATAATATATTATAAAAGGAACTAATGGCCAAATACGCCTTCAAATATTTTCTGAAATGCTAATACGCCTTATAAAAAAGATGTGAGGAGTATTTGGTTCGGTGCCTTGATGGTACCCAGAGCGGAGGTCGAGCTTGGTGAGTGAGTTCTCGAAGTGGCCTTGATGGTACCTTGATGGTACCCAGAGCTTGGTGAGTGAGTTCTTGATGGTGCCTTGATGGTACCCAGAGCTTGGTGAGTGAGTTCTTGATGGTGCCTTGATGGTACCCAGAGCGGAGGCAGGCGCGTTCGTCAGCCCAAACGGCATCACCAAGAACTCAAAGTGGCCGTGGTGAGTGCGGAACGTCGTCTTCTCCATATCGTCCACATGCATGCGGACTTGATGGTACCCAGAGCGGAGGTCGAGCTTGGTGAAGAAGCGGGCACCATGTAG